>OX383968.1:12500-1212500 GCA_947532105.1 Athrips mouffetella | reverse complement strand
CCTAGTAAAGACAATTTGAAATTTTGCACCCTCTATTTGGGCATTAATAATCATATTTCTTTTATTTATTTCATGTTCAATTAAGTTTTGCAACCATATTCTAACGTTATTCCAAGTTACAATTCGATAGTACGAGTGGTTGCTGAGATATACAGGTGTGACAGACAGACAGACAACTTTTTTACCATTTGTTATCGGAATCCTAAAAAGCTTAATTATGAGTAACCAAATTTTTGTTGTTTCTGGCTGTGACCGTTGATGCGCAGAAGTCAAAAAATGAGTCACCCGGGTGAGCGCGGCATGTGGGGATGAGGTGATTGAATCGTTCATTGGCTCTCCGCCTGTCACCCATGCGCAGAAAATAACCGTCAGAGCCAAACTCGCTATAAAATGGTTATAAATGAAAAAAAAAAAAATAACGGTCACTTCAGTTTTTTTTCTTGAGGTGTTTTAAATAAATTAAAATTCGTGAACTAATTCATCATTTGTCGTATCGATAATTAAGTTGTTTTTAGTAAGAAGTGTCAAATGTGATGTAAAAAAGTGGTTACGAAGTTACTCAGTTTCAAAGCAATTGGCGTTGCGAGAAGCGGAGAGTTCCGCTCATTAAACGCAATGCTTTTCAGGTTACCTTTGACACATCTGGCGGAAGTTCCGCTGGTGTCATAATCGACAGATCTTTCGCGGAACTTTCCGCATCGGAAGTCCCACACGTGTATTTCAGTAAGCTGGGTTATGATGAATCAGATTGGCCGATAGTACTCAAGAAATCTCGGAACTAATTGCCCGGTATAAAAGCTTCAGGCTCAAACCTTTTAATTTAATAAAGCCCTTTCATCCTCTAAGTAATAGACAAACTTATTATTGCTAAGCTCTCGAACAAATTGCCTTGTAACGGCCAAATTATGTTGACAAATTGTAAACGTCGTTTCTTGTTTTTTCGTTCGTTTTTTTTTCTTCAGCTGACAAAGAAACTGCCGCTCTTGGTACACACGGCTGCACATCGGTAGGAACACTTTTCGAACTTATGGCGTGGTATTAGAGTTGAAAAAGTTACCGACAAGCGGTTAACCGTACCACGACTACTATTTAAGAAAAAACTGGCCAAGTGCGAGTTAGAATTGCGCACCGATGGTTCCGTACAAACCTGTAGGTATATAAGTAAAAGTTATACTCGTAGTATTTTAATTGCAATTTTTTTTTTGAAATTTATATTTGAGTTGATTGAATGAAAGGTAAATTGCGGTTTACGATTTATGACGTAATAAAAACAACTACTTACTAGATCTCATTTAAACAAATTTTCGATGGAAGTTTGCATGGTACTGTACATCATATATTTTTTTAGTTTTATCATTCTCTTATTTTATAAGTTACAGGGGGGGGACACACATTATACCACTTGAAAATGTCTCTTGCGCAAACTATTCAGTTTAGAAAAAAATGATATAAGAAACCTCATTATCATTTTTGAAGACCTATCCATAGATACCCCACACGTATGGGTTTGATTAATAAAAACTTTTGAGTTTCAGGTCAAAGTATGGGGAACCCCCAAAATTCATGTGCCTGAAATTTAACCAGCTTTCTTCAAACTTCTACCGAAACACAATAGTGCAAACACTGCTGCTTGACGACAGAAACAGGCAAAAGGCGGTACTTTTTCAGAACGACTTTGTAGGAATCACCAAAATAGGAAAAACATTTACTTGGAGCCTAACTAAATTACTAGGGTTTTTCCCTCTCAACTTTTAAACGCCAATTTCAGCAAAAAATACCCCATTCAGCACAGATTTTTTTTATGTTTTGGGTAGCCTAGACACCTGAAAAGTTTCCAAAACCAGCCACATTAGTTATATGGAACATCCTTTTTGTATTTTCAAATTGATGATCATAATTTGAATCGGCCCATTAAAGTGTTCTAAAACTTTATTTACCACACTTTTTGAGTAACAAGTAGGAATGTTAGGAGGTTTATTATTTTTCAACACATTTGCTCATAAAACAGCTCTATTTGCACTGTATTAAGGTCCATAATCCAGCTTATTAAACACGCGTGCTTTTTTCATTACTATAATTTCACTAGTGTTGTAATTTTTGTCTTTTTTTTAATCGGCAAGATGCAAGGAGTTTCTATATCTATACCATTCATAATATTTTCATGAAAAGTAAACTGTGTTCGATAATATGATAAACTAGCTGTGCCCGCGGCTTCGCTCGCGTGATATTCAGACAATGTGCAGTCTCTCCCTCTCCCCCTCCCTCACCCTCTCCCACTCCCACTCTATCTACCTCCATCCCACTCCCTCTACTTCTCCCTCTCCCTATCCCTGCCCCTAACCCTACCCCTATCCCTATCCTTAACGCCGTCTTAACCGCTATCCCTATCCTTATATAAACATAGAAACGACACCCACATTGATTTTTAGACATTTTAACCCTATCGCACCCCAACCCAATCCCCAGAGGATGATGGTATTTCACGTCCACCACCTTAGATTTAAAAATTGTTGTAGTTTTCCTAATCAGAGATCCGACAAACCATACAAACGACACCCATATTGATTTTTAGACATATCAACCCTATTTCACCCCAACCCCATCCCCGGAGGATGATGGTATTTCACGTCCACCACATTGGATTTCAAAATTGTTTTAGTTTTCGTAATCAGCGACCCGATAAACCATACAAATGATACCCATATTGGTTTTTAGATTTTTCACCATTTCGCTCTTTAAGGGGTTGAATTTGGGGTGAAATTTCAATAACAGAGATGTATGTTCCACAGAATTACAACCCTAATACCTAAATAATAAATTAAGTGGATATTACTTTGAAATGAAGGAGTTTCAACTTCATCCCCCTTTTCACCACTTAGGGTGTAAAATTTTCAAAAACCCTGAGACACGTAAAACTTAATTTTTAGTCGTCAGTCTAAATAAAAATTTTGAAGATCCTGACTTTAAAACTAACGGACTTTCATACAAACTTTCATCCCTTATTTCACCCCCATAGGGGATGGATTTTGGAAAATTCTTAAACACGTACTTTTTTATTTTTTACCAAAAGCTCAAAACCAAATTTCTATAATTCTACCTTTAAAACTGAAAGACTTATAGACCAACATACGGAAAAAAAATCATCCCCTTTTTCACCCCCTTAAAGGGTGATTTTTAAGAAATGCTTAAACACGTGTTTCTTTATTTTTTACCAGAAGCTTAAATTCAAATTTGTGTGAATCTAGCTCAAGAAACAAAGGACTTTCATACATACTTTCATCCCTTATTTCACCCCCTTGGGAGATGAATTTTCCAAAATCCTTTCTTAGTGGGTGGTTTTGACGCACATAGAACCTGTGTACAAAATTTCAGATCTGTATCTATAGCGGTTACGGCTCGGCGTTGATGAATCAGTCAGTCAGTCAGGACATGCTCTTTTATATATTTAGATAAATGTTAATAACATGGAAATACTTATATTAATCAACCAACTTACTACAAATTTGTCTTTAAAGTAACAAAATATTGAATATTAAATAATTCATGAGAGTGAGCCTCAGAACAAAGACCTCCTTGCTGAGTAAGCTGTTTGACAGGTTAGTGTTTTATTTTTGTTGTGTTTTTTATAGCGACAAGGTGCAAGGAGTTTCTATATCTATAACATTCATAATAATTTAATGAATTAAGAAACTGTGTTCGATAATATGATAAATAAACGTTAATTAAACGAAAATATTGATTTTAATCAACTAACTAACCACAAATTTGTCTATTCAATTTTAAAATAAATTGAAAAGTAGTCTGTTTGATAGCTTAGTCATTGTCTCCTGCGCGCGCATGTATAATCTGTGTCTTCGAAAAAAGTAATACGCGCGCCATTTTAAAAGATATTTCTTGTTGTGAAATGTGTTTAATGTAATTAAAAAATAAATGACTTCTACAAATAAGAAAAACAGTGATAAGTGTAGAACGTCGAAAATACTTGAACAAAAACACAAGTCCGGTGTATAGGGTGACCTAGAAATATGAGGAAAACGTCTACGAAATTTACTTAGGAAAAAAAGGTAAGCGATTTTGATTTGTTTTTATTCGCAAATGTGTTGAAAAACGTCGTAAAAAGCTTGTGCGCTTTGGTGATTACACCCTCGGCTCCATTACGCCCTCGCCTGCGGCTCGGGCTGCAATTTCTGAGCCTCGGACGTAATATCCAAAATAGCGCACGTGCATCTTAATGTACTATTACGTATGAAAGTAACCTTCAAGGCAATCATGACACAAAAAGAAAATCGAAGAAATGTTTAGTAAAAATAAAGATATGAAATTATAAATTTCCTTTGACAGAAAATTTTAAAAATTAATTAAATAGTTTATAACTCGAAAACGACAAATAATCGCGGAACATACATGACATGGGGGTGATTTGGATATCTCTTAGCATGAAACATCGATTTTTTTCTTTTGAACGCCTATCAATGGACCACCCTGTATATTATATACAAATATTACTCGTTTTATAGTATATATGATATTTGAAAGAACCTGAATAAGGTTTTAAAGGAATGAAAACAAAATGGGAAGTTTTTCTGGAAAATGGGAAATTTGAGAAAACCTGAAAGTGGTTCGTTATAAATTATTATATAAATGATTTCAGCGTATGAATTATTAAGTCGAAGGCAATGTTCCATAAATATTGATAGACAAAGTTCTTAAGAAATGTAAATTACTTTCTATTTAAGTCAACATGAATATTCCTTCAATTTCTGTTTAAGAATTTTTCAATTTTCTTTGGTATGCGGTGGATGAATGGATTGAATGTTTTTCTCGCTTCTCGAATACGGCTAAGTTCGAGAGTGACTCGAGCATAGAAGGACACATATTTCCGTTATACGAAATTTGCTTTTACCAGAGACGTACTTTTTACTGACAAAAGTTTTGTTAAAATACACGATTTTTCTGTCAACTTTATTTGTACTTGTATGTTTGTTGTACATGAATAAACTATTTTATTATTATTATTGTAGCAACAGCAGCGCCAGCAACACTGCTGTGATTGAACTAGTGAATTTTAGTATTTTTTGTGAAAAATTAAATAGGTCTCTATTGGATCGATTTTGACCGTCGCCATTTTGATTGTTTGAGGACGCTAGCGCAAAATCAAGTACTGTGTGGTTATGTGGTACTGTTTGAACGCAGACGTCCTTATTCTGCACGAGTACACTCAGCGCTCAAGAGGCATGAAGTGACAAGCGACAGCGGAGTAGGGACTTACATTCTCTTGGGGTAACTGGGCCGTAAAATCCGGTAAATTTTCAGTCCACCTGAGGAAGTACTTGATATCTCTCGCCTGCTTCTCATTGTACAGTCAAACACTTCAAGCTTGAGATATTACTGCCATTCTTATTTCGACAGCCGTAGGAGCGAAAATCGCGCTGCGTGTGACAAACTAGTCTGCTCTTGACTGTGCTTTTGTGTTGGATCGACTGATGCTCAAGGGGAAAGTCAATCATATTAGTGGTAATGGTTTTTAGAGTCGACAATTTCTGTGTCAAAAAGCTCATTGATATCTTAGCTCGTCTATCTATAGGGTTACTTTTAATTAGTTCTTGTTAGCAAAAGATATTATTATGCATGTACTCTTGATACTGAACAACTTTTCCCAAGGAACATAGGTCGAAATACGAAAAACCAAATTTGACCTGTAATTTGAAATGTACTGCAGTGGATGTTTCAAGGGATGTTATGATGATGATGATGACTTATAAGCGTCAAGTGGAGCCAAAAATAATCCTACCTATTGTTTGAGCATGTTAAGGTATTCATGGTGAATGGTTTCAAAAAAGTACATCGTTTGTATTGTACTGTTCTTATTTAAATAGACGTACGGGCTAGAGTCGCAGTGCGAGTGTCAACCTTGACCTGTCACACATTATTCAGGCCGAGCATTCATGGAGTATACAAGATGTAAGGGACGGTGGTGTACCGAAAACTGAAAGGGCGTGCTCAGTCAACGAAGCTGACCAACTTTCCCAAAAAACATTTTTGGGAAATGAAATAAAACTTTGACCTCTCCATACCAACTGTTCGATCTGAGTGATGTTTACCCCTCCATACCAATAATAATAGTTATTTTTATGTCAATGGGGCGTAAAGTTGTGTAGAGCAAGTTCGAAGATTGGCCAGATACCGAGAAAGTAGACTGTGAAAGTTTGGTGTTACCTACAATGTTCCACATGTAAGTGTTTAGTTTAACAAAGTTACAAATTGTTTGGAATACCTGGGAAATAGAAATAGTTCTTTGAATTATTTTCTCCTGCGCCACACTTCGGACACTATATGTATGTATTGAGCGCGAATTTGAAATTTGAAATTGGAAGGTTGCGTAGGCCTTCATATTCAGTACAAAAGCCCCTCACAGGAGTACCATGCGAATTATTATTATTATTTATTCGATAACAATAGTTAGATTGTGTTCGAAATTTGACTTAAAGCTAACAATCAATACATCATCGTTAAAATTATAAAAAGAAAGATTACAATGTCAAAGAACAGTACCTACGTACATTAAAATCTAAATAAATACGAGCTCAACTTAAAATTTAAAATTTAGTCAACTTCATCAATTATAATCATTAAATAAAAAAAAATTACGCGGGCGGGTGCGCTCGGGGCTGCGGGGGAGATTGCAAGGGGGGCGGAGAGTGTCCGTTCAGAATGATAGTACTAGGATAGTACTATTACTTTATTTTATGCCTGTACTATGAACCGAACAATAATAATATAGGGTCTCAGGGTACAGCAATAAAGCGCCAATGGAAATTGATTATAGAAGATGATTTATTGATATGCGTGGTCTTCACAAATTTTAACGTGAGTCGAGACTTATGAATAGCATAAAAAGTCGATAAAAAATTTGATTTCCAAAATTATTATGCACCTATTATTATGGAGTATTTTCCCGTGTGGTGCCGGCAATCGAGATATATCCTGTAACGCTTCTTGTTCAGAAATCGACTGATTTCTGGTCCTATTGGTGTAAATATTAATTACATATTGAGTTCTAGCACGTTCTAGTCAGTGTGGTGCCGGGAAATAATTATAGTACCAACCTATCTCTACCCGTGGGTGTCGTAAGAGGCAACTAAGGGCTTATGAACCAGAATATGGGCAGCATCTTTATGTGTATCGTACCATCTTACATACTGCGGTCACCAACAACAGCGGTCGCCAGCCGCAACGCTTACAAGCGTGGTGACTATTGTAAATCCCCTCCTAAGTACCACGCGTTTTTGCTGGAGTTCTAGAGGGAGCTCCCTGTCCAGCAGTGGACGCTTCATGGGATGTTATGATGAGTTCTAGTCAACAATCTTCTTTTGCTGTATTCTGTACATTTACAATTTGTCGATGTTTTGTTTTAAAACTTTTAATAAAGCATAAAATATTTTTATTGCATCATAAATCTGAGTATAAAAAGAAAAAAAAACCTTTATCAAAGGCTTGGTGTAAGCCAATGATTTAGCGTCCCTTTGTAAGCGAAATCTGAACCGAGGCGAAGTTTCTTTCGATAATTTAGTTGGCGAGTTGTTTTTGTTATCGGTATTCTCGGTCTCTTACGAACTCGCGAATAGGGAAACCATTCGTCTAAAGATGTGAGGACACTGACCTTTCAATCCAGATTTGAGCCGGCTTCTGAATTTGTTCGGAATTTCGGTATGTAATTTTGCGTTAGGTACTTTTTAGGGTTCCGATACCAAAAAGGAACCCTTATGGTGCCGCTTTGTCTGTCTGTCACACCTGTATATCTCAGCAACCACTCATGCTATCGACTTGAAATTTGGATTGGTTTTAGAATATGGTTGTCCAACTTAATTGCACGTGAAAGAATTAAGAAAAAAATATGATATATGGGGGGGGGGGGGTTTTATTATTCATTAAATTGAAGTATTGCTAGTTCACAATATTTTACAATATATTTAATAAAGAGGTGAATGTACATTCTATTTCAGGCAATCACAGCATGCACATTTAATTTTGAAGACATGTTTTCCTAAACTAAGAGAAACTTGCAATATCCTTTAAGGGCAATATTTGGGTATACCTATAATCGGTTTCTCAAAAACGGCTGAAATTATTTCTATGAAATTTTCTATACGGTGGTTTTCGGGGACAGAATTCGACCTAATTAGGTTTCATGTCTAGAAAAAGTAGTTTTCTCCGTTTTTTTGAGCATTTCTTGAAAAAAGTGCCTTTCAGAAACCCTACGGCGCCATCTGTTAACGGGCTTTGGCTATAATTTTCACTGAAAATGTCTACCTGTCTGATTCTTTTTTGTGTAAAGTTGCTAGTCATCGTTTAAAAGTTGCACCTCACAAAACGGATTTCAAAAGAACCCCTGTTTCCTGAAGCATTATTAAAAGTATTGCAAAACATTATATTAAGCTGAGACTTTGTTTATATCCGGCTTCATATCGATAACTTTTCCAATTTCAAAATGGTTACCCTACTCGCGAACAAACCAGGACTTTCCTGTGATACAATGGATGTGGGAAATGTTTAAAGTTTTTGTAAAGGGTGAGTTGGTCTGATGCCAACATCATCGAATCGGTTATCTTGTCTAACCTAAGGGACACAAGAACGGCACCAGATTTTACACAGAGGGACTGAAATCATGGCTTTATAAGTTGTACTAACCAAATATGGATTCAAATCTTAAATAAATTGATTTTAATATTTTTAAATCTGAAATTGGCAACCCAATGGGAAAATCGAAACCAATCC
Organism: Athrips mouffetella; assembly: GCA_947532105.1. Taxonomy (NCBI): domain Eukaryota; kingdom Metazoa; phylum Arthropoda; class Insecta; order Lepidoptera; family Gelechiidae; genus Athrips; species Athrips mouffetella. Next base: position 1,203,725 of record OX383968.1, on the reverse strand, counting down.
AAAATTAGGTTTTGCAGAAGCAGATTCTTTAAAGAATAATTTATTCAATGTAGATTATTTAAAGAATACTTTGAATATCATGCAGAATACAAGGCAAATAGAGCGAGTCTTTACCGTTTCGGATCTTGCTATGGCAGCGTAAAAGAAACGACAAGAAACCACTGCAGCACGGCCTACTTTATGAGTCGGCTTTTTACAATGTGTTTCTTGTGTTTCGCTGGAATATCAGAGCACCATACCTCTTTGTCATTCATATAGTAGTCTAATCTATAGTAAGCTTTTTGACATAACGTTTGCTTCTTTAAACTTTCTTTCAGGTAATTGCCCTACATTGTCAGGTATTTTCTTGTAGTAACGTACACAAAGACCAAATAACAATCTATTATATGGTTGATCAAGTTTGTACTTACTTATAGTAATAAAATTATGCCTATCACAATTTTTAGGTAATTGATGAATGTTGCCAACTGGTTATGCTTTGTCAGGTTTTGCCAGCTGATCAATCTGATTGACAGAGTTTCAAATGTCCTCCGACAGCTTAACCTATATCAGTGACAGTGTGGAGAAAGTAGCCGGAACCAACGGAGCTCAGAGCCTGATAATTGATAATAAATGTTCTCAGATAAACATATATCGACGACATAGGGCCGACCAGTTTCAATCTGATACGCGAATCTTCTTCAGGGAGGTCAACGATTTCACGGACAGTCACCTTTCGCTTCCCGCTGAGCACTGCGTTGCTCTTAATGAACTTTCAGAATCCGGAGAAGTGCTGAATGGCCTAAGTCTCTATTAGGTCTCTTAACTGTGTTAATGTTCCTTGAACTAACTAACTAACTGACGTACCTAATACGAAACCCAATACCAACGTAGAGTGCCAGGATGATCAGAGCACGTAGGATGAAGAATAGCAGACTGCCAAGTCCATAAAAATACCATTTATTCTTCCTAGAACTGTGTATCGATACGTACCCCATAACGTACCTAATTCGCAGGCCCATGCGGACGTAGAGAGCCAAGATGATCAGAGCAGGCAGGATGAAGAACAGAAGACTGCTGAGTTCACATAGGTACCACGAGGGTAGTTCCAGCATAGCACAGAATGCCGACTCCAGTGACGCGTTGCCTGAACCTGGTGAAGAAAAAAATATCTAGTTAAACTTTAGCCACAATTTAGAAGCTAATTGAATTTGCCGAATGAGTCTTTGAATTCAGGAAGGTGTGATCGTGGCTTTTGTATGAATTTCGAAACAAAGGCTTTTGAATCTCGATCCGGAGGTTTTGCGCTCAAATCCCAACGTATCCCCGCAAACAGAAATTATGTAAATCTTTCCCTATCTGGTTGAATTTGTAGCAAGGGCAGGCATGAAACTGATTCGCCCGTTGACACTTTTAAAATGGTATTTTTTTGACAATTTTCATAATAAAATGAAAGTTAACAGTTGTTAAATAATACAAAAATCTATTTGGGAATTTAAAAGAAATAAGTCCTTTCATATAATACCACACTCAACCTAGTAACGAAAGTTTAAAATTTTGCCTCCCCTATTTGGGCCCCCTTTTCAATAATAATAATATTTTGATTTTTTTGGTTGCAACTGAGTTTGGCAATTATATTCTGAAACAATTCCAAAAAGTCGATAGCACGAGTGGTTGCTGAGATTACTGTTGTGACGGTCAGACAGACAGATGAAGTCGCACCAAAGGAGGTTTTTGTTCTGAGAGTCGCACCATAAGGGTTCCGTTTTTACCATTTTGATTCGGTACTCTAAAAATCAAGAAAATGTGTTTCGGTCCTTTCTTCAATTAAATATAAAGGATAGTAAATTGGAAAAGATAAATATTGTATGTAAAAATAGAAATATGTTTTTCTCTTTAAATTCCTAGTTTGAAGTAAGTATTAAATTGCAACAGCCTCTGTGGTGTAGTGGTTAGTGCGCTCGGCTCTCGATCCGGAGGTTCTGGGTCCGATTCCCGGTGGGGACACTGTCAAACAAAAATCCCTTTGTGCGATTTAGATGAAGAGTTAGATGATTCCGTGCTTCGGAAGGCACGTTAAACCGTTGGTCCCTACTACTATCTACGGATGTACTCGTTAATGAGCCATGTCAGAGGCTTTTGGCGGCTCAACAACCAGGGTTTTTGAGGTCGATCATCGACCTTGCAAACTCAAACGACATGATGATGATGAATTGTTTGTAGAAGTTAGAAGTACCTATTGAATCTTTCCTCTGATGATAGTTTAGGAACATGAAATTCAAACTACCTTTCAGATTCAGAAGCACATTAATTTTTCGAATAAAAATTATCCCGAAAAAGTCAAGTGGTAGTTCGTATTATGTATTCGTAATATTTCATCGGCAGGATTTTCGATGACGGTTTTTCAGCATTATGCCAAGAAGGCAGGTGCTAACTTACACACCTTTATTCTCTTACTAATAATGCAAAAGAGCTATGAAAATGCCCAATTTATTTTCCATTTTTTGACATGAAATTAAGTAATAAATTAGATTTATCTTTACCGAATAATCCATTTCTCAAAGAGGTTTTAAAAGTTTGTGTAAATGCTCTCAACATGATTGTCTTATGGTTTTTAGACGTATTGGATTATACAATGGGCACTTTGCCTCTTTAAATAAGTTTAAAGTAATAGGGTGTTTTCCAGCACCTTATAAAATTTATAAGAAAATCCGAAAATGGATACACTGATACTGAACTGTCTCCTGATATGAAATTGATTAAGTCAATTTAATTGCTGCTGTCTAATGTCTGTAATATATTTTCCACAAAAAAAAATTTCATTTATTTTACCAAGCCTAAAAAAAGAAATTCCTAATAGTGATAAGCGTACCACCCATCGACAATTTAAAGAATGTAAATGTCAAACGTCATAGAAAATACCTTTATATATTTGTGATGTACCTATTGTGTACCTACCGCCCATTGTTTAAAAAAAATCACATGTCTTATTTAACTCTGACATTGGCAGAATCACCGCAAGTAGCGATGGAGCCATAACCATCAAAAATTGAATTGAATTGAAATACGAGTATACCCTATTGTGAAAAGTTTATGGTTCACTGACTTGATGATAGTTATAATCTTATCGAATCAAAGTGAATTTAATTATATAGGGTGTTTGGTATATGTCTGCAAAGTGTCGGGTGGTTGTTCTACAACTTGCAGCTGAACAACTTTTCCTAAGGAACATAGGACAAAAAACTAAAAAAAAATTCAACTATCCATACAAACTGTATTGTGCCAAAAATCTTTTTCATTGTTCGACTTGTTGTTCAATTTCGTCGGTAGAGCAACCACCCCAGAAGTTGTGTGTATATTTTTATGTATATTTTTATGTATATTTTGTGTATATTTTGTGTAGTTTGCATGTCTTCACTGAGTAATAACTTTATGAAGGGTATCAGTCATATTTTCTTCACTTCACTAGCTCATTTGCCTTATCGTTTGAAATTTGCGTGTATCCATGCAAAACTGTTTTAACAGCTAGCGTAAAAAAGTATTTGAAATTCGAACGTGAAGATGAACTATGTTTAACAGTCAAGAGCACATCAAGCTTGACACATTGGACTTTGTACGGTTTTTATTTCAATAGACGTAAGGACTAGAATCGCACTGCGAGGGTTAAGCTTTACCTGTCGTTGACTGTACCAGACTTTTAAGGCTGTTTGTCACCGCGATGATTCCGAGCCGATACTGATAACAAGAGAAAAGCGCACACAAAGTTACGAGCAAAAGGAGGTACTTACTCATCAAAAAGAGGTTCACACTTACTCATCAGTCGCTTCTATTGGTGCTGTTCTTGTATCCAAATCGTTGCGATGGACAATTTTTTGTTTTTAGGGATCTGATACTAAAATGGTAAAAGAAAGAAACCCTTACGGTGCGAATTTGTCTGTCTGTCTGTCCGTCTGTCTGTCTGTCACACCTGTATATCTCAGCAACCACTCATGCCATCGACTTGAAATTTGTAATGGATTTAGAATATGGTTACCCAATTTAATTGCACATGAAAGAATTTAAATAAAATTATAATTATTAATGTAATGGGGTATCATATGAAAGGGCTTTACTTGTACATTTTGAAATATATTTTTGTATTTTTTCATGACTCTTAGTTTTTAAATTATGATGAAAAATGTCAGAAAGAAATATCATCTCCTTATCTCCGAAGTTTGTTAAAGGAAAAATCTGAATTAGTTACAGTCGATAGAAGTTTATACATATAAGTATTATAGAAAAAAATAAACGATTTTACTAAGTTGCAAAGTTTTTTAGATATCTGCAAAAAACCTTTACAAACAAATTTTGTGTTGCGGTCCTAAAAGTGGACTTTATTGCTTCCAAAAATACTATGGGTATATCGGAACTCTCTGCATGCGAGTCCGACTCGCACTTGGCCGGATTTTTTTCACTTTGCTTATATTCAGGCTATTGCTTATAAGTAGAGCGTTTGTTGATTTTAGTACCTTAAATTATGTAACTAACTTAATACACATGTAACAACGAAGAAATTTACAAACTCGCTGCTTCACATAACACATCATATAACAAGTTTTTACGCCACGTAAATCAATGAAGGTTTGCTATCTTTGAATTATTATTATAATTAAACTACATCCGTCTTCCTACAAAAAAGTTAGACATCTGTTGAACACTTGATTAAAAAAATCTTAGACTATATAATACTAACAAAAAAATCTTACCAAATAACTCTGTCTATGTCATTGATGCGCAGAAGTCAAAATTGACTTATTTTCTTATGACTTGACTTCTGCGCATCAACTGACATAGCCAGTTATTTTGTGCGCATTTTTTAAATCAAGTGTTCAACAGATGTCTAACTTTTTTGTAGTAAGACAGCATTAGTCCAAAATCAATAATCTTATCTATACATTTAAAATAATAAAATTGTTAACTCGGTAAATCTTTGCTAAATTCTTGCAAAAATGTAAGGACACTTTCAAATAGAACCCATTAAGACAATTTTCGAAATTTTCATCTGTTTGTCCGTTTGTCTATTGTCTGTTTGTCTATTGTCTGTACCACTCAACTGATTAAAACGGGGATTTGCAATGATGAGTTGGTCTTATTTTGTGTAACATAATATGCGTTGTTTCATTGCAATCGGTTCACTCAAACACAATTATACAGAGTGTTAATTTAATTGCGTGCCATAGCTTAGGGGATGCTTTAGTAACGATAAAGGAACACAAAAAAAGTCCTATTTAAAAAAAACTAAAATTCCATTGAAACTTAACTGACGCGGAGGGCAATGACCCGGACGGAGCACCGTGCTTTCATCGAGCCAGCGCGCGACTATCAGTGGATAAGGTAGGCACATACATAACTGAAACTCTTTCGCGCGCTTTTGATAGCGCGGTGCTCCGGGTTATTTCCCTCCGCGTTAGTTTAGTTTCAATGGAGTTTTATTTTTTTTAAGTAGGAATTTTTAAAATATTTTTTTTAGTCCCTTTATCGTTAATGAACCACCCCCTAAGCTATGGAACGCAATTAAATTAACAGCCTGTATATTAAAGCAAAGGCTAACTGCTGTCTGCGCGATTCACTAACACAACTGAACTAATTCAAACGAGGTTTTCAATAATGTGTTTGGTTTACTTTCTTACAACAAATAAGTTTTGTTTTATTACGATTCGCTCACCCAAGCAGAAGATTTAATAAGTATATTCTTATGTTGCACGAAAGTAAGCCAAATATATTTACTCCAGTAAAAATACGGTTTTGCAAAACATTAAATGTTAATAGCTACTTTTGTGTGTATATCGTATTTAAATATGATGTTAAGACGCAATATTTACGAATCCACCTAAAATTTAAAGCGGAATATTTTTCTCGAATAACAGCTAAGGCAAAAATAGTAATAGACAATTATATACTTTATATCATAGATAAACGTATACTTTACATATAGGCATCAAAATCCACCATAAATATATTTAAAAGTATCAATTTATTTCAAAATATAAAATCTCCACTTATTTTTACATATAAGGGCCAATAAAGTCGAGGTAAAATAATAGCAATAAACTGAGCTAAACTCAACCTTTTTAAATGTAAGTGATTGTTATATATATTCACAAAAATGCCATACTAAATAAAAAAAAAGTTTTTTGTAATCGCTGGTTTACAATGATTTTGTAAACATTTATGTTGGATTTGCCAAAAATGTGATTATATAGCACTATTTAAATTATTAGAAAGCAAAAAGGATCTATTACTATTTTTGGTTGCGAAGATAAGCTGTATTTAAATTTCGTGCTAAAAAATTAAACAATACAAAAAAGCTAATATTTTTAGGTGGATTCATGTATAATATGAAATTCTGAATATATAGCAAGCCGTAAATAAAAAAAATAATCTATTAACATTTTTTTCCGAAATTTCATATTTTTTTAATGTTTGGACGGCATAATAAATAAATAAATGAAGTAAATTTAGGTGGATTCCATTAAAAAGCTTTACACAGATATATAATCTATCGATCTGAAAAAGAATCACGGCTATTATCAATTATTTCCGTTTCGCCATACAATCTCTCGTAATTTTACTGGAGTATTAGCCGATTGCTTTCGGCATAGCTGCAAAATGTGTTTGTAACCGTTGGGATCACAATCTAATCATATCCGCCAAAAGCTATACGCAGCTGGATAAAGGCATCCTCTAAAAATAGATCTCCACGAAGTCAGGTATGCTTTCATCATCATCATCATATCAGCCGAAAGACGGCCACTGCTGGACATTAGGCTTCCCCTAAAGATCCATTAAAAAGCTTTACACAGAAATATAATCTATCGATCTAAAAAAGAATCACGGCTATTATCAATTATTTCCGTTTTGCCATACAATCTGTCAAAATTTTACTGGAGTAATTATTGAAAACCCCATTTGAATCGGTTCTGTTGTTTCTGTATACCGTAAAAGTTAAAATTTCTCGCGGATGAATTCGTGGGCACAGTTATTTCTAAGCTATTCATCATCATCATATCGTGAGGGTTGCAAGGTCAATGACCGACCTCACTGACCCTGGTGTCAGAGTTGTTGAGCCGCGGAAGGTCTCTGACATGGCTCATCAACGACTTGATCAGTAGATAGTAGCCGGGACCAACGGCTTAACGTGCCTTCCGAAGCACGGAATCATCTAACTTTTCAGACAATCAGGTGATTCATCCTGCAATGTCCTAACCAAACTGGGGAGGTCGCACAAAGGGACTTTTGTTTGACAAGAGTCCCCAGCGGGATACGAACCCTAAACCTCCAAAAAGAGAGCCGAGCCCTCTAACCACTAGACCACGGAAGCTATAAACCTCCCATAATCCTAATTACCTATTAAGCTGAAAGGCGGTACCCTAACACGGATTTTCTCTCCTAGCATCCCTTATCCATAATGTATAGTGGTATAACTACGGATGGGAAGTGGTCCGCTTGTAGTGATTTATTAAGGTGCAGCGGTCCTCAAGATGGCTATCACACAAATCTAGAAAAAGCCTCTAAGAGTGTGGGAATAAAAGTTATTTGTAATTCAAGAGGTGAAAGATGTTTTTTACTTTCAATGTTGGAACTGAAGAAAAGTTAAATTGTCGGTAACTGAATATAGGCTGACTTTTAATTAGTTCTTGATAGCAAAAGATATGCATGTACTCATGATACTGAACAACTTTTCCCAAGGAACATAGGTCGAAATACGAAAAACCAAATTTGACCTCCCATACAAAATGCGCTATCATAGCTGATGCAGTTTCTATGGGAGGTCAAAACTTGATTTTCGTATTTCGAACTATGTTCCTTGGGGAAAGTTGTTCAGTAGCACGAGTACATTCATACCTTTTTCTATCAAGAACTAATTAAAAGTCACCCTATAGATGACCTAGTGGTATACATCCGAGAGTGTTAACCGTGCTTCACGTCAGGGCGTCTAGTGTTACCTAATAGGTACCTATTTTCCAAAGCCTCCTTGTTTACGGCTAAACAATAAAAATAATCTTTAATGTAAATCAAAACTACTTCGTATTTCTTTTGCCTTACGGTAGCAGTAATGTTAGCTTTGCAAGCATTACACCATAAACTTTGGTCCGAGCTTGTCTTAAGTGTAGAGACAGTAGAGACGAAAGTCGAACTGCGGGTATCAACCTCTACCTGCACATGACTGTACCTACTTCTTTAGACGGACTTTATGACTAAGCATAATAGCCTCAACATCTTCAAATCTACTATCATCGGTAAAAGTGGATTCTCGCTTAATAGTACATTATGGTACTAGTGTGTAACATTGGTGATTACCGCCGAGGCGCCATTGAGACCCGAGCCATAGGTGAGCTGAATTACCGGAGATGTTTTCCCAAATTCTTATTAAAGAACTATCTCAAATAAAGAACGAATTAACTGAATATCGTAAATCTGTAGATTTTCTCAGCAAAAAATATGACGACTTGTTCACAACTGTCGAGCAATTGACCACTGAAAATGGACAACTTAAGAAGGATAACGCTGCCCTACAATCCTCAACCCGCGACCTGTCGGAAAGATTAAACAATTTGGAGCAACATCTTCGCGAGAACAATTTGGAAATAAATGGCTTGCCGGAGAACAGAGCTGAATCGCTTCCTAACCTTATGGAACAATGTGCAAAAGTTGTTGGTTTTAACTTACATGACGGAGATATTGTTAACTGCACACGAGTCGCTAAGCAAAATAGGGAAAGCAAACTTCCCCGAACCGTAATAGTTAAATTCAAAAATGTTAGATGTCGAGATGAATTCTATTCCGCCGTGTACAGGTACAACAAAGCAAACCCAAAAGAGAAACTAAACACCCACTTGCTTGGCATTGGCGGCCACAAAAGCCCAATATATGTCTCGGAGCACCTATCACCTTTAAATAAATCACTACATGCTGCTGCAAGGAAGAAAGCTAAAGAACTAAAGTACTCTTTCGTTTGGATTCGTAACGGGAGAATATATGTTCGAAAGTCCGAAGACTCTGAATACATTCTAATCAAAAATGCTGACAGTCTTAACCTGATACGTTAATGCTCTATTTTTGTATTAGGATAGTTACGCAGTACTCATTGATATAAAAATGGCTATGTTGTCTTTGTATTACCAAAATGTAAGAGGCTTAAAAAGTAAAACCAGTGATTTCTACAATTCAATTTTATGTAATAACTTTGATGTAATATGTTTAAGTGAGACTTGGCTGACTGGTGACATTTTCTCTTCAGAGTTGTTTGATGATCGTTATTGCGTGGTGCGCAGAGATAGAAGCGACAGATTTTTGGCTCGTTTTAATAAGCATCATGGTGGTGGCGTGCTAATTGCAATTTCAAAAAAAATTAATTATACCTTCAAAACTAATTGGCAATCTGATTTGGTTGAAGACATTTGGGTACAATTAAACGTAGGCAACAATTTCATTATAAATTTGTGTACCGTCTATCTCCCACATTATTTGCCAACCAGTGACTATACAGAGTTCCTAAACAAATGTGTACAAATAGCCAATACTAACTTAAATCAGCAATTCTGCATTATCGGTGATTTTAATTTGGGTAATGTATCGTGGTCGCCGGCCACCAAATATCCTCTTAATTACTCCTGTGACAAATCTAAAGCTTTATATGAAATTTTTGATTGCATTAATGCAAAACAATTAAATGATATACCTAATAACTATAACAGGATACTTGATCTTGTGATCACAGACTGCGCTGATTGTTTTACATTGAGGAAAACTGTTCCCCTATCTCGACTCGATGAGCATCACCCGCCATTTGAGCTTGTGTTTCGCAATAAGCACTCACCTCTCATGGAGATGAATAAATTTGTTCTAGATAAGCTTTGTTTTCACAAAACTGATTATGTAGGCTGTAATTCTGCAATCACCAAAATTTACTGGGAGTTTCATGCATCAAAACTCAACTGCGAGGATTTCGTGCAATTTTTTTATAACACATTATGTGAAATAATCGAAAAATTTACACCAAAATGTAAGAAACGTAGCAATGCCCATCCTATATGGTTTTCTAAACAATTAATCAAGATGCTAAAATCAAAATCTAATTTCCATCGTCGATATAAAACTTTTGGAAACCCAAGAGATTATGATGCTTTCTCTGTGTTCAGGTCCAGAGCCAAGGTACTATTTCAGTCGTGTTTCCGCTCTTATATATCCCGTATAGAGAATGATCTAACCCGGAATATCAAAGCGTTTTGGCGTTACACTAAAAATAAGAGAGTCACTAATGATTATCCTAGTGAGATGAGGTACGCCGATCGTATTGCGAAGGATGGGTCCAGTATTGTGAACCTCTTCGCTGATTACTTCTCATCCGTATACAGGAATAACCCCAATTTGAATTTTACTCCCAAGTTTCCCGCGTCGTCTTTTTGTGTAAGCGAGTTAACAATTCCGTTGTCTCTAGTGAAACAGCGTTTAAAGCAAATTGATAAATCTAAGAACGCTGGCCCTGACGGCATTCCACCTATCTTCATAAGTCTCTGTGCAGATGCTCTCGCCGTGCCATTGACTATTATTTACAATAAATCTGTGCATACCGGTATCTTTCCATCCCTCTGGAAGATAGCAAACATAACTCCCATACATAAAAGTGGCGATAAGTGTGATGTAGCCAATTATCGCCCAATTAGCATTCTAAATTGGTTTTCCAAGATTTTCGAGAGTATCGTCTATACTTACGTTTTCAGTCATCTTAAGAACCAGTTGAGCGTCTCTCAACATGGGTTTGTCCCGGGTCGATCGACTGTCACCAATTTACTTGAGTATACTTCCATCTTATGTGCTTCTTCTGACAGTAAGACCCAAGTGGATTCCATTTACACTGACTTCGCAAAAGCGTTTGACTATGTGAATCACTCGGTGCTTTTGGCAAAATTGTGTCAGCTAGGTGTGCATGGTAATCTTCATCGGTGGTTTGCATCATATCTAGAAAACAGAACTCAGCTCGTGGCAGTTCACGGTTTTGAATCTGTCCCTATTCTTGTGACATCTGGAGTGCCGCAGGGATCCAATCTCGGCCCACTTTTATTCTTAGCATTTATAAATGACCTTCTACTTTCAATAAATAGTGGATGTTTAGCGTATGCTGATGATATAAAGATTTTTCGTCACATAAATGGTCCTAACGACTGTATATTGCTACAGCAAGACCTCAATCGAATTATTGATTGGTGTGTAGACAATGATATGTCACTGAATATTAAGAAATGTCAAGTGATAACTTTTACCCGCAATAAATCTACTGTATTATTTGATTATTAAATTAAGGGCAACTTTCTAGAACGAGTTAAAGTTGTTCGCGATTTGGGTGTACTGTTCGATTCCGCTCTGTCATTTCGTAGTCACTATGACCATATTTGTAGTAAGGCTAACAAAATGCTAAACTTTATATTTCGCACTGCTAAGCCATTCAAAAATGCCAGCTCTTGGATTATGTTATATGTTGCACTAGTGCGTAGCATTCTAGAATACTGCTCCCCAATATGGTTTCCCATATATAATGTGCATGTAGATAGGATTGAGTCGATTCAGCGTCGTTTCGTCAGAGTTTTGTGCGCTAGACTTGGACTGAGGCGCAGGATACCTGAATACAGCGATCGGCTTCTTAAATTTAACTTAACTAGTCTTGCTGACAGGAGATGGTCATCTGACTTATGCATCTTGTATAGAATAGTGAACGGTGAGATGGGTGGTCAGCTTTTGTGTCGCTTATACTTTAAGATTCCGACAAGATCTGTGCGTGTTCAACAACTGTTTATCATACCCTTGACTAAAAATAATGTGTCTCATAACAATCCGTTAATAAGAATGTGTAGAATGTTTAACGACATCTGTGCTCAAATAGATATTTTTGTTTGTAGTTTCCATATATTTAAATCACATATTGTTAAAATAATTAATAATAAGTAATTTTCTTTAAATGTATCTAGTCCCTTTTTGTTATAAGTACCAATTTATGATCTTTGTTTTTTTAATTATTAACTCATGTAAGTGTTGTGTACAATTTTAATAGGACTCCAGATTTATAATGTTTTGTCGTTGTGATACTTTGTTCTGTAATTTAGTCTGTTGTCTGTAATTGTACCTATTGCAAATAAAATAAAATAAAAATAAAAATAAAATAAAATAAGAGAGCCGAGGACGGTAACCATCAATACACACGTGTATCATACGACGTTTTTCAATGCACTTGTGAATAAAATAACAATAAAATTTAAAAAACAATCTAAATGTCACTAGTGAGTAATAGCAATGAAAAATCACAGTTTGATTATGGGTGTTATTCTGTGCCTAATTGCGGTGACCATAGAGCCACTTTATGAGCAAGTGTGTTGAAAAAGTTGTTGTAACAAATACAAAATATATCCCGATAAAATTAGTTTTACAGCGGCGTCCGTGGTATGCCGGCAAAGTATAGTACCAACCCATCTCTACATCTCTAAAGGCTTATGAACAGAAGGATAGGTAGCAGCATCGTTCTGTGTATCGTACCATCTTACATACTGCGGTCACTAACAACAGCGGTCGCCAGCTGCAACGCTTACAAGCGTGGTGACTATGGTAAATCCCCTCCAAAGTACTACATGTTTTTGCTGGAGTTCTGGAAGGAGCTCCCTCTCCTGGCGGTAGACGTTTCGTGAGATGTTTCGTACGTAGTTTTACATTTCATGAAAACATTTCCTCAAATACAAAAACGTCCCACCATTCCTTGAAAACCATTTCCCTTAAGTACAAATGTGAAGGAAAGCTGTTTATAGGTTGTAAAGAGGTTGTATGAATGTGATATAAGGAGCTTTACTCGACCTGCCTGAATGGGGCTAGTTTATTTAATGTGCTGCTTCGAGATAACGTAATACGAATGCTGTGATTCAAGTTTGTCTGGGACTTATTTAATGTCGTATTCATAAATAGGTAGAAGTTTATATTAAATTTTCCTTTTGATATGATTTGTAAGGTCGTTGATATTTGCAACGACTATTTTTAGAAACTGTAACCTTTTTGCAGACTTTTTTAGGGTTCCGAACCTCAAAATAAAAAAAACAAAACCCTTATAGGATCACTTTGTTGTCCGTCTGCCCGTCTGTCTGTCTGTCAAGACCCTTTTTCTCACGAACGAGAAGTGGTATCAGGTTGAAATTGATAGCGAATATTAAGGTCTATAAACTACACAAGATCTGAAAATTTATTTTTTTTACAACGACGCAATCAAAAGATATGGCTTTTTATGTCCTCATCTCCAATCATTCATGCAAAAGAACAAAACCTACAGGGTACTTCCCGTTGACCTAAAATTATGAAATTTGGCAAGAAGCTAGATCTCACAGTACAAATAAAGAAAAAAGTCTAAAATCAAATATAAAATTTTTTTTCACAACTAATAGTAACCAATTAAGAACTTTTTTATAAAAGAGGGGTCAAGTTGGATGGTCGCGGAGTTTTTAAAATCAAAGAGCAAAAGCTTAGTATATCATATGGTAGATAGGTACGGAACCCTTAGGGTGCGAGTCCGACTCGCACTTGGCCGGTTTTTTATTGTCAATGGGCTCACTCTTGACCTCGATCTAGTCTTGAGGACAGAGATGAGGTCGACGATGGGTACGAGCTTGCTCTGAAGAAGCCTATTCACTCGCGACTCGAATAGATTCGGACATCGGATAAACTCAGACATAGACGCAGGCAGAGAATTCCAGTCTTTAGCCCTTTTCCAGGTTATTAGCCAACCTGGCTGTCAGAGTTTTCAAGCAACCAAAATGGCCTCTGCCAGGCTAAGATGCGCACCACCACGCATGGACGCGAGAAGACATAACCGGTTTAGTCTGACTTAGTATATGTAGACTCGCCAAGTCGCGGTGCACATGCTCGACCTAGCCACCTATCTGGTTTTTGACCACGGCTAACGTTGCTTGACTTTTTTGATAGGAAAGAAAGAGCAACTACCATTCGGCTACGAGCGCTTCAATTAAACTAAATAAAAGAAAGAAAGAAAGAAAACTATTTATTTGGCAACATAAAATTAGGTACAAGCTAAAGTAGTGCAGTTGTGGGCGAACCTGAACTTCGGCGCTAACATTGAGTCTAAACCCCAAACTGCGGCAAAAAAGCTGGGCATCCTTAATAAGGTTAGGCGTTACTTCACTCCTGGACAGCTTCTAGTTTTATTAAAGCCCAAGTCCGATCCTGCATGGAGAATTGCTGTCACTTTTGGGATGGCTCAGCCAAATACCAACTAGTCGCACTTGACTCGATAGATCGCAGTGCCAAGAAGCTCGTTGGTGATGAGATGCTGGTGAAAACAAAGTTTCACAGTCTGGCCCACCGTCGCATAGTTGCATGCCTGTCGGTCTTCTACAAATTGTACTTCGGAGAGTGTGCTCAAGAGCTCCACGAGCTTATTCCACCATCTCCCTTCTACCATCGGGAGTCCAGACGCACCGCAGGATATCACCCATACTTTATTGATATTCCGCACATTCGCACAAAGCGCTTTGAAACATGTTTTATAATGCGCACGGCTAAAGAGTGGAATTCTCTGCCTGCGTCTGTCTTCCCGAGTTCATATAACCCGAATCTTTTCAAGTCGCGAGTGAATAGGCTTCTTCTGGGCAAGCTTCTTCCATCGTCGGCCTCATCTCTGTGTTCAAGACTAGATCGAGGTCAAGAGTTAGCCCATTAACGATAAAAAAAAGAAAAGTAAAGTACGCTATAGGTACGCTATAGATAATCATATCCTAGTTCCCTACTATCCCACTAATATTATAAATGCGAGTTTGTAATTATGGATGGATGTTTGTTACTCTTTCACGAAAAACTACTGAATGGATTTTAATGAAGCTTTGTAATGGGACAAGCCTGCCGCTAATAAAAATAACATCCCAACCATATTTTTAAGGAGCGCGGTAAACGTTCGGATTGACTTTGGATTGCAAATATAATAAAAAAGGCGTAAGTGCCACTATCTTGTTTAGCAAAGCAGAGCCTTAGGTCTAAGACTTAAAGCGCATCTGTTTGCTACTGTATAGGAACATTTAAACACACACTCTAACAGTTTCAGGTCAGGCAGTTTTGGCGCGTAAATGCAGCGCATTTGGGTTTTCAACCAATAAAGGAAGCGCGTGTCTTGGCATGGAGGGCCAATGACGTTACGAAGGGAAAGGCGTCGCTCGCGCCAGCGGCGTTGGCGAAGGATAGAGGGCCAGCGGGTCATTCGGTGTACATCCTCTCACGAGAGGGGTAGTGAGTGAAGTGCTTGTGATTGATGTGCAAAAAGGCACGATATAGAGCCAGTGTAATATAGGAAAATAAGTCCCCATCGTACAAATGTGGATTCGACTAGTTCACAGATAAGCATACCAACATGTTATTTTGTTAATTATAGATATAATTTACCGTTTGCCATTTGAGATTAGATTGACTAGTATATTTTGCGCCATTTGATATAAATTGCAATGTCGAACCTAGTGTCAACCGTAATCTGAGAGGGCAAACTTGAGGTGTTAGTGGCCACTATAAAGCTAAGCAATAATTATAATGATTTGATTGTACCTATATGTCATGTATGAATTGTATGGTTAGGGTACAACCAAGGGGGGTTTGTTTGTTTCGTTTGTTCCCTCCTTTACCTGCCAGAATTTGG
Organism: Athrips mouffetella; assembly: GCA_947532105.1. Taxonomy (NCBI): domain Eukaryota; kingdom Metazoa; phylum Arthropoda; class Insecta; order Lepidoptera; family Gelechiidae; genus Athrips; species Athrips mouffetella. The sequence continues at coordinate 1,188,037 of OX383968.1, read as the reverse complement.
GTTTTGCCAAACGAAAGCCAATGAATACCGATACGCCAAATTGCGTTAATTCATTCTAAAATAACCTGATATTTATACTCCATAAATATATCCATCGGTTTCGTTGGCGTAAAGTAATGTAAACTTCATAAGATGCAGGCGCTTTATGTGGTAAATAAAATACTTACCGTTTGTTACCACAAAATTCCTTGTTTCTCTCAAAATATTACCTACTCCCTAACTTGTAATAATTCCAGGCCTTTCAAGCACAAAAGTAAGCATCTACTCTTGCCTAACTTAATAAGCCGAGCTATTCTAAAACTTTGCCATTTACAAATAAATTTGCCATTCTATTAGTATTGCACAGCACAGTGTTTGGCTAGACAAAACTGTAAAGTATTATTTTATCAATCGGTCCAATAAAAGACGATCAACAAAATTTAAGACTAACAAATCGAGATAATACATTTCGATTTATACATGGGTTCGACTCCCATCGCAGGGTCATAAGGCCGAGACCCTCACATCTGGTCGCCGTGAAGCCAAGATCTAGATATCGTGTCTACGCAGTAGTACACGGCTAGAAAGAACTTAAAATTAATAAAACAACGTAAACTTTTATAGATAAAATATTTAAGGTGCTTGTTTAGTCCAAAACATCTGGGAGAGGAAGCTTAAAATATAAACTATTGTAAAAACAAATCTCAACTCAAAGAAAGGCATTTAAAATAATAATAAAAAGATGCTTATTTAGTTTTAAATATCTGGGAGAGGTAATTTATTGAGAAAATACTGGTATAGCAAATGACATTTCCAGAACAGTTATTATTATGGCCATTTTAAACACCTTTTACTTATACTGTTGCATGAGATATTACTGTGTGCTATTTTCAGGTTTTAAATTGCAATCCAACGTCCAATCCGAAATCATAAAAATTCGCACAACAAAATTTTGATTCAAATTAATTTGTTTAATGTAGATTATTTACAGAATACTCATTTACCGTAATAACATGCAGAATATAATGAAAGTAGAGCAAGCCTTGGTTCGGAATGAATTTATTACAAGAAAAATAAATATATAAATAAACATTCTAAAGTTGATCCATGATTTGGTAAAAATGTTGCATATTACTCATCAAACAAAAGGATGCCTTGCCAACCTTAAAGCGAGCAGGTAGCCCGTTCTAACAGGGCTTGGGTATGGGCGATGAAGAATATTCCGTTACGTCTCTTTTGTTGTAAAATGCTAAATAAATGAAGCGCACATTCGAGCTAAGAGTGAACAATAGCTGATTGCGACTAATTTTAAAAGTACTGACACTTTCATGTTAGTTGTTTTATTAATGAATAATGGATTTTATTTACTCTGACATACCTGTCTAAGTCATTACAACATGTCATATTAAAATAAAATGGGTTACCAAATAACGATCAAATGAACTGAACACATCTTAGGAACCCTTAAATAAATTAGTAAACATAATAAATAGATAAATAAATAATTATATACAATCTTGGTAAAGGAAATCAAAACTCATTTAATAAAGGGCCATCTCCTGTTAGATTTAGAAATCAGATCGGATTAAAAACATCGAAAGCTTAAAGAAATTATTCATCATCATATCAGACAAAACGCATATTGCATTTTGATAGCTTCAGTTTAGATTCATCATTTATCATCATATCAGACAAAACGCATATTGCATTTTGATAGCTTTCGCTTAGATTCATCATTCACCATCATATCAGACAAAAAGCACATGGCATTTTAGTAGATTTCTCTAGAGATTGCTGATAGATGAATCGAGGTAACTATGGTTTAGGCATTGCCTGAAATAGTTCATGGGAAGTTAAAGCGTTGAAAGAAGTATTTGTAGTCTTGAGGTGTTATTATCATTAAATTAATGACAAAAGTCTTGAGTACTGAAAGGCTTTTAAGTGAACGACTGTATGCAGTTAAATTTTGGTATGAGAAGCGTTGAATCTTTTAGATCACGCTTATCAATTATTTCATAATATTGAAAAGTTAATAAAGACAATGTCAGATCTGACTTGAAAATATACCTATATGGTATTGTACAAATATACAAACAATCAAATGCACCGGGACGCTGGTTGCACAATAATAATTACATCCACGTTCGATTGAAAGTCGCAGCCTGCCACCACCAGTGCCACGAGCCACTTGCGTGTGTGTGTTAGGGACTCCATTCGAATATGACCACGATTACTTCGCAGCTCCCCATGGGAGGAAGTTTCGCGGTAAACAAATCAACATTTGATTGGCAATCGCAGTCTGCCACCACTAGTGCTAGAAGCCGCTGGTGTGTTAGAGATACCAATTGAATCATCTGGGTGGAAGTCAGATTTGACCTAGTCTCAAGAAGACAATAGAATCCAATCATTAATACAAAAACTTATACCTAAACGAGACGAGCTACAGTCGATTCACCCCAAAATAATGTAGTATTAATCGAATCGCTTAAGGTTTTGATAGAGCTACAGCGGGTATAAAGTTTACATAATTTAAATTCTGGGTTATATGATAGCAAGTTAGAGAAGAGAGACAAAAAAAAAAAAACACAGCTTAAGTTATATACAGTTAGGTTAGTAGTTAGGTAGGTAATATTGTTAAGGTTAGGCTAGTTTCAATATTTCGATAGAACCGAAAAGGTAAGTAGGTATAAATAACCAGAGGTTCCAAATAGGTATTGTTTCAAGTTCTATGAAAAGGCCATGAGACAATGAGGCCTACTAGACTATGAGGTACAATAGTACTAAACCTAGGATAGCATAAAAGGGGCTCGCAGTATGGTAGCGCTAGTAAGTGTGTAAGCACTGTCCACATATCTAAATGCGTTCATATCCATAATTTTATTGGTTTAAACATAGAGGGTTCGATTCTCTCATGATCTCAAAGTTGTATAAACTTTAATCAAAAACTACTTGAATCGATTATTCTGAAAGCTTTTGATCTGATATGGTTTGGTAATTGCGAAAAAGAAAAACAAACTAAGGGATTACTACTGCGTTAAGTTCAGTTGACTTAACAATGGATAAGGACTATAAAAAGGGCATTATCAAAAGAGTACCAAAGATAAACCTACGGTTGTTTTGCACAGTGATAACAACGATTACTCACTCAGGTCTTCAAGTTAAGCTAGATTTTAAAGATAAGGTATTGTAAGTGTATGTTATAAAGTAGGTAGGTAAAGGGTGTAAAGCGTATTTTGAACAACGATACGAGCTTATAAAACGTTAAGAAATTTCTCAAAGCATATGTATTAGGTAGGTATGTCAGTTGTCACTTAGGTTAATAAAGGTCGGTAGCGGCTTATTAAGGTTTAGCTGAAATGACTTAGATGTTATGAGTTTTCAAGCCAAGACTAAAGTCTGAGATCGTTGATAGGTAATGTGCCTTCCGAAGCACGAAAAGGGAAGTATTCGTCTATAGGCTAAGAATGCTTGGAATAGTGAGCGAGGTAATACTCAGTAAGTTTAAGAATAATTTTAAAACTGCGATAAGAAATGCAGTTTTGTTTCTAAGAACGGTCGAAACAAAAGAAAGTTTTTTGACGGCAAGGGTCCGAGTAGGTAGCAGATGACCCAGGAAAGGCCACGGTTTAAAACTAAAAACAGATGTGCTGAATAGAGCTTTGAATATCGTAAGCTTTAATTTTTTGTTGCTTGCTTTTGAAGCTTGCAATAATAATGGCATTCCCAGCGTCATAGAGTTATTTAGAAAGCCGACGGTCTCTAAACAATAGCTACAGAGCATGCAGCCGGACGTTAGTAATAAACTTGAGCGAAGGATAAAAAAAAGGGAACTTTATGGTTCTTTGTTAAAAATTCTAGCGGCTGATAAAATTAACTAGCGATCTGTTATGACTTCGCTTACGGTTCGAGTCCGAAGCTTGAGTCCTTTACAAAGGTTGAGAACGAGTCGCATTTCAGAGGAGGTTGCATATCATTAAATGTTTATAATGATAAGTCAGTAAAGGTTAAATTAACTGATAAATGAGATTTTAAAAACGAAGCTTGATTTAAAAGCCGCAAACTATTATGGCAGTGTGGTTATATATCATATTAACTTGTATGGCATTAGGAGCGAATAAGCTACGAGTTAGGTCATGAGGGTGATAGGTAATATTATTTTTCCCTTTAGTATAAGTAGATATATCTTAGTACAAGTTTAAACCTAAAAGATTAGCTATTGGCAAATAAGTGTCAAGTTATTCTGTATTTTGTTATAATTTGACACGGAACCCTAAAGAGGCACACAAGAGAATGGCTAGATTTTGGTAATCCAGGCTGTACTAATGGCAGACAATGGCAGTAGTTAACAACTAGATAAGGCAGATAGCTACAAGAGTAGATTTTATGGTTGTATGGTATTGAAATGAAAAAAAATTGAAGTCTTAAAAACAAGAACTTCGTGGTTCAAAAATTACTGAACTGGTATAATTTTATTAGAAAATGAGATAATGCCGAGCTTGTAGAAGCCAGTGGAATATCGATAGGTATATACTTTAGCTCAGGAGTGGACTACTATAATTGAGTTTGGTGATGAAATGATCGATCGTAATATTCCATGAAACGCCCACTTCAGTACAAGGAGCTACCTCCAGAACTCCAGCAAAAACAAGTGGTACTTAGGAGGAGATTTACCAAGGTCACTACACTTGTAAGCGTTGCGGCAGGTGATCGCTGTTATTGACGACCGCAGTATATAAGATGGTACGATGCACAGAGAGAAAAAAAAACAGGCTGCTGCCTGTCCTTCTGTTCATAAGCCCTTAGTCGTCTTTTGCGACACCCATGGCAAGAGATGAGTTGGTATTATTCGCTGCCGGAACCACACGGGTCCGTTATTTGCCGCAAATGAGCAATAAGATTATTGAAGGCTTTTGTTGTTTAAGAATGTAAAGCTTTTCAAAGTCAAAATTATGAATGAATATTGTTATAATTAAGAAACTAAAATGGATATTAATTTTGAATTTGGATAAAGTTTCATATAATAAGTGTACTGCGAAATAATATGTATAGCAATTTAAAAAAATATATATCTTGTCAATTCTGAAATTGAAAATTGATTCCAGTGATAGTGAAAGGAAGTGCGACACGATTTAGGTAGATTTGGCCAGCAGTAAAATGTGAAAGGAAAACGATAGAGATAAGGTTGAGAAAAAAATCAGGTTTGAATACATTTTCGTATAAAATTAAATATATGGTGATTTACTTTACCTTGAGAAGACAAAGACAAGATCAAAGATTGTAATTGTAATAGGTCCGCAACCAAAAAAAAACAATTATTATTACTAAGTTACTAATAACTATATTATTATGATTTTAATTAAATCAGAAATGGAACGTGGCAATAACAAAGAATACAATTTACATGAATATTAAATAATAAAAAAAAAAACATATCATGTCACAAGTAGCTGTCATAACGATTAAGCGATAAAATGAACTTTATTGACATCGCATATCGCCTACCTTATCTCAATGTAGGCCATTTCATCTAACAAAGACGAGATGTGCTGCCGAAATCTTTAACAAATAAAAGGTAGATAAAAGGGCTAGCAGCCCATTGTTATGACTGGTCATAGTCGGGCTGAAACTCACATACAGGTTATTATATAATATACAGATAAATACATAGCTGCACTCATACTCTGGTGAAAAGGGAAGGACTCAAAAGTCGTTATGACCAATGAGAGTAGCCATTTAATCAGGTAACAGGTTAGTTACCATTTACTCTGTGTAAGTTTGAATGAGAAGGGGGCGTCAATACAAAAAGGTAACGCCCACATTTATGACAGTGCTAGAGAAACTAGTTACATAGTACATGAGCAGGTAGGGTTTGAGACAGATAGAGGATTTATATACGAACCTTTAGGTTATGTAAGGGCTGGGTACATATAGATAGGCATTGTATGCACATAGTTGGCTATGCACGTAGTATTGGCAGGATTTATGTTCGTTGAGTTAGGTAATTAGGTTAGCTAGGTAGATATATTTGCAGATATGGTTATATTATGTAGGCGTGTATATTTATAGTAAAAAGATAAGGTTATGTGTACGCAGGTAGATTTGTATACAAGAAAGGTAGGAGATTGTAATAAATAGATAGGTCTTAGGGTGAAGTAGGTGATATGATTAGGGTTATAGGTTGTTAGAGGGGTTAGGAGAATAAATTAGCTGAAGGTTAAGTAACGTAGGGTTGTTGCGTTTGTTGGTGATAAGGTAAGATTGAAGCAAGTATTATGAAATTATTATTTGTGTAGAGAGCTAGAAGAACAGGTTCTCTAACTATCTACAGGGAGAGGGATGTAATGGGACAAGCCTGCCGCTAATAAAAATAACATCCCAACCATATTTTTAAGGAGCGCGGTAAACGTTCGGATTGACTTTGGATTGCAAATATAATAAAAAAGGCGTAAGTGCCACTATCTTGTTTAGCAAAGCAGAGCCTTAGGTCTAAGACTTAAAGCGCATCTGTTTGCTACTGTATAGGAACATTTAAACACACACTCTAACAGTTTCAGGTCAGGCAGTTTTGGCGCGTAAATGCAGCGCATTTGGGTTTTCAACCAATAAAGGAAGCGCGTGTCTTGGCATGGAGGGCCAATGACGTTACGAAGGGAAAGGCGTCGCTCGCGCCAGCGGCGTTGGCGAAGGATAGAGGGCCAGCGGGTCATTCGGTGTACATCCTCTCACGAGAGGGGTAGTGAGTGAAGTGCTTGTGATTGATGTGCAAAAAGGCACGATATAGAGCCAGTGTAATATAGGAAAATAAGTCCCCATCGTACAAATGTGGATTCGACTAGTTCACAGATAAGCATACCAACATGTTATTTTGTTAATTATAGATATAATTTACCGTTTGCCATTTGAGATTAGATTGACTAGTATATTTTGCGCCATTTGATATAAATTGCAATGTCGAACCTAGTGTCAACCGTAATCTGAGAGGGCAAACTTGAGGTGTTAGTGGCCACTATAAAGCTAAGCAATAATTATAATGATTTGATTGTACCTATATGTCATGTATGAATTGTATGGTTAGGGTACAACCAAGGGGGGTTTGTTTGTTTCGTTTGTTCCCTCCTTTACCTGCCAGAATTTGGGTTTTGCCAAACGAAAGCCAATGAATACCGATACGCCAAATTGCGTTAATTCATTCTAAAATAACCTGATATTTATACTCCATAAATATATCCATCGGTTTCGTTGGCGTAAAGTAATGTAAACTTCATAAGATGCAGGCGCTTTATGTGGTAAATAAAATACTTACCGTTTGTTACCACAAAATTCCTTGTTTCTCTCAAAATATTACCTACTCCCTAACTTGTAATAATTCCAGGCCTTTCAAGCACAAAAGTAAGCATCTACTCTTGCCTAACTTAATAAGCCGAGCTATTCTAAAACTTTGCCATTTACAAATAAATTTGCCATTCTATTAGTATTGCACAGCACAGTGTTTGGCTAGACAAAACTGTAAAGTATTATTTTATCAATCGGTCCAATAAAAGACGATCAACAAAATTTAAGACTAACAAATCGAGATAATACATTTCGATTTATACATGGGTTCGACTCCCATCACAGGGTCATAAGGCCGAGACCCTCACAGCTTTACAATAATATAGCTTATATATACATCAGAATAACACATAGACTACAATTTATAAAGATATTGTGTGAATTGTCCAATTCTGCTCAGACGAAGTCGCGGGCACCAGCTAGTTAGTAATAAAAAAGAATTTAAATTACATTAATCATCATGTCCACTGCTGGACATAGGCCTCTCCTAAAGATCTCCATGACGAGCGGCTTCTTGCGACCTTGACCAAATCGTCGGTAAATTACATAAGCGTATAATAAATTATTCGAAATTGGGACCGATTCTTTTCATATTGTTTACTAATTATGTGGTTGGTTTTGTTACCTGAGGCTAAATTAGTATTGTACGCAGATGATTCGAATGCGATCTAACTGATTCAAGCGTAGACGAATTAAAGCTGCCATTCTGCCAGCTTTTTTTTAATTTCCCGAAAGTTGTTCAGTTACGTTGACTGCTTATGCCCTTTCAGATTTGCCGACCTGTCCCTCAAACCCTGTGTTTAATTTTTTTTATTTACTTTTAATAGTTTATCAGGATAAATTTTAACTTTTTTTAAGTCATAAAATTATATTTTATCACCCGGTGATTTATAAATTGGCTCCCTAATTGACATTCTTTTGTGGTACACAATGTTATGTAACAATTCACTAGAGTCAACTTGATTTAATGAAAAATATTTGACCGCCATCCTTTGTGCGAAGCGAAACTCATTATAATCGTCGGCCCCCAGTCGAAAATTAAACCTTTCACGTACAGAATCACCGCTATTTCCTTTACAATTTATTTGGGACTTGTCATCTATAGACACTGACGGGAATTTTTCTTGTCGATTTTTTTTCACATCTTTTATAAGCAACACCTATTGAGAAACGACGCATTTTATCTATATTTATCTACTCCCGTACCGGAATATTCCGAATTCGAAACCAATGACAGATTCGAAATTGAGGTCATTGTCCGCTGTCATTTTCATTTCCACACTGTTCCATACTACGAGCAGTACGGAAATGGAGTATGGATTTTCATTCCGCAACTGTTATAATACATAATTTTCAATCTGCATAGGCTAAGGCAATACTACCACAGTACTACATAAAGCCTATTTTAAAGTAATTTTGTAAAAATACTGTTTACTGGGGTGACGACTGCCTACCTATATTTAAAAGAAAACGGAGAGTACCAGGCGTGACTAGGAGTACATAAATCGACAAGAAGCTGACAGTTGGCTCGCTTCTATATAAAGTGACATTGGCAACAAAAGAAGTGATTTGAACAAAATGGAAAGTATGTACCAGGAGAACATGATTCTACAAGAGGCTGTCAGTAACCATATACATGAAATTAATGTTAAAGCAACGCCATCCACAAGCTCTGGATCTGGAATAACTTCGGGAATAACTTTAATTAACTGTACTAACTGTCCTCTTAGTTCAATAAATTGATCACTACTCTTTAAAAAAAAAATATTTCGTCGGTCGTAGATAAAGTTTTGTATGCAACTATACGTAATTAGTCATTTTAACACTCGATCTATACTATTTTGATACTCGGCCGCGCCTCGTATCAAAAACCAGATCTCGTGTTAAAATTACTCTCATTACGCAACAGTTGCATAAATAACTATTTTAGCATCGCTAAAACACCATTAGAACACTGATGTACCCACACGATTTTCAGGCCGCCGAGTATTGCAATAAACATAAAATAGTCTAGGCAACGAAGCGGATCGTTGTATAAAGACCCCCGCATTAAACCCTCAGTCAATGAAACTTTGCTGGGGTATTACACTATATGAGACAAACCTTCTATAAAAAAATAAAAAAATCGGTACTTTAAATTTTTCCATACAAAAAATGTACGAAAAAAAAGGCAAAAGAGGAGGCAGCCAAAGTTTGATCAGGCATGTATTTCACTTACCAGGAGGATAATCATGATAGCTGACAGTAGTTAAGAAGGCGAAAGGAGAGGTAGCCAAGAGAGACACCACCCACAGTACCCCCAATATGCGAAGAGCCTTCTTCAACCCGGCCATTGCGTACATTTGTAGAGTATGGCAGATTACCAGGTACCGTTTCATCAGGCATGTATTTCACTTACCAGGAGGATAATCGTGATAGCTGACAGTAGTGTAGAAGGCAAAAGGAGAGGCAGCCAAGAGAGACACTACCCACAAAGCCCCTACGATGCGAAGAGCCCTCCTCAATCCGGCCATTGCGTACAAATGTAGAGGATGGCAGATTAACAGGTAGCGTTTGATCAGACATGTATTTCACTTACCAGGAGGATAATCATGATAGCTGACGGTAGTGTAGAAGGCAAAAGGAGAGGCAGCCAAGAGAGACACCACCCACAAAGCCCCCACGATGCGAAGAGCCCTCCTCAAACCCGCCATTGCGTACAAATGTAGAGGGTGGCAGATGGCCAGGTAGCGTTCCAGAGAGAACGCTACGATGGTCAGAACTGACACGTATGAAGCCCTGTAACAAAGAATTGAAGTTAATTTTGTATTGTTCTAGATGAAGCACTTGGAGTAGTTTATTAAATATTCTTTACAAGCACACGATGACACGTTACAGATCGAACAGAGGACAATCCCTCGTCGCAGTTATCAAGAATGCACAAAGCATTACACACCGTCTGTACTGCCTAACCACACGCAATTTGAGGTGAGCTGTCATGGAGAATAATGTTACTCATGTAATTTTAAAGCATCTGTACTTTGCGTTTAGATATTGTAGCTCAAATTGCGTTTGGTTCTCTATACTACAAGTTTATTATAAGCATTTTGGTATTTTTCATTGCCATAGCTTTATTTCGTTTTTGCGGAGTCGGCTACCAAATCAAAGGGATTTGATGAGAGCACTGGTTATTGCACAGAGCAACTGATTGCTATCTGATCTCCGCAATCCGAAGGTAAACCAAAGACCAGACCCAGTTTTTTTTTATCGTGCGGTACTTAATCTAGTAAGACCCGTTTCGATCAGCTCCGTGTTTTTTATTTAAAATCCGCGCTAAATTCGTCGTTTCATACTTTAACTAAGTGTATTCCTCAAGTTTAAAATCCTAGCTGTTCGATAGTGAAATCCGTTTTGTAAAACTCTAACGCAATTAGAAGATACAAGCATATTAAATTCAAAAAATTTGCAATAACGTCTAAAACCGTCCACGACCTACCTCAACAAGTGGCAGTAAGAAGCGCGTTGCGTGACTCACCGCTACCGGCCGCTGTGCGTTTGGTGACCTCCGCCTGCTGCCTCGTTTACATTCGCTACACAATATACGGAGATGTCTGTGAATTGCAACGCCTGCGGTGAGAAAATTTTGACACATTTGTTTATGCGATGCTGTGAATGTAATAAGTATTACGACATTGACTGTCTAAATGTCTCTGAAGATAAGTTTATAACTTTAGACGACAAGTACAAAAAAACCTGGGTATGCCCTGGTTGCAAATGTGCCAAACCTAAAGTCAGCGATGTCAGCTCACCCCTGAGAACTCTAAATAACAGCTGCTCCACCGATAATATTAACATGCTACGTGGCAACCGCGGCAAAGGCTCGAACCCTCAAACTCCCAGTGATAAGAAAGAAAAAGAAGAAGTGACTATCTCGGCGCTCTATAATGAAATTCTTCATTTGAGACATGATATAAAGGACATGAAGGAACAACTATCCTCAGTGAATGTTGAATTTTCGAAAAGAATTGAGGCATGCGAAAAAATGATAGATGCAAAGGATCTTGAAATAGCTAGTCTACGATTTTCTCTTGTGGAAGCTCAAAACAAACAGGAGCAATATAACGTCCGGAACGAGCTGGAAATTATAGGTCTTCCTGAGCAGAAAAACGAAAATCTCAGTCACCTTGTTTTGCTCTCTTCAAAAAAGCTAGGAGTAGATCTACAAATAACTGATATTGACGATGTGCTCAGAGTCGGTCCAAAACAACCTAACCCAGATAGTTCCAAGGACACTAAGGCTAGACCTGTTGTGGTGAAGTTGCTCCGCAAATTGAAAAGAGACGAGTTGGTTACGGCGTCCAAAGCTAGAAAAAACCTTACCTCTGATGATATTGTGACTGGGACCACGTCAAATATCTATTTCAACGAGCGCTTGTCCAACGCAAATCGGAAGTTATTTCGTGACACTAGGAAAAGGTCAAACCTACACCACTTCAAACACTGTTGGGTGCGCAATGGCGTCATATATGCTCGGATGGCCTCTAACACAAAAAATAAAAAGTATCCAGCAATTGCAATTCGCTCATACGGTGACCTCGACAAGCTCATCGGCCCACTTGTCTCCTCGGATGATCAAAATGAAGGCGAATCTTAATCAAAAATGTATTCGTCCCCTATGCATGTTTTTAAGTGCCTTATCATTTATATTGTTTTCTTTAGGTACTCAAATTGATGTTTACAACCAGAATCAAGGTCTAGACCGGCGCAACTCAACTCAGGAAATACTATTAATGTTTAAATTTCAATGGATTACCGTAACAAACTTGCATATTTCTGCATACTTCGTGGCATTCCTCTGGCTTTCTTTGCAGATAATTTTTTCTTTTATATATGGCTTCGATTGATATTTTACAGGAATTAGACAATACTTTCAATATAAATTGCCACGATTTAAATACAGCTGAAGAATGCAAGGGTGTTCTGTCGAAATACGGGCTTAAAATTCTTTCGTATAATATTAGGAGCATAAATCGCAACTTTGACGGTTTCTTAGTACTTCTTAATAGACTGGATATGAAATACGATGTTATCTTACTAACTGAATGTTGGCTCGGTGAGGGTGCAGTGGTCAGGCAGATTGATGGTTACATGGCTTTTACGTCAACCAAACTTATCAACAAAAGTGGCGGAGTCGTCGCGTATGTTAAAAATACTTTTAACCCAATCGTAAGTGAACCTAATCTGCTAGATGCAAACTGCCTGCTCATTCATATTCCTAACCTTGTTACTGTACTCGGCGTTTACCGCACGCCTTCACTTCCTTATACCGATAACTTTCTACCCTCCCTTGAGGAAACAATATCCAATATGGCAAAAAGTCCGTGTAATGTTTTGATAGGTGACTTAAACATTCACCTCGAGAACCCTGAGTCATGCTCTGATTACATTAGTTTGATGGCGCAGCATGGGTTTAGATCAGCAGTAGATAAAAACACTAGATTAAACGCCTGTCTGGATCATATATTTTGTAATACAAAATATAAACTGGAATCTGTAATTTGTTCTTCCACCGACACAGACCACAAACTTATTATGTTAGGTGTACACTGCAAAACTGCAAAGCCGGGTGGCAAAGAGAAGTTTAGGATAAAGCTTGACTATCCCGCTTTTGAGGCGGAGTTAAAAAAGGAAGATTGGTCAGCAGTATTCCAAAGCTCATGTCCGTCCGTAGCGGCCAGAGAATTTATGGCGAGGCTTGAGGCAGCTAAAGACAAACATAGTAAGACTGTACGCGTAAGACGTTCTGAAATAACTCTAAAACCGTGGATGACTCCCGGTCTTATCAGGTGTGCCCTCCACAGAGATAAATTACATGCTGAAGCTAGAAGCCACCCCCACGACTCTCTTAAAGATAAAATATATAAACGTTATCGTAATTTCTATTATAATCTGGTTCATAATCTAAGAATGCAGTATGATAGGCATGATTTGGAGAAGAACAAAGATAATCAGCAAAATCTATGGAAATCTATAAAACGAATAACATACTGCAATTCAACTAAGACGAGCGCCCATGAACTATGTCAAATTAAAACAACGGAGGTTGATTCGCTTAACTTCTGTAACAACTTCTTCTGCTCTGCAGGTCAAGAATTAGCCGGACAAATATTGGTTAAAAACAATACTTCAGAAGAGGCTCTTGCTTCTAAAATCAAAATGGATTCCTCTCCTTCTGATTCTTTTTTTATGCATCCTACAACCACACACGAAGTAGAAAGTTTAATTTTACAACTTAAAAATGACAGCGCCCCTGGTATCGACGGGATTTCAAATAGTTTAATAAAACAGATCAAAAACTATATCGTTGAACCGTTGACACACATCTTTAATCTAAGTCTTTCCAAGGGAGCATTTCCAGAAATTTGGAAAACCGCCGTTGTAACCCCCATTCATAAGGGAGGTAGCAAAGATACTCCTAACAACTTTCGTCCCATATCCTTACTCAGTTCTTTTTCGAAGCTCTTAGAGAAAGTAGTAAATAAACAGCTGACGCACTACTTGGAATCAAACAACATTTTGGCCAGCTGTCAATTTGGTTTCAGGCAGGGTAAATCCACTGAACAAGCCGTTTCTCTTTTAACCAATATTGTATCCTCACATTTAGACAAAGGTCGTACATGTCTTGGCGTGTTTCTTGATCTCGCAAAGGCGTTTGATTCAGTATCAGTGCCTATACTGTTAAGAAAATTAGAGGGCGTAGGAATAAGAGGGATCTGTTTGGAATGGTTCATGAGCTATCTGACAAAAAGAGAACAGTGCACTAGGGTGGGTAACTTCATAAGTAATTCACAAAATTTATCCTTCGGAGTTCCACAAGGTAGCATCCTTGGACCTACTCTATTTTTAGTTTACTTGAATGACCTTTCATCACTTAACCTTGACCACGCAGACATCATAAATTATGCTGACGACACTGCCATTTTATTCCATGGGAAGGACTGGAATGAAGTTCTTTCAAAGACGCAAACCGAAATGGCTCGTGTAGCTTCTTGGTTGAGTAATAATTTGCTTACTTTGAACACTAGAAAAACAAATTTCCTTTGTTTCCATAAGACTGCTGCCTCTGCACCGTCGCCTGTCAATGAAATTACAATCCATTCCTGTAATCTGTACACTTCCACTTCCCCATCACCTATGTGCAACTGTGAGAAAATACAGAGGGTAAAAAACACTAAATACCTGGGTGTCACTATTGATGAAAAACTAAACTTCAAAGATCATCTATCTGCTACGTCCGCCCGAGTACGAAAAATTATATATATTATGAAACTACTACGGGACGTAGCAGATCTTCCTTTGCTAAAGGCAATATACTTAGCCCTGTGCCAATCGGTATTAACTTACTGTATACTGTCATGGGGTGGAGCAGCTACTTCACACTTTCTTGCACTGGAACGAGCGCAACGTGCAGTATTAAAAACTATGATACATAAGCCGTTCCGATATCCTACCATTCTTCTGTTTAGAGACACTCAGGTGCTTAGCGTCAGACGATTATATATTCTTAACACTACCTTACAGGCTCACAAAGAGGTGTTAAAGCTTGCAGATTATAGCGAACGAATTAAAAAACGTGTTTTTAAAATAGATTTACCGTCGATAAAAACTGAATTTGCAAAACGTTTCAGCTTTTATAGGAAACCCTACATTTATACAAAAATAAATAAGATATGCAAAGTGCATCAACTTTCTCTTCAAGAAGTTAAGTTTAAAGTAAAAAAAGAGTTGCAAGACTGGACCTACATTCAATCCGAAAAATTCTTTGAATGTATAATTTAATAATCGCATGTTATTTAGTTTTAATTTGATTTTCTAATTTGATAAATTTTGTTGTAAATGAGAACAAGTACCGCTACTATTATGTTGTGTTAACTATCTTGCTTAAAAATACCACAGGACAGGCTCAGCCTAGTGTGGATTTTTTGTGAATTTATTTCTGGTACGGGAACCCTTGAGACAAACTATAACATTAACCTACTTAGTAGGTACCTTTTGTTTTTGAATTTCAGATAATAATATGTTATATTGTTTATAGTGCTCTAAGACTTATTATGTAATTTCCCGCTATCCTATATTTGAAATAAAAATTTTATTATTTTTTATTATTTTTTTTTTTTTTTTTATAGTTCTAGATAAGGTTTTAGTGGCTAACCTGGTAGTCAAGCAAGCCTCCAAAAATATTGGGGGACAATTCACACAAGTCATATCCCAAACTAGGCAAAGCTTGTACTATGAGTACCAGAAACGGATAGGTTCATACATAAATAGATAAATAACACCAATAACAGTAACCGGAAGCAACTGCTTAACGTGATTTCCTAAGCACGGCAATGCCCTAGTTATTGCTCCTATAGTGGTCACCCATCCGTGTGCTGACCACCTGACCACGGCCAACGTTATTGAACTTTCGTGATCGGAAAGATCACGTACCACTAGGCAAATAATAGTAACAACCCATACATACCCGTGGGTGTCGTAAGAGGCGACAAAGGGTTAACTGGAGGATGAGCGCAGCAGCATCCTCCTTTGCATCTTACATCTTACTTACTGCGGTCACCTAAAACCGCGGTCCATGGTGCCAGCCGTAACGCTAACAAGCGAGGTGGCTATAGTACTTCCCCTCCACATTTTAAAGCAAAAGCTAGAATTCTGGAGGGAGCTCCCTGTCCTGTAGTAGGCGTTTTATGGGATGTTATGATGATGATGTTATGATGAACAGTTTTTATAAAGAAAGACAGGACTCGACGTGGGCGGGTGATTCAGGATTGCATGGCCCGTTAAGCCACAATCACATCTTTCTAAATTCAAAGACTAATTCGGCATACATTGCTGGAAGCCTTGGTTCTATTAATACCAATATCCTTACTTCAACCAGCAATGTATGCCGAATTAGTTTCTGAATTCAGGAAGACTAGATCGAGGTCAAGAGTAAGCCCATTCTCAATAAAAAAAAAAAAAAAGGTGTGTTAGCAGCTTTACATGCGTTTAATAAACCAAATGTTGATTTGTAATGTAATAAGTCCACGTCCAGAATAAAGGCCAGGTTAAAAGTACCCTAAACCGACGAGCATGTATGAAAGGATTGATGAAAGTACAGGAAGCAAGGGAAGTATGTCAAGATCGTAGCAGGTGGAGGACTGTGGTCTCTGCCTACCACAACGGGAAAGAGGCGTGATGTTATGTATGTATGTAAGTCCACGTTGGGCTATGGAAAGGGCTATGCTCGGAGTCCTGGGAATCGCTAAACTAAAGTGGCAGTGGGCAGGGCACATTGCAAAAAGAACTGATGGCCGATGGGGCGTCAGGGTTCTACAGTGGCGACCTCGTACCGAAAGACGAAGCGTTGGCAGGCCCCCCGCAAGGTGGACCGACGATCTGGTCAAGGTCGCAGGAAGCCGCTGGATGCGAGCAGCGCAGGACCGCGAGTCATGGAGATCTTTAGGGGAGGCCTATGTCCAGCAATGGACGTCTTTCGGCTGATATGATGATGATGATGAAGTCCACGTTCTAGGCGATATATCTAGTTGAATGACAAACGACAGTCCACAGGAACGCGGTCCATTGTGCCAGCTGCGGCGTTAACAAGAGTACAATAGGTTGTCCTTTAAACCTAATTCAAAGGCCAATTTGGTGCCTTGAAAACTCAGACGTTTAGGTTGGGTAACGTCTTTAATTGGGGTTTCCAATATGTAGAGCACAGGATTTAAATTAAAAATATTTTTTTGTGCTAACAAGGGTCAGCGGACAAAGCCGAAGGCCTCAAAAAGGAAACACAGATACAATAACGACAATAAATTATAATTAAAAAGTACTTACTCTATAAAACACAGTTAAAATAAAAATAATATTAAAGACACTCCTAGTATTTTTTTAAAGACCGATTTAACAATTAATAGTAGATTGTATCACAAGGCTGTAGAATAATATTTTTAAGGCGAGGGCGCTATTTTGAATCCAGAGCGAAGTGAAGGATTCTTAAGTAGAATCCCGAGCATGGCGAGGGATTCTAAAGTAGAATCCTAAACGTAGCGAGGGATTCAATAGGTCGCCCAAGGTAAAAATATTTTTTGCAGCCGCGTAATACACTCTACTTTTCATCTCCCTCTATGAGAAAAGAATAAGAGGCTCATTGAGATACACACTCATCATTAATTTTAATTATAAAATACCATTACAATATTATTTGATGAAACAATACTAAAAATCATATTAAGTATTATTTGTAACAACTGAAAATGCTATTGACATGTTTGTATGAGGAACAGAACCTCTTTGGTTGGTAGTCTTGTTTACATCAAACCATTGGTTCTTAAAAATTCTTTGCATCAAACATATTTCTTTTTTTATATTCATACTTAATAATTTTAGTAGTACAACCGGCCAGTATCATTTTTCATACAATATTTTGGTTCGATCTCTATGGTTGACCTAAAATATCCCTATGGTGGACCTAATTTCAAATTCTAATTTTAAATCCCATTTTTACCCGCTACGAAAGTCTCTTGGAGAAAACAGCTATTTTGTTCGCCTTTATTGACGAACCGCTCAGCGATTTTCGAGTAGATGGGATGAAAACAATATTTAAAACTAGAGGAATATATGGGTCTCAAAATACTAATAGAGTTCAATTTAAAGGTTTCACTACAAATATTTTTGCATTTATGGGCAAAATTTTACATTACCTATTTTGTTTAGTAAAAAATATTGCCTTCGTCCAATACGTTACGAAATAAACTTCGTAGAGTCAAAATAAAGATATTGAGCAAATAAATAATATTCCAAGATTTTGTTATTATTCTCACAAAAATACGACGAAGATTGCCTTGTCCTGTCTAATAAATTTTGTTTTGAGAGGGAACAATATTAAATTAACTTTTATATCAGATTATACAGGTTTGTTCATTATTTAACGTCTTTAGAGTTGAAAAAGTTTAAAAATAGATCTCGTAAATTATAACAGTTATTAATCCCAAGTCATATACTCGTATGTCTCAGGGAGAGAAATATCAATTTTAAGTTTTTTAGATTTAATAAAAATCCATACATACGAGATAGTGTAAGAAATGAATTGGATATTGTGATACGCTTATGGCGCCATGCCATCCTTGGCGCTGAGACAAGTGGCTTTCTATAATCGCAAATGCGTTAGAATAGAATAGTATAAAAATGTATGGAATTGACATTAGCTGTCACGCAAAATTTTTGTAGCTAATGTCAAACTCGTACCTTTTTATTCTGTTCTACTAGCGTTTGCGATTGTAGAAATTCGCTTGTGTCTAGGCCTGTAGCAGAAAGTGCTGCTATTTCAACCTCTTTGCGCTGCACACTACTACTATAGCTGGGCTGTGTCGATCTGATGGCAAAAGGCCAGACGGCCTGACTTTGATTCCCTGGGCAAAAGGCTGATGCCTCTTGTGGGATGCCACCTGTGCCTGCACCTACGCGGCTAGCCACCTGCCCCGGACCTCACGTTCTGCTGGCGCGGCCGCTGAGTGGTTGGCTAATCAAAAACTAAATAAATATTCGGACTTGCAAGGGTGCTATGATTTTGTACCTTTCGCAGTTGAGACCTCGGGGGTGTGGGGCATAGCAGGGAAGCGTTTCGTGAGCGAAATTGGAAGGCGCTTGAGGGAGCGCGGTAATGACCCCCGTGCCGGCTCGTTCCTGGTCCAACAGTTGTCGCTGGCCATTCAACGCGGTAACGCGGCCAGCGTCATGGGTACGTTTGGACCAGGTGCGAACAGGGACGGGGTACTAGACCAAAATTGTTTATCTGTATGACTCCTTTACTACTATAATACTACCTACTTACGCACCAAAGTGCACGTTGAAAAACGCACTGTATCGCGTCGCATTGTGTTTCATTACGGTCTTCCTATGCAAATCCAAATTTCTATAAATATGTTTCCTTCTCTCGGAAATTGCGAAAAGTTGTATAATTACACTTGTTGTTGCTGTCCAAAATACGCTTAGCGTTTACATAAATCATTAACAAAAATTTAAATAAACATGAAAGTGAATTAATGACAACAAATTTAAACAAAAAGTTTTGTAGTACACGGGATTCAATTTGCTTTTTCTTTACAATCACTACAGTTAAGAAACTTTGTGACCGACCATGTGGTGCCGGCAAAGAATAGTACCAACCAATCTCTACCCGTGGGTGTCGTAAGAGGCGACTAAAGGACGATAAAAACATAGGATGGGCAGCAACGTCCTTTTTTTTTTTTTCTATGTATGGGCTTACTCTTGACCTCGATCTAGCCTTGAGGACAGAGATGAGGTCGACGATGGAACGAGCTTTGTATCGTATACCATCTTACATAATGCGGTCACCAACAACCACGGTCCAAGGGGCCTGCAGCATCACTACAATAAGCGTAGTGACATTGCTACTTCTCCTCTAACTTTTACCACGCCTTTTTGCTGGTATTCTGGAAGAAGCTCCCTGTCCTACAGTGGAAGTTTCATGGGATGTTATGATGAAGCAACTTTGGTCATGGACTATACCAGAAATATAAACTAGAGTATAGCTGGACTTCAGGAGGCACGTTAGCTGCCCCTGCTATTTTGGATAGAAATTGTTAGCTATGTCAGGCCAAATTCAAAAAAGTTGTAAAGAAATATTTCTTACAATAAAATTTCACCTCCAAAATAAATAGCCCTTTGAGTCTAGACAAAATGCCATTAAATATAGAGATAAGGAAAGCGAACATCATAAAATGTATGGCATAACATAATTTGTGAAATGTCATCCCCTCATAGATTTATATAGTCAAGATAGGGTCTTGGGAACAAGCGGTTCAAAATTTCCCCATACAAGAAAAAATAGCGCCATCTGTGAAAAATCGCGTGAACTACGTTGTGTAGTACTTCGGTCGGTACTAAATACACGGAACGGAAATAATATGGCGGGAAAAAACAAAACAAACTTTTTACTGTTTATATGTGATTTAGGCCTGGTTTTTCACTTTCATTAATTGGATTATAGTCAAAAACAATAATAAGAAATAACAATAATAATAAGAGTATATTGTTTCTTCAACGAAGAACAACATTTTGTTGGTAAGTTTATTTGCATCCAATGTTGACAATATGACAGACAACGACTGACATTTGTTGGTCCTAAACGTCAGATTTCGGACCAACTAAGGGACCAACGAATTGGGGACATTGTAACGTGCCGATGGGCTAGTACTTATATATAAGTAAATGCATCCCCTACATTTCATGACCTTCTTTCGCTTTTATTAAATGGCACGTAGTTAAGACCTCCTTATAACGTTTTAAGCGAATTTATAAACCCTGTTTCATTGCTTTATACATAAACTTCTTAGATGTGTCGGTCGAGAGTGGAGATGCCGCGAATAGTTGTTACGGCGAATAGTCGAATACTCGCCATTCGACATAAAAAAGGAATATAAAAAATAATTTATTTGTTATCAAATAATAATATACTTCTTTGAACTTACCTATCATTTACTTGTTACTGTAATCTATAAAAGTCTGGCAAAAGGTGACAGAAGTATAAACCCATATGAATGGTGGTCTTTGAGTACCAATAAAAATCGATTCCCAATCTTAAGTAAGCTTGCAAATCTATACTTAGTCACACCAGCAAGCTCTGTTTATTCAGTAAGGCTATTTTCTGAGGCATGTTTCGTGGTTTGGTGTACGAAAAAAAGCGCCACCGACTCGATCCCAGTCGTTCTCCAATCTGCCTCTTTCGGACTTTGAATATCAATTAAAAAACCTTATTTACTTCAACGTGACTGATTTTTGCTAACTTTTATATTATTAATGATGATTATATTAATACTTTGTTTCCATAGACAAATGCAAGTAATTATTTTGTCTTTGTAAAGTTTTTCTGTCCATTTCATGAAAGTTCATTTTACCGAATATCGAATAATGAACGGTATTCGACCTATAAAAAAAATGACGAGTAATGCCGAATACCGAATAATAGCGAGTATTCGCAGCATCGCTAGTCGAGACATTAGTTTCAAATCAAATGCGATCATTTGATGTTGAAACTAATTCAACATGAATTAAGATTCATTATTTTATAAATCAATCGTCTTATTCATGTAGCACATAGACTTCACGCCTGTAATTAGTGATGTGCCATCGTCGGGAATAATTTCGTTCCTAGTATTTTCCCGCTATAGTCCGATACATTCGTGACCCTTTTGCAAGGCGGAGTGACAGACGTGAGTATGAAATAAAGGACCCCGAAAATAAAGTATGAGGAAAAAGATTGATAATTCCATGCTTCGTAAGACACGTTGGTCCCGACTACTATCTACGAAGAGGCCTCTGGCAGCTCAACAACTATGACACCAGGGTTTAAAAGGTTGGTTACGGTTACCGACCTTGCAACTCACACGACATGATGATGATAGTTTTACACCTAAACTTTTCAAATCTTTCGAAACATTGCCAATCAAATGCAATCGTTTGACGTTGTAACTAATTCAACACGAATCAAGATTCATTATTTTATTTATCAATTGTCTTTTTATATCCAAGTCACGAGTAAGTCTTCAGTAATTAGCCGGGCAAGCTCATTCCTTCGTCGACCTCATCTCTGTCTTCAAGACTAGATCGAGGAGGTCAAAAGTAAGCCCATTCAAAATAAAAAAAAAACCTTTTAACGCATAGACTTCACGCAATAGTGATGATCCGTCATCGGGAATAATTTCGTGCCTAGTATTTTCCCGCTGTAGCCTGACAGATTCGTGTGCGACCTTGTTGTGGGGCGGAGAGACAGACGTGAATATAAAACAAATTTCCATGCAAAGAATTCAGCAATTTTCCCTAATTTTTTTTGTTGAAACGCATAAAATTTTTATTATTACAATCGTACTTATTTCGACAAAAAAAACAATTATAAATTGTTATTTCAAAGAAACTTATTAAGTACAACCCACATGATGAAGTAGAAGAAGTGGATGAAAGTACATACTATCTTACTATTGTCACGGTGGGCAACGCGCTATGCTGTCTTATTAGTGCCAAATTATACCACTAATAAGACAGTGGGTACTATGGGCTCTGGTAGCTCACCAGCTCGTTTGCCCACTGTAGGTACTTTTAAATTTAATTTTCTTTTAACAAAACATATCTTTAATTTCACCCAGCGTTCACATTTTACGGCGTGGAATTTATTTATTATAATATATATATTTTATCACAGCTTGGTATCAGTAAATGAAACCAATTAAGATATTCTAAAATAAAAATACTCATCGGGAATATAATTTCAAATGCGCATACATCACTACAGCCATTAATACCAAGTTATCTTTACCACATTAGACTGATAATTGTTGACGCATGCAATACGTTACTTTATTAATCGACTACCAACACAGGGTATTATACAGCGTGATTTTTTATTCACCAGAAAAAAATAAGGGATGATTCTGCCCATTAAAACTGAACAACTTTCCCGAAGGAACATAGGTCGAAATACGAAAAACCAAATTTAGCCTCCCATACAAAATGCGCTATCAGCTGATGTAGTTTCTATGGGAGGTCAAAAATTTATTTTCGTATTTCGACCTATGTTCCTTGGCTATTGAAAAACTGGATGTTGATCCTGAAAGTGCTTTACGAGCTTCAAACGGTATCAATAATAGGTTACAGAATAAATTGGATCTATCCGAAAATTCAATGTTTCCAGTTTCCATATATTTAGTACAGCTACATGCCCCCCCCGTCTCGCCAATGGCATACCTAAGGCCGGTATTTCACTAGGACACCACGGTGGGGTGACTGGTTGCGCCACTGGTGTCCGTAACTAGACACCAGTAAAGACACACCCTGCGGCCACAGTATTAAGGGCTATATTTCACTGGGAGTGGTAGCACGACCAGCATCCGAGCTGGTTGCGCCGCAAAATTGGTTGCGCAACCAAACGGACATCAGGTGAGTAACTCTCTATAGATCTGTATACATTTTGTTGGTAGCGGCGACTGGTTGCGCTGCCATGGTGTCCCAATGAAATACCGGCCTAAGGCGCAGTAAGACTTTAGTAGCAATACTATTGCACCCTTTTTGGGCAATTTTAGCGTATTCAGAACAAATGACGGTTCTTTATAATAATTCTACGTAAGAAAAATATTGTCCTGATTTTCCCAATCGAATACCAGCTAGTTTTGTCACGTATCGAAACTTTATCGTAACATTCTTGTTTCAGAGTTACGTGACGATTCAGCTGATTTATTCCTACGTAACGACTATATTTATACAGGGTGTTTGACAAAATAAAATCTGTTTATAAAATTGCCTGCCTGACTGGATATATCCTTGGTCGTGTCCGAGAAGTGCCGGCAAAGAATAGTACCAACCCATCTCCTGTGGGTGTTGTAAGAGGCGACTAATGGTTTATGAATCGAAGGATAGGCAGATGAAAATGTTCTTATGGTACAATGGGTACTTATGGTACCCCCTCTATATTGTTCCCAGTCCTCCCTGTCCTGCAGTGGAAGTTTCATAGGATGTTATGATGAACGGTTTTGACTGGCCAGTTGGTATGGTTTGTTGAGTACTGAGGCTGCCTCCTGCGCCTCGGGCCGCGATTTCATACCCCGCCCAGGGTAAACATTAAATCATAATCATAAAAACTTTATTATTCTCTCACATCCCCCTCATCTCCATCCCCCTTCTACCATCGGGAATCCAGACGCACCGCAGGATATCACCCATATTTGGTTGATATTCCACACATCCGCACAAAGCGCTTTGAAACATCTTTTATAATGCGCACGGCTAAGGAGTGGAATTCTCTGCCTGCGTCTGTGTTCCCGAGCTCTTACAACCCGAATCCATTTAAGTCGCGAGTGAATAGGCTTCTTCTGGGCAAGCTCGTTACATCGTCGACCTCATCTCTGTCCTCTAGGCTAGATCGAGGTCAAGAGTAAGCCCATACATAGTAAAAAAAAACATAGATAATAGTACAGTATGAATTAGTAAGACACACTAGTAAAGTTCATCTATGTGAAAGACTGGTGTCTATACTAGGAGACCAGACACCAGCCTCTCCTACACTGGACCGGGAGCAGATACAGACATAGTGAGTACTTACAAGCAGTAGGTATTGACATAAAAATGATGATCAGGTGACAGGAATGGTGTATATTTAGGTGTATGTGTGCTTAAAGTTTGATGAACACGAATGTTTGTTCTGTGTCTGAGTGTTATTTGTCTATCAGTCTCTGACATCCATAGTACACACGGCGTGGTAATTATGGCGTGGTAATAGAGTTGAAAAAGTTTCTACCGACAAGCGGTTGACCGTACATACAGGGTTTACCTAGTTTGGGATCGGATGGTGGAAATTACTGGCACTTGAGACACACCATCTAGTTCTCAAATATTAAGGTAGCCCACTGTCTTATTGACAGTGGGCGCTATGGGCGGTGGTGACCACTTACCATCAGGTGGCCCACAAGCTCGCTTGCTCACTTGTTACATAAAAAAAATGACATTATGGTCAAGTGAAAAATCCCCCCAATTTCGTACAGTTATATTAAATTTAAGACTGAATAAACTAACAGCAGTGGTTGCACTGCAGTGTTTCGGTTTGAAGGGTAAGGAAGCCAGCGAAATTACTGGCTCATGAGAAATAACTTCTTAGTTCTCAGGATGGGCAACGCATTTTGCTGTCTTATTAGTGTCGCAGTATGTCACTAATAAGACAGTGGGTGCTATGGGCGGTAGAGACCACTTACTATCAGGTGGCCCACCTGCTCGTTTGCTCACTTGTATATCATAAAAAAAAGTGAACAGAACTTCAGTGAAGAAGAAACAACGAACGAAGAACGAAGTGTACAGTTATATATAACTGTACAAAATTGGGGGGAATTTTGTTTGGGGGGAATGTAATTTTTTTTTAAATATATATATATTAAATGTAAGACTGAATAAACTAACAGCAGTGGTTGCACTGCTGTGTTTCGGTTGTAAGGAAGCCAGTGAAACTACTGGCTCATGAGAAATTACTTCTTAGTTCTCAGGATGGGCAACACACTTTGCTGTCTTATTAGTGTCGCAGTATGTCTACACTAATATTATAAAGAGGAAAGATTTGATTGTTTGTTTGTTTGCATCGAATAGGCTCCGAAACTACTGGACCGATTTGAAAAACTCTTTCACCATTAGAAACCTGCATTACTCGTATCCGTGATGAACATAGGCTATAAAGTATTTTCAAAAATGTTAGGGTTCCGTATGAAAATCACTAATAAGAAAGTGGGTGCTATGGGTGGTGGAGACCACTTACCATCAGGTGGCCCACCTGCTCGTTTGCTCACTTGTAACATCAAAAAAGTGAACAGGACTTCTTGATACCGTCCAATGAAGAGGAATATTTAAAACTAAATCCTTCCCAAAGGAAATTTAAAGGTTCCGCAAAGCTGATTACATCAAAGAAAACAGAAAAACTCCAATGGAGACGCTAGAGAAATGTACGTTTAAGAGTTAGGGGAACTTAGGGGTCAACTAATCCGATAGCAAATTCAGTCAGTCATGAAGGTTAATTTCCCTCTTTTCTTTAAGGTTCAGTACACGTAGGGCATCCATCTCTACCCGTGGGTGTTGTAAGAGGCGACTAAGGGCATATGAACCGAAGGATGGGCAGCAGCATCATCTTTCGGTGTATCGTTCTATCTTACATACTGTGGTCACCAACAACAGCGGACGCCAGCCGACTATGGTAAATCCCTTTCTAAGTACCACGCGTTTTTGCAGGAGTTCTGGAGGGAGCTCCCTGTCCAGCAGTGGACGTCTCATGGGGTGTTATGATGATGATGATGACACGAAGGGTCCAAACGGAGCCCTATTGCTGTCGCTCAAGTGTCCGTCATTCCGTCGTTCATCACACAGGTTTTTTTTTTACTATGTTTGGTGTCTCCGTCGGACCTCTTGTGATTGGGGACATATTTTAGTAATAACACACCATTACATTCACGCAGTATGGTATAATAATAGTAAACAGATTGACATATCAATGCTACAATCAATAACACTATTTTATCAAGTAGACGTGTGCACCGTAGCGCGGTCCGACAGAGACTGACTGCCTCGCCCATGGATGTAGTACTATTATGAATTCTGTGCCCAGTAGTGGTAGTGGTCGATGCGTTGACAGTCATTGTCCAAGCTGGCCACTAGCATTGCCTGCTGTACACCACACTATGTTGGGCTTACTCTTGACATCGATCTAGCCCTGAGGACAGAGATGAGGTCGACGATGGAACGAGCTTGCCCAGAAGAAGCCTATTCACACGCGACTTAAATAGATTCGGGTTGTAAGAGCTCGGGAACACAGACGCAGGCAGAGAATTCCACTCCTTAGCCGTGCGCATTATAATGTTTCAAAGCGCTTTGTGCGGATGTGTGGAATATCAACCAGATATGGGTGATATCCTGCGGTGCGTCTGGATTCCCGAGGTGGTTTTACAGCCAAACGATTGGATATACAGTCTTCAAATCTTCATTGTGTATGTTACTGTGAAAGTCGAAATAGTGGTAAATCGTAGCATTTACCGGTAAATCCTAGGTAATAATACCTAATCTAACCTAACCTAGGATTTACCACTGTTCGGGCTTTTGCAGTGACATATGTACTAGCTGGTGCCCGCGACTTCGTCTGCGCAGAATCTGCGGTTTCACCCGCATTATATGCATTTTCCCGTGGGAATGAAGTGTTTTCCCGCAGTAAAAAGTAGCCTATATGTTATTCAAGGACCTAACCTATATGTTTGCCAATTTTCATTAAAATCCATTCAGTGGTTTTTACGTGAAAGAGTAACAAACATACATCCATACATGTTTACAAAGTTTCGCATTTATAATATTAAGTAGGATTATATATTTCAGAATCCATCTCGTGGGCACAACCGCATATTTTTCCTTTTTCATTTTATATGACACCTATTACACAACTATGTACAACCATAAATCTTCCCCATAAAGGAACTCCAAAAGCCTTTGTAAAGCTAAAAAGGAAAACGGAAATAGGAAAACGGTAAAAAGCCTCAACAACGCCCAAGGGAATGCTTAAGACATGTGAATTTAAAAGTTATATTAGAGTAACGTGGAATTTCGACGTTTTGAAACGCACTTCAGAGATAAACTTTAACAACCAATTTATGTTTTTGAAGTTTGTTATTCTAGCGCAAATCTTTCCTGAAAATGCTGCAATACGAGTATGACTTGTGTATGACACTCGAAAATAATAAATATCGTAAGTGGAATTTAGAATTAACCGTAATTCATTAAATAATTATTTGGAATTAATCGTGAAGCAGCAGTGTTTGCACTGCTGTGTTTCGGTTTAAAGGGCCAAGGGAGCCAGGGAAATTACTGGCACATGAGACATACCATCTTAGTTCTCAGGTTCGGTAACGCGCTTTGCTTTCTTATTAGTGTCAAATTATTTCACTATAGACAGTGGGTGCCTTGGGCGGTGGTTACCACTTACCATCAGGTGGCCAACCTGCTAGTTTAGCCACGTGTAACATAAAAAAAAAGTTGATCAATTTCCCAGTAATATAATTTTAAAAAAACTTTCGAAAAATAATAATTTCGTAGATCCATAGGTTCTTTGGGTCAGACCCATAGGCGACAACTGCCAGCCAGTGCCCAGAAGCGAATTCGGTACAGTTTATTATTTTTTGAAAGTTGATCATCATGACATCTCATGAAACGTCCACTACAGGACAGGGCACTCCCTCCAAAATTTCAGTTTTTGCTGATACAATGTACCATATTCACCACGCTTGTAAAAGTCACGGCTGGCATTAAGGACCGCGGTTGTTGGTGACCGCAGAATGTAAGACGGCTGCTGCCCATCCTCTGGTTTATTAACCCGTAGTCGCCTCTTACGACAACCACGGGTAGAGATGGGTCGGTACTATTCTTTGCCGGCACCGCACGGAACAAAAGTTAATCTATTTACTAGGAAATTGAATAACTTACGATTGCCTTAAGCCACGATCAAACCTAGCTGAATTCAAAGACTAATTCGGCATACATTGCTGGGAGGCTTGGTTATGTTAATCCCTACTTCAACGAGCAATGTATGGCGAATTAATCTTTGAATTCAGCTAGGTGTGATCGTGGCCTTACTTAGATAGCCTTGCTCTCGTAAGTAAGGTTGATCTACTCAGTGCACTTGAGACGAAGTTTCTAACAGCCGCTTGCTGCTATGTGGAGATGATCATTGACCGGAGCTCAGTGGTTGAGATACAGCATCCAGTGATACCTTGTATCTTATTATATAATATTGTAATTGACTATAGCTTACATGTTTAGTTTGTGTTATGTAAACTGTATGAATAAAAAATGGTAAGGGTTCCGTACCTATCTACCATATGATATACTAAAAGCTTTTGCTCTTTTACTTTAAAAATTATCCAACTTGACCCCTCTTTTATAGAAAAGTTCTTGAAACGGGAGCTCACCTTAATTGGTTACTATTAGTTGTGAGAATTTTTTTAATATTTAATTATTTTAGATTTTTCTTGTACTGTGAGACCTAGCTTCTTGAAAAATTTCATAACTTTAGGTCAACGGGAAGTACCCTCTAGGTGATGCTTTAGTGCATAAATATATGGAGATGAGGACATAAAAAGCCATATCTTTTGATTACGTGGTTTTAAAAAAATTTAATTTTCACATCTTGTGTAACTTATGGACCTTAATATTCGTTATCAATTCCAACCTGATACCTCTACCCGTTCGTGAGAAACAGAGAGAGAGACAGATGGACAACAAAGTGATCCTTTAATGGTTCCGTTTTTTTATTTTTAGGTACGGAACCCTAAAAAAGATTCCGTGTAATTTTCCTAGCTCGTAAATAGGTTATTGGCACATTGCAAACAAGGGAGAAGGTTGAGTCAACCTATAGCTTGGAGGACCGATAATATTGGCGTCCCAATACTAATAGCCTATGAATTAGATACACTGCGTACAAAATAACTCTGTCTGTGACCGTTAATGCGCAGAAGTCAAAAAATTACTCGCGAGGGTGAGCGCGGCTCCCCCCAGTGGGCGAGTGATTCGTTCATTGTCTCTCCGCCTGTCACCCATGCGCAGAAAATAACCGTCATAGACAGACTTGTTCTGAACGCGCTGTACATTTCTGAATGCCTCTTTCTGTGTGGGGGGAAGCGGGTGGCGAAGTTTGTTTGTTTGATAAAAATCATGAAAAGTCAATATGGTGGATATTTTTTAGGTCAAATTGAGGATAATGAAAAAAACATTTTCTTCTTATCGAACAAAATATGTTTTTTGGTGGTTTGAGTCTATTTTTGTTTGTATCCTATAGATTTTAGCTTGTATTCCTCTTTTCTGTTAAGCCCTCGGGTTTTTTTTATTTTAATTTTAAAAAATCTGCAGTCTGATATATCACACGAACTTCTTTTATCAATTTGCTTTTAATATATGTAGGTACAAACTTTAACCACGTATATGCGAATTTTTACCCAAATGAATGCGTATTTCTATCCACAATTTGGGGCAGAAGTGCACAGTATGACCTAGTTAGGTAAATTTTTTCATAATGAAAATAAGACCATTGTACAGGGTGTAAAAAAAAAGGAAGATAATCCTTCTAAGGGGTCAAAAATTATTCTTTGGGATCATCATAACATTCTATGAAACGTCCACTACAGGACAGGGAGCTCCATCTAAAATTCTAGCTTTTGCTGGAAAAATGTAGGGGGGAAGTACCATAGTCACCTCGCTTGTTAGCGTTACGGCTGGCACCATGGACCGCGGTTGTAGGTGACCGCAGTAAGTAAGATATTAGATACAAAGGAGGATGCTGCTGCCCATCCATTTATAACCCTTAGTCGCCTCTTACGACACCCACGGGTATGTAAGGGTTGGTACTAATCTTTGCCGGCACCACACGGGGCCTTTGGGATAGTTGTTCATTTTCGTTGGCTTAGCACGCTCTTTCAGTATGTCATCCAAATGTTTTTCACTAGCGCATACTCAATGACCCTGAGTGATAGATCGCAGAGCTAATAAGCTCGTTGGTGATGACATGCTCGTGAAAACCAAGTTTCACAGTCTGGCCCACCGTCGCAAGGTTGCATGTCTGTCAGTCTTTTACAGATTTTACTTCAGAAAGTGTGCTCATGAGCTTATTCCATCATCACCCTTCTACCATCAGGAGTCCAGACGCACCACAGGATATCACCCACACTTGGTTGATATTCGACACACTCACACAAAGCGCTTTGAAACATCTTTTATTATGCGCACGGCTAAAGAGTGGAGCTCTCTGTCTGCGTCTGTGTTCCCGAGTTCATATAACCCGAATTTATTTAAATCGTGAGTAAATAGGCTTCTTCTTTGCATTCTCGTCTCATCGTCGACTTCATGTCTGTCCTCAAGACAAGATCGAGGTCAAGAATAAGCCCTTGATAATGAAAAGGCGTAGACAGCTAAAAATGCATCCTTCTATCCCGTATGTACTCTACTCGTACCTGCTCTTGTATAAAAGGTGTAAGGGACAGCCTTCCGTATACTGAAAGGGCATTACAACCTATATATTTAGTCATCTTTACTTAAAAGTACCTGGGTGACCGAGCTTCGCTTAGCTCTTATATCTTTGTCGACAGTGCTCTTCCAGGTGGCTGCGGGTAGCTTCGCCCCCTCTTTCCCTCCTCTATCATCATAACAGCCCTAGTCATGCGGTCTTCACTACGCCTCGTGTCCATACCAGCTTAAGCGGTTCTCCCTTAACTTCTCCCATGGCTTCTCCTTAATCTTTGCGACTTTGAATGTTCCTCTAATGAGCTCGTTCCTAATCCGGTCTAATTTGGTGACTCCGCCAGCCCAGCGTAGCATTTTCATTTCTGTGGTATGCATTTTTTGCTCATCTACTTTCCTCATTGGCCAACATTCCGATCCGTACATCAGCGCTGGACGTACTGCTTGCTTGTACTTTCGACCTTTGAGCTTGACAGGCATTCTAGCGTCGCACAGTACACCTGATAGTGATCTCCATTTGGCCTAGGCAATTCTTATTCTGTGCTAGATGTCTTTTTCAGTGCTGTCTTTTAGAGCTACGATCGAACCGAGATACTTAAATTGCTCCGCTTTCTTTAGAGAAGTTCCTTCAATCGTCTCAGAAGAGTTGCAATGGGTTTTATTTCCAGACAGGTCACACAACATGTATTCGGTCTTCTCTCTGTTAACCCTAAGATCCCGTCTCTCTCAAGCCTATTTCCATGCATTGAGTTGTTCCTATACTCCTGTTTGAGTTTCCACAATAAGAACTATATCATCAGCGTACAGCAATGTCCATGGTGCTGGTTTTTGGAGATGTTCCGTGATTTGGTTTATGACGAGGTTAAACAATAGCGGGCTTATTATCGACTCCTGATGTACTCCGACTTTGACTTCAAATTTTTCGGTCTGGCCTGATGGACTACTAACTCGTGTGGTAATTCCTTGATACATTAAGGATATGTAGTATTCCGGTACTAACTGTGATCTCAGAGCTTGTCATATCAGATCCCTAGGAACGCGATCAAACGCTCTCTCTAGGTCGATGAATACGAGATGTAGATCTTTCTTCCGCGATCTATATTTTTCCATAAGAATCTTCACGCTATATATTGCATCCATCGTTCCAACTCCACTGGTGAAGCCACATTGGTTATAAGTGGTTTTGACAAGGGTGTTTAGCCGGTTTGCAAGAATAATCTCCCAAATTTTTTATGTGTGAGATGTTAGTTTAATACCTGGGTAGTTCCCACAATCTGCTACATCCCCTTTGTTTTTATAGAAAGGGACTAGGCTGCTGACCCTCCACATGTCTGGGACTTTACCGTTTGCCATAACTTCATTGAAAAGATCTGTTAGCCAGGCCTCTTCAGTGGGTCCAGTCCCTTTCCATTCTTCTGCTGGTATCTCGTCTGGCCCTACCGCCTTTCTGTTCTTCATTTTGGCTAAGGCTTTCCTTTCCTCCGATATTGTAATCTCGTGAATAAGGCCTCTCGCTGGAGGTATTGGGTTTAAAAGTTCATGCGGGAACTCCTCATTGAGTTAGTTTTGCTAGTATTCTTGCCACCTCCTGTTTATATCCCTGTTCCGGGTTAGTAGTTTGCCAGATTCATCTCTTATGTACTTGTTACGTTTTGTCTTTTGTCTGGTTACGACGTGCTTTCGCTAGTTTGAATATTGCTCGTTTAATAGTATAGGCAGTATAGGATAAGTTTTATTTGTGTGGTTTAAGAGCTAATAAAATA
Organism: Athrips mouffetella; assembly: GCA_947532105.1. Taxonomy (NCBI): domain Eukaryota; kingdom Metazoa; phylum Arthropoda; class Insecta; order Lepidoptera; family Gelechiidae; genus Athrips; species Athrips mouffetella. Next base: position 1,155,410 of record OX383968.1, on the reverse strand, counting down.
TAATAATATATGCTTTAAGAGCTAATAAAATATACTTAGTCACAGATACAAAAACTGCAAGAAGTGGCCGTTTTTCGCTCTTTTTGTATCTATATCTAAAGTGAACTATATTTTTCAGGATTGATAGGTTCTAAATAAACTAGGGTACCTTTACTTCAATTTTGTAAGACAGATTTTCGATAAGTTTTGTATTTAGCGAGTAATATTTTTTTAACTGATGGGGGCGCTAGTTGGCTGGGGGAAAGCCCATAAGTCTTTCATGTTAAAGGCCAACATCGTAAGAAAATATTAAAAACCGCCCCACCCGATATCAAATTCCTCGGCTTTGAAGTCACGCATTGAATGAGTAATGAGACCCGATATTGGCTCCGATGATGTTAACCAATCTTGAGACCTCAAGCGTAAAGATATACCCTCTGATGCAAGATAATGAACGATTCGTTGGAGTTCTGTTTCGTGACAAAAATACCGCGATACTTTGATAAAGTTGGCGTATATGTAAGCAGAAAAGAGATTTCACATTTGAAATTTTATGGAAATGAATCCTTCCTACTAATATTATAAACGCGAAAGTTTGTAAGTATGGATGGATGGATGTTTTACTCTTTCACGTAAAAACTACTGAATGGATTTAATGAAACTTTACAATAATATAGCTTATACATCAGAATAACACTTAGGCTACAAATTATAAACCTGCGCAGACAAAGTCGCGGGCACCAGCTAGTTTATAATATTTTTGAAAAGAACGGCTGGAACGATTTGTCCACTTTTGGGTTCCGTATCCGAAGAGTCCAAACGGATACCTTTTGTCCGTCCGTCCCTCCCTCATTTGTGACACAAGTAGCCAACCGGTTGGAGCTACAGTCTTCAAATTTTTCACAGTATAAGCATCTTGTTAACCGTACAAATTGTCAAAAAAATTCGCTAAGCTAAAGAAATAAAAATCATTTTTTTTTTATATTTATAATTGAAAATTTAGACTATTTTAGGAAACTAATTTGTTTTTTTCCGCCTAAACTATTATTATTAATTTAATATTATTTTTTTAGGTTTTAAAATTGATGACGTCATTTCACAATAGACGATGAAACGAACGTTGCATAGTGCCACAGTGTGGTCACAGTGAAACGAATGTGCTTCGACACAGATGAGTCAATCAAACTCGAAATGTCAAATCGAATCGTTTGACAGAAAGAGCACAGAGAATAAAATATTTCTTTTCTATTGTTTTTTTTTACTTGTGGAATGACGTCATTCAGTGGTCAAATGAATGTCACAACTGCCGCAGCATTTTTGAATATATTACCGCAATCAAATTACTTTTCTACTCGAAAATAAAAAAAAAAATTGTATGATATAAAAATATCTCGAAATGGTTTTTGTATTTTAGTGTGTTATTTCATAGTTAGCTTGGCCAATTCTTTTTATATTTTCAAGGGTCCTATTCCAATAAATAAAATACAGGGAGCAAACATTTTTTTTTTCTTACGCCATCGATGTCATTGTTTAGAGCTCATAGAGTAAATAAAAAAATATCGATAAACAAAGAATTAGAAGCCACCAAAATCTGCAATTTATAAAATTTTTAGGGTTCCGTACCTCAAAAGAAAAAAACGGAACCCTTATAGGATCACTTTGTTGTCCGTCTGTCTGTCTGTCTGTCAAGACCCTTTATCTCACGAACAGGTAAAGGTATCAGGTTGAAATTAATACCATATGTTAGGGTCCATGAACCACACAAGATCTGAAAATTTAAAATATTTAACAACGACGCAATCAAAAGATATGGCTTTTTATGTCCTCATCTCCATACATTTATGCAAAAAAGGACAACCTACAGGGTACTTCCCGCTGACCTAAAATTGTGAAATTAGGCTAGAAGCTAGGTCTCACAGTACAAATAATGGGAAAAGTCTGAAATTATTTTTCCTATTACAAATTTAATGTATTTTGCAGTCACTTGCGTAGCACAGAAGAGATCAAGAGGGAGAGACAGACAGAATCCTAAATATGTAAAGTCTGACACACATTTTAGTGTAGGCAAAGTTGACCCCACTATTAATATCTCAGACAGATTTTATTTGACAGGATGGTGAAGAATCATGAATTAAATGTAAATTCAAAATATCTAAAAAGAAAATTATAATTTTTTTGTAATTTTTGTATGGAAAAATGAAAAGTACCGATTTTTTTTGGATTTTCTTATAGAAGGTTTGTTTCATGTAGTGTAATATCCCAGCAAAGTTTCAACGACTGAGGAGGACTGAGGGGGTCTTCATACAACGATCCGCTTCGTTGCGTAGACTACTTGAGCTGTTCTTTTAACGGACGAAAAAAAAATTTAAAAAAAATCCTACCCTAAGGGTAGGAAAACAGGGGATGATTGATTGTTCACTGACTGATTGTAATGTATGACCACGCATAACTTTTTACAGAGTAGTCCGATTTACCCTAAGAGTGGGAAAATTTATAGCCACAAAAAATTGTAAAATAAAAAGTTAAAATTAAACTAAAATAAATTAAACTAAAAAAATAAACTCAAAATTACTCGGGTTTACTTACATTAGTTTAAGAACTTTGTTATTAAAGTTAAATAAAAAAGTTTTGATATTTTTTGCTTTTCAGTTTTTTCGGCGGTTTAATTTTTTTGTCATATAGTATGTTTAGCTGAATTAGGTTTTTTGAGAAAGAGACAAACTTTATGTAACCAGTTCAAAGCCGGGGCGGTTCACTAGTGAGAGGTTAAAGCAACAGGTTTTTCTGAAGAAAATCGAAGTTTTATGTAACTATGCGGACAATGTTAAGATCAGCTGTTATCGGTCTATTTCGGATAGCTATTATAGGAAGGTCATTGTAGGTCATTGCCAATCACATTGTTTATTTTTAGTGGCCCTGCTTTCTACACCGCGTGTCGCAGGTTAGTTCCCCGCCCAGGTCAAGCATTTTCACTACATAGTATAAAACAAAGTCGCTTCCCGCTGTCTGTTTGTCTGTATGTATGCTTAGATCTTTAAAACCACGCAACGGAATTTGATGCGTTTTTTTTTACTAGATAGTGATTCAAGAGGAAGGTTATAAGTCTTTGTGTCCATAGTACATGCAAGCAAACAATACCATGTGTCCAGTGACCAACTGCACAAACTTAAACGGTAGATTCTAACCATGATACTGTACAAATTTTACCAAAGAAACAAACGTCGAAATACGAAAAGAAAAAACGTCTACCTTCCATACAAAATGTGCTATAAAAGATGCAGTTTGTCCTTGGGAAAAGTTGTTCAGTTTCATGCTTAGAATCTGCCGTTTAAGTTTGTGTAGTCGGTCACCGGGCACGTGGTATTTGCATAGTTTGAAATCAGATTACCCTGTGTAAAGTGTCCGCCATATTAATTACCGAGCATATATTTGCATATGTCTAGACAAAGCGTCAATAAATTTAGAGATGACGAAAGTGAGCGTACCGTTAGTATTATTATAATCAGAAAATCTTAATATTATTGTGTGTTTTAAATGTATTCGATTTTTTATTATTATTAAATTTAATTTCAAAGTAGGAACAAACAATAATATTTGCATGCTAATTTGTTAGTGGAACATGTGATACTATGTTTAAAACCTACCAACTCTGTTTATCATGTATCTTTGCAAATAAATTTATCTTATCTCATCTTATCTCATCTTATCTCATCTTATCTCATCTTATCTCATCTTATCTCATCTTATCTCATCTTATCTCATCTCATCTCATCCCATCTCATCTCATCCCATACCATCCCATCCCATCCCATCCCATCCCAACCCATCTCATCTCATCTCATCTCATCTTATCTTATCTTATCTTATCTTATAATCTAAGGTTGAAATAGACCCCCTCAGGTCCAGTCTACCAAACAGGAACTCAGTTCAACTCGACCTGTCTGATAACTTGGTTTACTTATATACATCGCAAGCAAATTGTATAATACGTCGTTATACATAATGGCATCGGCATTCTACAAACTACTAAAACACTTTTAATTTGTCATTTTACATTAAGTATGCCGCGGAATTTCACAAAACGGCGCGTAATTCGTTTCTGGCGTTGTGGTCGAAAGATAACCCAACCTAAACAATCCCTACTCAGGATCGGTTAGGTTGAGTTTGCCGTGGCTAACGAACCTAAAATGCACCAGTAATCTAAACCCGTTTATAATCCGACGGCGCCATTTTACAATTTGCCGATCTTTCACAGTTTGCCCGCCGTTTGTAAACGCCGTAATTTTAACTAGTTCTGCCCAAAAAACTGAGGAATATAGGACGAAATACGAAACAAATATTGATTTTCCATACAAACAGTATCAACTTACAGCACATTTTGTATGAAAGGTCGATATTTATTTTCATATTTCGACTTATGTTTCCTGGAAAAAGATGTTCTCTTTTAATGGCAAGACTACCTCTTAAAACAGGATGATAAAGCTATAACGTTATATGTTCAAATACAATATCGCTTAAGTTATATTGACTGTTCTTTAATAGAAAGCATTCGATAGTAAAACAGAATTACTTTATTTCTCCATGCGTCATCACACGTTACCAATTGCCTCGTCTCAAATTGGTTTTCTATATACTTACATCCATAGCTTGAACCAATAACGCTATCGTGGAGTTAGCTCGGACGGAATCTCTTTTGGTACAAAGGCAAACAGTATTGTTGTACTTATTTAACCTCTCAAGCCTCATGTCAAAATTCGCAGGAATCGAAAAGAAAACGTAGTTATTTACGCGATAAAGCATAATTTCGCATAAATTGCAATACATTTTTCATGAGTTTTCCATTTTCTGGGAACTCTATAGAAAAGTGACATATGTGAAAATTTAGGTGTTCCCGTTTTGGCACAACGGGGCTTTGGAGGTTAAGAGGACATAGCTCAGTTTAATTGGATAACGTTAGAAAAAGAAATTAAGAATGGAAATCATGCATTGATTCTATATTGGATTTAGGGTTCTGAATCAAAATGGTCAAAACGGAGCCCGTATGATGCAACTTCGTCTGTCTGTCATACCTGGAATTTAGAATTGTTTTTCTTTGCAAACAAAAGAATTTAAAAAAAATATTATTGTTGTAAAATTTGGAATTTGGCCTTGTTTAATTTGGAAGTTTCATAAACAAAATTATGGCATCAGTATTATAGTAGTTTATGCAACTGTCATATAAAACAGGTTATTAAAACACGAGTTTGGGTTTATCACACGAGGCGTAGCCGAGTGTGACAATAGCATCAAACGAGTGTTTTAATACCATATTATATGCAGTTGCGTATACTACTTTATCTTCACTCATACAATAGGTAGGTACTTACTTATAAAATTAAACAAAAGTAAGTAAACAACAAAGGCAACTTATATTATGTATACTACAGTTCTACCACGGTAGCCGCTTTTTGGGCAAGTAAGATTTAGCCTGTGTTCTTGCCGACACGAAAGAAGAAGAAGTTCTGATATAAGTCTAAAGAAGCCGCCTTAATATATCCACTAGGTCTTCTTTGAAATATACAAGCAGAACATTTTCTTAACATGGTTTTCTTTTATATTTTAATTCTTTCCCAATTCATTGTAGGTTATGTCGTAAAATGTCCTAGACTAATATGAGAGAAGATCATAAGTTATTGAGTATCTTCTGGTGTGAGTGAAGTATCCTGACTGCACCACTTTATCTCCTTTTTCAATAAACTTTCACATTACTTTCACGTGCACAAAATACTTGAAAAAGGTAAATGTTTGAAAATAGCGGCAAATCTAATATCTATTTCCAAGTCCTTTCTAATTTCAGGCTGCGCGCCATAGATTTATATAGTCAAGATAGGGTCTTGAGAACAAGCGGTTCAAAATTTCCCCATACAAGAAAAAATAGCGCCATCTGTGATAAATCGCGTGAACTACGTTGTGTAGTACTTCCGTCGTTGCTAAATACACGGAACGGAAATAATATATATTCTTTATTGTGCACAAATTACATAAAATTGTAGTTAACATAAAATTTGTTTACAAAGGTGAGCTTATCTCTATAAGAGATCTCTTCCAGCCAACCTAGCTGGTGTGAAAGAATGACATGAAAAGGGGCACAGGAATGTGCATTTAGAAGTGTGAAATGAGAATTAAACAAAAACAATACATATGTTTTTATTAAATAGCAAACTAGCATAAAATATGGAGAAAAAAAAATATACTTACTTATACTACACACTAATATACTTAAAATTACAATATAAATAATAAGGCATATATAAAGAAGGATAAACATACTTTTAAAATACATACATACATAAATACTTACATAAACCAAAAATAATATTATAATAATATGGCGGGAAAAAACAAAACAAACTTTTTACTGTTCATATGTGATTTAGGCCTGGTTTTTCAGTTTCATTAATTGGATTATAGTCAAAAACAATAATAAGAAATGACAATAATAATAGATTAGATTAGATTAGATTTATTTATTTCACCTTATCAATTTCATAATTACATTAATTATTACACTAAAATATAACATGTCAGAGGATAGGGTGATCGTCAGTCGGATAAATGTCAAAATGTATACAAAATAAATGTCAAACTTAAGATTATGATGTTACAATGTCAAAATAATAAAAATATTTATAATATTAAATATACAATGTCAAAATTAAATAAAACGAAGCTACATAATGTAGTCAGATCAATTTAGTATTAAATTCACTTAATTTATAAAATTCTTTATCCAATAAAAGATTTTTCAATTGGCGATAAAACGTTTCGTCATCTGTAACATCTTTCAAATCCGCTGGAAGTCCCTCGTAATAACTCGGACCAATCACACGCGGGTTTTTTGTGGCAAGTTCGGTCCGGCGCGGAACACTTGCGATCCTGCCCACGTTTCTCAACGACCGCCCTCCGCACGTATGACGACCAAAGGTTTCAATGTTGCGACGCACATATGATATTACCTCAAACAGATACAGACTGGTCATTGTCATTATACCAAGCTTCGCGAACATAGACCTACAAGTCATCCGGGGCTTTAAACCGGCTACGATCCGGAGTGCTCGCTTTTGCAAAATAAAAATACGTTCGGCATCAGTAGAATTTCCCCAAAGCATTATACCATACGACAAAAGCGATTGAAAGTGTGCAAAATACGTTTGCCTCAGTACGGCGCTGGAAACTAAGGGACGCAACTTACGCAGAGCATAGGCAGCACCACTAAGCCTGTCACACAGATGTTGAATGTGGATTTTCCAGTTCATGTTACAATCAATTGTAAAACCAAGGAACTTGCATGATTGACATAGTGGTACCGGGCTGGTAATACAGAATGGTCTTTCAATCGCCTTTGCCGAGAAAAGTATAAGATTCGATTTTACCGAATTTAATATTAGTCCATTCGCAGAAAACCACGTCTGTATACGTTCGAAAGTGGTATTTATTTTAATATTTAGGTCTTCATATGTACGTGCGCATACAATAATTGTGGTATCGTCGGCAAACAGCACTACTATGCCCTCAGTAATGTATTGTGGCAAATCATTGATTATAGTTAAAAATAGAGAATTTCCGAGTGAGGAACCTTGCGGAATGCCAATTGTAACGTCACCAGCTTGCGATCTGTACTTTCGACCGTCTGATGTTATTTCCACCGACTGTTTACGGTTCTCTAGGAACGATCGTAGTAATTGGTGGGCGCTATTCTTTACACCATAAGCTTTTAACTTATCTAAAAGTAGGTCATTTTCAATAACATCAAAGGCCTTAGTAAGGTCACAAAAAATTCCAGCGGTCTTGTACCTATCATCTATACTTGTAAGTATCGAGTCAATTACCTGATGGGCAGCGGTGGTGGTGGACTTGCCTTTTCTATACGCGTACTGTCTGTCAGTCAGTAGGTCATTTGTCTCGAGATGCTCCATTAAACTAGAAGAGATAATTGACTCGATAATTTTTTATACCGTGGGAACAATGGATATAGGCCTATAACTGTCTACCTGGGACTTGTCGCCTTTCCCTTTGTAGACAGGACAAACTCTGGTCACTTTGAGGACGTCGGGTTATATACCCTCACGGAACATGGTGTTAATGAGGGTCACTAATAAATCTGCCAGCACAGGCCATACAGACATAATAACGTTGACAGATATGTCATACACGTCTAGTGTATTTGACTTTGATAACATATTTTTTAAAACTTTATCAAGTTTTTCAAAAGTTTTACAAAAGTATGTTGTTTCTTCAACTAAGAACATTCCATTTTGTTGGTAAATTTATTTGCATCCAATGTTGACAATATGACTGACAACGACGTCAACGACTGACATTTGTTGGTCCTAAACGTCAGATTTCGGACCAACGAATTGGGGACATTGTAACGTGCCGATGGGCTAGTACTTATATGTAAGTAAATGCTGCGCGCGCATATTTTCAGCCACAGATGAAATAATTGTAACTATAGTAACTGTTACTCTAACTGCTCCAAAATAATAGGTTGTTTATATGGTACACTTTGTAATATGCTACTGATATTTGACAGCTACTAAGAAAAACTGATATATTACTAACGGGCTCTCTAAAAGACCTTCTATTCAGTCTTCTTAAAAAAAGTTTAGATTCAAGGAGAATTGTATCCAAGTGTTATGTAATGATTAAAAAATTAAATTACGTAACACCTTTGCAAAATTTTCATACAAAAATCGTTACGTAATGGCAACTTTTTAATTTTTTATATATACTCTGCGTAATATACAGCCTTACGTATCAACTTTTTGAATCATATTTCAAAGTTTACTTCATGAGTGTAGATAAATTATATTATATCATAGGATCGAAGGGTCGCACGCACGGCTAGAGATCGTGTTTCGATTATACCTACCTACTCCTATTATTTATTGTGAATTCAAATTATGTCTACCAAGCTTGATAAACTTAAGTTACTTGATTATTTTTCCAAAGTGGACCCAAAAAGGAGAGAAGCTTTCTAGGTACAACTAGGGATTTTTTTATATATATTTAGAACACCTGTGCAAACATAAAAGCAAAAAAAAACTGTTAGGAATTTGTTTGACCCCCTCCATACATGAGCGTTCTTTTACGCATGAGCTAATATGTGAGAGCTACCAATCGGATTAGATCAAAGATTTCGGATTCCCACGCGCACTCAAGATTTATTTCCACGTCAATGGGTGAGATTCATGAAATTCAGAGTCAATGAACCACATATATTAAATTTTAATGTAGTCTAGGCAACGCAGCGGATCGTTGTATGAAGACCCCCGCATTAAATCCTCAGTCGATGAAAATTTGCTGGGGTATTACACTACATGAGACAAACCTTCTATAAAAAAAAAATCGGTACTTTTAATTTGTCCATACAAAAATGTATGATTTTTTTTTGCATTTTTTTTTGATATTTTGAATTTACATTTAATTCATGATTCTTTATCATCCTGTCAAATAAAATCTGCCTGAGAAATTTATATTGGGGTTAACTGCTTCGTTGCCTACTCTAATGTGCGTGTATTTTGAACTTTCACAGTTAGATAATTAAATTTTATCGCACTATAATTAGCGGTTGAATGAATTTCAGTTCGTGATTAAGCGCCGGCGTTAAGGGGTTAAACACTACAACCTAATCTTTACTTCGCATGCCGAAAGTTGTAATTGTTATGTGGATTTTATTTGTATTTTTATTACTCACATTATTTTTAAGGTAAGAAAATTAAAGACAAAGAGATATAAATGGTGTAAGGGACGGTGCACCGAAAACTGAAAGGGTGTGCTCAGTCAACGAAACTGAACAACTTTCCCAAAGAAACATATGTTGGGAAATGAAAAAAAAAAATTTACCTCTCCATACAAACTTTCCGACCAGAGTTGGCAATTTGTATGGAGAGGTCAAATTTTTCCCAACATATGTTTCTTTGGGAAAGTTGTTCAGTTTCGTTGACTGAGCACGCCCTTTCAGTTTTCGGTACACCGTCCCTTACACCCTGTAATTAAGAGTCTACAGGGATATTTTTGAACCCTTAGCCAAATTTTTATGTTGCTCAGAACATGAAACTGAACAACTTTCCCAAAGAAACATGAGTCGGAAAACGAGAAATATTTTGGTCGTCCTACACAAATTCCACTGTTTCTGGTGCAAGGTTTGTATGGGGGACCCCAATACAAAATTCGTTTTTCGACTCATGTTTCTTTGGGAAAGTTGTTCAGATTTATGTTTTGAGTCATACTAAAATTTGGCTAGGGGTCCAAAAATAACCATGTCATAGATTTGAGATGAAATCGGCTTTTTGATCAAAAACCTAGGTTGTTGTTTTCGTCTAGGTTTATGATAAAACCAATGTGCAAACATAAAAGAACTGACCAGAAAATCGTGAGTTAGGTTTATTTCGCTTCTGACACTCGCTGCGACACGCTCGCTTTGCTCGCTCGGCTCGTGCGTTGTGGTCACAAGTGAACCTAACCGATAACAGGTCTGTTAAGTTATGCAAACACAACCTTCCTGTTCGATCAGGATCTGTTAGGTTGAGTTATGTTCTTTTAGGCCTTCGATTCGATCGAGACGTGGGCCGTGCTACGATCTCTCCAGAGGTGCCAAGTCAACTATCGGTACATTGAAGTGATGAAGGATCTGTACAAAAACGCCACTATGTCAGTTCGTCTTCAGGACCAGGACTCGAAACCTATCCACTTGCAGCGAGGAGTGAGACAGGGAGACGTCATATCTCCTAAACTGTTCACCGCTGCATTGGAAGACGTCTTCAAACTCCTGGACTGGAAAGGACTTGGCATCAACATCAATGGCGAGTACATGACCCACCTTCGATTTGCCGACGATATTGTCGTAATGGCTGAGACCCTGGAAGATCTCGGCACGATGCTCAATAACCTCAGTAGAGTTTCACAACAAGTGGGTCCTAAAATGAACATGGATAAGACGAAATTTATGTCTAACGCCCTTGTTGTACCCACTCCACTCAAAGTTGGAGACTCTACGCTCGAAGTTGTTGATGAGTACGTATACCTGGGACAAACAGTCCAGCTGGGTAAATCCAACTTAGAGAAAGAGGTTACTCGTCGAATCCGACTCGGATGGGCAGCGTTCGGGAAGCTCCGCAATATCTTCACGTCCAAAATACCGCAGTGTCTCAAGACGAAAGTCTTTGACCAGTGTGTGTTGCCAGTGATGACATATGGCACCGAGACGTGGCCGCTCACGATGGGCCTTATCAGAAAGCTCAAAGTCACCCAAAGGGCTATGGAAAGGGCTATGCTCGTAGTCTCTCTGCGCGATCGAATCAGAAATGAGGAGATCCGCAGAAGAACTAAAGTAACTGACATACTCGTAGCCCTGAGAATCGCTAAACTGAAGTGGCAGTGGGCAGGGCACATCGCAAGAAGAACCGATGGCCGATGGGGCGTAAGGGGTTCTAGAGTGGCGACCACGTACCGGAAGACGAAGCGTTGGCAGGCCCCCCACAAGGTGGACCGACGATCTGGTCAAGGTCGCGGGAAGCCGCTGGATGCGAGCAGCGCAGGACCGGTCGTCATGGAGTTCTTTAGGGGAGGCCTATGTCCAGCAGTGGACGTCTTTCGGCTGATATGATGATGATGATGTTCTTTTATGAACACAACGCACGAGCCGAGCGAGCAATGTGAGCGTGCCGCAGTAGCGGCCGGAAAATGCCAGAAACGATTTATTATTTGAGATTATAATATTTTGTCTTTTTTATGCCAAAACAAATGAGTTCAGGTTTTTGACCACCAACGAGATTTTGTTTAGGTTTATGATAAAATAAAGCAACAATTTTGTCTTTTTCCTGTTTTTGAAAAAAGTCTATAATTGTCGTACGATCCATTGTTTTCATTTATTCCAAACTACCAATCTATTTTGCAGCCATGACACCTAAAACCAGAGTATACAACGTGTTAATGGAATAAGCAAAACCTTCATACACCCAACTGATTTTTATTAAAATAAATCCATTAGCGTAAAAAAAATCTTAAAAAAAGTTTTTTTTTCTCGATATTTTAATTTTAAAGTTTCATCATCGTTCTAGTTTCTTCGTTGTTCTAGTCCGCGCGCTGCGCGCCCGCCACGCCCACTTCCCTCCCCTCTTCACCGCTCATGATCCGTGCGGGCGCCGCGCCGCCAGCGCGCGTATCAACAGAAATATTTAGAATAGAAGTGAAATAAATTTAAGTAATAAAAAAATATTACCCCTATCAAAACCCGTGAAATTGATTCCACTCTCGATTCTGAACAAACTATTTTCTCAGTTTCGCTTATTCCGTTAACACGTTGTATATTTGACGGAAAGAATAACAGTGCTTTACAAACTTGTTTTTTCTGACAGCTTTAGCCGATTGCTTTTGGCATAGCTGCAAAATGTGTTTGTAACCGTTGGGATCACAATCTAATCATATCCGCCAAAAGCTATACGCAGCTGGATAAAGGCATCCTCTAAAGATAGATCTCCACGAAGTCAGGTATGCTTTCATCATCATCATCATGTCAGCCGAAAGACGTCCACTGCTGGACATTAGGCTTCCCCTAAAGATCTCCATGACATGACGACCGGTCCTGCGCTGCTCGCATCCAGCGGCTTCCCGCGACCTTGACCAGATCGTCGGTCCACCTTGTAGGGGGCTTGCCAACGCTTCGTCTTCCGGTGCGTGGTCGCCACTCTAGAACCCTTACGCCCTCAGCGATTCTCGGGGCTATGTCAGTTCTTTAGTTCTTCTGCGGATGCCTTATTGTGCAGTGATTTGGTTCGGCGCGCGACGATATTCCGAGCAAAGAATTATAAACAAATGATTTAGGAGTACTGGCGATGGTACTTACGCTTCAGAAATGAGTGCGCGGAGTTTGCAGAACACGATGCCGAGACTGTAGGGGTACTGGTGCCAGTATACCGACAAGTCATTCGGCAGACCTGAAACAAACCAGCATCATCATCAGAAAATCCCATAAAAAGTCCTCGGATGGACAAGGAGCTCTCTAGAATTTTACAGAAATTAAAAAAACGTAAAAAATAATCTTTTATTAGATGTCTCATGTTTTAAAATAAAAGCGTCACATCCTTATTTTATTTCTACATCTCTTCGGTCTTCTTCTTATTTACGTGTCAATGGCAAATTATTTTATAATTACTTAGCCTAAAAGGTCCTCCCGGGTGCAAGAAACTGAGGAGGTAGGGCACGAAAGTAAGTTAGTGTGTCATATATTGCAAAATACCGCACTCACACTTGTCGTTATCAGAGAAGCCCCACCTCTTCTTGAGTTCTCCGCACCTGGCAGTGCCCGACTGCAATCTATTAAGTGACTTCCATATGGGCCAGGTAAGATCATGTCCTGGTGGAAGATTTTCGGCAATGGGGATATATGAGCTTTCGGGGGGGGGGGGGCACTTTTTTGACCACAGTTCTATACTAGCCTTTGATGAATCTAATTAGAGGGGCACGATGTTTTAAAAATGCCTTAGTCGCCCTTTACGACAGACATTGTTCCCCTTGAAAGAGATGGGGTTGTACTTTACTAAGCAGGGCAGTAGTTGGTTGAAGCAGGGCATTTACACAGGACCTTAATAAATTTTGAAAGCGAATAAATCTCTCATATTAATAACTTAAACGATTTTGGGGTTGTGGGAACATTCCTTACACCCATCCATAGGAAAATGTAATAATGTAGAGCAAGGCAATATTTGTGTTTCGTGATATATTTTGATTAAATATTTGACCTCAATAATGTTATTACCCTTCACAAATACTTAACAAATTGTTAAACAGGGTAATTTTTTAGGGTTCCGTACCCAAAGGGTGAAAAACGGGACCCTATTAATATGCCTCCGATGTCTGTCTGTCTGTCAAAAGAAACGGGCTGTTTCTCATGAACCATAATAGGTAGATAGTTGAAATGTTCACAGATAAAGTATTTCTGTTGCCGCTATAACAACAAATACTGAAATAAAAATTAATGGGGGCTCTCTTACTAAAAACAAATTTTTAAGGAAATTTTTTCTCGATTTTTTGTTTTAGCTCTATCGTGGAAACGCGAACACTTACAAGCCTGAAAATTAATGTTTATTGTGCATAAGGTATAGAATAACAAAAAATAAAAAAAACTGGTCAAGTAAGTGTCGGGCGCAACTGCGCGGTATTTTTTGACCTTAGTGGTAGGTAAGAAAACCTCGGTGCGCGAGTCCGACTTGCACTTGGCCGGGTAGAAAACCGGCCAAGTGCGAGTGAAAGTTTTATTCACTGAAAATTGTTCAGTTACGTTGGCTGATCATGCCCTATCAGTATTTGCTAACCTGTCCCTTACGTGCTGTTTATCGAAGACAAAGCTTTACAAACGGAATTAGCAGGTTTAGTTCACTAGTGCATTATAGGTTTGTTAGACAAGCCAAACGCAATCTAACCGATGTTAGTTTATTTTTCAAGCACCACAAACCAGAAACGATTTACATACCATTTTGTACAATGCATGAGTATTATATAAAGTGGTGATATTCACAATATCTCGCTATTCTGTGAAATGCTCTGGGCATAATGTTACTCGTATTAGGGTATTTTGTTGTATTGTGTGAGGAATTTCACAATTATTAGCCTGAGACTTATAGACGATTGTTTGACGATCTGATATCTCCTTTCTTATTCGACGAATAAGAAAGGAGATAAAAAAGTGTAATTGTTGATACATACCTAACTAATATGACACTCAACACACACATTATTTAAACTATGCGGAGCGAATTAAATGCTAATGAAAACAAGGTAATCCCTATTGCTACGTAGGAAATCTAAGATTAATGACAAGATTAATGAGGATTAGGTACGGCCAAGAGCAGCAAGTATTATGTCAAAGTAACTATAAACAGAACAGAGCGAATAACGAGTCAATAGGTACAGACTAATATGTGCTGCTTTGGATTTCGTAAAAGCTTTCTGTGTTTGCGAGGAATAATAGCAGAACATAAATATTGGTACAGCTAGCGTAAAGCGAGCAATATTGACGAATACGATGCCTGCCATTTGTGTAAAATATTTCCAAAAGTGGTAAGACAGACATCCATCAATAGGTATTAATAATTCAATGAAATACGAAGTCCTGAACGAAGACGAATGTACGAGTATGAATGTTGCTTGTAGAGAAATACAACAGTCAATCTAAGTCAGTCTTGCTAACTGCCACCGTGGTTTAGGGGTTAGAGGGCTGGGCTCTCGATCCGGAGGTTCTGGATTTTGACACAAAAATCCCTTTGTGCGACCTCCCCAGTTTGGCTAGGAAATTGCAGGATGAATCACCTGATTGTCCGAAAAGTTAGATGATTCCGTGCTCGGGAAGGCACGTTAAGCCATTGGTCCCGACTACATACTGTCTACCACAGAACAACGATAGGGCCACCGCCTGCGCAACACGCTTGAACTTCAAAGCTCTAGGACTACTTTTTTCTGCTCTGCGAGGACCACTGTATCCCAAGGAGGTTTTAATCCACGCGTAGCGTGGATTAAAACCTCCTTGCTGTATCCACAGACTGTATCTACGGATGTAGTCGTAAATGAGCCATGTCAGTGTCTTTGGCGGCTCAACAACTCTAACACCAGGGTTTGTGAGGTCGTTCCGTTGGCGAAAAACGTCCTGCGCGTAGTTTACAAAATCATTTGGTCGGTCATAAAAAAATAATCAAAAATGTTCTTTATTCATTGTAGGATATTTAAAATCTCTTAATGACGTCAGTTAAATTTACGTCGCTTCACAAAGAAAGTGGCGCTATGTGGTAAAAACAGAAGCGACAATAAAAAACCCACCTATCGACCTTGCAACCCACACAATATTATGATCTGTCTTTCTCTACATTTAATGAAATGATAAAAATCTAATTTTCTCTCTTACATATATCTTTCTATTTCTGTCACTTTCTGCTTTAGTTATTAAAATAAGTATGTACGTATTAATGACGTAATAACTCGTAAATTGGACCAAAAAGCGATTCTACAATCTACAGATAAGGAGCGCAATTCCCAGCCTGCGTCACTTTTTTACCCGATCATGGCAAAAAGGAGGGTTATGATTTTGACCTGTATGAATGTTCATCTGTTCCCTTATAACTTATAAACTACTTACTCATCGTAATTTGGCAAATGAGGTATCGTTAGAAGCATCTTGATCATTCGCTCGTAGTATGAGTATTATCTGAACATCTCTATGAGTATTTCTTAAATGTCACAATTTGTATGCACGGCAGTAAGCACGTAGAAACAAAACCAGTATAAGCTGAACTAGCGCTACACTACAAACGTCCGAAACTACAAACCACTCAAGATCAAAGTGTTTCCACCAACGAGCGGCTTTGTGTACATAACAATTTCATCATCATCATCATAACATGACATGAAACGTCCACTACAGAACAGGGAGCTCCCTCTAGAATTCTAGCTTTTGCTGGAAAAATGTAGAGGGAAAGTACCATAGTCACCTCGCATGTTAGCGTTACGGCTGGTACCATGGACCGCGGTTGTAGGTGACCGCAGTAAGTAAGATGTTAGATACAAAGGAGGATGCTGCTGCCCATCCTCTAGTTTATATAACCCTTAGTCACCTCTTACGACACCCCCCATGTAAGGGTTGTTAGTATTCTTTGCCGGCACCACACAGGACACCTAACAATTTCATATGACAATATTTTCTTGTTTCATACTCTTGAGAGCAAAATTTTTCAGTAGTCGGGTTTTGGTTTTTAAACTTATTTTTTTCTGAGTTTATAGTTATATTGTATACAGGGTGTAAGGGACTGTGAAGCGAAAAACTAAACTGAACAACATTCCTAAAGAACAAATTTGGGATAATAGCATTGAAATTTATGACGTCTCCATACTTGTTGCCAACAATTTCAGTTAGAACCCCACGACCAAACTTCCGTTGTATTGCCATCATTAATATTCCCTTATCTTCTACAAATTACCGTCAGAATACATTTCTTTGGCGTGCATGCAACAATTTCAATAAACTAGCTAAAGATTTAGATTTAAACTTGTTCAACACGAGTGCCGATTCGGCGAGGCGTTTATTAAACAGGATTTTTTTAACTGGACTTAATCTTTGCGAGCGAAAAGTTTAAAACCTAATAAGTGTATGACAACCTTTTTCATTTAAATGCTCTGTTGTTTATTGATGGAGACCTGTAAATGGCTTTTTGCTTCTTATGTAATTATTAATTAAGCTAAATCTAGCTGTTGGTGTTCCTAAAATTAATAAAATAAAAATAGAAATTGTTCACTCTGACCGAACTTGTAGTGAGGGGATTAATTCTTTTTCATTTCCCAAAAATATTTTTTGGGAAAGTTGTTTAGTTTCGTTAACTGAGTAAGCCGTTTTAGTTTTCAGTACACCACCGTCCCGAATATACTTGAAAAACAGTCTTGCATCGTCAATTAAACTAAAACTTATTTTAGCCTCGGAAATAGATCATGTATTTGGTTGAACTTGACCAATCATGCCTAAATTACCAAACTACTAACTGAAGTGAGACAAGAATCTGCGGTTCAGTTCAATATACAATTCTGTTTATCAGCAAACTTCGGTATAAGTTTCTTGTGACCACGCGATGTTTATATCAAACAGTGTCAAAGCGGTATGCCGAAGTTACTTGTTTGTAAGACAAGTAACCAAGTGTCTGCATCTTCGGGTGGGCGGAAGCCGAGAGACAGACGGTGCAGTGCAGCACAGATCAGCTAAATTTATATCTTCGAGTCTTCTTCGTCATCATCATGGTCGATGACCGACCTCACAAACCCTGGTGCCAGAGTGGTTGAGCCGCCAAAGGCCTCTGACATGGCTCATAAACGACTACATTCGTAGATAGTAGTCGGGAAGGACAGCTAAACATGCCTTCCGAAGCACGGAATCATTTAACTTTTCGGACAATCAGGTGATTCATTCTGCAATGTCCTGACCAAAATGGGGAGGTCGCACAAAGGGATTTTTGTTTGACAGTGGCCCGCTGGGAATCAAATCCAGAACCTCCGGATCGAGAGCCCAGCCCTCTAACCACTACACCACGGAGGCAGTTAGCAAGACTGACTTAGATTGACTGTTGTATTTCGCTACAAGCAACATTCATACATTCGTCTTCGTTCAAGACTTCGTATTTCATTGAATTATTAATACCTATTGATGGATGTCTTACCACTTTTAGAAATATTTTACACAAATGGCTGGCATCGTATTCGTCAATATTGCTCGCTTTACGCTAGCTGTACCAATATTGCTCGCTCTACGCTAGCTGTACCAATATTTATGTTCTGCTATTATTCCTCGCAAACAGAAAGCTTTTACGAAATTCAAAGCAGCACATAATAAGTCTGTACCTATTGACTCGTTATTCGTTCGGTTTTATGTGTAAAATAAACAGTTCGCTAAGCTAAATAAATAAAAAGTACCTGGGCGACCGAGCTTCGCTTTATAATAGCCGCCTCAACATTAAAATATCATCGGGTGAGCAAGCTATGCTACTCGCCAACAGATGGCACTGTAGGTTTCTGTCTAAAACGCGGTATTTTTAAAAATGCTTAAAAACACGGTCAAAACGATTTTTCCTAGACATGAGACCTAGCTAGATCGATTTTTCGTCCCCAAAAACCCCCGGATAATAAATTTCATCAAAATCGTTAGAGCCGTTTTCGAGAAGCCGATTATTATATATATATATATTGCTCGTTAGGAAACTAATTTGTTTTTTTCCGCCTTAACTATTACTATTAATTTTATATTATTTTTTTAAGTTTTAAAGTTGATGACGTCATTTCACAATAGACGATGAAACGAACGTTACATAGTGCCACAGTGTGGTCACAGTAAAACCAACGTGTCTCGACACAGATGTGTCATTCAAATTCGAAACGTCAAATCGAAACGTTTGACAGAAAGAGCACAGAGTCACAACTGCCGCAGCATTTTTGAATTATATATTACCGCAATCAAATTACTTTTCTAATCGAAAATAAAAAAAAATATGATATGATATAAAAATATCTCAAAATGGTTTTTGTATTTTAGTGTGTTATAAGTGTGTTATATTTAGCTTAGGTAGTTGAATAATCTTTTACTGCTATAGCTACCGATGTGACATTTTTGTTTGAGTGGACCAAAGTGAACCTCGCTTTTTGTTTGACAGTGTCACCACCGGGATTCGATCCCAGAACCTCCGGATCGAGAACCAAGCGCTCTAACCACTAGAACACGGAGTCTGTCTTATATATTCTTTATTGTGCACAAATTACATAAAATTGTGGTCAACATAAAACTTTTTTTACAAAGGTGAGCTTATCTCTATAAGAGATCTCTTCCAGCCAACCTAGCTGGTGTGAAAGAATGACATGAAAAGGGGCACAGTAATGTGCATTTAGAAGAAGAAGAAGAAGTGTGAAATGAGAATTTAAAAAAAAATACATATGTTTTTAATAAATAGCAAACTAGCATAAAATATGGAGAGAAAGAAAAAAAATACCTACTTACACTACACACTAATATACTTAAAATTACAATATAAACAATAAGTCATATATAAAGAAGGATAAACATACTTTTAAAATACATACATACATAAATACTTACATAAACTAAAAATAATATTATAATGGTTGCGATAAGTAGTGCTCTGTCTTCTACGTAATAAAACGAGAGAGAAGACGCGTTCCATCCTGCCCTGCGCCGTCTACGTCGTAGCTTACGCTCACCCATAGTACACTGTGTTGGTAATGGAGCTAGGCAAACTTTGCCACACACTTGCCGCAATAAAACCGGATCGTTCAGATTTCTGCTGGTGCCCGCGACTTTGTCTGCGCAGGTATATAAATTGTAGCCTATGTGTTATTCTGATATATAAGCTATATTATTGTAAAGTTTCATTAAAATCCATTCAGTAGTTTTTACGTGAAAGAGTAACAAACATCCATCCATACTTACAAGCTTTCGCGTTTATAATATTAGTAGGATAACGTTGGTTTTGAAGTTAGAGACAATATATTATATCTTCAACCGAAAATATGCGTAGTTGAACTGTTAAGTATATGATAGTTCTTTAAGTAACTATATGAGGTAAGTATTTTTTATCAATTTTGATAAGGATTTCCAAAGTTTTTTTTAGTAAAGCCAGTTTTGCGTGTCTGAAGTTTGAGTATTTGAGAGGGTTTTTTTCTGTGTTAGTCGATTTACTGTCCTAATTCTAATTTTGATACTATAACCATCGGCATCCATTTCCATATACGAAATGAAAGTATGTATCTTTTGTATGATACAATTTTTACCCAAAATCGGTAATACAGAGTGTATGGGACCGTCAAAAAGAGAACGGACGTGTCGAGTCAACTAAGCTGAACAATTTTCCCAAAGAAACATTTTTGGGAAATAAAATTACCTTTCCATGCACACTGTTTGATCATAGTGAGCAATTTGTATGGGCATGTATTTAACGCGGCGACGAATTCATCTGAATAAGGGTTTAAAAAAATATTAAAGCAGGTAGCAAAAATAATAGGTTGGCAGCTACAGTGAAGTATCATTTTAAGCAGAAAATGTCAGCTTTATAATCAGTTGTAAGCTTTGTTTTAATTTAAACTGGCATCGATTTTTTGTTTTTTGGATAACATAACCTTTAGGAAGCACACGGAAGTATGATTAATTGATTACAAAGTAAAGCGAATTTATAATTAAAGCTCCAAGGTCATGTTCCCAAGGTCATATTCCAAGGCCAAGTTCCCTTGATACCCCTCGCCCACAGAAATAGGAGACCCTCACAGCACAAAAAATATAAAACCTTTAAATATATTCGACCCGCACTCTGTTTCTGTGAAATTACTAACCTTGTAGCCGTTTTCATTAAATTATGATTCTACAAACAAAAATACTGAAATCCAAATACTTAATAATAGTACTTGTTTTAATTTTTACAGCTGCCTACAAATCGCAGCCCGAAAGTGTATTTTTATATGGGTGCCTATTGTTGCCTCTAATACAATCTTTGCTATCCCACTGTTAAAATTAGTCGCCAAGTCATTATTTATAGTACCTCGCTTATGATTTCATTGCCCCTGTTTATTATATTTGCTACCTTAAAGAATCAGCTATTATTTAGTTTTTATAAATCTTTGCATTTTAAAGCTCATCTATTATAATTGTTGCTAAAATATTTAATCGCTGCCAGATTAAATTTATTAGATGCAAACTGTTAGTTGCCGTTTCATTTGTTAGTTGCCTCAAAAATAATAAGCCATTTGTATGTAGAGGTCAACTTTTTTTTCAATTACCTAAAATGTTTCTTTGGGAAAGTGGTTCCGTTTCGTTGACTGAGCACACCCTTTTAGTTTTCGGTACACCTTCCCTTACTTGCGTTATATTTACGGATGCCTCAAACTTCCTCCAGGAAAGGGTTTTCGAGCCGCTGGGAAAAAGTGTGTTTCTAAGCATTTACTAGCACTACAAAATAGCTTTGTTTATGTATTGTTTTTTAATAATAATGTGGGACCTTTTATACCAGGTCATCTTTTTTAGGGTTCCGTACCCAAAGAGTGAAAAACGGATGTCTGTCTGTCTGTCAGCGGGCTGTATCTCATAGGTAGAAATTTGTTTTTTTTTACAAATTGTGTGTATCTGTTGCCGCTACAACAACAAATACTAAAAATAAAAAAAAGTTAAATTTAAGGGGGGCTCCCAAACAGCTAAAGGGGTCGCGAAAAAAAAATTTGAGCTATCCCATCAAATAAGAAGATAAATAGTGTATTTTTTTATATAAAAAATCTTTTATTTTTTGTTTAAACAAACAATTTTTTTTACAAGTAATGCGCCAAACTGTAAGGAGCAGTTTGATGGCGCTGTGCGCTCATTAAATTTTTCAGCAGCTTTAAAATAGCTACTTAGTTACTAAAATACACTAATCTATATATATAAAAGAAGAAGGTGACTGACTGACTGACTGACTGACTGACATATCAACGCACAGCCCAAACCACTGGGTCTAGAGATTCCAAATTTGGCATGTAGGTTCCTTATGAGGCCTAGGGGTGCACTAAGAAAGGGTTTTACAAAATTCCACCCCTAAGGGGGTAAAATAGGGGATGAAAGTTTGTATGAAAGTCCGTCAGTTTTGAAGTTAGGATCTTCAAAATTTGGATTTAGGCTGACGACTAAAAATTAATAATTACGTATCTCAGGGTTTTTAAAAATTCGACACCCTTAAGGGTGAAAAGGGGGATGAAGTTGAAAATTCTTTATTCTTAAAGTAAAATCCACATAATTTATTATTTAGGCATTAATTATGTAATTCTATGCAACGTTTATCACTGTTATTGAAATTCCACCCCAAATTCAACCCCTAAAAAAGGGAAATGGGGTGAAAAAGTCTAAAAACCAATATGGGTATCGTTTGTATGATTTATCGGGTCGCTGATTACGAAAACTACAACAATTTTGAAATCAAACGTGGTGGACGTGAAATACCATCATCCCCCTGGGGATGGAGTTGGGGTGCGATAGGTTTGAAATGTCTAAAAATCAATATGGGTGTCGTTTGTATGGTTTATCGGGTCGCTGATTACGAAAACTACAATAATTTTGAAATCCAACGTGGTGGACGTGAAATACCATCATCCCCCTGGGGATGGAGTTGGGGTGCGATAGGTTTGAAATGTCTAAAAATCAATATGGGTGTCGTTTGTATGGTTTATCGGGTCGCTGATTACGAAAACTACAACAATTTTAAAATCCAACGTGGTGGACGTGAAATACCATCATCCCCCTGGGGATGGAGTTGGGGTGCGATAGGTTTGAAATGTCTAAAAATCAATATGGGTGTCGTTTGTATGGTTTATCGGGTCGCTGATTACGAAAGCTACAACAACTTTGAAATCTAACGTCGTGGACGTGAAATACCATCGTCCCCTGGGGATGGGGTTGGGGTGCGATAGGTTTGAAATGTCTAAAAATAAATATGGGTGTCATTTCTATGTTAGGGATAGCGGTTAAATTGGCGTAAGGGGTAGGAATAGGGACAGGTAGAGGTAGAGGTAGAGAGGTACAGAGGTAGAGAGGTAGAGAGGTAGAGATGTAGAGAGGTAGAGAGGTAGAGAGGTAGAGAGGTAGAGAGGTAGAGAGGTAGAGAGGTAGAGAGGTAGAGAGGTAGAGAGCTAGAGAGGTAGAGAGGTAGAGAGGTAGAGAGGTAGAGAGGTAGAGATGTAGAGAGGTAGAGACGTAGAGACGTAGAGAAGTAGAGAGGTCGAGAGGTAGAGAGGTAGAGGGGTACAGGTACAGGTAGAGGTAGAAGGAGGGGAAGGGGGAGAGGGAGGGAGTGAGGGAGGGGGAGGGGGTGATGAAAAGGGAGAGGGAGGGGGAGAGGGAGGGGCAGGGGGAGAGGGAGGAGGGGGAGGGGGAGAGACAGGGGGAGGGGGAGGAAGGGGGGAGAGGGAGAGAGAGAGGGAGAGAGAGGGAGAGGGTTTTAGTTTTTCTTAATTACTTCTGCGAAGTGGCTCTGTGTTGAAATATTACATAAAGGTGTCTCTCATCTCTCTCTTTACATTTGTTAGGATACTGCTGCTAAGTTCCTCTGTTCTGAGTAGTTTATGAGTAACGTCTGTATATTATATAAAATTCAGCTGGATCTTGAATTATACTCATTGATTTGCGCAGGGTTAGTCCTGTTTTTCCTTAGTTTAAAATTACCCCGAAATGACGGGAAAATATCTCATTGCTTCGGAAAACCGGTAACAACATAAATACGAAATCCACGCGAGCGAAGCCGCGGGCAACAGCTAGTTTAATTATAAAGGACATGCATGCATTAAAGAATTAGAAAACGAATGAAATTATAAATTGATATTTTAAGTTTGAAAATTGTTAAAAAGTACTGAAATAATTTTATTATTATTTGATATTTTGAATTTGAAAAGTACACTGAATTTATTTAATTTGCTCAAGAAACATCTCTTTTAATCTTCTTTTAAAAACATTTTTGCTCAATTCAACGTTACCTATCAGAAATTTTATATTGTTAAATATTCTAGGAGTGATATAACCCAAAGTTCTCTCTCCATAATAGTTACAGCTGTTAGGCTCTTCATATTTGCGTCTTATAGCTCTTAATGAATTACATGTTTGTTGAGGTATCTTATAGTCATCGCAACTGAATTGTTCTATGGCTCCAACTTTCTTGTGTACCAGGAGAATCTTGCACACCTTATATAGCTGCTCGTAGTAATTTTTGTACTTATTTTTCTCTTTTTTACTAACCAGCATTTTTATTATCCTGATTTGTAATGATTTAACTTGACTGATATAGGTGGGAAAGGTTCTTCCGTACACGCTTAAACCGTAACCAATAAGTGATTCGACTAGCGCATGGTAGGTATATTACAAATAGCGTCTTTTTACTGACGATACTTTGATGATGGTAGAATTTTCCTAGAATTATTTTTAGTTTGTTACACAAATAAATGACATGATTTTTCCAGCTAAAATTAATATCAACTGTTAGGCCGAGATATTTGAATTGATTAACTGATTCTATTTGAACACAATTACAGGTCTTTTTATCTCTATGTAAGCAGTCATATGTGTGTCCTATAATTACAATATCTTTGCTATACTTTGGCATATGAGGAGAGCGAACGTGCATAACTTTCGTTTTATTTACATTTAGAATAATTCCATTATTATGGGACCATTTCAAGATAATTTCAAAATCCCTTTGTATTTTCCTTTCGATTTTACACAGATCTTTGTCAGCGTATATTAAACACGTATCGTCAGCATACATGTAGGTTTTACAGTGCTGTATGACAATTTAAAACAAAGGAATAAGATACCACCAAAATCAGATGTTTATACAAAATTTTCAGCCCATTGCAAACAAACTGTGCAATCAAGTTTGCAATTTTATATGGAGAGGCCGATTTTTTTTTTCATTTCATGAAACTTTTATTCGCTGAAAGTTGTTCAGCTACGTTGAGTAATCATACCCTTTCAGTATTGGGAAAGCTGCCCCTTACACCTTTTATTTATTTTATTTAAAATTCCAGCAAAACTGCATGGTGCAGCTGGCGGGGAAGTACCATTGTCAACACGCTTGTTAGCATTGCGGCTGCCACCTTGGACCGCGGTTGTTGGTGACCGCAAGATAGATTTCATATGCTGCATTAAAGTTTTGTAGAGTGGCCAGAATAAAACCGTATAAAAATATCCACTGCCCACACGTACAGAAGAATATACCCAACGATAAATCGCCCTGAAAGTTACTTGTCCCATAATTGCAGGATTGGGTCCAAAGCAATTTTAGTTTGCTTTTCGATACAAAGAAAGATCAACTACATCTCGGCCCTGTAATTGGCTTCTTGTTCTTAAATTAAAGTTTTCTTGGTTATAATCTTGTTCTTTTTGAGATAAAAAAATAACAGACAAAGTTACTTAAAGTCATCTTAGAGTACTTACAATTTTCTGTTAGCGACTATATGTACCTTGTCAATCGGTATGATGTAATTGGTTTTTATTTTGCCTGCTAAGCCACGAAGGTATGGTGAATTTGTAAGTTTGTAATTACCAAATTCTTTCTACCCACACCACGCCGTAGGTACTCAATTACTTACCAGGAGAAGAAAGGACTACTGATTTGAAGTGCACAATTAAATTTGTTCACGAAACAGGGCATTTCAAATTAGCAAGAAAAAATTGCTTTAATTTGTAAAAAAAAATATATAAAAAATTAGCCACATTTTCCTTTTAATTAGGCTATTCGTCCCAGGGACAAGAACCGACTAGTACGAGATATAGTGTACGCAACGAAGCAGTTGACCCCAACATAAATTTCTCAGGCATATTTTATTTGACAGGATGATAAAGAATCATGAATTAAATGTTAATTCAAAATATAAAAAAAAATCATACATTTTTGTAATTATTGTATGGAAAAATTAAAAGTACCGACATTTTTTTTTTTTATAGAAGGTTTGTCTTATGTAGTGTAATACCCCAGCAAAGTTTCATCGACTGAGGATTTAATGCGGGGGTCTTCATTCAACGATCCGCTTCGTTGCCTAGACTAATATTTAACGACTCTCAGTTTGAATCTAACGGAAAGCTTCTAATTCCGTTTGGTTCGTGTCCGCCCATCCGTTAACCCGTTAACCTTGAATTTTAATTCCTACGCAGCGCTCACGAATAATTTTCGACCCGAAAAAATGGCGTCATAATTTGTTAAAAGAGCTTCAGCTACAACGGGCTGAAAATTATGGTATTTTTAATTATTTTGTGTTGACAGAATGATAAATGAGTTCATAGACCCTTTTGAAATCATTCTTTTTTTCGCGTAACGTTTACAAAATTTTATAAAAGAAGCAAAACAACACGAATGTGTTCCGTGTTTCGGACAGCAAGTTAAGTCGTTTATAGTGGACAACTTTTCAATTACCAGTTAAGACCGACGTTGATTATCTTGGTTCATTTCGGTCGCAGAGTGCCGTCGAATCTGTAGGTGTACGGACAAACCTAATTAGGTTTTTGTTACACCTTACATAAATTGTAAATTAGTATTAAGATTAGTATGTAATTCTTTTAAATAAAAATAAATAAATTTGTTCGTCTTGTCTCAGTAGTTTTTGGTTGTATCACCCGCGACTAGTTCGCGAGAAATGCCTAAAAAGTAGCTTATGTTTTTCTTCTAGGTTCAAATAATATTTACTAGACCTTTTTGCTGAGGAACATACTCTCACGTGTCTCACGAACCAATGTCATACGGATAAATTAATAATCAAATCAAATCAAATCAAAATCGTTTATTCATTGTTGGATATTAAAATCTCTTAATGACGTCAGCTAAACTACATCGCTTCACAAACAATGTGGCGCCATTGTGGAAAAAAAAAGAAGCGACAATAAAAACCCACGCGCTCTTTTAAATATGTTTGAATGTACAAGGTTGATATACAACATACATAGGTCAGTTTTAATTTTGAATTAGCCTGTTAGAACCGTAGTCTAATCCCATGGATTTTTCTCTTCTAGATAATCTGGTATTTTATAATAACCCTTCTTACATAATTTCTGCTTGATTACAGTTTTGAATTTATCTAACGGTAAACTTTCAATATCAGTGGGTACCTTATTATAGAAGCGTATACATTGACCTTTATATGTTTTACTAATTTTGTGAATACGGCTGACATGAGAAGCAAGTTGATTCTTGTTTCTTATGTTGACACTGTGCCTGTCACAATTTTTATCAAAAATATGTATATTCCGTTTAGCATATATTAAATTCTCATAAATGTATTGCGACACAAAAGTCAAAATGTTGATTTCTTTAAATTTATTTCGAAGAGATTCTCTAGGCTTCATTTTATAAATTGCACGAACAGCTCGCTTTTGTAGTAAAAAAATGCTGTTTTCATCCGCAGCATGACCCCATAACAAAAGGCTATATGACATGAGACTATGGAAATAACTGAAGTAGACTAACCTCGCGGTGTCTACATCCGTCAGAGCTCTTATTCTTTTCACTGCGTATGCTGCAGAACTAAGTCTGTTCGACAATTTATTAATATGCGGTCCCCATTGTAATTTGTTGTCTAAGGTAATACCTAGGAACACAGCTGATTCCACAAGACTCAATTTATCGTTTTTCACTAATAGGCTTGTAGCAGTTGGCTTTACATTAGGCAAAACAAATTTAACACACTTAGTTTTCTTTTCGTTAAGTAAAAGATTATTTACGGTGAACCACTCAACTACATTAGAGATTGTACTATTTACGTCGTCAAAATTTGATTGTTGTCTTTTGACTTTAAAAATCAAAGACGTATCATCTGCAAATAGTACTATCTCATTCTTGTCCTTTACAAGGTTTGGCAAATCGTTAATGTAGACAATGAACAGGAATGGTCCCAGGATTGAGCCTTGTGGAACGCCCATACAAATTTTTGATCCTAGTGACCTTTTCCCATTTACATCAACCTTCTGGATCCTTTCACTTAGATACGACTCCAGAAGGCTTAGAGTCTGGTCTCTAATTCCATAATGGTGTAATTTCCTGATAAGAATATCATGATGTACACAATCGAAAGCCTTGGACAAGTCACAGAAAACGCCAATGGCATCACTTGACTCCTCCCAGGGGTCAAATATACTTTGAATAAGCTCAACACCTGCATCGACTGTTGAGCGACCCCTGGTAAAACCGAACTGTTTTAGGTTCATCAAGTTGTTGCGATAAAAGTGGCTCTGAACCTGATTTAAAATTATCTTTTCAAATATCTTACTAAGAGTTGGTAGAACAGAAATAGGTCTAAAATTAGTGGGGTCTGATTTACTACCAGCTTTAAACAACGGAATAATTTTACTATGTTTCATCAAATCAGGAAAAACACCATCATCTACACATTTATTAAAAATACTAGATAAGTATGGTGCAATGCTTTCTATAACGGCACTAATAATTTTAACTGACAGGCCATCTATATCGGCGGTCTTTTTCATTTTAAGTGATTTAAAGGCTTTAATTATAACGAAAGCATTGACGTAACTGAATTTAAAATCTACATTGCAAACATCTACGTGTCGTTCGAGATAAGATTTGGCAAGAGTGGGAGATGAGTTCAAGGTTTAATAGGTTTAATGTTATCTTAAAGTGATTAGACATTATTTCCCTTTAGCATATAAGGAACATGTTATACGTTAGTTTGTAATTCGTCCGAGGTTTATAAGGTATGTTAAGATAGTAGTAGAAGAGTGGTGTGGTGGCATTAGCCAGTAGGTGAATAGTTAATACCTATTTTTATCTTTTTTTTATGTTACAAGTGAGCAAACGAGCAGGTGGGCCACCTGATGGTAAGCGGTCTCCACCGCCCATAGCGTCCACTGACTTTTTAAGGACATAATTTGACGCTAATAAGATAGCAAAGCGCGTTACCCACCCTGAGAACTAATATGTTATGTCTCATGTGCCAGTAATTTCACTGGCTCTCTTACCCTTCAAACCGAAACACAGCAGTGCAAACACTGCTGCTTTACGGCAGAAATAGGCAAAATAGGGGTGGTACTTCCCCAGACAGACTTTGCACATAAGCCCTACAACCTACCTACAGTGGTTAAGGAAGTAATAAGGAAGGAAACTAGACACGAGAGTCTGCCTTCATCTTACAACGTCCATCAAATTCCATATGGCTATGGCCCTCCACCTCCCAAAGGGTCATCTAAATTCTATATGCCCGTGCCAGTTGCAACATCTAGTTATTTCATCAAAATCGGTGCACTGGTTTACTGTTGAAAGTGTAACCGACGACAGACAGACAGACAGATAGTAGAAAGTATAATGCAGTAAGTCATTTATGCAAATGCAGGTTATTCTTATTATTATTAAAAATGTATTCACAAGGGAGTTGAATTCCAGGAAAAATTACTTCTTTTTATTTTTTTTTTCTAGGTTTTTGGGTAACACACAAAGTAAACAACCGCTTCTTCCGATGGTTCACCTTTAGTTAGTCATTGTGCATTTGACTTAATAATTTTAAGCGACCTGATTCGTTACGGGGCTTCGCTACCAGCGGCGGAAAGCGAAGCGTTACTGCATTCGTAACATGGACGCACTATAGCAGTTACTGCAACTTCGTCCGCGTGGATCTACCGAAAAACATAAAGAAAACACATACTTCCAAGTAAATCTTCAAATTTCCCCCGGTTAAAGTCAATTTAATGTTTTCTCTACAACCCTGCTAAATTTCAGGAAATTCTGTTCAGCGGCTAGGCGTAAAATAGTAACAAACATACGAACTTTCGCCTCTATAATATTAGTATGATGTAATAATGTGATACCCACTTATTTCCAACCGATTACAACTTACCACATCATATGAAATGGCTAGGAAGGGATAGGAACTATTGATTGGTATTTATGTGAGAACCCGCTGGCTTGCGGCAGAATGGTTATCGGGGATCGTTTAGGAAATAGTTCACTGTACCGCTTCTCAAACTTTAGAAGACCTTAGACCGTAGAACTTGAGTTTCTTTAGTAGGTGGTCTTTGAGGATAATATCGTCACGCATGATGCTGTAAAATTAAAAAGTTTTCAGGAAGTTATTTATTTTCTCTTCTTTATAAAACAGCTTTATTTGTACTGAATTAAGGTTCAAATCCAGCCTGTTAAACACGCTAGCACTTGCATTGCAAAATCCAAAGAGTTAGAAACCTCGCTCCGCTCTGCACATAATCAAACTACTGTTTTATTTTATTTATTTTTATCTTAACCAAGCAGTTTTTATGTCTAAGATATTGTTAACGGTATCAATTCAAAAGAGTTTTTGATTTTGTGCAAGACTTGGTAGTGACACAACATCGGCTGACTTTTATTTTATCACAATCGGTTCACTCAAGTAGAAGATACTTATCTAAATACAAAGTTTCAAGCGGAGCTTGCATTAATTATTTGATGGAACTATTTTTACTCTCATTTCTAAAGGTTGTATGCTGCAGTATTAGCAAAATAATCTATTTGGACTACATACAAAAATCCCCAAAAAGTTTTTAATGTTATTCTGAAATATCCCGCCGGCCTGAACCCTGTAAATTTAACTTTATTAAAGACTGTGGACATGGCGGAAAAGTATGCCAATTTAAAGTCAAGTCACGTCTGCCTTGGCACCAGCTGGTTTTCCTTTTTAATATAAATGCCCACTTGGCGTCTCACTTTTAACACGATTTTTGTTGTATTTAAATTCTTGATTGGTCATAAAATTTATGACGAGACCGTAAAGATTTTCTAAAACATTATCTTGTCAAAGAGCTGCAAAGTTTAAAGTCTGTCTTGGGATTAAATGTAAAAAATTATGGTCTCAAGAACGAAAGTAGAGGTGTCATTTCATACATATCATAGAGTCAATCTGATGCGTTGAATTTTAGCAGTTATAAGAAAAAAAATCCTTAAGTAAAGACCATCGTAAGAAGCCCATTTTGACTTTTCTATGACATCAACACACACGGTAAATTTTTTCTTGCTTTCTTGTTTAGTACCTGGCCGACCGAGCACTGCTCTATAAAATCTTTACCAAAGTTCACTAACAGAGGGCGCTGTAAATTTTCCGAGAAATATTTTTAAGAAATGTTCAAATAAAAGGACAAAACGATCTTTCCCAGACATCAGACCTAGTTAAATCGATTTTTCATACTCAAAAACCCCCGCATAACAAATTTCATCGAAATCGTTAGTCTTTTTCGAGAAACCGATTACACATAAATGAGATTTTATTTATATTTTAACCTGTTACCACAGAATAAAGTAATAGTACTATCCAAAGAGATTTGAACCTTGCTGCGCTCGGTACTATCATACAAAACGGGCACTCTACGCCCCACTTGTAATCTACCCCGCACCCCCGCGCGTATCCGCCCGCGAGATTCTCGTGGTCCTGAGGGTCTTTTTTACTGAATATGCAGGCCTTGCGACCTTCCAATTTCTTATTTGTATGTATGTAGTTTCCATCGTGTGCTGTTACCTCTGTTGTTTCAAGGCTATTTGCTCAGACCACGAAAAAAAGTTTTACTTTCCATACAAAATGCGCAATCACCTGGTGCAGTTTCTATAAAAAGTTAAATTATTTTTTCGTATTTCCACCTATGTTTCTTGATAACTTTTCCCTTTTCGTACTTATTTATTTTTTTACTCTTTGTTTATATAAATAAAATATTGCTTGTCTAAGAGTATAGAAATACCTTTGACAGCTGTCAAAAACACAGTCTCTCGTCTGCCTAAATGATAAAAAAAGCGGTCGAAGGCGAGTCAGACTCGCGCGCCGAGTGTTCCGATCCTATAATTCCATTGCCAAGAAGCCATTAAGTCCATTTTTAGGATCGCAAAACTATATTTGTTTCTAAAGGTTTTTTGCAGATTTCTAAAAAACTGTACTACTTAGAAAGATAAATTTATTTTTCCTGTAATATTGAGATAAACTTCTATCGACTATAATTAATTCAGATTTTTCCTTTTGCAAACTTCGGAAAAAGGAATTGGTATTTTTTTGTAATTTTTCGATCATAACTTGAAAACTAAGAGTCGTAAAAAATACAAATATCTATTTTGGAATGTACAAGTAAAGCCCTTTTCCATTGGACCAAGTAACGACAGTAAAAATTTTTGCCTTACCCTGTTTTGGTCCCCTTTACAAAAATAATAATAATGATATTTTTCAATACTTTTGTTTGCAATGAGATTGGGTAATCATACTCTAAAATTATTCCAAATTTCAAGTCGAAAGCATGAGTAGTTGCTAAGATAAACAGGTGTGACAGAAGATGGACAGACAGACAGACAAAAGTCGCACTATAAGGGTGCCTTCTGAAACCCTAACAAATAAATGTTAAAAATGTTTGAGAATCACTTTCAACGTAGTAAATAAACTGCCTGTCTTTCCGGCGGCGGTAATAATATTTGAACCGGTATTTGTAGCACTATACTAGGTTATTTCTTTTGTACCTGACATTCATTTGCCTACTTATTAGTGAGGTCAAAAGCAACAACTTTTGTTCTACGACTTTGCTAACAACGCACGAAAAACTATCAATTTCCCATTCAAAGTAACGTAAGCGACCAACACATTTTGTATGGGAAGCTGGAAATTTTGTTCGTTGTTAGCAAAGTCGTAGAACAAAAGTTGTTGCTTTTGACCTCACTAATAATAGGAACGGATGTCACGTAGCTACAAAAATACTATTTGTTGCCTGCGACTTCGTTCGCTTTAGATATTCTTCCTTTGGGAATGAGATGTTTTCCTGCAGTATTGTTCCTGCATATTTTGGTGATTAACAAAAACGGACAAGTCATGCTCACCTCTTTTCAAAGTGTTTAATGTACCCACTTTGCCTTGGGAGTACGTATACTAAATTGCCCTTTTTACCTACCTAAACCTTGACCTATTTGAACGAAAAAAAGCAAATAAAAGGCATAATCTATGGAGTAAAGTGTTAATAAAACAGCTGGTCACACCATGTCACAAATTTGCTACATCATAAGTCCGTGTACATTATGGTGTACATAATAGGCCCACCCGTATACAATCGCCTATTTAAGAGTTACATAATAAATGGCTATCCAAATACCAGGTTTATAGCTTTAAAGATTTTCTAGATCTATTTTAAAATTAATCTTTAAATAAATACAAGATTTTATAAACTGCATATCTGGTAAACATTTTTATTTACGTATTCTTTGATGTGTACTATTATTTTATATAGTAACTATTGTTTTCAATAAATATTTGTATTGAATTGGTCCATTGTAACGGCCGTAAGCTACGAGTAGTATGCATGGCTGTTTCGTGATAATAAAATAAAATGAAAATAAAATAAGCTCTTTTTTCAGTTATAGAAGTTGAATGGGATGCATCGGGATATCAATATGATGCGTTCATTGATGTTGCGATAAAGCTATCCCAGCAATAAATGCTATATTTTTATTTGAATTAAATATGATTTCAGTTCAATGGAACCTGCACTAACGAAGATCTGTGTGAGGCATCAGATAATGCTATAGCAGTTGCAAAATTATAGGAGGCGATTATGGTGTTTTGTTTCATCATAACCTTAGATTATGAATAACGGCAGATCATAACATTGACACAATGAAGAAGAAAAGGTTTGAAATCATGGGGGTTTCATGAAGCTTCAGGTCCGATAGGGAGGAGCTTTCCTCGTCGTCTTTCATCTTAGTTTTCATAAGTGTCGATAGGTGGTACGCTGATTACTGTTGGTAATTTATTGTTTTAGACTCAGCAGTAAAACATATGAAAACTTATTACAAGAAAAAGATATACAGGCATTTAACAGTTGCAATTAAACTGACTTAATTATTTTTATACTGATTATATAGTGGCACCATGAAAATATAAAAGTAATAGAAGGAAGATTAATGAAAATATGTGTCACAAGGTATTCTGACATTCATTCAGTCATTGTAAATACGGCATAGGCGTCGTTCTGTAAATTTTGTATGAGGATGTTATATCATGTTTTATGATTTAACATTTTAACTTGGGACACAATGGCAGATGTCATCCCATAGATAAATAAATTAGTATTCCAACTATTCCGAGCGGAGCAAGGAGTCCGATTTTTTTGAGTGGCACTATGGAGGCAATATAATAGTTTTTTCAACACACTTGCTCATAAAGTGGCTCTATGGTCACCGCAATTAGGTACAGAATAACACCCATAATCAAACTGTGACTTTTTCATTGCTATAACTCACAAGTGAGTTATAGATTTTTTTTTAAAATTTATTGATTTAAATTGTATTGTTATTTTATTCACTAGTGTGTTGAAAAACGTCGTATGATACACGTGTGTATTGATGATTACCGTCCTCGGCTCTCTTAAGACCCTCGCCTACGGCTCGGGTCTCAATGGCGCCTCGGTGGTAATCACCAATGTTACACACTAGTACCATAATGTACATTCAGTAGAACTTCCAAAAGGTGGTTGAAAACACTCCAATTTATGTACGCATGAACTTTTATGATTGAGAAGCCTATTACCGTATAAGAATCGCTATTATTCGTAATGTGTTGCGTATCGCATTATTTCTTCCTTCTATCACCTGTAGTTGGTCCCAACGGAGTCATTTTATTGTTCTGCGAGAACGATAAATGGGAGGAAGTTTGTAGGTATAGGTACAGTCTAGATCACGTCAAGCTTGTCATATAGGACTTGTTATCGTTCTTATTTGAATAGGAGGTGAAGTCACGCTGTAAATAAAAAGTTATTTTTGGACCTCTACCTAACTTTTGTATGTTGCTCTGAAGACTGGACAGGACAACCTTTTAAAAAGTAGAAAATAGCAAAATTTCATAACCCTATTTATTTATTATTAACAATCACAATTATAGTTAACAGCATAAAAGTCGGCATATTGCAATAGTCTGCAATCTAAAGTAATAAATTAGTCAATAAACCATACATCGTTTGACAAAAGAATTGAATTTAGACCCAAACAAGTCAGCATCTGGTTGGTCCTTAGGGAATAAATTGAGCGTGGCAATAGCTTGCACTGTCCTATGTTTCCCAAACGAAAAATCTGAATTAATTTTAGTCGATACCTGTTTATGTAAGTATTACAGCAAAAACTAAATAATCTCTCTAAGTAGCACTGTTTTTTAGAAGACAGCAAAGAACTTTAACAAACAAACTTAGTTTTGCTGTTCTAAAAATGGATTGCATCGCTTCTAAAAATACAATTTGCAATCCTCGGAGCGTGAGTTCGACTCTCACTTTTTTTTTTAGACTGACCATGGCTACACGTTTTCCTATCGATATTTGACAAAAACAAAATTATTTTATAACTTTATTATTTGCAACCGAAAAAAAATCGTATTTTTTATTTATACTTACTCGTATTGACCTTATCCCTGTCTATGAGCCAAGTTTCGAGGTACCTTACAAATGCGTTTCCTATGCGAATTATTAATACGACGTTCCGGTTTTGTTCCCGTGCTCTCTGATTTAAAAAATCCAAATTAATTGTAAAATCTGAAAAATTGTGTCCATAAGTTACACAAAAAGAAGCCCTAATCAATATTTCCAGTGATAGTGAAGTTTACTGTTCCAACTACAAGTGATAATATCATTAAATCATAAAATCCAAATCCAAATTGTTCTATTCAAATAGTGCGTGTGTAACGGCCACAGATAACGCAGATAGTGCCAATCAACTTTAAACTCTACTTCGAGTGCAATAGAAACTGACAACATGCGACTCTGTCTTGCCTGTAATACCCACATCACCATTGGCGAACTATTGCCATGTAGTAAGTGCAAAGATTCGTTTCATTATACTTGCGTGAATATTTCCAAAGCGACATTTCAACAGCAAAAAGAAGAATTAGAGCGAAATTGGTTATGCCCTACTTGTATAACACGACGCCCAAGAAATGATAACACTCCGGTTCACAGCGTTGCACATACACCAACATCCGAAGCTCCAAGAAAATTTGATTTTAGCCTGTCTGATTTAAAGAAAGTCACACACAGGCCAAAGGATAAAAAACAAAATGATAACAAAACAATTTTATTTGCAACAAGCGACGATGAAGAATCACCTGATACGTGTGAAAAATCTATGTGCTGTGACAGCTTATTAGACCCAAAAATAGCACTGGCCGACGTCACGAAAGCCTTGAAAACACTGACAGAAAAAATTTCGGCTCAATCAGCTTTAATTGAGGCACAAAATAAGAAATTGTTAGCTCAACAATCGCTCTTGAACGATCATCAGAAGGTAGTTGAGGAACTAAAAACTACCGTCAAATCACTCAAGGAATCGATGTGTATAAGGCCGGTCGACAGAACGAACGATAAGGAAGATACATCGTATCGTCGGATGTCTGAGCAGCATCCAAACTCCAGTGATGACCGTCAGAGAATATCGGGAGGTTGTTCGTGCAAACGAGCCCACAGCTTGTAAGACTGCTTCGAGTGAGACGAAGACAACTATAGAAAAGAATAAGACGTCGTCAACAATCCCACCTGTACCGATCATTCACGAACCAAAAAGAGGTGACAAGAACGTCGGGCCACAAAATACGCCGGTACTTACGCGGAATACAAATACCGACTTCAACTGGCAGGAAGTTCGGCGCAACAAACGAAAGTCAAAACCAGCTACAGTAATTTCAGGAACCGCAACAAACACTGGTGTCCTTCAAACGGTACAAAAGCTGAAGTTTATTCAAGCGTGGTCCCTTACGCCTGATACTACCGAAAAACAACTGCTGGACTATTTGAATAAATTATCACCATCTCAAGACTATCTGGTTGAGAAACGAGTGTTAAAAACTAAACGACACGCCGCTTTCGTTATCGGAACACCTGAGAGTTTATACCCGCTACTCACCTCGCCCACTTCATGGCCACAAGGTGTTCGACTTGCGGATTGGTTTCGCGTCCATCCCCGCCAATCGCGGGGTCCCACTCCCACCGCGGCTCAACTATCAACCTCCGCCGCAGTCTCCGCACAGTAACCGTGCGCCAGCGCCGGCGTTCAATTAGCTATGACTCGCCTACAATCCAACTCATTGTATGCCATCAAAATATGCAGTCGTTAAGTAATAAAACATTTAAACTCGAAGTGCTGCTCAGTTCTGATCTTAAGTGTGACGTGTTAGCCTTATCAGAGCATTGGTTGACAGAAGATAAATTAAAATGTGTTAATTTGGACGGTTATAAGCTAATGTCGCATTTTTGTCGGAAGCTGGCGGCACACGGTGGTAGCTGTTTGTATGTGGGTTAATAGTAGAATGTTATATATGTGTAATAAAAAGCTGGAATTATTCGATATTTGGAAACAAGATGAAAATAATTTGCAAAACAGAATATTGTACAATACTTATAGGAATAAAACAAATAAATATATATCTAAAACTAGAAATAAGCATATCAGAAAAGAGGTATCCGAGTACTTCAAAAATAGTAGAAAAATATGGCAAATTGTTAATAATATCTGTGGGAAAGTCTGCAATACAATCGATGATGTAATTAAAAAGCATTTCAGAATGGATTTCAGTTCTCTATGTAACGAATTTGCTCATGGCTTTGAAAATAATGTACAAAATATATGCCAAAAATGTGATATACCTCTTTTACCTGATACTTGTTACCAAAGAGTACCATCCATATCTATGAGACTACAAAAAGCTTCAAATCAAGTAATTTTTACCATAATTAAGCACTTAAATAAAAAAAAAAGTCCAGGTATTGATGGCATTAGAGTTTCCGACTTACAGAGCATAAATTCAGAAATAACACCTGTTATCACTCATCTAATAAATTTATCTATATCCACGTCCTCATACCCAGATCTATTGAAGACTGGCATAATTAGACCCATCCATAAAAAGGGCTCTTTTTGCGATATAAATAACTATAGACCTATTACAATCCTGAGTAGCATAGACAAAATTGTGGAAAGGTATTTAGGAAATGAAATAAATAAATTTTTTATAAAAAATGATATCATAAATGATAAACAATTTGGTTTTCAAAAAGGTCGAAGTACATCCAAATTATTGTCTATATTTACCGATGAGGTCAACAGGCACCTGGATGCTCGCGAACATGTGCTTGTTGCCCTCATCGACTTCAGCAAAGCTTTTGATACCTTAAAATACGATATACTGTACAGCAAGCTTAAGCAAAGTGGTATACAGGGTCCTCTTCTAGAATGGTTCAAAAACTACCATCAAAACCGTCACACAGTTGTTCGCTTAGACTCTTGCTATAGCGACAAAATACCTACTGTAATGGGTACGGCCCAGGGGTCAATAGTCGGCCCAACTGAGTATTTATTGTATGTCAACGATATGACTAATGTTCTAGAGGAGGACTCTGTATTCCAATTTGCCGACGACACATGTTTACTTTCCCATAATAAAGATGTTGTACTTGCACAATATGCAATGCAACGTAATTTCGACAAATTGTGTAAATGGGCACACGACGTGGGACTGGTTATCAATGCCAGTAAAACGAAAATCATCCATATCCACTCACCTTATATAAAAGCTACTCAAGTACCTTCGATTATTGCGCACGATCACCTGTGCCTACATCGTGGGCTCACCTCCAACGGGTGCACTTGTCCTACGTTACAGTCTGTAGATCAGCACACATATCTTGGCCTTACTATAGATTCAAAATTTAACTGGGGTCCTCATATTGACAGTGTGGTCAATAAACTCAGATCTATTAACGCTAAGTTAGCTATTCTCAAATATAAGCTGCCCTTCCACACGCTGCGTATGCTTTATCTCGCTCTAGCGGATGCCATTATAGGATACGGTCTCTGTAGTTATGGACGCACTTACAGAACATATATTAATAAAATATATATACTTCAATTGAGTATACTAAAAAACATTGTACCTAAAAATATAAAAAATAAATATAAAGACGATGAAAATGGTTTGTTTAAATATTGTAAAGTTATGTCAGTCTTTGATAAAATTAAAATGTCTATTATCCTAGATAAAATTCACAACATTAACTCTCTGGCTAAAAACAGTAGAAATGATCGATTGCGTAATATTGATTATTTACCAACATATAGACTACCTAAAACTATCAATGTCTACGGTATGAGGACTTGGGAATACTTTCTACCAGACATACTCAATTCATTGCCTGAGCATGTTCTGTCAAATATCCTTAATAATAAGGACAAATGTAAAACAATTGTAAAAAAGTTTTATCTAAATGCTTAATATCTAACTAGCGATTTAATATTATGTATATTAGCGATCTTGTGACTAATCACTTTTCGCATAAACCTCTTTAGGTTTTAGATAAGTGTTTCAATGTAATAATTTTTTGTACAAAAATTGTGTTGAATAAACAATATAAAAAAAAAAAAAAAAAAAAAAATGTAAAATCTCACTTAAATGCGGTAGAAATCCCTGAGTTAAATAGTTTATCTTTGGAATTAATTTGTGAGATATCGGCCATACGTCTTATAGATTTTAATCTAATCATTGTTTGCATTTACAGAACGGGCTTAACTGATCCGTCTCAAAATTTTACAAAAGACGCATTCCTTGCTCGCTTGGAAGTTTTGCTTGAGAAAGTCAGTTTGAGCGATTGCGAGTGTATTATCGTCGGTGATTTTAATATAAATTGTTTAGGTAAGCTTAGCGCGGACGCAAAAAAATTATACGACATTTTGTCCAACTATAATTTTAGATGTGAAGTTGACTACCCGACAAGAATAACTTCGCACTCGAGCACGGCATTAGATCACTTATACACCAATGTACCTACAGGTTCGATAAATACCAGTCCCGTCACAACTAACTTAGGTGACCATCTAGCGATAAGGGGCGAGTTACTCTGTTCCCGTCGAGTACCTCGGCCGCTGACCCGCTTTGTTAGGGATAATTCCGAGGATAATATGGTACATTTTGTAGGTGCGATTGAAAGTGTCGATTGGTCGGAAATTTATGCTCGGAATAAACAATCTGTTGAGGAGTTGGCTATGGCTGTGATAAACGTAATTTATAACAAATTTGACGTCTGTTTTCCCTTGAAACTTAAAAATAATCGGAAAAAATGTTTGGGCAGTTGGATTTCAGATGACATAATTAATACGAAAGAATTTTTATTTGAATTGATTAATTTTAACAGAAACTTTCCTAATATTGACATTATTGAACAATTTATAGAAATTATTGACAAAAAATATAATTTATTAATTAATGTAAAAAAGACTGACTACTACTGTAAGTTAATTAGTAATGGCCAGAATCGTAGTAAGGTAATCTGGCAAATTGTAAATAAAGAAAGGGGTAAAGAGAATCACCCAAACATTGACTTCACAGACATAGCCGTGAACTCTCAAGGTGTAAAGTTCAACTGTAAGAAGGACGTAGTTGATGCGATGAACTCACGCTTCGTGTCAGCAGCGGCTGCGTGTGGGGCGCCCACCGCCGACCTGCCTCGCGTGCTCGACGCGCTAACAGCCGCGAGTCCTCCTGCCGATCGTTCGCTTCGACTTCGCCCGTTTTCCCCAGAAGAAATACATAAAATCATAAAGTTGCGCAT
This sequence comes from Athrips mouffetella, assembly GCA_947532105.1. Classification (NCBI taxonomy): domain Eukaryota; kingdom Metazoa; phylum Arthropoda; class Insecta; order Lepidoptera; family Gelechiidae; genus Athrips; species Athrips mouffetella. The sequence continues at coordinate 1,114,777 of OX383968.1, read as the reverse complement.
ACCCCACAAACCAACTAAAGACATTTATGAAGTTTCCATGGAACTACTGAATGCGGCTGCTTCTCAGCTCTCTCTAGTTTTTGGCCCACCTTTTCAATCAATGTTTAAGAGGGGGGACCTTTCCATTACCTTTAAAAATAAGTAAAATATCACCGCTGTTTAAAGGTAAGGGAAAGAGAGAAGAGATCGATGGATATAGACCCGTGTCAATAATACCGGCGGTAGCGAAAGTCCTAGAAAATGGCTTGAGTGAGAGACTAATTGGATACCTACAGTCAACTGAAGCCATTTCCGACCGACAGTACGCTTACCGTGCGGGGCGCTCGACGACCGGGCTCACGCGGGAGGTGGTGTGCCGGGTGCTGGACGCGCGAGAGCGCAACTTGCAGGTGGCAGTGCTGTGCTGCGACCTATCCAAGGCCTTTGATGTAGCCGATCATTCTGTGCTCGCCCACAAGCTGCATCACTATGGCATTCGGGGTCCAGCACATGCGTTGTTTACGGACATCTTGAGCGGAAGGTCGCAGATTTTAGTGGCATGTGGAGGTAGCGTCAAGTCTGATGCCCTCTCATCAACGATGGGTGTAGCTCAGGGCTCATCGGTGTCAAATATTTTGTTTTCGTTACTTCTTAATGATTTGCCTGATGCTATACACGCCGGAGAGACGTTTATGTATGCCGATGATGTCGCCTGTGTCGTTTCCGCTCCATGTGTAAGGCGTCTGGAAGAGAGGTTAAATGAAGCCGCGGCCCAATTATTGCGGTGATTCACTTGTAACGGTTTGGTTCTAAATCTAAAGAAGACGCATTTCCTCCACTTTCACCTAGGAGGCAAACCACCGGACCCCATTACAGTGTACGTGGACAGCACTAAACTGCAGCAAAAGACATTCACTACATTTTTGGGTTATGAATTGGATCGCGGTCTGACGTGGGAAACCCATATAGAAAAGATATGTGGCAAACTGGGGAGTGCCTCTTTTGCATTGTGGCGACTGGCTCAAGTGGTGCCTCAGAACGTAGCGCGCTCATGCTATTTCGCCACAGTACACTCAATTCTAACGTATGGCGCTGAACTATGGGGGCGGGCGGCAGAATGGGAACGTGCTTTCCGAATGCAAAAAAGAGCCATTCGTGCCATTGTACATGTACGGCAGGACGTTTCCGCCAAACCATTTTTTTCAGCACTTGGTATTCTTACTCTGCCGTCAATCGTGATTTATCAGATTGCCGTATATGTACATTTACACAAAGTTCAGTACCAGTTGCGCGGCGATACAACCGTAAAAACGCTCAGGCACGCGAGTAGACTGCAATCTGTCAAACACAGACTTGCAAAATCTGAAAAACTAACCCATGTTGCGGGTCCAATGGTGTATAATAGATTGCCGAGTAGTATAGTGGACGCTTTATCACTTAATAGCTTTAAAATCAGACTTAAAAACTGGCTTCTCGAGCATACTTTTTATAGCTTCGGGGAATTTCTCAATAGTAAATTGACAGTATAAGTACTTATGTACCTATCTTTTTAAATAGTTAATTTAGTATTATGACTTTGTTTTCAATTTTCGTGATAGTTTGTTATTATGACATTTTATTTCTACATTATTGACATTTTTAATTTGTATTATATTATTTGAAAATTTCTTTTAATGTTAATTTTTACAATGTGATGAATTGTTTTTTTTTTGACATGTAATAACAATAATTATTACCAAATAAATGAATATGAATATGAATATGAATAATAGGCTAGCGTCTCTATTGCAACACCCTTACAGGGTGTCACAAGTACTGTTTCTGTGTAATGTTACCATCTTTGTCTACTGTGACATGCAATAAATATATATGAATATGAATGTCATTTTCACGCACATTTCGATCGAAAAAGCAAATCCAAATCTACTTCGTTGGCGTGATTAATATGCATATCACTGTCAAATTACTGCTTTCTAGTACTAAAGGTCTCTGATGAATAAAAATAGAAAGTATAGAATAGAATAAAGAGTGCCTTGTTGACTACGGAACCCAAAAACATCTTTCTTCTTCAATCTGTGTAGAAACAGCAGGCGATCACTGCCATTGTGATGCATGGGCTATCATTTTGTTCCTTTTTGTGCCATCATTACTAGTCCATTACCTACGCTGCTACAAAAAGATAATGGAAAGCATACAATCCATAAAAAATAATGTTGGTTTGGGGTCAACCTTTTAATAGGGAGTTTTTTCATATTTGAATTTTAAAAAGAATTAGGTGAATTAATTTATGAAGGATTTTATTTTATGGAAAATTATGTTTTAGGAAAATCGTTACTGATTCGGTTGCGTTAAACGAATGTGATTTAAACTGGTTGAATAATTTTTGTTGTGAACCTTTTCTGTCCCACTGCTGCGGAAGGCCTTTCTCCCGATCTTTATACTTTTGCCTTTCCTGGGCAAATAAAAGAGGAAGAGAATTTTATGCAGATCAATTCTTTAGTCAAACAAATAAAACAACAAAAGTAAAATAGGAAGCAGTAAAACTGATGAGCTAAGAACACGTTAAATATTAATATCGCAATGGAAATCTTCGTATTAACTCGACGACTGTTTCTCGTAAAAACAAACAAATTCCAAGGGATATTACCATTTTTTCGCTCAATTTGACCATCGGCGTCGCTCGTAAATGAAATTTTATACGCTTTTTATTTTTTGCAACAGGAAAATATTTTGAATGTTTTTAAGTGTAATTAGAATTCGTTATTGTAAACGAGCATATTTTGATATTAAAAATATGATTATGCTATATCAGTCTTGATACATAAGTAAGTATACATACTGTGTAAAATGTAACTGTGTAAAAAATAAAATTAAAAAAAGCAAACCTTTATACGGGTGTTTTTTGTTTCTGGATCGTTTTCCTTTAAAATCAATAACTGTGTAGTGCGGTCAGTTAGCTGTTTCACGTAGACACGCCTTACAATTTCACCAAATTTCTTCCAGGTACTAGTTAGGTACATAGCTCTCAATTTTTGATAGGAGCCAATTCTTGAATTTCAAAAAAAATCCATAGAAAATTCAAGAATTGGCTCCTATCAAAAATTGAGAGCTATGTACCTAACTAGTACCTGGAAAAAAATTGGTGCAGTTTGGTGAATTTGGCGATGAGAGGAATTCAAAAACGAATCTGATGTAAGATTTGAAAAAAAAAATTACCGCCATCTTGATTTCTTTTTTTCTGGATCGATTAAAGAGTCATATACTTAAATACAAATTATGGAGTATCAAAGTAACTAAATTCTATCAAAAATTAAAGGATTATAAAAACGTGTCATTTGTTTGATTGTGGGAACTGTGAGTAGTTAATCCGCGACAGGGTAATTTTACAAAAACATTGCCCATGGATTCGTTCAAACTGATATCCTTAGCAACTACTTACGCTATCGATTTGAATTTGGAATGCTCGTAAAATATGCTTGCCGAAATATATTGCGAACAAAAGAATTTAAAAAATATTTTTAATACATTTGCTCGAAAAACGTACTTACAAGGACATAAACATTGCTCGTAAGTAGTTACTTACCGAACTAGTGCGGTAAGTAAAAAAAGTATAATACCAAGGAGTTTTACACTCTGATCATAAAATTATTTTGTAAAAATACTACAGTGGTGACTTTTTACGTGGGTGACGACTGCCTACCTATATTTAAAATCCAGTTAAAATTTAGAGTCCAGGGATTCGAATTCAGAACCTCCGGATCGAGAGCCGAGTAGTCTAACCACTACACCACGAAGGCTGTTAATAGAAGAGTTAATATATTATCTGTGGAACGCCACACTCGGAACGTTCCTATCTGAAGGGTCTTTTGAAGTGCATCGGAAAACTAATAAAGCTTATTGAATTCAAGGATGGAGAATGCAAATGAGTTATAAGGAAGAGTTATAGACTGAAATTGTGGTTGGTTTTCCTATCAGATCACTAAAGTTAAGCAATATTGCCCGTTAATTAGTCCCGTGTGGTGCCGGCAAAGAATAGTACAAACCCGTGGGTGTCGTAAGAGGCGACTAAGGGTTATAAACTGGAGAATGGGCAGCAGCATCCTCCTTAGTATCATACATCTTACTTACTGCGGTCACCTACAACCGCGGTCGCTAGCAAGCGAGGTGACTATGGTACTTCCCCTCTAAATTTTTCCAGCAAAAGCTAGAATCCTGGAGGGAGCTCCTTGTCTTGTTGTGGACGTTTCATGGGATGTTATGATGATGAAGCAATATTGGCTGTGGTTATTGATTTATTGGACGGAGACACTTTCCTTGTAGTTGAATGTTGTTGGCTTCTATCTATCTATACATAGTATAAAACAAAGTCGCTTCCCGCTGTCTGTCTGTCCCTATGTACGCTTAGATCGTCAAAACTACACAACGGATTTTGATGTGGTTTTTTAATTATATAGAATAATTTAAGAGGAAGGTTTATATGTATAATACATGCATTATATAGTAAATAATAAGATTATTTTAGAAGTTTCTAATGTGAAGTCGTAAATAAACACATTTTTTGCGCTTACATTGAAAATGCTGGCTGAACCTTACGAAATAGATCAAAATAATGTATCACAGTAGGTCTACAAAATAGTCCGGGATGGTATATGTCTATTTCTTAGGAATAACCCACAATAACCATTTTTCATCCTTTTCTTTTTATGAGAAATAATGGCTTATTTACGAAGCAATTTTAAGCAATACAGAATTAATCCTTATAAAATCAAGTACCTTAAATACATTGTGCATTTAATATTGATCAATATGACGCTTTACAGCATGTAGGTAATTTAAATTAATATTTTAGAAGATATTACAGATTTAAAATGCATGGTTGCGGTGATACCAGCCGGGGGGACGGCGGCGCGTGTCTATAAAAAGATGTGGACGTTGTATATAAAGACATTCTGTAGTATGGTTTGTTTTAGAATTTTGCACTTTTCAAAAATAATAGTATAATCCGGGTCTTAGCGTGATAATTATTATCGCGCTAAGAGCCGTTACACGGCTTGCGTGGTTTGACGCGTTGCTCTAAGATTTTGTAGTATATTTAGTACCAGAATTGCACCCGTGCGAAGCCGGGGCGCGTTACTAGTAATACATAGAATCACGCGTCTTTCCCGTCGAGGTAGGAAGAGACCACAGCCCTCCACCTGCTACGTTCTTGACATACTTCCCTTGCTTCCCCTAATTTCATCAACGCTTCTACGAGTAGTCCTTATCTTTTATCTCTTTAGCTATCTTATCACTTTCGTTTAGTACAGAAAAATTGAAAACAAATTAGTTCAACTATTGGTTTATCTGGTAGTTAACCTGCCTTCTACGTCATGGGCCGTGGGTTCGATCCCAGCCCAAGGCAAACATTCGTGTGATGAATTAACATAAGCGTTTGTTCTGTGATTTAAATTGATTTTTGTTTATCAGACTCTAATACCTATAGTACGTGGGACACTCAGAAATATTTGCGACACTAAAAAAAATTGTTCTACAGGTACATATATTTTTATTAAATCTTTTCAAAGTACTCTCCACCAGCCTCTATACAAAGATTCATGCGTCTGAACCAGTTTTCAAAACACTTTTTCCAGTCCGCCGTAGACACCTCGTTTACAGCCTGCTCGAACGCAGCCAGCGCATCTTCCGGCGACGAAAATTGTATCCCCTTGAGCTGATTTTTTATTTTTGGAAATAAAAAGAAGTCACACGGTGCTAGATCAGGGCTGTAAGGAGGGTGACCCAGGAGTTTGACTGGTGTGCTGTCCAGGAAGTCCCTCGTTTTGAGCGCGGTGTGTGCAGGCGCATTGTCGTGGTGGAGCAGTAGTCCGCGGAGCCCTGTGTTTGGTCGCTTGTTGCTCACAACAGAAAAAACTTCTGGTAAACATTTGGTAGTATACCATTCGGCGTTGATGCTTCTTTGATCTCGTAAGGGAATTGAGGCCAAGTGGCCAGTCAAATTAAAAAAGCTGGCGATCAAAATCTTCCCCCCGCTTCGAGATCGCTTCACTTTGGTAGGCGTTGGTTCATTTTGAAACACCCAAACTGTCGACTGGCGCTTGGTTTCTGGATCGTATTGATAAATCCAGGACTCATCACCTGTTACGATGTCGTAAACACGCCGAGACGAGCCTGCTTCAAATTTGTTCAGCATATCACGGCACCATTCCACCCGGGCCTGCTTCTGAGCGTCGGTGAGGTAGTGCGGCACCCAGCGCGATACTATCCTCCTCACGCGAAGATGCCCGTGTAGAATCTCGTGAACGCTTCCCGATCCAATCTTTAATATGTGCTGAATCTCCTGATATGTAATTCGCCTATTATCTTGGATTAAATTTTTCACTGCTAGCACGTTTTCTTCCGTAATAGCCGTCAAAGGGCGACCGCTTCTTTCTTCATCCCCCAAGGTTGGTCGACCGCGCCTAAATTCGTTATACCAACGATACACGGTTGCCTTGGAGGGGCCTTCATCCATAAATGCCATTTGAAGTCTATCGAACGATTCATCCGGTTTCAGGCGACACTTGAAATCGTAAAAAATCATAGCTCTAAAATGTTCCCGGCGCAGATCCATTTTTCAGTAAGACACGATACTTTGAATTGGCTCGCAAAAAATGTGGAGGGAAATTTTGAAAATGGAACACACATATTTTTACTTACAAGTAATCATATTTTCGAAAAAGATTCTGACCGGCCAGTCTCCCATATATAAAAACTATTTTTCGCAATACTTTCTGAGTGGCCTGGTACATACAGGTTTTGCTTAGTTTGGGATCAGATGACAATAAAAATGTTAATAATGTGTCTTAATAAGATATTTTTTCTGTGTATCATAATGACCACTGCGATACGCGATGTTAACTAGCGTGGTGACTATGGTACTACTCCTTTGAAATATTACCCATTTTTATGTTAAATTTAAGGGAAGCGTTATGTTCAACTGTGGGTTATTTAGGGCATGTAATGTTATGAGTTTGAAAACTTGCAAATTATTTCTTGAGATGCATACAGCTTAGAAATGAAATTCTCTACCTGCGTCTGTGTTCTCGAGTTCGTTTAAACCGAATATATTCTTGTTACGAGTGAATAAGCTTCTTCTGAGCAAGCTAGTTTCTTCGTCGACCTCCTTTCTGCCGGGCTAGATTGAAGTCAAAAGTGAGATTGAAGTAAAAAAAACTTACCAAATAAAAGTAGTAGCAAATCTGACAACGCCAAGCTGAATAAATAGTAGTTAGTCGTAGTAGTCCTCATAGCCGGGTGTTTGACTATTACAACGCAAACAGCCACGTTTCCTGCGACGCCGGTCAGGAAAACTACCAGGAGTGCAGCAGAGATGGGGAGTATCTCTTGTAAGGGAAGTCGTCTAGGCCCCATCATCCACCAAAGCATTTCTTCCTCGCTGCAGTCAAAGTAGCTGATGTTTGTGCAGCGATTGAAGAAATCGTCTAAAGTCTCGTTTGAACGGAGGAAATTTTCCGCCATTTTGAATGTTTTTTTCAACGTTTTAATTAGTTATGGAAGTTTTTATTTTAAGTTATCATTGGTAAACTTTAAGTAAAATTTTATGGTTTTGCACTTATACTACTAATAAAATTAGTTCTCTAGAATTTTAAACTTATTTTATTTCTATATTTATACTTTGGAAAAACTTACACACACACTCAAACACTAATAGTTAACTAAATTACTTATTTTATCTTAGTTATTATCAGACAAGTACTTTTAACCTTCACAGAAATTCCATTTAAGTAAGATAATTTTTACAATTTACGATCCCTAACTTTGCAAAAACTTTTGCGTAACAATAATTTATCAAATGTTATTTCAAAGTTATCAATCTAGTAATGAAATGCCGGGACGTAAAGTTCCGTAGCAATTCGCGTCGTAGTACTTACTACGCGGCTACGCGGCTACGTCCGTAGCGAAACGTGGTCGAACGAACACTGAACGGAGACGTATGTTGGCAGCCGTATAAAGTATTAATAAGAACGTATAGTAAGGGAGATGAAAAATATTTCGCTATATGATTTGCACGTATTTCATATCGCTAGAGATGATAGTTTATATTATTATAAATTGATTTGGTTCAGTAAAGTTTTTCTGTCCGTCGCTGCGTTTTTGAGTTTCAGATTTTCAAAAATGTAAAAAAAAGAAGGGTACTAAATCATTTGCTCATGTCTGCCAATGGAGCTGCTGGTCAGAAACATACTAAAAATTAAAGAAATCGAAGAGGCAGACGTATAGGGCTCTGCATTATCACGGGAAGTACTAGTAAATATGTAGAAAAAAAAGGCTCTACTAAACCATTTGCTCATCATTCTAGTTGCTTTTATTCGCTTCATTTGGTTTCACTGAAGACAACAAAAAATTGGCAGACGATTTACTCACTGATTTTAAGAAATATTAATTTTTATAAATTCGTACTAAATCAATCATATCCCCAATATAGGGTGCGTCCTAATTCACTTTCTTCTTTCAAGTAGACAAGGCTTATAATGAACGCGGGTGGGGGCGCTAGCTTGTATAAGGAGAACACTCAAAAGTGACGTTTCACAAGGTGGCGGTGTTAGTTCCTTTTTTTGCCACGTTCATAATAAGCCTTGTCGCACTTGTACATAGATAATTTCGTTTCACTTAGAAAAGAATAAACACCGGAAAGAAATTATTCATTGATTTTAAAAACCGGTAATAAATTGCGTAGGAATGGAACGCTAATTAAAAAGTTGATATCTCAATGGGTCCCCGCACACGTTAAATCCGCGATCCTGCGATCCGCTGAGATGCAGCTATAAGAAAGAGAAAGCTATAGGACCATAGACTAGGTGTATCTATGGTGTCTCTATGGTCCTATAGCTTTCTCTTTCTTTCTTATAGCTGCATCTCTACCGGATCGCAGGATCGCGGATGTTACGTGTGCGCGCACCCAATGTGTGAAGGAAACGTCGAGTGTCCGCACACGTTAAATCCGCGATGCTGCGATCCGGTAGAGATGCAGCCATAAGAAAGAAAGAGAAATAATAATGATCGCGAAGTCTGATCGCGAAACTGTTTGACCATGTGCGGGGGACCCAATATCGTTCTTATCACAGATTAAATATACTTTCGAGTGGTAGAAATGTTCAAGGGTAGAAATCCAACACGGGCTCTACACGACGAGCCGCAAACGGCGTTCACACGTTGGCCGTGCCTTTATTTCAAATAAGTGCGTAGGAGCAGAGGGACGTTTTATTTTATTCTAAATAAGTAAAAATATTTTTTTATTTTTTTTCAAATGTGGTGCAGCTGGAAACAAAACTTAAAAGCACTGTATAAGTATATTTCAGCGGCAGCGATAGTCTCCGCGTATACGTCCATCTTGCTTGCTTGACAGACCTACACGGAATGAGCCGCACCAACAACGTGTGAAAGCTGTCAACAAGCTTGCCGAGCCGGCGCGGCCAACGGTTGGGCAAACGTCTACTGGGTGCTCAAAACGACTGGGTCAGACCCATTGACGTAAGAAAAACGCTGCGCTTCTAACGCCCCCTGGCGTAATTTCCAAAATCTTTGGTCAGACAGAATTCACAGGTATAAATATTCAAAAATAGCGATATCACTGATTCGTATACGAATCTTGCCAATACGAACGCTTCAAAAATGCGTCTCCTGAGACTGCAACTGCTATGTCTTTGATTGATGTCATCCAATCAAATCTTGACAGAACTTTGAACAAATGAACATGAAAAAATTATGTATCAAAATACCAGCCAGCATCTTACTAAAAAGGTTGCATTGAAAGTAGCCGATGCTTTAAAAAAAAAACCGGTCAAGTGCGAGTCGGACTCGCGCGCCGAGGGTTCCGATATACCTATAGTATTTTTGGAAGCAATAAAGTCCATTTTCAGGACCGCAAAACTAAATTTGTTTGTAAAGGTTTTTTGCAGATTTCTGAAAAACTGTGCAACTTAGAAAGATCCTTTTATTTTTGCTGTAAAGTTTATATAAATTTCTGTCAACTGTAATTAATTCAGATTTTTCCTTACTCAAACTTCGGAGATAAGGGGGGGGGAATGGTATTTTTCTTGACATTTTTCATCATAACTTTAAAACTAAGAAACTTAAAAAAATACAAAAATATATTTTAAAATGTACAAGTAAAGCCCTTTCATATGATACCCCACTCGACCTAGTAGCGACAATTTGAAATTTGGCCCCCCCTATTTTGGCCCCCTTTATATTAATAATCATACTTTTTTCAAAATTTTTTCTTGTGCAATTAAGTTGGGCAACTATATTCTAAAACTATTCCAAATTTCAGGTTGATAGCATAAGTGGTTGCTGAGATATAGAGGTGTGACAGACAGACGGACAGACAGACAGACAGAGCGGCACCATAAGGGTTCCTTTTTTTTACCATTTTGGTATCGGAACCCTAAAAACCGGCCAAGTGCGAGTCGGACTCGCGCACAGAGGGTTCCGTACCACCACATAATCATTATTGTATTAGTTGAAATTTCAGTAAGTTAATGTGCTACATTTTTTGAGTCCGACACGCGCTTGACCAAATTTTATTATTTGTTGTTATTTTATAGCTTATGCACTATGAACATACCAATTTTAAAGTTTGTAAGTGTTCCCATTTTTAAAATAGAACTAAAACAAAAATCGCCTTCGCGACCATCCAACTTGACCCCTATCTTATATGAATGTTCTTGAAACGGGAGCTCACCACAATTGGTTACCATTAGTTGTGAGAAAAGTTGTAATATTTAATGATTTCAGACTTTTCCCATTATTTGTACTGTGAGACCTAGCTTCTTGCCAAATGTCATAATTTTAAGTCAACGGGAAGTACCCTGTAGGTTTTGCTATTTTGCATAAATGTATGGAGATGAGGACATAAAATGCCATATCTTTTGATTGCGTCGTTGTAAAAAATTGAAATTTTCAGATCTTGTGTGGTTCATGGATCCTAATAAATGGTATTAATTTCAACCTGAAACCTTTACCCGTTCGTGAGATAAAGGGTCTTGACAGACAGACAGACAGACAGACGGACAACAAAGTGATCCTATAAGGGTTCCGTTATTTGAGGTACGGAACCCTAAAAATAAAAAAAATAGAGGCACAGTAAATACATGGGCTTATCAGGAGTATGGAAACTAAGCCTAATTTTAACCGACTTCAAAAAAGGAGGAGGTTCTATGTTCCACTGTATGTATTTTTTATGTATGTCCACCTATTTTTCCGTCAGGTGTTAACGATTTGCAAAATTCCTTTTTCATCCGAAAGGGTATACTCCTGAGATGGTCCCATTGTCACCAAGTCAGGATCTGATGATGGGATCCTAGGGAAATCGAGGGCAACACTCAAATTTTATAGGCACGTATAACGTTTTTCATATATTTTTCAAAGCTACACAAATATTGCGTCTGGTATTCATCATCTCATGTTGATGGTCTGATGATGGAAGGTCCAACTCCTTAACGGTTAGGAGTTGGAGGATTATTCTTCAAAATTTTAGTCACGTATTGATCGAAAGTTTGAAGCGCTCGTGGCTAAGTGGAAGTTGGTCTTTCTTTGCGATGTCTAAAATTAAATAACGTTAGTCGTGGTGTGTGACTGCTAGTGGCACAACAATTAGAACGTTCTGTCAAATAATAGAACGATTTTCAAAATTCTTTTTTTATCCGACCAAACATACTTCTGAAGTTGTCCCATGGCCACCAAGTCAGGATCTCATTATGGGATCCCAGGGAAATCGAAAGCAACGCTCAAACTTTATAGGCACGATTACCTACGTGTTTTAAAAACAACGCGTTAGGTAAATAATGCAAAATCTCTCAGGTGAAAGCTCTTCACAGGAAATTAAACATCTTAGAGATGCCATGCCATGGAACGCACGGCATTGTACACGTAGAGACAAAACCAGTGTAACCTGTAGTCAGCCGAACCAGCGCTACGCTGAACTTGTTTACTATTATAGTACCTGGGCGACCGAGCTTCGCTCTAGAATAGCCGCCTCAACCTGACAATATCATCGGGTGGCGCTGTAAGTTTCTTAAACGCACTAAAACGCGCAAAGAAATGATTAAAAAGACGGTGAAAACGAATTTTCCCAGACATGAGACCTAGCTAGATCGATTTTTCGTCCCGAAAACCCGTATAGTAATTTTCATCAAAATCGTTAGAGCCGTTTTCGAGAAACCGATTACAAATATAAATATTGCTTGAATATTCTGTGGCTACGTTACAAACGCCTTAAAGAAAATACTCGCTCAAGGTCAAATTGTTTCCACCGAAGTGCGTACCTGTCTATAAGTTGGTTACTTATTACTGACCATCAATTTTAGAGACTATCCATGAAATGCTCGAACTTTTTTAGAGACATCATGATTGTAGTGATATGACAACACTACGTCATTCGTGCTTCGGAAGGCCTTTCAGTCGTTTGTCCTTACCACTTTGAAGGAGTGATCATCAGGTCAGTAATTTAGATCAGTTAGGGTTACCAACCACCTTTTGGTGCCTGTACCTTACGATGTTTGCTTAACACTAAAACTTGTAAAATAAAAATATTTATAACAAAAACTACACACCTCCTTCAAAGTATTTCAAGGTTTCTATTAGCGCTAAAAATTACAAAATAACCGTAGCAGTTTATAACCAAGAACTAAGTGAAGTATTTTTTTTGTAATTTTTTTGTCGTACTTTAGGGAAAGTTGTTAAGTTCTATGGTCAGAGTAACACACTCAAAGGAACGCAGTTGATTAGAAAGTACCCTATACAAGGTGTTAACGGAATAAGCGAAACCACAGAAAAATAAAGGTACTTAGAAGGAGGATTATAGAAATAATTCGTCACTAGGTGGTGTAGGCGTTTTTCTATGGATTTGACAGGTTATTTTGAATGTTTTCTATGGATCATCGATGATGGGGTTGTGACATGTTGGCAGATGTCATCCCCTACTAAAATAAATTAGCAAGGTATCTATTCCAGGCGAAGCAAGGAGGTCCGAAATCTTTGAGCGAAACTGAGAAAATAGTTTATTTAGAATCGAGAGTGGAATCAATTTCACGGGTTTTTGATGGGGGTGATTTTTTTAAATTTTTATTACTTAAACTTTTGCCGCTTCTATTCTTAACATTTCTGTGGATAAGCGCGCTGCCGACCGGTGCCGCGCGGACCATAAGCGGTGAAGAGGGGAGGGAAGCGTGCGCGGAGCGCGCGGGCTAGAACAACGATAAAACTAGAACTATGATGAAACTTTAAAATAACAATATATAGAAAAAAAAAAATTTTAAGATTTTTTTTACGGGAATGGATTTATTTTAATAAAAATCAGTTGGGGTGTATGAGGGTTTCGCTTATTCCATTAACACGTTGTATAGGGTGACTTTTAATTAGTTCTTGATAGCAAAAGATATGCATGTACATGATGTACTCATGATACTGAAAAACTATTCCTAAGGAAAATTGGTCGAAATACGAAATACTCAATTTGACCTCCATCACCATCCGCTGATGCAGTTTCTTTGGGAGATCAAAACTTGATTTTCGTATTTCGACCTATGTTCCTTGGGGAAAGTTATTCAGTATCAATTCATACCTGTTTCTATCAAGAACTAATTAAAAGTCACCCATTTACTTATATTTTAGTACTGGCCCATCGGCACGTTACACTGTCCCCAATTCGTTGGTCCACAATCTGACATTGTGGACCAACAAATGTCAATCACAAATTGTCAACTTTATCTGAGCGGACGAGCAAGGAGATCTTTGTTCTGAGGAGCGGACCACGCAAAACGCGCGACTACATACAAAAATGCCAGCCTGTTGCATAAAAGGGTGCACTAACGATGATAGAAGAAGTAAATAAAGCAAAAGATTTAAGATGTAAAAAGTAAATAAGTAAAAATGTATCAATTAATTCGTGTAAGACGCGACTTTTCAATAAACAGATGTAAGTTTTCCAAATAAAAAACAACAAACTTACTAATACAAAAATGAAACGATGATTCATTTTTTTAGTTAAAAAATTACTTACTATTATCTAATAAATAACACTGAAAAACCAGGCCTAAGTCACGTATAAACAGTAAAGACTTTGTTTTGTTTTTCCCGCCATATTATTTCCATTCCGTGTATTTAGCACCGACAACCTCAGAACAAAGACTTCCTTGAAGTACTACACTACGTAGTTTACGCGATCTTTCACAGATGGCGCTTTGCTATTCTTGTATGGGGAAATTTTGAACCGCTTGTTCCCAAGACCCTATCTTGACTATATAAATCTATGAAGTCACCCTATATATAAGACTATGAATCAAATGGTCTGCCTTTGGTAAATCAGAGGTCTAGAGGTCTGCCTCTTCGATTTTTATGGTTTTGAGGATGATTGTAACCATCAGTGCAAGCGGCAGACGTGAGCAAATGATTTAGCACGTGTTTTTTTTTTTTACATTTTTAAAACCCTGTTAATTGATAACGCAGCGCTACCAAGGTGGCAGACTATTTTTCTGTTGTTCTACTCATCGTTTTTAATCGAACGATCTATGTCTGCCACATGAGCAAATCATATACACGTTTTAATATCATAACAAAAAACTAAAAAAAAATATTCCTTCAAAACGCAGAGGTGTGGTGGTCTGCCTCTTCAACTTTCATCGTTTTGAGGATGATTCTGACCATCAGTGCAAGCGGCAGACATGAGCAAATGATTTAGCTCATGATTTTTTTTTACATTTTTAAAGCCCTGTTAATTGATAACGCAGCGCTACCAAGGTGGCGGACTATTTTTCTGTGGTTCTACTCATCGTCTTTAATCGAACGATCCACGTCTGCCACATGTGCAAATTATATAGAAATGCTGGACGCCATCACCCTACCTAGTAGGAGAAACTGCCGATATTACTTGCAGATATTATTTCAAGATCAAAATTCTTATAATTCATTATTTGTTTTTTGTATTTTCGTTATTTGTTTGAAAGTCGATTAAAAGGTTTTAAAACTACGCATAAAATAAGGTTTTTTCCTTAATCGGGTGTAAAATATAAGCATCCTTCAAACACAAATATTCCGTAAAAATATGATCCAAGTGCTTTGTGCAAGGGCTGTAACTCTCGCTCCGGGCACAAATTAAATAATAGTAAACT
The DNA here is from genome assembly GCA_947532105.1 of Athrips mouffetella. Taxonomy (NCBI): domain Eukaryota; kingdom Metazoa; phylum Arthropoda; class Insecta; order Lepidoptera; family Gelechiidae; genus Athrips; species Athrips mouffetella. The sequence continues at coordinate 1,099,628 of OX383968.1, read as the reverse complement.
AACGTTTACAGATTCGTCAATCCCAGGCGGGGTGCCGACAAATAACAACCTTATCGTTTAAGCATAAAGTCGATATTTGCAGTGTACCGCTTAAGACACTTTTTTAAATCGAGGGTGATCGCGGACTGGTGGGCTAAGGCGATGACTTTGTCCCTATACAAGATATTGAGCGAGATGCAAGTAGGTATATAATATTTTACAAATGCTTACTTAGCTATTTTTCCACCATAAGCTTAAGATGACATAAATAAAATTAAAAGTAAAATAGACTGTCGACGCAACGCGGCGCTAGAACTGGGTCCTCACCCAGTCGACTTCTAGCGCCGCGTTGCATACTCTAGAGTGCGGAGTGTCACAGGCCTGCTCCGGGGCATTCCTGGTGCATGGGCTGTCTGTGGCTATGCAGCGTGGTAATGGGCACCTTTGTACCAGGAGTGTCGAGGGGCGTGTTATTCATTTGACACTATTTTATTAATAGATTAAAGCCACGATCACATTTAGCTGAATTCAAAGACTAATTCTGCTGACGCGAGATCTGACGCGACATCTGACGAGAGTTTATCATTTTTTACCCATCTAAAAAAGTGCCAAGCGCCGCTAAAGAAGTTTTCACTTCAAAAATGCATGCTGATTGCGTGGCTCATCTGAATGCAGAGCTTCAGCTTTAGATATGAAACTTTTTTTACTGCATACTAAAAGCCCGTGCCCAAATGCGTCTAATGGCCTGTGTGGTGCTGGTCAAGTGGGAGTCGTAAGAGGCGACTAAGAGTTAATGAAATATATGAGGGGCAGCAGCATCCTTCTGTGTATCGTATAATCTTACATTCCGCGGTCACCATCAACTGCGGTCCATGGTGCCAGCAGTAGCGCAAACAAGCGTGGTGAATAGTATTAGTATTTGTTGACATGTAATTTATATTACCAAATAAATGATTATGAATATGGTACTTCCCCTTCACATTGTTTCAGCAAAAGCTGGAATTTTGGAGGGAGCTCCCTGTCTTGTAGTGGACGTTTTATGGGATGTTTTGATGAGAAGATCTAATTCTGGGCACGTAGCGCAGTATTACAAATTGATGTACATCTGAAATATTCTCCAAGGTAAGCTACACAGCATCAGTGTGGGACCACTACGACACTACTAACAATTTTCTACCTGCTACGTGTTTGGGCACATGTATTGGTTATTTATTTTGCTCTTGACCAAGGGGTTAAAACAATGGGGTACTGAACGTAGTACGTGACTGTCTCGGGTCATAAAACTATGCAGCATACCTCACTTATATAGGCAGGTTTATATATCTTTTGCATTTTATACAGGTATCTTTAGGGTCCGTACCTAAAAAGTACCCTTATCACGCCTTGGATCACTTTGTTGTCCATCTGTCTGTCTATTACTTGTCTGTCAATAACCTTTTTTTTCATGAAATGGTTAAGGTATCAAGTTGAAATTGAAACAAAATATTAAGGTTTAGAGACCACTACACAACTAGAACCACTTCGCTAGGATACGACTACGTTCGACCTTTCGTAAGGGTTTGTTACACTGGAGATTTTAACACTTGTTTTATAAAAATAATGAATTCGAAAATTGTTTTTATTTTGACACTTCATGTGTTCGATTTTATACATTTTAGAAAAATGTATACCTTGAATAGTAAGCGATTCGGACTATATGTTATATACTATTTTGTTTACTCCAATTTGACAATCGATGTCTAAAGTTTTTCTGGTTTCTCAGGGGGGTGATCGTGGTAATTTCAACGACATTACCGAAACAAAAACGTTTGCCTCAAAAGTTATGTTAAGTCTTTACGAAGTGTTTGAGGCAAACGTTTTTGATTCGGTAATATCGTTGAAATTACCACGATCACCCATCGCAAGCAGATAATTCGACTCCATGGCTGTGCATGTTAAAAAAGGTGTTTCAAAGCGCTTTCTACGACTGTGGAATATAAGCCAATTAGGAGTGATATCTTGCGTACTACTAAATTTCCAATAGCCACAGATTTTGTATTATTATTTGACGTGACCATCAAATCGTATTAATTTTTTTTTTCATCAAAGTACCTATCATACTTCTAATCCAATGAATGGTGAAATAAGCTCATGGATCTCTTGAGGACATTCATCAAAAACGAATTCCTGTTTAGCTGTATCCTTGACACGACCGTAAATTTTACGTAGATACATATGTATACGTAGATACATATGTATACGTAGATACATAGCTACGTAGATACCTAGCTACGTACACTCAAGAGCACATCAAGCTCCCCACCACGTCAACCAACCCCCTTCCCCAAACCTCTCAGATTCAGATATTTTTTTATATCATGCAGAATACAATGCAAATAGAGCGAGTCTACACCATTTCGGATCGTGCTATGGCAGCGTAAAAGAAACGGCAAGAATCCATTGCAGCACGGCCTACTTTAAGAGTCGGCTTTTTACAATGTATAGGTATTTTATGTGTTTTACCTGAAAGGTTGCCTGGTAGAGATTGCTACCTTAGCAATAAGGCCGCATTTTGTACATTATTTTGTGTTAATTTTTCTTGTTTTGTAAATTTCTGTCCTGAAGTGTGCATTAAAGTATATTTGTATTGTATTGTATTGTATTGTATTGTATTGTATTGTATTGTATTGTATTGTATTGTATTGTATTGTATTGTATTGTATTGTATTGTATTGTATTGTATTGTATTGTATTGTATTGTATTGTATTGTATTGTATTGTATTGTATTGTATTGTATTGTATTGTATTGTATTGTATTGTATTGTATTGTATTGTATTGTATTGTATTGTATTGTATTGTATTGTATTGTATTGTATTGTATTGTATTGTATTGTATTGTATTGTATTGTATTGTATTGAATATGAGAGCACTATACTCTTTGCCATTGATATAGTCATCTTATCTACAAGGTGTAACAGAAAGGGTATATCAACCCTGAATGATGTGATTCTGCCCATGAAACTGAACAACTTTCCGTTAGGAACATAGGTCGATATACGAAAAAAAAATTTTTACCTCCCATACAAAACGTGCAATCAGCTGATTCAGTTTCTATGGAAGATAAAAAAAAAATCGTATTTCGACCTATGTTGCTTAGGGAAAGTTGTTCAGTTTCATGGGCAGATTCAGATCCTTCAGGGTTGATATACCCTTTCTGTTACACATTGTATAGTAAGCTTTTTACATAACGCTTGCTTTACAAATTCTTTAAACTTTCTCTCACCCCCTCCCCTTACCCCTGACTCATCGAAAGCTCGACATAGTACCAGTTATTACCGCCAGAGGGCCTGTATCCACTTTGTACGAAATGTTCCCTTTAATGAAAGCATAGACTTATAGTACTGTAGCCCATTTCACCATTTCACATACTAATAGCGAAGTCTTAAAGATCGTAACCCGCCGTAACCATACATAGTTTCGAGTGATGTAGTCCGTAGTTTTCATTTTTAAGTTACCGTTTCAAATTTATACATCTGTTAAAAGACCATCTGAACAAACCTATACCTATTTTAAGCCAATTTCTGTGGCCGGTTCAGATTTTTTTGACAGTATTCTGCAAATGATTGCTGAAAGGCTAGATTTTTATTATGTGAGACATTGCTGCTTAGTTTCTCACGGATTGCTGGGCAGCAGTGTTTCTCATTATAAAATGAGACGAGGATTCATTACCTAAAATATTATGCTTGTGTTTGTTTTGATTTGTTAGTTTTAATTTTATTCAATTATTTCCCGTATTTATTTATTGATTGGTGCTTTATATAATGTATGGGTCTTTGTTACTCGAAATAAAGTTTGAATTTGAATTTTGAATTTAAGACTCATTAGGTATTAAATTTGTTTTTGGCAAATTTCCATAGTCTTACTATGACTATGGTAATTCAACAAAGCTGTAGAACATGACAATATCGAAACAATGCGGTAACCTAGAAATGTATATAACTAACTTATATGGAGATTATAATTTGATCACTATACATGGTTACGGCGGGTTACGATCTTTAAGACTTCGCTTTTAGTATGTGAAATTGCGAAATCTATAACAATTTCACAAAGACAAACGGTAACCTTTTTCGTAATTTGAATGTCCACGGGCTACAGGACTATTATGTACGTTAAATTAAAACCTGTGAGGTAGGTGTCGGTAGGTATACAACTTAATTTAACAGCTTGCTTCATTAAATCTGTTTATTTTAATAAGACTGTTTGAAGATTCTAGAATTCTATTCAAATACTTTGGATTATTTTAATACAATGACTGAATTAAAACGCTTCGGCGAGGTTGGTGACCTCTTTATATCGTTAATGAAGAGTTGATTTGAAAGACAGTCACACTTCCAATTAGGATTAGTGAAAATTGAAATCGGTAAGTTATATTTACTTGAATGTTTTATGATAAAATAGATATTTATTTGTTTGTGCGTTAAACTGAAAAATTTTATTAATTAGATCCTCTCTCATGTTAAAAAGGTACAAGGTACGTACCTACGTACACAAGAGGTACAAAAGAGTTTTGAATTCCCATTTTCCAATTTTAAACTTAATTTTTTTTACAAAAAAAGATTCCCCCCCTTTTTTATTGTCCATGGGCTTACTCTTCATCTCGATTTGGTCTTAAAGACGGAGATGAGGTCGATGATGGATCGAGCTTGCCAAGAAGAAGCCTATTCACTCGCGACTTGAATAGATTCGGGTTATATGAACTCAAAGGGGAATTGTAGGAAAGCTAAGGGGAATTTTGAAAATCAGTTTTTAAATTACCAATTCCTTTAAGTGGGATTTTCAAGGGAGGAAATGGGAATAATTTGAAACAGCAAGACGGAGCGATGCGTAAGATATTGGAGCGACAAAGACACGTATCGCTCTGTCCTGCTCTCACCAGGCCTTTAAAACTCCGCATATTAGGCATGCAACGCGACGCGGGAATGCGTCTGCACAAGGCAGTCGATTTTACTTTTAATTTTACTTTTCTTAAGCTTATGGCGGCAAAATAGGTAAGTAAGCATTTGCATGTTTGACACCGTGGGCCGGGTAACCCTGGACACCGTTGCAACGTTGTGAGCCGGGCTATACCCTGGACACCGTGGGCCGGGTAATCCCTGGACACCGCTCCTTCTCTATTTCAATGTCAATTGTGACAATCTCCCAGTTCCGCCGACGCTTGATGTGTATGGTAATCGTTATTACAATTTGAGACGGCATAACGAAATATAAGTAAGCTGCAGGTGAAGATGTTTTTTGCAGGGCAGTTGATTAGTATATATTTTAAGCAGGGCTGCTTGTCTCCCCGGCCAGTATGGCAGCGTTCAATGCTCGTCTCAAGGTCGTAACCATTTTTTTGTCCACTTCTTGTATATGTACACCAGGACAGCGAGGATCGCGATGATGAGAACGACGACTAGCAAAATCTCAGTTGTAGACAAGGAAGACTCCATTTTCTGTGTAGCTTGAGCATCTCCGCTTGCTGTTTGCGCGATTATGATTTCTTCTTTCTGTTCTTTGGATTGTTGTTTGCACATGGTGATGATGTTCGGATTTCTTCAGAAAATAAATTAAACTTGTTCTGCCAAAATTTTCTTAGTGCCGTTACGTTGCTGAGCTTCTTCTTCTGTATTTTCTTCTAGTTTTCTTCAAATTAAATATCTTCGTTTTTTCTTCTTCTTAAGGTTCTGTTCAAAGTTGAGGTTCGCTGGTAGTGGTCGCCATGTGATATATGTGTAGACTCAGGGGTGGTTTAAGTAAAACGTCTAAACTTCAGCTCGTTGATTTATTGAATGCCACACGGTACAATAATTAATTACAAATTAAAATATAAAAAAACCGGTCAAGTGCGAGTCGGACTCGCGCGCCGAGGGTTCCGATATACCTATAGTATTTTTGGAAGCAATAAAGTCCATTTTCAGGACCGCAAAACTAAATTTGTTTGTAAAGGTTTTTTGCAGATTTCTGAAAAACTGTGCAACTTAGAAAGATCGTTTTATTTTTGCTGTAAAGTTTATATAAACTTCTGTCAACTGTAATTAATTCAGATTTTTCCTTACTCAAACTTCGGAGATAAGGGGGGGGGAATGGTATTTTTCTTGACATTTTTCATCATAACTTTAAAACTAAGAAATTTAAAAAAATACAAAAATATATTTTAAAATGTACAAGTAAAGCCCTTTCATATGATACCCCACTCGACCTAGTAGCGACAATTTGAAATTTGGCCCCCCCTATTTTGGCCCCCTTTATATTAATAATCATACTTTTTTCAAAATTTTTTCTTGTGCAATTAAGTTGGGCAACTATATTCTAAAACTATTCCAAATTTCAGGTTGATAGCATAAGTGGTTGCTGAGATATAGAGGTGTGACAGACAGACGGACAGACAGACAGACAGACAGAGCGGCACCATAAGGGTTCCTTTTTTTTACCATTTTGGTATCGGAACCCTAAAAACACAGCGTTTCCGGCCGTCGCAACTATTACCTAATAGCTGAATTGCTACTTACATACCTAAGTATCTACTGCAGATTGAACAATATTACATTTACTTGCATCTCGTAAAGTGACAAAGTCATCGCCTTAGCCCACCTGTCCGCGACAGGCTTAGCGTATATTGCCACGCAGATAGCGCAGGGCAGGGCAGAGCAGAGCAGAGCAGATTTTTGTAATGTATGAACCTTCATAGAACAGCGTAAGCTGGGATGCAGACATGTGTACGCAGACACATGTCTGCGCCTTGTTTCTACCGGCAATTGTTTCACCCGCGATCGTGTCCAAAGCGGTACATTCACACACGGTGTCAGTATCGACGTTATGCTTAGATCATAAGGTTGAAATTGCTCGGCATCTGTATACGTTAGATTACTATTATTTAATCTGTGCTCTCACGCACAGCTCTGTCTGCATTATTTCGACTGTAGAACCTTCCCGTCAGTTCTTCAAGCGTTGTAGGTAATATACAGGTGTAAGAGACGGTGTACCGAAAACTAAACTGGCGTGTTCACTCAATGAAACTGAACTACTTTCCCACAAACTATCCCAAAAAAACGTTTTTAGGAATTCAAAAATATGTTGACCTTTCTGTACAAACTGTTTCATTGTGAGCAATTTTTATGGAGAGGTCAAAATTTTTTTGTTTTTGAAAAAATTGTTCAGTTTAATAGACTGAGCATGCCCTTTCAGTTTTCGGTACACCGTCCCTTACACCGTTTATTAGGGCGAAAAGTTACAGAAATGGATTACCCGACAGGATAAAAAGTTATAAAAAGAGATCACCAGACAGGATAATAAGTTACAGAAAGAGATTACCAGACAGGATATAAAGTTACAGAAAGAGATTACCGGACAGGATAAAAAGTTACAGAAAGAGATAGACAGGACAAAAAGTTACAAAAAGAGATTACCAGACAGGACAAAAAGTTACAGAAAGAGATTACCGGACAGGACAAAAAGTTACAAAAAGAGATTACCAGACAGGACAAAAAGTTACAGAAAGAGATTACCGGACAGGACAAAAAGTTACAGAATGAGATTACCAGACTGGATAAAAGTTACAGAAAGAGATTACCGGACATGATAAAAGTTACAGAAAGAGATTACCGGACAGGATAAAAAGCTACAGAAAGAGATTACCGGACAGGACAAAAAGTTGCAGTAAGAGATTACCAGACAGGATAAATTCGGTTCAACTAACAAAAAAAAACAAGTAAATCGGTCTACATCTCATGAACCGTCCACTGCAGGACAGGGACATCCCTTTTTTTATGTGACAAGTGAGCAAACGAGCAGGTGGGCCCACCTGATGGAAAGTGGTCACCACCGCCCATGAAGCCCGCTGTCTTATTAGTGGCATAACTTGAATCCCTCCAGAATTATAGCAAAAATACAATTTGGAAAATACCATAGTTGTTGGTGACTGCCGTAGATGGTACTATGCACAGAAGGATTGGAGGTTCAAAATCTCTTAGCCGCCTTTTACGACACCCACGGGTAGAGTTAGGTTGCCATTCCTGGCCTATTTATTAGTAAAGATAGGCAAGAAAGAAAGTTAATATGACTTTTGCTTTTAAGTAAGCAAAAGCCATATTAACTTTCGAAATATGTTATCCGATGACATTTTCGTGAAAATCGTAATTTATAGTAATGTTGTAGATGATATTTCACATTTTAACGGAGTTTCCAATAATTAAATTTAGATAATAATGATAAATTAAATAATACGCATACCTATATAACCTTGAGGATGCCTGAGGGACAATCATTCAAAATATATGTTGAAATAATTTTGTTAGGATTTACATTTGCAGGTTCTAAGTTAAGCAGTTTATTATTTAGCATTGGAATATGTGGGTTTTTATTGTTGCTCTTTTTTATAGGGTTCCGATCCCAAAGGTTGAAAAACGGATCCTATGAATATGCTAGTCGGGTTATTATATAGTATCCAATAAAATTTTTTTCGTCCCTTCATTTTCGATATGGCCAAAAGCCCGCGAGAATGTCGTATATCCGCACTTATGGGTATAAACTTAAAGCATAATAACAATAATAACATAACTTTATTTCATATTTCATATTTATAGGCGCAGGAGGCCATAGTATCATAATCTTTCAGGATATAGTGGGTTCAAGTATAATTTAATAGGAACCAAGTAACATTGATCACAAGTTTGATGGATTGATTAACTTAACTAGTTCTACACTGTGATGATTATAATCAATGATTGCTCTGAAAATAAATAGGCTACTACTAGATCGGACAATTTGCCATATTTATTTAGGAACCGCACAAATTAGGATTTTATTCCAAGATCGCTAGCTGTGTCGTGTTCCTTCACATTGGCACTTTGTCAGAACGACAGCTATCTACCATACTTATCTGATGGCTCTATTCCAGTAGCAACAACCAAGGAGTCTTCATAGTCCAGTAAAAATACGGTTTTGCAAAACATTAAATGCTAATAGCTACTTTTTTGTGTACATCGTATTTAAATATGATGTTAAGACGCAATATTTACGAATCCACCTAAAATTTAAAGCGGAATATTTTTTTCGAATAACAGCTAAGGCAAAAATAGTAATAGACAATTATATACTTTATATCATAGATAAACCACCAAAATCCACCATAAATATATTTAAAAATATCAATTTATTACAAAATATAAAATCTCCACTTATTTTTACATATAAGGGCCCATAAAGTCGAGGTAAAATAATAGCAATAAACTGAGCTAAACTCAACCTTTTTAAATGTAAGTGATTCTTATATATATTCACAAAAATGCCATACTAAATAAAAAAAAAGTTTTTTGTAATTGCTGGTTTACAATGATTTTGTAAACATTTATGTTGGATTTGCCAAAAATGTGATTATATAGCACTATTTAAATTATTAGAAAGCAAAACGGATCTATTACTATTTTTGGTTGCGAAGATAAGCTGTATTTAAATTTCATGCTATAAAAGTTAAACAATACAAAAAAGCTAATATTTTTAGGTGGATTCATGTATAATATGAAATTCTGAATATATAGCAAGCCGTAAATAAAAAAAATAATCTATTAACATTTTTTTTCCGAAATTCCATATTTTTTTAATGTTTGGACGGCAAAATAAATAAATAAATGAAGTAAATTTAGGTGGATTCCATTAAAAAGCTTTACACAGAAATATAATCTATCGATCTGAAAAAGAATCACGGCTATTATCAATTATTTCCGTTTCGCCATACAATCTCTCGTAATTTTACTGGAGTATCACTCGGACTAATGAGGTGCTGGTAGTAATCTGTCGACATATTTATTTATATCATATTTATTTGAATGAATGAATAACACTTTGTTGCACACTAATAAAGTAACATTTACACATAACCAGTTATTATACCAGTTTATTTATTTCATATTTATTTATTACTTGCTATCAAAAAAAAAAAAAAAAAAAATTAATAGCTACGAGACAAACATGAAACTACTAGAAAACCAATGCATGGATTTAAAAAACAATCTTCAAAATACAACCCTAAAATATAGTGTGTTAGAGAGTAAAATTAACCAACTAGAGCAGAAACAAATGATGGACCAAGTGGAGATATGTGGTGTGCATGAAATGGAAAACGATAACCCGGTAGATATTGCGAAACAAATAGCTACTACCCTACGGGTAAATCCTAATGACGTCATAAAGGCCTACCGTAAGAAACGATCCCGTCCAGCGACAAAAGTAGCGGTGAAGAAGGCGGAGGTACCGGTCATCAACGTGACGCTGCGCGAAGGCACCCGCGACCAATGGATGGACAAAGCGAAGCAAACCAGCCTTACCATGGCAGCTTTAGGATGGGAAGGAGAAGACAAGATCTACCTGCGCGAATCATTAGCACCTGGAATCGGATTCTTGCTATGGAAGACTAAAGAAGCCCTTAAAGAACATTATAAATATATTTGGTGTAAGAATGGCACTATTCTTTTACGTAAGGAGGAGAACGCAAAAATTATCTCACTGCGTTGTATATCCGAACTGGAGACATTGAAGTCTACTCGAGCTCACTAACCTATAAAAATAATTATTTTTCTATCATTAACGTGCACGTACATCCACTCAACAATGGACCAGATAGGTATCGAATACTCTAATAATAATATATCAGAATTTAATTATAATCATTGGAACGACTTTACTAACAAATTACCATCAAACAATAGCTCACTCCTGCTATTTCATGTAAACATCTCATCCCTACACAAAAACTTTGCGCAATTAGAATATTTAGTATATAATTCCACACGCGTTATCATATTATTATTATAACCGAGGCCAATATTCATAATGACGTTGTGGACATGTTTACTTTGACTGATTTCAACTTACATTACGAATTACGAACTAACAGAAAAGGCGGTGGTATAATGTTATACATTCACAAATCACTACAATTTATCAGAATGCAGGTAAACACTAAGCACTTCGAATGCCTTGCCGGACAAATTATCACACCAATTACACCCTACATAGGCCTATGTGCCATGTACAGACCACCTAACACAAACCAAATCCGCTTCATAGATGAGTTATACGAAACCGTAGGTAAACATCCACGTAATAAAACTTGCATTGTAATGGGCGATATGAACCTAAACACAAAAAATACCAACCCTATTATCACTAAATACCTAAATTCACTTTGTACACTAGGTTTAGAACGAGGGATAACGCAATATACACGCATCGAAAAGTATGGAAACCGCGTAACTAAATCATGTTTAGATCATGTACTGATTCGAAGTGTAGGTGTCAGAGAAGTGCACACAGCGGGCATAAACATCGCTCCGGCCGACCACAGAATGACGGGCTGCGCGGTATTTGGAGTGCTCCCTATAGCGGGCAGTGATGACTCATGCGGCGCATTACGCGCTCCCCCGCCACCGCCGCAGCTTATTACCAGATTAGATAATAAAAAACTCCACAGAGAATTAGAACAGCTAGACTGGGAAACGCCATTAAGCTATAATAATCCTAATGATATCGTTTACTTCATGAATACGCAGTTTAATAATGCCTATAATAAATGTTTCTATACAACTATAGTATCTGGTAGTAAACGACGGTATTGTGAGTGGTCCAACCGTAAACTCGTATATATGTGTGCAAAGCGTGATGAGTTGTTTGAAGCTTGGCGTAATGATGATACAAATACCCTAAAAAGATTACAATATAATAATTACCGAAATAAAACTAATAAATATACTCAATACTTAAGAAATAATAATACCAAAAAAGAAATATGTGAAAATTTTCGCAACCCAATTAAACTCTGGCAACTAATAAACAGACTCACAGGTAAAATAATAAAATGCATTGATAAAAAACTACAAGAAGCTTTTAATCAGGATCCCATGACTTTAGCTAATAATTTTGGAAAAGAGTTTGAAAACAACGTGAAAGAAATCTGTAGTTACTGCGATAAACCTCTCTTAATAAGAACAAATTATGAAATAATACCTGACAGAACTATGCGAATTAAGAAAGCTACCTTAGAAAACGTAGAAAAAATACTGAAATCAATAAATATTAAAAAAAGTCCAGGCTACGACGGACTACGAGCTTGTGATTTAAAAAACAATTCAAAATCTTTGATTCCGATTATAACGCACTTAATTAATAGATGTTTAGAAACTTGCACTTATCCGGACTTGTTAAAAATAGGAATCATTAGACCTATTTTTAAAAAAGGAAATCACAATATTTACAATAATTACCGTCCAATAACTATTCTCTCATGTTTAGATAAAATTATAGAACGATATATTAGCAATGAATTAAACCAATATCTCATCGATAACAATATCATTAATAAAACACAATTCGGATTTCAGAAAAACAAAAATACTACTCAACTACTACGGATGTTTACGGACGAAATTAATAACCATTTAAATAATAAAAAATATGTTTTAGTAATATTTATTGACTTCAGTAAGGCATTTGATGTTTTAAATTTTAGCACTCTTTACGACAAGCTATCGCGTTGTGGAATACAAGGACCTTTTTTAGAATTATTAAAAAATTACCATACTAACCGATATACCACTGTTAAAGTCTCGAACACGATTGGAAATCTAATTGCCACGGATAGAGGCACGGCCCAGGGTTCCATTATTGGCCCAACAGAATACTTGCTTTATGTCAACGACATGGCAAATGTTGTAACCAAAGGTTCTGTGTATCAGTTTGCGGATGACACATGCCTAGTAGTAGCGGACAATGATATAATCAAAGCGCAAACTGATATTCAGAACAGTTTTGACATATTGTGTAAATAGGCCCATGATGTCGGTCTCGTTATTAACATTCTAAAAACTAAACTTTTATTTATACATTCTGCACACAATAAAGCAGCATACACCCCGACCATCATATCGCATAGCCACTCATGCTTACACACAAATATGACAAAGTGTGCTTGTCAATCTATTGACACTCTCAATAGTCACACTTACTTAGGTCTCGTGATCGATAACAGATTCTGCTGGGGACCACATAAAGAACATGTGTGCTCAAAGCTTCGTTCAGTCACGAGCAAGTTGATGGTACTAAAGTATAAGTTACCTTACAAAATACTTAGACTTCTTTACATGGCCTTAGCGGACTCTGTTATCGGTTACGGATTGAGTAGCTATGGGAGAACATTTACAACATATATATACGATATATACCGAATACAACGTAAAATGCTTAAAATTATAGTACCTAGATACATAAAAAATAGATATAAAAATAATGATGCAGGGCTGTTTAATTACTGCAAGGTAATGAATGTATATGATAAAATTAAATTTAATCTACTAACTGAAGTAAATAACCCAGATTATCTAGAGGTAAGAAAGAGGCCAGACAACCTTAGAGCCAACAATAGTACAAAAAAATACATAGTACCTAAAACAACAAATTTTTATGGAACCAGACTTCTAAATTATCAGATACCAAGCCTTATAAATGAATTGACGGAAGACTTGCAAGATATGTACATGGAAAAATGTAAATACAACAATAAACTGAAGATGTATTACTTGCTAAACCAGCCGGGATGTAAAACTTAGAACTTAAGCTTTATATCTGTATTTAAAATAGTAGTAAGACGACCCGTTAGCGCAGATAAACCCAAGAGGTTTGCGTGCTAACGATGTCCACCATATTTCTTGTAATTTAATGCATAATAAATAAATTAAAAAAAAAAAAATATATGGTTTTATTTAAGATTTTACGATGAGAATATTCTTAAATACTTGCCTTTACTCGAATTCTAACCCGGGACCTTAGGTTTGGCAGGCATGGTCACTACCAACAACACCATTCCTGTCATCAGACACCTTGTTAGCAAGACTACATTCAATTCGCAGTATTGTCCGTATAAAGGCATTGTGATCCTTAGGCTGCCCGCACAAGACCGAGAATCGGTGACCGATTTTTTTGTCGGCATCCCGCTCTGACGTGTTATCACCTGAATCTTCCGTCCTTGTCCTGGCCGATAATCGCCCACCGATTCTCGGTCGTGTGCGGGAGCCCTTAGGTACCTAGAATGTTACAATCACATATTGTTCCCTCACAAATTAACATGGCTGTAAAGGTTGATTCTTATATTGGGTGTAAGGATAGGTTAGCAAATACTGAAAGGGCATGATCAGTCAACGTATCTGAACAACTTTCAGCAAATAAAACTTTCCGGTAGTGAAAAAAAAAATCGGATTTTGTATGAAGAGGCCGATTCTTTTTTTCCATTCCGGAAAGTTTTTTTTTATTATAAATGGGCTTACTCTTGATCTAGTCTTGAAGACAGAGATGAGGTCGACGATGGAACGAGCTTGCCCAGAAGAAGCCTATTCACTTGCGACTTGAATAGATTCGGGTTATATGAACTCGGGAACACAGACGAAGGCAGAGAATTCTTCCACTCTTTTGCCGTGCGCAGTATAAAACATGTTTCAAAGCGCTTTGTGCGAATGTGTGGAATATCAACCAAGTATGGGTGATATCCTGCAGTGCGTCTGGTCTCCCGATGGTCAAAAACTACGCACAGACGTGTATCAAATGTGCACTTAGATCGCGACCGACCGTAGCTACATGCAATAGTTAAAAAGGTTTTATAATTAGTGTTCAATTAAACGCGTATCAAGCAACTTGCATTTTTATTTGTCTTGATCCCACAGAACAACGATAGGGCCACTACGCCTGCGCGCGCACCCTCCCCCCCCCCATAGAAGCGAATATAGTAAAAAAAATTGGTTCCTTATTGAAGAGTTATGCTATCCAATTTTTGTAGGGGCTCATTTTGAATGCACATCATAAACACATTCGTTGCCATAGAGACGCTGTCACTGGTTTTTTGCATCTTACTCTCTCGCAATAATAATACTATGTTTATCGCACTCAAATGACGCTAGTAGTGTGGGTGCGGAAAACGTGTTAGTTTTAGTATATGGTGACACTGATTTGTATTAAATTACATAAAGAATTCGTCTCTAGATGTAGAGCAAGACGCATGCGCTTCAGAGCTCTGTGCTTGTGCATTTTTGCATAATTTTTACATTGACATTTGCATCAAACACTATAACATGCTTTTACATCTCTCATGTTCGGTAAGTAGGTCCTTATTACCCCCAAATGGGGCTTGTAGGTGACCAATTAGCGCTATAGGGTAATAATGCAGCTAGAAAAGCCCTAGGGCGGTAAGTAATTGAGTTTTGAAAGAGTGAAGTGTTTTTTTTTAATCACTTACCGCTCTAGGGCTTTTCTAGCTACATTATTACCCTAGAGCGCTAATTGGTCACCTACAATTTGGTGGTAAGAAGGACCTACTTACCTCACAATTGAGATGTAAAGCAGAGTAGTTAGCTCGGGTGTAAGCATCAATTGCACCCTAAATAATAAATATCTTGGGCTGCAATTGATGCCTTACAGCCCTTGGCTACTAATCTACTATTCATTACCTCTTGCCTATCACTGCCTTCGTGATCGGATTCTGATTTCCGATGCACTTCAAATATCCCTTCAGATAGGAACGTTCCGAGTATTACGTTCAACAGATATTAACTCTTTAATTTTGATTAACAGCCTTCATGGTCTTAATGGTTACTTATGGTTGGTTGGTCTTTATGGTTAATTTCTGTCCTGTGGTGTGCAATAAAGTATATTTGTATTATATTGTATTGTATTGTATTGTATTGTATTGTATTGTATTGTATTGTATTGTATTGTATTGTATTGTATTGTATTGTATTGTATTGTATTGTATTGTATTGTATTGTATTGTATTGTATTGTATTGTATTGTATTGTATTGTATTGTATTGTATTGTATTGTATTGTATTGTATTGTATTGTATTGTATTGTATTGTATTGTATTGTATTGTATTGTTACAGTGTTCGCCTCTCGTTCCGGAGGTTCTGGGTTTGATTGCCAGTGGGGGTAGTGTCAAAACAAAAATCCCTTTGTGGTTGAAGAAGTTGTTCAGTTTAATGGTCATTAAAAAAATCCTGGCTGCCTTTTTTTTTTAGCTTCATCCTTGATACGGCCAATACGGACACGTCTATGGACGTAGGTATCGTCAAGAGCACGTCAAGCTCTGGCTACACCCATTCAACCCCCACACACCCCCCGTCGTCCCTCTCACCATTCTCTTCCCCATCATCTCATCATTATCATCTTACCCCCCCTTCACCCTCTCCCCTCACCCCGCTCCTCTTCTCGCTCATCCACCCCTCACCCACCTCTTCTCACCCACCTCACCACCCCTCAAACACGTCCCTTCGCCCCGCTCATCCCCGTCCCTTCAACCCACCCACTGACCCTCTGACTCCTGTAAAGCTCGATGTAGTAACAAAGGTACGAAAACGTCATATTTGCTAAAAAAATCACCCCGTATAATGTTAGGAGTATACGTCATATAAACCTGGTATAATACAGAACACCTCACAGGTTTCTGGCGTTCTCTTGTAACTTAATAAGGAGCTTAACATTGTTACTTTAACAATAACATTTAATTAGGTGCCTCGCAGTATATAACTCAAGTCTTCTCGACATACGACAGGTACAGTCAGAAGCACGCCATGCTAGACCCATTGCATTTGTAACTTTTTTGTATGTCAGAATCATAAGTCATGTCCACAGGAGGTCCACCTCCTGATGGTAAGTGGTCACCACCGCCCATGACACCCACTGTCTTATTAGTGAAATAATTTGACTCTAATAATAATAGGACAGCAAAGCGCGTTAGCCACCCTGAGAACTAAGATGATATGTCTCATGTGCGGGTAATTTCAAACCGAAACACAGCAGTGCAGACAAATATAAAAAAAAAGATCCAGATTATATTTGCAAATTAATCATCATCATAACATCCCATGAAACGTCCACTACAGTACCGGAGCTCCCTCCAGATTTCTAGCTTTTGCTGGAAAAATTTGGAGGGGAAGTACCATAGTCACCTGGCTTGTCAGCATTACGGCTGGCACAATGGACCTCGGTTGTAGGTGACCACAGTAAGTAAGATGGTATAACGCACAGGCGGATGTTGCTGCCCATCCTCCAGTTTATAACCCTTAGTCACCTCTTACGAAACCCACGGGTATGTATGGGATGGTAATATTCTTTGCAGGCACCAAGTTAACTGACATAGCCTCCGTAATCTAGTGGTTAAGGGGCTCGTCTTTCGATCCGGTAACTCTGGGTTCGATTCTCGGTAAGGACACTTTAAAAAAAAATATCTCTATATGCGACCTCAGTTTATTTAGGAAATTGCAGGATGAATATTGAATAACTTGCTTGGTCGAAAAGTTAGATGATTCAGTGTTTGGGAGGCACGTTAAGCCGTTGGTCCCGACTACTATCTACGGATGTAGTCGTTAATGAGCCATGACAGAGGTCTTCGGCGGCTCAACATCTCTGCCATTAGGGTTTGTTAGGTCGGTCATTGACCTTGCAACCCATACGACATGAATGAATGAAGTTTACTGTATCAGTATTTCTAATGCAGAATCACTAGCGTTAAAGCTTGGTGAGCCAGGATCATTTCGCTGGCCTGGCACAGTACATGCAAGTATATTCTAGTTTTAGGTTAAGTCATTTTGTGTTTAATTTTTATTGGTGTTGTCACGAACTTGAAGGAGCTACGACCATGAAGTCAGGCTGTCGGCTGTCATACGAGAGAGCAGTTTGAAAACATTAACGTAAGAAAAAACGCCCAGCGCGTAGTTTCCGAAATTTCTGAAAAATTTCGACAAGCTTGCTAAGAGCCCCGTGGTCCAATGGATAGGGCACTGGGCTACCAAGCCGATATTCGCCAGTTCGAATCCAGCTGGTCTCTCTCATATGGATATTTGATCATTTGTTATTTCTTTAGAACATTCTAGAAAGAAAAGAAAGAGATAGCTGAAGAAAGAGAGCTAATTATTATAAAAATCCAAAGAGATTTGAACCTCGCTACGAGCGCAGCGAGGTTAAAATCTCTTTGTAAAAAATTTACAAAAACCTAAATTCAAAAATGGGTCCAGAATGTTCGGGAACGAATAGCATGGGTATATAAGCCGGGCCACCGAGCGGCTACGGATTAGTTCAGTGGAATGTGATTTAAAGAGAGGAACAAGGTAAAGAAGAAGTAAACTGAGCGAGAGGAAACCTCAGAGGGTTCAGAGGGAAGACTCTGTGGAAGAGGTTCCGGAGGTAAGAGCGGAGGGAAGACTCCGTAAAAGGGACCTGAAGGAAAGTGCGCCCGAAGGAAAGATTTTGTCGAGGTCCCAGAGGGAAGAGTGCTTGGAGGAAAGACTCCATAGAAGAGGTCCTGGAGGAAAGAGAAACTCGAAGGGAAGACTCCTCCAGAGAGGTCTCGAAAAAGACGACTTTACGAGGAGGCTGTGAGGAGTGTATCAAAAGCTCGGGAGACCTAATAAACGGAAAACCTACTTTGGCGTTTCACTCCAATCCCGAACCGCTAGCTCGTTACAGTATTTAAATTTTCAGTTGTATTTAGGGTTCCGAACCAAAATGGGAAAAACAGAACCCTTAATTATGGTGCGGCTTCGTCTGTCTGTCTCACCTGTTTATCTCAGCAACCACACATTTTAAGAATATGATTACCCAATCTTACACAAACAAAATAATTTAAAAAAATATCATTACTATAGTAAAGGGGGCCAAACTAGGAAGGGGGCAAAATTTTAAACTGTCGTAACTAGGACGATTATAACTATCAAGGCACTAATACACCAATACACCAGGTTTGTTGAAAATGAACTCGTTTCTTTATTAATTTTCTAATAATTACCCCCCTTCTTTGTTATGTTTAATATTTGTTAGGATATTCGCTGTGTAAATTTAAAAGCTAGACTAACTATTATTGTTCAAAAAACTATACAGGGTGTTAATTTGATTGCGTGCCATAGCTCAGGGCCGGGATCAGTATCAGTAACTGAACAACTTTTCCCAAGAAACATAGGTCGAAATCGAAAATCTATTTTTGACCTAGAAACTGCATCAGCTGATAGCGCATTTTGTATGGAAGGTCGTATTTGGTTTTTCGTATTTCGACCTATGTTCCTTGGGAAAAGTTGTTCAGTTACTGATACTGAACCCGCCCCTGAGCTATGGCACGCAATCAAATTAACAGCCTGTGTAGTCCTTTAAAAGTCAGATCAGTCAGTCATCTTGGGCTACGGAACTCTAAAATCTATTCAGTTTGTAAGGAAAGCAAATATTTTTTACGAACTCCTACAAAAAACGTAAATTATTTCCTTCAGAGTGTACCTTTGAAAAGTTTTCGACAAAATTTCGTGTATTACTTTGGTATTACCCTTATTTTGACCCGCCAGTCCAAATGAACCCTTGAAATACAGTATATACAACCAAGACAAAGTCCAAGATAACATGGTCACACTTTTATACTTCAGGGCTAAGGAGGAATTTGATGAAAACTTTTCAGGTGTGTCAAAACGAAAACTGACAAAATAACTTTGCACCACTTTTACGAAAATTACTTTGATCTTAATTTTAATTATATAGCTGGATTCTTGTCTGCTATTTCTTTTTACCTATACACCAACCAACAGAAAGGTGTGGCAATAGGTACTGAAGGGTATGAATCTGCCCATGAAACTCAACAACTTTTCCCAAGGATCATAGGTCTAAATAAGAAAAAACAAATTTGACCTCCCATATAAAATGCGCTATCTGATAATGCAGTTTACTTACTTACTACTTACTACGCTGGCTCAGCGACCCAAAGTGAGTCTTGGCCTCCAATACGAGATGTCGCCACTTCTCCCGGTCTCGTGCGGTCTCTTGCCAGTCGCTAGCTTAGAGCTCGCGTGGGTCTGCTTCCACCGCATCTTGCCAGCGATACCGGGGGCGCCCAACCGGTCTTTTGTCTGTTGGACATCCTAGATAGGCTCTTTTGATACCACGATCGTCATCCATCCTAATAAGGTGGCCAAGCCAGCGCAGTCTGTGCGCCTTAAATTCGCCTATGATGTTGGAGTCAGCCAGGAGGTCTTCGACTTCGGTGTTCTTGAGGAGTCTCCATGTTCCATTTTCCCTCTGTCTTGGGCCGAAAATTAAACCGCCGATAATGCAGTTTCAGGTCAAAAATTTATTTCCGTATTTCGATCTATGTTCCTTCCGTCAGTATTCACACCTTTCCGTACCACGTTGTACATACGAGTACATATAACATCACGCCTCTTTCCCCGTGGGGTTGGCATAGACCACTGCCCTCCACCTGCTACGATCTTGATATGCTTCCCTCGTTTCCTCTACTTTAATTATCTTTTGTACGTACGCTTGTCAGTTAACGGTATTTTTATTTATAATTTGGCAATCGTCAGTCCATATTTGGGGACATTTCTGCCAGTTGTCGTAGTTGTAAGTTAACTGTTATTTGAAGTTAAAAAAACCGGCCAAGTGCGAGTCGGACTCGCGCACTGAGGGTTCCGTACCACCACATAATCATAATTGTATTAGTTGAAATTTCAGTAAGTTAATGTGCTACATTTTTTGTGTCCGACACGCGCTTGACCAAATTTTATTATTTGTTGTTATTTTATAGCTTATGCACTATAAACATACCAATTTTCAAGTTTGTAAGTGTTCCCGTTTTTAAATAGAACTAAAACAAAAATCGCCTCAAGGACCATCCAACTTGACCCCTCTCTTATATGAATGTTCTTGAAACGGGAGCTCACCACAATTGGTTACCATTAGTTGTGAGAAAAGTTGTAATATTTAATGATTTCAGACTTTTCCCATTATTTGTACTGTGAGACCTAGCTTCTTGCCAAATTTCATAATTTTAGGTCAACGGGAAGTACCCTGTAGGTTTTGCATTTTTGAATAAATGTATGGAGACGAGGACATAAAATGCCATATCTTTTGATTGCGTCGTTGTAAAAAATTTAAATTTTCAGATCTTGTGTGGTTCGTAGATCCTAATATATGGTATTAATTTCAATCTGATACCTTTACCCGTTCGTGAGATAAAGGGTCTTGACAGACAGACAGACAGACGGACAACAAAGTGATCCTATAAGGGTTCCGTTTTTTTCTTTTGAGGTACGGAACCCTAAAAATGTCAAAACGCCGGTGTCGAGTGAAAGAATTACACTATGCTCCCCTTGTAAAGCAATAGTGGACTTTTCAAAGGAAAATGTCCGTGACTTTTTGAGACAATGCCAATAGGTCACCTGAAATCTTTACTAGCTGCGCATTTCTTAGTCAATAGAGTGTTTTTAACCAGTTTTTGGAAGTGTAGCTAAATAGCGCTGCTAATTAGCACTTGGAAAAAAGAAAATGGAAACACTGATACTGAACGTTCACCCAGTATGACAATATGAAAATTATTATGTCAATTTGATTGCTGCTATCAAAGTCCGTGATATATTTTCTTCTAACAAGATTTTTATAGCGGAGTCATCGTTAGTTAAAACGATGGAAGCCATCAAATAAAAAGAAGAAGATAATTTCATTAATTTTAATGAGCATTTAAAAAATGAATTACCAACAGTATAAGCGTACAACCCATCGACCAGCTGGCGGTTAGCGGGCGATAAAAACAGAACTAACGCCACTGCCCAGGCCATTAGCCGCTTTACGAGCAATATACAGGGTGTTAATTTAATTGTGTGCTACTGCTTAGGTGGTATCAGTAACAATAAAGGGACACAAAAAAGTAAAAAAAAATCCAATTAAAATGTTTTTTAAGAATGACTGTACCTTATCCACTGATAGTCGTGCACCGCCTCGGTGATAACGCAGCGCTCCGCGTCATTTTAGAATTGCCATATTAAAAAAAAAAAAGTATTGTGTTCCTTCTTTATAAATAGAACACCCCCTCCAGGATATGGAAATTTAAGTAACTTACTGTATATAACAGCAATACCCTCCTGTCGCAGTCATCTAACTTGTCGGTCTGTACTCGTTATCATAAACATCTTCTTACCTCACCAAGTCGAAAACCTTTGCTTTATCGTGCGAAATTTGCGTGCTAATGTCAGTTTTGGCCGCTAACTTGGAAAACGTTTATGAAATTGCCAAGTAATGGGACTATTTGTCAGTATTATTCTTGCTGTAGTTAAGTGAAAAATTTAGTGTTTCGCTCGGCAGCAAAGTTATTTTGCGTCTCGTACATTGAAATCCTCGCTTCGCTCATGATTCTTCTTTTGAACCACTCGCTTCACTCGTGGCTCAATCCTAGTTTACTTTCTCAAGTTATAATACGCGGCATTGGCGCCAAGTAATAATTTTGCTGCCTTGCATATATAGGGTCCTAATGAAATAGTGAACATAATTTTAGGACGTTACTTATACCACAACACTGAACAACTTTCCTAAAGGAACATAGGTCGAAATACGAAAAACCAAATTTAACCTCCCATATAAAATGCGCTATCAGCTGATGCAGTTCCTATGGGAGGTCAAAAATTTATTTTCGTATTTCGACCTCTATTTCTTGGAGAAAATTGTTCAGTTTCATGGTCTGAGTAACATACTAAAATTATGTTCACTATTTCATTAGGATCTTAAATAACTATTAATATCGTACCAACTCTGTCAGAAAGATAAACTAACGATGTTGGCAATATTTAATTTTTACTTTGGCAAAGTATTCTGAATAATTTATTCAATGTAGACTCTTTACAGAATACTTATCGAAAGTTATCATAACATGCACAATACAATGCAAATAGAGCGATACTAAGTAAGTACTACCGTTTCGGATCGTGCTATAGCAGTTTAAAAAAAAACCGGTCAAGTGCGAGTCGGACTCGCGCGCCGAGGGTTCCGATATACCTATAGTATTTTTGGAAGCAATAAAGTCCATTTTCAGGACCGCAAAACTAAATTTGTTTGTAAAGGTTTTTTGCAGATTTCTGAAAAACTGTGCAACTTAGAAAGATCGTTTTATTTTTGCTGTAAAGTTTATATAAATTTCTGTCAACTGTAATTAATTCAGATTTTTCCTTACTCAAACTTCGGAGATAAGGGGGGGGGAATGGTATTTTTCTTGACATTTTTCATCATAACTTTAAAACTAAGAAATTTAAAAAAGTACAAAAATATATTTTAAAATGTACAAGTAAAGCCCTTTCATATGATACCCCACTCGACCTAGTAGCGACAATTTGAAATTTGGCCCCCCCTATTTTGGCCCCCTTTATATTAATAATCATACTTTTTTCAAAATTTTTTCTTGTGCAATTAAGTTGGGCAACTATATTCTAAAACTATTCCAAATTTCAGGTTGATAGCATAAGTGGTTGCTGAGATATAGAGGTGTGACAGACAGACGGACAGACAGACAGACAGACAGAGCGGCACCATAAGGGTTCCTTTTTTTTACCATTTTGGTATCGGAACCCTAAAAATGGCAGAACATACTCAATAACTCTTTGCATTTTTTAGGGTACCGTACCTCAAAAGAAAAAACGGATCCCTTATAGGATCACTTTGTTGTCCGTCTGTCTGTCTGTCTGTCTGCCTGTCTGCCTGTTTGTCTGTCAACACCCTTTATCTCACGAACGGGTAAATGTATCAGGTTAAAATTAATACCATATATTAGGGTTTATGAACCACACAAGATCTGAAAATTTAAATTTTTACAACGACGCAATCAAAAGATATGGCTTTTTATGTCCTCATCTCCATACATTTATGCAAAAAAGCAAAACCTACAGGGTACTTCCCGTTGAACTAAAATTATGAAATTTGGCAAGAAGCTAGGTCTCACAGTACAAATAAAGGGAAAAATCTGAAATCATTAAATATTACAAATTTTCTCACAACTAATAGTAACCAATTGAGGTGAGCTCCCGTTTTAAGAACATTCATATAAGAGAGGGGTCAAGTTGAATGGTCGCGCGGGCGATTTTTGTTTTAGTTCTATTTTAAAAACGGGAATATATAAACTAGAAAATTGGTATGTTTATAGTGCATAAGCTATAAAATAACAACAAACAATAAAATTTGGTCAAGCGCGTGTCGGACTCAAAAAATCTAGCACATTAACTTACTGAAATTTCAACTAATACAATTATGATTATGTGGTGGTACGGAACCCTCGGTGCGCGAGTCCGACTCGCACTTGGCCGGTTTTTTTTTCTTATGTGACAAGTAAATATAGTTCTAACCCCTGAACAACATGGTTTCTGCAACAAAAAGTCAACTACCAGTAACTTGCTGACCTATGTAACAGATCTAAGTCAGAGCATTGACGAAGGGAAGCAAGCTGACGCTATATACACGGACTTTAGTAGCGCATTTGATAAAGTCGATCACTCTATCTTACTGCGTAAGTTATCACAGTATGGTGTACATGGGTTGCTTTTACAATGGTTAAAGTCATACTTAACCGAAAGGAAACAAAGGGTGGTTGCTAACGGCTTTGTCTCTTCTTCATATAGAGCCTCGTCAGGTGTACCTCAGGGCTCACATTTAGGCCCTGTGTTATTTCTAATCTTTGTTAATGATATAGTTGAATGTACTAAACATAGTAAATATTCCCTTTATGCCGATGACCTGAAACTATATCGCGAGGTATCCTCGTCTGATGATGCACAGTTATTGCAAAATGATTTGGAAGAAATCCAAAAATGGTGTTTTAACAATAAGATGGAATTAAACGCAGGTAAATGCTGCCATATAAAGTTCACTAAAAAGAGAAAGGAAATTTCTACCCAATACTTTTTATGTGGAACTATTCTACAAGAAGTCGACCAAATAAGAGATCTGGGAGTCGTACTTGACAAAAAACTGTCATTTATCCCTCATATCGACCAAACTGTGGCTAAGGCTTTTAAAATGTCCGGATTTATTAAACGAACCTGCAGAGACTTTACAATTATTCGTCCCCTGGTGATGTTATATAATTCTTTTGTGAGAAGTGTACTGGACTATGCATCATCAATTTGGAATCCTTTCTACAAAGTACACATAGATCGCATAGAGCGTGTGCAGCGTAGTTTTACACGACACTTAGCATTTCGCGACAAAAATGCATGTACGAGATGGAGTTATAAGTTACGACTTACTTATTTTGACATAATATCCTTTAAAGAACGGCGTAGTTTGACAGACTTATTGACCCTTTATAAGATTGTTAACAACAAAATTATGGCCCCAGGTGTCCTAAGTCATATAAGCATTTCCGTTCCTCGCTCAGCTAATGTGAGAAGTTGTACTGATCGCTGTATTTTTTCGATTCGCAATAGTCGCACAAACGTGGGTATAAACTCCCCCCTCAACACAATGCTGTCTACATACAATCAGCTGTATAATCTCAAGCCTAGCATCGACATATTTAATGACTCCTTTGTCCATTTTAAAAATCTTATTTTAGAATGATTTTAATCAATTCATTTTCTGTCATTTTTTATATTACATTCCAAATTCAAAATTGTTTTAGTTGTTTGTTAGTAATTCATTAAGTTTCATTTAGTTTGTGATGAATTTTTGGTTTGTTGTTGGTAATAAATAACTAAACATAATTAATTATTGGTGAAAGATGTGTATGCCTGTAAGTGACATGTTGATAGAGTTTAAGTCCTATAAATTTTTTTTTGTAAAATTTATGTATGAATGTGTCGTTGGTGTACCTATTCAAATAAAATAAAATAAAATAAAAAATAAAAAGTAAGCAAACGAGCAGATGGGCCACCTGATGGAAAGGGGTCACCACCGCCCATGGAGCCCGCTGTCTTATTAGTGGCATAACTTGACACTAATAAGACAGCAAAGCATGTTACCCACCCCGAGAACTAAGATGGTGTGTCTCGTGTGCCAGTAATTTCGCTGGCTCCCTCACCCTTCAAACCGAAACACAGCAGTGCAAACACTGCTATTTTACGGCGGAAATAGGCAAAGGGGTGGTACTTCCCCAGACAGACTTTGCACAAAAGCCCTATCTTTGCAGTCCTATGTTTGACAACCTAGTAGGTTTACATAATCACGTTACAGAATCGCTCTTTTATCCACTGATTTTTGAAAAACCGCATTTCCACTTCACAAAATTCAGCGGTACAGTTGAGTACGCCATTGAACATCCGAATTTACATTCAAATTCGCATGAATACTTAATTTTGTCGCCACTTTTCGGTAAAACAAATACAAACGTGACGTCTCTTTGTAACATTAACTCACAGAGGAATTTTTGTGGTTTCGGATGTAGTACTATTATGAATTCTGTGGTTTGGGTACAGTCAAGGGCACAACAAGCATGACAAATTATACTTTGAACTGTTTTTAGTTAATCAATGACCGTAAACCCTCTTGACCGAGTGGTATTTCAAGTTTTCAACAATTTAGACGCATAAGGCGATATGTAAGTTTTTTTGGGTAGTCTAAAGAGAAATATCTGAGAATGAGAGAATATGATTTTCAGGTATGTATTTATTGACCATTAAAGTGAGGGCATCACCAAGACCAAAACATGATTAGTGAAAATCGACTCGACAAAATAAAAATCCAAAGTTGCCTCTTTGCATTTTCATTTATTCCTCTTTTTGTGGAATCGGAGGTATTTTAAGTAGTGAAATTAAGTATACAGAATGGTATTTGTAGTTGCTAGGGTTTGCCCAACCTAAAATTTTATTTTATTGCTTAGTTTTTACAAAAAGTCGATATTTTATATCAGGCGCTTACGTCATTTAGTTTTGGTAACACGCACAGTATATCTGTCGCAATCGAATGCGTTGCGAATTGCGCACTTTATCCCTTTTTTTCAAGCGAAAAGACTGCGCGCACTGTCAAATATCTATCTTTTCCCATAGCCTCATAAGGTCCCGCTAGCAAAACTTGATTTTTGTAAAATAGTCCCCTTCTCAAAATGTCCCCATCTCAAAAGGTCCCGTAAACCCAAGAAATCAGAAATTAAAATATTAAATATTGGGGCACATTTCACACAAGGTCATCTGATCCCAAACTAGGCAAAGCCAATCAGAGACTGATATACATACATAAATAGATAAATAACACCCAGACACAGAACAAACACTTGCGTTCATCACACAAATGTTTGCCCTGGGCGGGGTTCGAACCCGCGACCCACGGCGTGAAAGGCAGGCTCACTACCGACCACACCAACGGGCTTGTCAAATTGTATAGAGTCCGTCATATATGTAGTCTGTATGAGGTAGTGATATGTAAAACGTATCTTAGTCGACTATGATTGTTTTCAACATCCCACAGAACGTCCTGCATGTTGGAACAATGCAATGGAACATATCACAGTTACCACGCGTTGCGGCTGGCACTACGGACCGTGTATGTTGGTGACCGCAGTACCAAAGAATATATAATATTACCACGGAGCAGAGAGGGGGAGAATATTACGCTAACGCGGCAGTACGAAAGATGTTACGATACGCAGAAGGACACTGTTGCCCATTCCATGGTTTATATATATTATCCCTTAGGCGCCTATAACGACACCCACGGTAAGGATGGGTTGGTACTACTTTTCTTTCCCGGTACCAAACGGCACGGACACGGACGGGCAGGCGAGTGAGTGGTACTTGCTCTTTCTTTATTAAGTACTAGCTGTCCGCTAGCGGTTTCACCCGCATTAAATGCGTTTTCCCGTGGGAATGAAGTGTTTTCCCGAGGTAAAAAGTAACCTATGTGTTATTCCAGGACCTAACCTATACGTGTGCCAAGTTTCATTAAAATCCATTCAGTAGTTTTTGCGTGAAAGAGAAACAAACATCCATCCATCAATCCATACTTACAAACTTTCGCGTAGTATTATTAGTAGGAAGTAGGATAGGATTAGTAGGAAGTAGGATTCGACTCATCACCATCATAATAACATCCCATGAAACGTCGACTGCAGGACAGGGAGGTCTCTCCTAAAATCAAGAAAAAATGCGTAGTACAACGTGGAGGGGAAGTATCATAGTTACCACGCTTGTAAGCGTTGAGGCTATAGCAAGCACCATGGACCGCGATTGTTGGTGACCGCAGTATGTAAGATGGTAACATGGTGCGATACACAGGAGATGCTGCTGTCCATCCTTGATTTCATAATTCCTTAGTCACCTCTTACGACACCCACGCCTTGCTCTAGCCTTGCCAAGTTCTGTTTTCACGGAACCAGCAACCTTACCTCGAGTCTGTAACCTATATTTAACCGAACCCAATCTTTTAGCCAAAATCGCAGTAAGTTACGTTATTATCATATTGATGATTAATTATTATTAATTTTCAATATTTTATAATTTTTTCCGCAAAGACACTTCCAAGGAATTCACTTGGAAGTGTCGAAAACGAGGGTAAAGATATCAATTAAGTTTTTATTCTGACAGCTCTTCGGCCCAACCGACCCTCTCAGGAAGGGTTAATTAAGGACGTGATCGATGCGGGTTGGTACTTATTAACTTCAGTTAAGGGTGTGGTTTGCTTTGGAAGCGAATAAAAATACCTTTACTAGCTGAGGTACCCGGCTTCGATCAGGATGTTGATATGAGATTATGTGGCAGTTGCAATAAAAGTCTTAACTTTTCACAATGTTTCCGAATATTTCACAACATTCGAGAGTGCTCTGGAATGTTTCACAATAATCTGGGATATTCCAGAACATTCCAGACTATTACCGAACATTCCACAACATACCAGAATGTTCTAGAAAGTTCGAACCCACAACAGATCTTGCTTTATAAAGGGTGTAAATGCAAAACCGAGCGCCAGCTCAAGGGTGTACTGAATACTTTTCCAAAGAAACATGGGTCGAAATCGGAGATTTTTTTATGGCTTCTCCATATAAAATGCACTGTCCACTGTTGAAGGTCTGTATGGAGAAGCCAAAAAAATATCTCCTCTTTTGACCCACGTTTCTTTGGAAAAGTTATTGAGTTTCGTGGTCTGAGCACAGCCTTGAGCTGCCGCTCGGTTTTGCATTTACACCCTGTATTCCCCTATCAATAGGTAGCTCCACTCAAAACAGGCTTCAAATAGTCCACAACGTTCCAGAATAATCCACAACATTTGAGAGTGTTCTGGAATATTCCACAATGTTCCCGAACATTCCACAACATTCTAGAATGTTCAAGACTGTTCTAGAAATTTCTAGAGGGAGAAACTTCCATCCCTTTCATCTTCAAGCTCTTCAGGTAAAAACAGGAACCTTCTTCATTGGACGGGAGATAGAGGGTTCATCATATAACTCCCTTGATATACTGAAAGTCATTTCTGAGTTTTAGCAGCACGGATATTGTACACTTTCTCTTAAAATATATATTGATATATTGATTATTATTATTGATTATTATTGTACACTTTCTCTTATAATATATATTGATTATTCAAAGGTAAAAACTGAGACAGGTAGTAGTCTAGGCAACGAAGCGGATCGTTGTATGAAGACCCCCGCATTAAATCCTCAGTCGATGAAACTTTGCTGGGGTATTACACTACATGAGACAAACCTTCTATAAAAAAATCCAAATAAATCAGAACTTTTAATTTTTCCATACAAAAATTACAAAAATTTTGAATATTTTCAATTAACATTTATTTCATGATTCTTTATCATCCTGTCAAATTAAATCTGCCTGAGAAATTAATGTTGGGGTCAACTGCTTCGTTGCCTACACTATAGCTGTTACGTCAGTTTTTGACCAACAGGGTGTAAAAACCAATGAACAAATTTCAAGGTAAAAAAAATACAATAATAATTTAGTTATCTTTAAAAATTTACTGCATGGTATGTTACTAACAGCCAGGTGCCTAAAACTTCATTACAGATAAAGCTTTCTTATATTTATTGCTGTCACTTGTTGGTCTGTTGACGAAGTGATACTCGTAGCAGTAAGAAAATGTTTTTGAACATCAAAGAATGTTTATGGAACCAGCAGTCAGTAAGATAAAGATACGTTAATTTAAAAACCTTGCATAAATTTGCCAAAAAAACTTAAGACGTTCACTTAAATAAGATTTATTTGTTTGCTAAGCATTCTTTTTCTTTGTTTAGTTTAGTGGCTGCCTTTTACGAGCAACTTAGTTTTAATCGACGCAATAAAATATTATTTTTTTGTAAATATGAATAGAATAAACCCTAGACTTGTATGATAACAGGTTTTTTATGCTTCAATTATATTTAACGACATAAATAAATACGTATATCAATACGCGTCGCGTATTAAGAAACAAAGTCTCCATAAAAAAACCGGTCAAGTGCGATTCGGACTTGCACGTCGACGGTTTCGATATACTACGTAGCTATATTATTTTAAGAAGCCATAACTACGTTTGTTTGTAAAGATATTTTGCGTATTTCTAAAAAACTGTGCAAGTTAGAGATTTTTATCGAGATATCGCCGAATCTATACAACGAAAAATTTCGCGAAAATATGATGTGGGGGTTCAAAAAAAAACAGGCCAAGTGCGAGTTGGACTCGCGCAACAAGGGTTCCGTACCACCACATAATCATAATTGTATTAGTTGAAATTTCAGTAAGTTAATGTGCTAGATTTTTTTAGTCCCACACGCGCTTGACCAAATTTTATTATTTGTTGTTATTTTATAGCTTATGCACTATTAACACACCAATTTTCAAGTTTGTAAGTGTTCCCGTTTTTAAAATAGAACTAAAACAAAAATCGCCTCCACGACCATCCAACTTGACCCCTCTCTTATATGAATGTTCTTGAAACGGGAGCTCACCACAATTGGTTCCCATTAGTTGTAAGAAAAGTTGTAATATTTAATGGTTTCAGACTTTTCCCATTATTTGTACTGTGAGACCTAGCTTCTTGCCAAACCTGTAGGTTTTGCTTTTTTGCATAAATGTATGGAGATGAGGACATAAAATGCCATATCTTTTGATTGCGTCGTTGTAAAAAATTGAAATTGAGATCTTGTGTGGTTCATAGACCCTAATATATGGTATCAATTTCAACCTGATACCTCTACCCGTTCGTGAGATAAAGGGTCTTGACAGACAGACAGTCAGACAGACAGACAGACAGACGGACAACAAAGTGATCCTATAAGGGTTCCGTTTTTTTCTTTTGAGGTTCGGAACCCTAAAAAGTAATAGGAACCATACGGGTCACTTTCGGAATTATGTTTGTTGGTCTGTTTGAGTTTTCGCGATAAACTAACAAACTACTGGACTGATTGAAACGGGGTATTCTAAGCTTTGCTTCATGGCAATTGATTCACCCAAACAGAAACTACACGTATGCAAAAAAGTATGAAACGATCTAAGCACCAATACCTAACTCACAAACTGCTGATCCGATTCAAACGAAATGTATTTGGATTACTTTCGTGCGACACATAAGTTTAAAGACATTGCAATCGGTTCACTCAAACAAAAGATTCGCGAGCAAACGGCAGCGCCAATTTGTCACGAACTACTAAATCTATTTAAGCAGGGTTTTCAACAACGTATTGGGCACTTCCGTGCAACATCTACGAGTATCAACATCCGTGCCTTGCCGCATGAAACTTTGTACTCACATATCTTCTGTTTGAGTGAACCGATTGCAATGAAACAAAGATTATATGCTGCAGGAAGTAAGCCTAATATTAATGTTATTGAAAACAT
Organism: Athrips mouffetella; assembly: GCA_947532105.1. Classification (NCBI taxonomy): domain Eukaryota; kingdom Metazoa; phylum Arthropoda; class Insecta; order Lepidoptera; family Gelechiidae; genus Athrips; species Athrips mouffetella. Next base: position 1,068,038 of record OX383968.1, on the reverse strand, counting down.
CGATTTAGTAGTTTACGTATTACGAAGTCGTGGGCACAGCTAGTAGTTATTTACATAAACTTCTATTGACTACGTATATTAACTCAGATTTTTCGATTATCAAACTTCGGAGATAAGCGAAAATTATATTTTTGAGACATTATTCATCATAACTTGAACACTAAGAGTCGTAAAAAATACATAAAAATGATGCCCCTTTTGAACTAGAAACGATGATATGAAATTTTCCCTCCCTATTTGGACCCCATTTACAATTAAACAAAAATATTATTTGCAATAAACTGAAGCAAACATATTTTTAAAATGTTCCAAATTTCAAGTCTGTAGCATGAGTAGGTGCTGAAATAAACAGGTGTCAGAGAGGCAAATCAAGTCGCACCATAAGGGTTCCTTTTTTACCATTTTGGTACGGAACCCTAAAAATGTTGAAAGTAATCAAACATGCCGCCACCCTTTGTTAAAACAAATCTCTGAAATAAAATTAATTTGAAATAATAAAATTCGATTGCGGTTATTAAATCGCATGAGTCTGTTTTTCTACATAGGGTGTAAAAACTAACTTCTGAGTTTCATTTAGTTGGCTGTCGCAGGGTCCAGTTTTCAGGCTGTATGATAAATAGTCTTTGTTATGGCTGAACAACCACTATTAATAAATATAGAGGATATTTAACCTAGACGAGGCAAAGCGCGTTGGCCACCTTAAAAACTAAAATGGAACCCGTACCTACTCTACATACATAACATCACGCCTTGTTCCCGTCGGGGTAGGCAGAGACCACAGTTCTACACCTGCTTCGATCTTGACATACTACCCTTGCTTCCTGAACTTTCATCAATCCTTTCATACATGCTCGTCGGTTTAGGGTACTTTTGACATGGCCTTTATTCAGAACGTCCTGAATTTGGTCCTGGTACGTTCGCCGAGGCCTTCCCCTTCCAACGTTTCCATTCACTCTCGCCTTGTAGATCCCTTTCGTCAATCTTCCTTCATTCATCCTCTCTACATGACCAAACCTACTTAGTGCAAAGCAAACACTGCAGTTTTACACCTGAAATACCTGCAGATTAGAGGGTCTACGGGTAGTACTTCCCAAGACGGACTTACTGTACGAAACTTTTCTAGCCTAACCATTTACCGTATATTGTAAAGTGAAGAAACAAGCCGTTGTACAAAACCACTTGAATATCTGTGCCGAGTCAGCTACTATCAATCTTTCTTTTGTGTAGGCTCTCAACTCAATGAAAATTCTTTAATCCAAATTAATGGTAAGGAAATTGAAAAGAAAATTGCTTTATCAGCGTGTTTCATCTTGTTTTGTTTCCTTTCTATATACAGAGTGTGCTCAAGAGTTCTACGAGTTTATTTCACCATCTCCCTACAATCAGGAGTCCAGACGTACCGCAGGACATCACCCATACTTGGTTGATATTCCGCATTTGAAACATCTTATATAATGCGCACGGCTAAATAGTGGAATTCGCTGCCTGCGTCTGTGTTCCCGAGTTCATAAAACCCGAATCTATTCAAGTCGCGAGTGAATAGGCTTCTTCTGGGCAAGCTCGTTCCATCGTCGACCTCATCTCTGTCCTCAAATATAGATTTAGGTCAAGAATAAGCCCATGGACAATAAAAAAAATTGTTCTTGAAAGTGTAATGATTTGATCATAATATTTCCAACCAGCTTCACTTTGTCGAATACATTTAGTACTTTACAATAGTGGAATAGGTCTAGCTAGTTATTTTTAATTTATATTTAGCGAACTTAGATACAATAGAAGGCACCCTCACAGGTGGGCCAAGAAAGGTTCGGATTGGGTAACTAAGGATAGCTGACATGGTCGAGGAAGTCCCCGGAAGCGTTGGAGAGACGAACTCGATACCTTCGACAAAGAGTGGCCCAAAATCGCACTCGATCGCGAACAGTGGAAAGGAAGAGAGGAAGCCTTTGCCCAGTAGTGGGACACATAATGGCTACCAAAAAAATTCTCATGAAAAAAAAAATTACCTTGAAAAAATTTAAATAACTAAAAAGCTCACGTGCTTGCTGCCATTAATCAAGTCAGAAACCAACGCTTTAACAAAAATGTATTTTCAAAAACTCAGTTGCAAAACAATGGCTTCATTTTGCAAGTCATAGGTCATAGAAGTGTGCGTAAAAATGTTCATACATTTTCACTCAATAATGCTCTTCGAAACCCGTGAAATTCGCTTACGTAATCCTCTGTAGGTAGGTATATTACATTACAACGCATAAAAAAGGGTATAACATCCTCGAAGGACGTAAATACTTAACAAATTTTCCGATAGAACTTTTGCCTTAATATAATTTACAAACATGTACATATAAATATGTGAAAATTTTAATTAAACCATATTCATATTCCTAATTTAAATCCCTTTATTACCCGCTATGAAAGTATCCTCATTTGTTCACATTTTACCTAACAAGGTAATAGCATGTAAAAGGTAAGATAAGACAAGTCTTATCCTATCTTAGAAATAGTTGTTTTTCATCAAATAATATTTTTAGAGCTTTACAAATTCAAAGTATATACAAGGTGTAACAGAAAGGGTATATCAACCTTGATGGATGTGATTCTGCCCATAAAACTGAACAACTTTCCCTAAGGAACATAGGTCGAAATACGAAAAAAAAATTGACCTCCCATACAAAATGCGCGATCAGCTGATTCAGTTTCTATCGCATCGTTTCAAAAACCAAGCAGAGCTTCCAAGAAAAACTAAAATCTTCTACTTGTGATCGGAAAATATTACACGGAATACTATATTATATACCTGGCAAAATACAGGATCTTAGAGAAAGCTTAGACTCACTAAGCACATTGTGACTAGACTAGACACACTCCTTTCAATGAAGAACGTTGCTATACATCATTCTAATAGCATTAGCGAGCGAGCACGGCGAGAAATAGTGTTATGTTGGAGGGTAGGTATAAAACATTTTACGCATAATCAAGTACAAGCTGTTGTCAGCGACTCCATCCGCGTGGGGTTCTAAAAACGTAGCTAATGACTTCTATCATGGTTATGAATTCTGTGTCATGGTTCAAACAATCTTCTTACCAAGTTTTATCAAAGTCGGTTCATCGGATTAGTCGCAAAAGCATAACACAGATAGACAGAGCAACGTTCTATTATACAGAGAACAGAATAGTGCGGATTTTTCCTAAATTAAACACTAGCCGTCTTACTACAAAAAAGTTAGACATCTGTTGAACACTTGATTTAAAAAAATGCGCACAAAATAACTGGCTATGTCAGTTGATGCGCAGAAGTCAAGTCATAAGAAATTTTTGACTTCTGCGCATCAGTGATATATACAGAGTCATTTGGTACGATTTTTTTAATCAAGTGTTCAACAGATGTCTTACTTTTTTGTAGTAAGACGGTTCTTCTTTACGTGTAGACTGTTTAGTCGAATTCCACGCGTAAGAAGTGTGATACGGGTTTCTTTATTTTTTGTACAAAATAAAACCTATAACTAAATCCGAGGCTCAATCACTTTAGCTTCTATAGCTACTGAAAAATAGCGGTACATAGTCCAACGTGTCTAGATTCACATGCTTTTAACTTTGCATGTACCTATACAAAACAGTAAGACTTTACTCCTATAAAACCACGATTTATAAATAACAATCTACTATATATTCCTTATTGCACAATTAACATATAGAGAATTACATACAAGAGGACATTTACAAAGCCGGGCTTATCTCTACAAGAGATTTCTTCCAGCCAACTAAGGTCGTGAGAGAAAATGTTCGTTCTTAAATCTTTATTTCTTTAAGTTTTTTATTTATAAGTACCCATTTAATCTAAATTAAAAAAACCCTAGAATTTTCGTACATTTTCTTACATTACACCTTACACCGCCATGGGTCATGCCGAAACTGCTGGGAATTTTTAAATTATTATTTTTCCATAATACTACAAGTAAACTTTACTAATCTATCTGTGCCTACGACTTATACACAAACAACTGGACCGATTCATACTTCCACGCAACAGCTTTATATCATTTCAGCCCGGCTTCGCAACTTGAAACTTTGTACTGACATATTTTCTATTTGAGTGAACCGATCGCAATAAAACAAAGTTTAAATGTTGCACGGAAGTTAAATAAGTTTTTGAAAACTCAGTTTTAATCAGTTCAGTAGTTTGTGAGTTATTTACGCCGCCGTTTAAAACTTTGCGTACCTTCTGTCTGAACCAACCGTTTGCAATAAAACTAAGTTTTTAGTTGCACGGAAAGAAGCTTAACGTGTCATTAAAAACCTCGTTTAAGTCGGTTCAGTAGTTTGTGAGTTATCGGCGCCGCTGCTTGACACTTCGCATACTTTCTGTCTGAGTGAACCGTTTGCAATGAAACTAAGTTTTTAGTTGGGCATGTATTTAACGCGGCGACAAATTAAACTGAATTAGCGTTTCAAAAAATATGAAAGCAGGTAACAAAAATAATTGGTTGGCAGATACAGTGAAGGATCATTTTAAGTAGAAAATAGCAGCTTTATAATCAGTTGTAAGCTTTGTTTTAATTTAAACTGGCATCGATTTATTGTTTTGGTAACTGAATTTATTTTTAAGCGAAAACTTAACGGCGGCTAAAAACTAGAAAATAGGCTTTCTTAAATAATAAAATGAGGTTGTATACAAAGTTAACTAAGGTGAGAAAAAAAGATGAACATGGTCATAAAAAACATACTTTGTGCGACATTTTTAGAGCTCTAAATAAAGCAAATAAGGACATGCAAAAAAAAATTTCCTACAACGACGAAAGAGTAAAAGGCAAAAGCGCTAATACTACATTCGCAAGCATTCAGTATAATAAAAGATCGGCATACTTATACAATAAAATCAATAAAGAAATTAATATCTACTCGAAGCAATACCATGAATGTAGATCGTTTCTTACAAAATGGCTTAAAAGTAAAACCTACAGCGAAACGGAGACTTTATTATTATATACATAATACCTACAGGTTAACACCACTCACAGACATCACACATCCACACACACACACACACACACTTACACACTCACACTATACAGACTTACACACACACACACTATACAGACTCACACACCCACTCACACACTTTTACGTAATACATTCTACTGACACACAGATACTTGGGCACTCGCCAACATATTCATTTGAAGCAAGAGCGGAGCCTCCTGACACAGGCAACCTGATTGCTTAATAAGAAGTTCCATCCTCGAGTTTTGTACCACATTGTATAAAAAATATTAATAAAACATTTTGTACTTTTTTTTGTATTTTGTATTGTAAAAGGTACAATAATTGTCTGTATGTATTCAACCCGCAATATTTGTTTATTTATGCCGAGCTGAGTGTTTCTCTTAGTTCATTGTTTGTAATTAAATCTCCATTAAAATCCTCCTGACTGCAGGTTAGTTCGACGGGAACCCACTGTTCGGGTTCCCCATATTTCTGTCTCTGAGGAGTCACAACGGAACCAAACATAACCTACCGTGTATGTGTCGTCCTGTCTGGAGTTTGTTTTTAGGGTTCCGATACCAAAATGGTAAAAAAAGGAACCCTTATGGTTTATGAAAATAAATGTGGACAAAACGAAGCTCATTCAATTTAAAACTAATAGAGGAAAGTCACTGAACTTAAACATAAACTTGGACGGCAAACCTATTGAGGAAGTAAAATGTACAAGATTTTTAGGTATTCAAGTAGATGACATATGCAGTTGGACTCAGCATATAGAATCATTGTGTTGTAAACTAAATAGATTTTCGTTTGCTTTACGCCGCTTACGCGAGAGTTCTTCTATAGACGTCGCTCTAAATGCTTATCATGGGTATGTGGCTTCAATTCTTAACTATGGTATCTTAATATGGGGCAATGGAGTAGAGATTATAAGGTTGTTTAGAGTACAAAAAAAATGCGTCAGATCGATGTGTGGAGCTCATTTTTTAGATTCATGCCATCCTCTTTTTAAAAAATTCAAGATATTGCCGTTGCCTTGCATATATATTAAAGCTGCAGCAATATTCGTTAAACAAAATCCACAACTATTCCCTACACGACAACAGGTTAGCAACAGACAACTAAGGAAATATGTTGGTATTCAAAAACAAAATCAACCATGCAGATTGGCATCTTTACAAAGAAATAGTTTCTTCATGGCAATTAAAATATTTAATAATTTACTTAGTGATATAAGGATGCTGCCTCTTGTCAAATTCAAAGAAAAGCTACATTTTTGGCTGTTAGACAAATGTTTTTACGCGGTCCGGGAATTCGTACAGTAATTCTGATGTTCGTTCGTACTTCAGCTGATCATTATTAATTTAATACTATCCTAATATAATAATTGTTATAATTGAATTTGTATGCTTGTGTGTGTATTAAGTCTTTAGTAATAGTGTTGTAAGCTTGTAATTGATTTAAATTAATGTTGACTTTAAAATTTGCATGCTGTTGAAGGCAGATTTTCGCAGTACTTAAAATAAATCTTATCGTAACATCTAATTATACCGACCGGAAATCAGTGCAAATAAATTATTTGATTTGATTTGATTTGATTTGGTGCCGCTTTGTCTGTCTGTCCGTCTGTCTGTCACACCTGTATATCTCAGCAACCACTCATGCTATCGACTTGAAATTTCGAACAGTTTAAGAATGTGGTTGTCCAACTTAAAATAATTAAGAAAAAATTATGATTATTGATGTAAAGGGGGCCCAAATAGGGGGGGCGAAATTTCAAATTGTCGGTACTAGGTTGAGTGGGGTATCATATGAAAGGGCTTTACTTGTACATTCTAAAATATATTTTTGTATTTTTTTACAAAAATATATTTTAAGTTATGATAAAAAATATCAAAAAACCGGTCCCCCCCTTTATCTCCGAAGTTTTCGAATGGAAAAATCTGAATTAATTACAGTCGATAGAAGTTTATATAAATATTACAGCAAAAATAAAACGATCTTTCTAAGTTAAACAGTTTTTTAGAAATATGCAAAAAAACCTTCACAAACAAAATTTAGTTTTGCGGTCCCAACACTGGACTTTTTTGCTACCAAAAATATTTAAGGTATATCGGAACCCCTCGTGGTGGTAGTGGTCATTTTGAGAAAAGCAGTAGTCATTGTAAAAAGGTTCGGAAGCACGCGGAAGTATGATTGATTGATTACTAAAAAAAGATTTATAATTAAAGCTCCAAGGTCATGTTTCCAAGGTCATGTTCTAAGGCCAGATTCCCTTGTCACCCCTAGCAAACAGAAATAGGAGTGAAGACCCTCACAGCACAGAAACGTATATAACTTTAGTTATATGCATTTCTAGGTTACCGCGTTGTTTCGTTATTGTCATTGTGACGTACATAATAAATGTGGGTACTCGGGGAGAATATCACTTCATAGCCAGCCGGCGAGCGGGGATGTTCTGTCTGTGTCCTACGTACCATTATTAGCTAGTTTTACTAGATGCATCCCGATAAATAACAGTGCGTCCTACCGGACGCAACAGTGGCGACGACGATGAAATGAAAGCGTGGTGAGTGGAAAACAATTTTTGACAATATTTTCAAATTATCCGCAAAAAATAACTAGAAAAACCTTTGCCATCTCAAGCAATGGAAAAAAGGAGGATTAGACACATATCTACCCTGAAAAATGTCTCCATTCACGTATTTGCTAAATTATGCATTGATCAATAAAATTTAACCGTTTGTTTACAAGTGTTCGACCGCCATCCCAAACAATGTTTCTAGTAGGTTTCGAAAAATATACAGAGAATTTCGCTTAGACTCTCATGTGTGTGGCATAACTTTAAACCCTTGCTGTGCCTTATTTCTCATACTCAAGAAAAATTAAATTACGGAAATGCGTTTCAAATATATCTTTCGTCAATTGTTTCCGCTGATGGCTGCCTGACCGTATTTTAATGATGCATTATTTCTGTTACCGAGGTAGTAGCTAATACCTACACAAGAACTAAATTGTTACACGTGTGTGAATTCCTTTAAATAACCTAATACTGTTAACAAATGAGAGGGAGTTGAGAAATATGTTAAATAAAACACTCGAAGTCTACTTACGTTTTGTAATAAGTTATTCACTTTACACAGTGTTAAAATGGGTACATTAACACAATACCATACATATGAAGAAGAGTCTTCATAATTTTACACAATACGTGATTACTCCTTTAAAGGTAGCATCTCCCAGTTTGAAGAACAAAATACGACTGCCTGAGCGAGGCTGGCTCGAACGTTCAAGAGACCTCTCCCACCACAATATTACCCTTTCCATAAAACGCTGGGATTGGTCGAAAAGCCGCCGCGCTCTGACAGTTTGTACAAAGGAGTCAATTCAACAACCATTTATGAACAATATCGTAAAGCTATGAAAAGTTAGTAAACACTGGTGACTTAAATATTATAATATTGGAGATCAGAATATCTGTCATGACAACAGTCGGCCATCCGATTGTGATAGGTACGTCCTCGTACCGTCTCCAAAAACGAATACATGTACAACACTTTTCTTTATAAGTTATAGAGATCCGAATGTTTGCTATAATATGGCACAATATTATTTAACAGTGCTTTTACATTATGTGAAATTGATCAAACACAAGATTTAATTATGATTATGAAGTAATCTGACAGAATTAATAAAGATTGTCAAGAAATATTGACGTTGAATATTACAAGACGTCTCATACAAAATCTAAATAACAAAAAGGTTGGGAACTCGTAGTTCTTTGAAATATAGTTTGTTTACATCAGTTGTTATCACGTAAAGTACGAATTAAGTACAATAGATTCAAAAAGATTTTAGTTATTACATAGGGCAACAATGCCTACATAACATTACTACTTACAATAAAATTATGATAATATTAAGTTTAATACAAGGCAACATGGCAACAAACAAACAATGATAGTAATAAAAATTATGTAGAACTGTAGATAACAAAACCAAAATTTGGCACTAGGACACGGTTTGGCAACAAGGCCAGGATTTGGCAACAAAGACATGGTTTGGCATCAAGGCCATTATTTCTAATCTGAAATAAAAGATTATTATTTATATGACAATGAGTTGAAATATGAAATAAAAGATTGTTACATGGTTTGGTTTGGCATCAAGGCCATGGTTCGGCATCAAGGCCATGGTTTGGCATCAAGGCCATGGTTCGGCATCAAGGCCATGGTTTGGCATCAAGACCAGGGTTTGGCATCAAGGCCATGGTTTGGCATCAAGGCCATTATTTCTAATCTGAAATAAAATATTATTATTTATATGACAATGAGTTGAAATATGAAATAAAAGATTGTTACATGGTTTGGTTTGGCATCAAGGCCATGGTTCAGCATCAAGGCCATGGTTTGGCATCAAGGCCATGGTTTGGCATCAAGGCCATGGTTTGGCATCAAGGCCATGGTTTGGCATCAAGGCCATTATTTCTAATCTGAAATAAAAGATTATTATTTATATGACAATGAGTTGAAATATGAAATAAAAGATTGTTATCTATATGTAAATGAGTTGGGCTATAAGACCATAATATGTCAATGAATTGGGCTACACGGCCGTATATCAATGAGTTCGGCTACAAGGCCGCATAAGTTACGCAACAAGGCAATAGGTAAGTTCCTAAGTGCAAGGTTAAAGGTTCCAATTTTCATGAAAGCTTTATTTATCGTCACCAATAATAATAATAATATTAATATTATATTTATTATTAATAATAGTCGCATATTTAAGATTTATTCATTCAAATTTTAATCTCAGTGGCCGAAGATAGATGCGAAAAATTTATTGAAACGTAGTATCATTGTTTATACAAAACATGCATACTCATAATATGTGAATAAGGGCCTTTTCCTTAATGAAAGGTGTTATGTGCATAGGTACACCCAACTGCACGTCAGTAGGAACACTCTGGACTTTATGGCATGGTAATAGAGTTTCAAAATTACAATTTGGGAACAGTAGAGGTATTAAAATGTTGACACTTAAACTAAAGTAATATTTAGTTAGCCAAATTTATTAAGCTTCTTTAACTGTATTGTTAGTTAGGGATTTGCACAGTGCTAGGTAACTTGCACATCTATTTTGCAATGTATATCACCTTTAGCCTCAATAATTGACTGGAAGAAGTTCCATTTCGAGGTAAGTCCGCATTTTCATGTGTTGTAATGGATCTTAAGTAATACGTCTCAATAAATTGAAGTGCAATAAAGAGCCACCCTACAAAATCACAAAACCTCTGAAGATAAGACAATAGATGAAGCAAATGTAGCTCTTTACGCCTTAAGGCAATTCTACATAAAGTGCAATACATTTTCCATAAATTCTCAGGGAACTCTATGAAAAACTTACAAAGGGATTATAATTAGTACTTAGGGATTATAATCAATATTTTCCCGTGTCCAATCGAGTATTAAGAACTCTAGAGGATGTTCACACTCGTTTGAAGTGTCATATTTCTTATGATTCTTTCCTTTCTTTCTTATTAATTAATTACAATAACTACACCATCTTTTTGTTTTATTATTATTTTGATGTAGCATGCAAGCATGAAAGGAGGTAAGCCTCGCTAATGCTTGTTCACTCTAGCTTTGAAAAGATTCAGATAAACATAGGGAAAAGTTTTAGTATTTCCTTTGGAAAATGTGTTTTCTTTACTCTTTCGCTAGATCATCGCAGACGAAGTCGCGGGTAATAGGTAGTTAAAGATATTCTCGCTTTTATTTCTGCTTAATATAACTGATATTTATCGTTCAATGTATGGAATAATCATGTGTATTTTAAATACAGTATTTTTCTAAACCAATTTTTTATATTTTTTTTGGTTTGACTCAAATTAACGCACACATTGTCAAATCAAAATTGGTGACGTGACATCGTGATACATGTTTATCTATACGCCAATATATATATTTTTATTTATAGTCAAGTTACGTGTAATTTGGGCAAGTTTAACTACATTATAGGTATGGTAATATATAAAAGTATCAGAAAGTTGATCTAATGTAATGAGTTGGGCTTTATCAAGTCTTAACTATTAATTAGTGTGCTATCAACCGAACAATTTTCATTTTCTCTCTTCTGTGTACATCACTTCGGTCGATAAAAGTGATATTATAATTATAATTAATCGATAAAAGTGACAGTCTTCGTTGTTTTGATAAGATTTCAAGAGACGAGCGATTGTATAACGTGATTGGTTAATCAACGAATTTTGAAAAGAAGGTATTTGTCAAAATCATCAAATTTGTTATTTTAAAGTAATTTAAACCTCGCTTACTAAAAGAGTTAGTTAAGTAAGGAATACAATTAGTGTGAATTGTGACCAACAGCAACGAAAAATAGTGAAGTGCAGTGTTCACCGACTAGCCAAAATAAATATACTTCAATCGTCAGTTTACCACGGTATATATCAGTAGTCTCTTTTGTAAGTGCAACAATACTTCGTCGATTATGCTTATGCCGCCTATCATCTCACATACTTTAAGTCGGCCAAAATCACATTCTGACGAATATTGTTTTATTGAAGATTTTAATTAATCATGTTTTACTGGCAGGGCTCACCATATGGGCAGGGCATATCGCAAGACGAACCGATCGCCGAAGAGGCGTAAAGGCACTAGAGTGGCGACTCCCGTACCAGTAGATGAAGCGTAGGCGGGCCTCTCAGAAGGTGGACCGACGGTCCGGTCAAGGTCGCGGGAAGCCGCTGGATGCAAGCAGCGCTGGACCGGGCATCAAGAAGATCTCTAGGGAAGACCTATGTCCAACAGCGGACGTCTTTCGGCTGATATGACGATGTTTTAATTACCGACATAGCGCAGATAATACTAACGATATTTAGTGTTCGTGATTATTCTGCTTAAGGGCTTAAATTAACAATAAATAAAATTGTGATTCCTATCGACCAGGCTGTCATTTCGGTCTATTTTCAAAAGTGTCAAGTCTAAACTATTGATATAATTGATCTAAGTATATGTTTTTTTTTTTGTAATTCAATAAGCATGTTGAAGAAAGGTTAAAGAGAACTTCCAATATGTATATAATTTTTGTTTTTTTGTTTTACCCAACTACTTATAATGTCATTTTGTCACACCATAAAAAGGGGACTTTTCCATAAAACTACGTAACAAAAGATACCAATAAAACTGAATAAAACACAGATCTATGCGGCATAGAAAAACCACTTAGTTCGTATTATTTTTATGTATATAGAATCGAGTGTAAATTTATTGCGAGCATACACCCAGAGATACAAGAAAGCACACTTGAATAGAGTGTTTTCGACCACATTTTGAAATGTTCACTGGATGGCGCTGCAAATCAGCACGAGGAAAAAAATAATGCCACCGTGTAATCGGTATGAAATTAATTAAAATTTTATATAATTTACTATGATTATAAAGATTAACTACCAACAGATACAGATACCACCCATCGACACCGAAAAAACGCAGTGACAGACGTCAGGCAAAGCTGCTTATTTGATTGATTCGGCAAAACGGTTGGGCGAATGGGGTCTATTCTCAACAGTCAGAATAGAGAAACGACCGGAAATCCACTCGTAAAAATATTTAAAACCAAAGCAAGGAACTATTCGACCGAGTTACAAGCTGTCAAAACTTTCAAACGAATTGAAACTATGTAAAATTCAGCGTAATAACTAAAAAGATTTGAGTGGTTTGAGTGTCCCTCGCTGGAAATAAGATTGTTCACTAATCTACGCTACAATAATATTACAGATAAAATGTCACTGGGTTAATCAATTACTACAGGACAGATTTAACTGTTCATATTAAAAAAAAAATAAAACACTATCCCTAACATAAGCTACGATTTTTTTTTTTTTTATAGAAATTGGTATGTTTTGAGATGAAAATTGAAATTGGTATGGTTTTCAGTTTTAAATTGTGACTAGTCTCATATGTGCCTTGAACTAATTTAACGGTATTAGTCACTGTTATATAAACCTTTAAATATTAAATTGTAAAGCTACTGATTAATAAATTCTTCTACACTATTCTGAAGAGAAGTGCAGCTTAGTTCAGACATTTATTATGAAACTTATTTTATTTGCTTTAGCAGTTCTTTTTTTCTTCGTTTTTAATATTTTAATTTGGACAGTTTGTTTGATTTGGAATAGATATGTAGTTTTACTTCTTTAAGATTTAGTACCTAGTCGACCGAGCTACGCTCTTAGCCGCCTCAGGTGAGCAGGCTGTGGTACCCGCCAACAGTTGGCGCTCTAGGTTTCTGTCTAAAACGCGATGTTTTAAAAAAATGCTTAGAAACACGGGGAAAAACAGACATGAGACCTAGCTAGATCGATTTTGCCCCCGGAAACCCCCGTATGGTAAATTTCATTGAAATCGTTAGAGCCGTTATCGACAAACATTTTACAAATATATTATGGCTCGTTTAATAGTATAGGACTAAATTGGCTTGAAACATTCTAACAAAATAGTACCATGGGTATATCCTTCATGCTATTTTAGGACATTGTTTCCTAGTCCAACAGAAGATTGTTAAAATTTGTTTAAACTTAACGACATCGTTTACAATTTTTATTTTTGTACTGTCGAAACCAGTCACCGCATTGTTATGGGTGTCTGCCGCATCAGGGTCAAGGAAGGTAAACTACAAAGCCTAACTACTGAGACTCTATAAAAAGAACCAAAAACCAAGTCATTGGTGTTACCTCCATATGCCCGGAGTTGACTACTCACTGGGCTGATTGTGCGAGTGGCAGCTGGTTGCACGCACAGCCTGCCGCTTACCAGTCACGGATGACCGTGGTGCTGACTGCATGGCCTGTTGTCCACCAGGCGCCGACTGCCAGCTGTGGTTCTGGCTGCATGGGCTGCTGTCCACCAGGTGACGACTGCTGTGGGCTGGCTGCATAGGCTGCTGTCCACCAGGTACCGACTTTTGAGGGCTGGCTGCATGGCCTGCTCTCCACGAGGCCCTGACTGCTGTGGGCTGGCTGCATGGCCTGCTGTCTACCAGGCTCCGACTGCTGTGGGTTGACTGCATGGCCTGCTGTCCACCAAGCACCGACTGCTGTGGTCTGGCTGCATGGCCTGCTGTCCACGAGGCCCCGACTGCTGTGGGCTGGCTGCTTGGCCTGCTGCTCGCCCGGCGCAGTCTGCTGCGCTGCACAGCTAGGCAACGCTCGAATCGAAGCTAGACTCTTGCCACGGTTACGGATTTTGTCCATTATGACGTGCTGAAATGTAAAAATTCCAGCGCGAGTATCTATTGTATAGAAGCGATCAATGTTTGAAACGCTTTTAAGGCTTTAAATTGAATGAAATCTATAAACGTAATAGTGGACACTTTTAAGTAGCTTTTACTCGTAGTTAGATATTACGTGTTTTTGCAGCAGTAAATTTCAAACAAAATAAAGAACATAATTAATTGAAACAGTGAACTACGCATGGGAATACGAACCAATAGACCTTCAGACTATTATTTTGAATACGTACCTACACCAAAAATTATTACAACCATATGTGAAACACAACTAAAAGATTAATTTGTCTGAATGAAAGCACGAAATGTTGTTTGTTTTAAACTCAGGCTTGATAATAAATGGTTAAAGTGAACTGTGTACACTTATTCCTTAGCAATGTCTAACGATTTTGTGCAAAAATGATTTAAAATGTAGGTAGCATGTAGGTAGTATATAATCATAACTATTTACTTTAAATAATCACTCGTCCTTAACACAACGTTAAAAAAAAGGTGAAAAAAATACCACATGAGAAAAAAAAACAAGTAGTTGATTTTCCAGTTTTTCCACTCATTTCAAACAAGTCAGTTTTTGAGATAAAGCAGATGTATTTTTGAACATTATCAGTCCACTTTGTGGGAAGTGAGGGCTCGTATCCCGCTTCTGACATGTTAACAAATGAGAGGGAGTTGAGAAATATGTTAAATAAAACACTCGAAGTCTACTTACGTTTTGTAATAAGTTATTCACTTTACACAGTGTTAAAATGGGTACATTAACACAATACCATACATATGAAGAAGAGTCTTCATAATTTTACACAATACGTGATTACTCCTTTAAAGGTAGCATCTCCCAGTTTGAAGAACAAAATACGACTGCCTGAGCGAGGCTGGCTCGAACGTTCAAGAGACCTCTCCCACCACAATATTACCCTTTCCATAAAACGCTGGGATTGGTCGAAAAGCCGCCGCGCTCTGACAGTTTGTACAAAGGAGTCAATTCAACAACCATTTATGAACAATATCGTAAAGCTATGAAAAGTTAGTAAACACTGGTGACTTAAATATTATAATATTGGAGATCAGAATATCTGTCATGACAACAATACTTATACAAAAACAAAGTAAACAAAATATTTTTATCAGCCTCTGAAGGTAATTCCCCCGTGGGAATCGTGTAGGGAATATTTTAAAACCTATAAAATTTTAACAGTTCCCAGTCTTTATATTCTAATTATTTTAGTTGATTTAGTCAAGCATAAATCAGTATATGAAACGGAAGACGAGATGAATACTCGCCAAGGTACTAGGCGCAAAGACATGAATCATGTGATACAACCATGTTTGAATATTGTGAAGCACTGCTATAAATATCAAGCTATTGCGTTTTTCAATGGACTTCCGACAGAATTAAAAATTATAAATAATGTTAGTGTGTTCAAAAACAAATTGAAGTTATTACTACTAGAAAAAAATTGCTATTCTTTTAATGATTTTTATGAAAATTGACATTTTGTTATAATTTTAATATTTAATGACCTTTTAATTCTTTTTGTTTGTAAGTGCTTATTGTTTTAATTAATTTTCTTTTGACATTTCCATATATTAATTTTATTTTAGTTTTATATTACAATCAATAATTTTTATTTATGTTAAGAAACTATATATACTGTAAATATTTCGCACACAGAAATTCTGTTTTTGAATAAAAAAAAAATAAATAAAAAAAAATCTATAGTGCAGTAAACAACGGGTCAAGCTTGATACTGGTAGTGCGAATCCAGCCGTACATCTAATGAAATAACAACGGTACAAAGTTCAATGTGTCAGGCTTGATGTGCTCTTGACTGTACCAACTTAGAAATTGCGGTTCTCGAACCATAATTTTTGGGATCGAATCCCCGTGGAGACACGTCAAACAAAAGTGGTTAAGACGTTGCATAATAAAGCTACTTGATTGACCGTTAAAATAATATAAATGCGTGCTTCGGGATGCAGGCTTAAACGGTTGTTCTAGTTATTATAGGCAGATCAGTAACTCTGACACCAGGGTTTTTGAGGTTTTACGTAAGTGCTTATATGCTTGCGTAAGGGCTTATTATGACACCGACGTAATGGTAAATAAAACTCGTTACTATGTGTCGTACCGTACCTACCCTATGCACTCAACTTACTAGAGTACGACGACGAGTACGTTTTGACGTTAACAAAATATAGGCAACCAACTTAAGATTACCAACAGAATCACCTGCACTATGTATATAACTTGCTTATGAAGCAATACCAGCTAATCGTGTTGTAAACAATTTATAATTAATAAGTAGACATTCGGTAGACAGGACCAAAATACCAAGACCAGAATAAAAAATAAGCCAGGTATGTAAATAACAACTCTTGATGTGGAACAAATTTCACTGTGCTAACTCCTTATAAATATCTATTGATCCAACTATAATTACCTACCTACCAAATATTTTTGTTTAATACATCATTAACAAACACCTTAAAACTACTTTTTAACTTTTATTATTAATTATAAATCTTGGTAAGTAGGTACGGAATGGATGCAGTGTTATTAGATGAAATCCTAAAAAAAATATGTAAACAAGATGGGCTTAATAATTATTACACTTCTATATTACCTACAAAGTATAATATGCAAGTAGGTACAGCTAGGCAACTCAGCTTGCTCCGAATAATCTTACTCGAAGCAGACCAAGATATGGCACCAGGGGTTTCCTGAATTTTGAAAAAAAAAGGGCAAAACGAAAAGGTTCGTACACATGAGAATAGATCGATTTTCGGCCCGAAAACCACTAATAGTAAATTTCATTGAAACTCGAGTTTTTTGATTACAAGTATACTTTTATTTATACAAAGCAAATGTTGCTCGTTGATAAGTAGTATAGTATGTTGGGCACATTGAGTATTGTCACTAGAGTAGAGGAGACATTGCGAGAAAAAGTTGTGTGCCGGTTAGCATTGAAAACATGCAAAGATGACTGACCAGCAGCGGCAGCACAGAATCCCTAGATGAAAGTAGGTATATAAGTAAGAAAGTCAAACAAACTTCATATGAAAAAGAATTTGCCGCATAAGACGAAATAAAGCGCTTGTGGTGCTGCAGTACTTTCCTTCACAAGTGTGTAAAAAATTTTTAGTTTTGCAATCAAATCAAATATAGTTTATTCATTGTTGGATATTACAATCTCTTAATGAATTATTAATTTAGAGCAATATTACATAGGTGATATCCATTAACTACGAATTATTAAAGATTTACTAGTGATTAAATAAAAATTTACAGCTATATTTATGTTTTGTAAAATACGCATAGCATCATTATTGGCCAATATAACGGACTGATGTCAATAAAAGGCAATTTTCTATGATATTTTCAACTACGGTTTTAACTGTCGTTAGGTGGCACGCTCATCACTGTGGTAATTTCTGTTTTATGGCTTTTTAAAATAAATTAAATCTTTTTGGAAGAAAATATACTAAAGACATTTGAGATTTGCAACAAGTACTCACAGACTAACTAGGAGATACTAACAAGTACTTGAGTTCAAATGCTTATGGCACTGTTTCTCAGTCAGCACCAGAGTGGAGGTTACTTAAAAAGAAAATGTTGAAACTTAGGCGCTAAACAATTTTACTATTACTAGATATTTCTTAAAACAGAAAAAAAAAATTATTAGAATAAAAATCAATAAAAGAGACAAATCAATGTGATTTAAATAGACATACCGAGGTATAACGTATGCGAACATGTTTTCACTATACTTTAGTATCAGTGTTTCCATTTTCCTGACGATATTCAGCAGCGCCATCCAGTTGAACTTTCACAAGGTGCGGGAAAACACCCTATTGAAAATAACAAGTAATAGGTACTTAACTTACCAAGAGTAAAAACAAAATATCAACTTGTGTGTGTGTTTGCTTTTTATCATAAAAGAGTCTTGATATTCTATAAAGCCACAAAATAAACTAACGAAAACAAAACAAAGGAAATGTTAGTTTTAACGATAATCCTCGAATGGATTGAAATCCTCAGTTATATTGGTGATGCAACGAAATCAAGCTAGTATTTTTCCATTGTGTATGTAAGACCTTAAAAGTTGCAAACACATATGGACATCTTTTTTTATTGATCCAAACTTACAGTAAAGAAAAAAAATAAGGAAATGTATAATTTGTTTCGATTAAAATATACACAGTTGTCACAAGAGTTTGTTCGTCCATGTATTAGCTGTGAAAACGAATAAGTTCTTAATGATACCACAAATGAATAAAAATACCTAACAACAGCGTCTCAAATTTTTAAATCCATAATAATATTTCGGTACAGATAAGGAATTAAAAGCTAAAAAAAAAAATGAGATTAAATATTTATAAGGAAACTGTTATATGCTGAATATTGGATATTTCAAGACGTAAATACGTCATTATTATTTAGCCAATCAAAAATAAAATAAATTTTTATACTTGTTGCATCACTAATATGAGAAAAACTACGCATGTGAACCATGTGAATGGGGGAGTCTAGATGCGATAGCACAGTGGTCAGTGCATTGGATCGTGCTGCTTCTGGTGTCTGGTGTATGTAAATACAAAAAATACTAGTTGGTTCGGTCCAAAGGTGCGGGTTCAATTCCTGCTCGTGTCTTGAAAGACTTTTCATATCCATAAAGGTTTATATGCGTGGTCGGGAGGCATGTGATGATTTGGCCACAAGTCGAAAGACACCACAATAGCCCATGGGTCAAAAAACACCACAATAATCTATGGGTCGAAAGACGCCAAAAAAATCTATGGGTCTAAAGACGCCACAATAATCCATGGAAAAAAAACACAATAACCTATGGGTCGAAACTGTCGAAAGACGCCACAATAATCTATGGGTCGAAACTGTCGAAAGACGCCACAAAAATCTATGGGTCGAATGACGCCACAATAATCCATGGATCGAAAGACGCCACAATAATCGATGGGTCGAAAGACGCCACAATTACCCATGGGTCGAAAAATGCACAAATGTGTACGCATGGATCAAACGACGCCATAAATATTCCATGGGTCGAAAGATGCCATAAATCTTCCAGAGTTGAAAAACATTATAAATACCATAAAATTTCTATGGGTCGTTTGATGCCATTAATGCCATGGCAAAGCAACACATGTCTACTCGTAAAACTTAAAGAAAAAAAATGGGCTCCAATATCACACACGCAGATAGGGTGACAGTTCAGTTTCTTATGAACCAAGACAAAACAAATGCTAATTAATTTGGAACAAATATCCTAACAATTCATCAGAAGACAGAAATCTCATTCCCTGACTTTTATAATAAACGCGTTCTTTTAAAAAATAAGTGTAAGAACATATATTTTCAAAACTTAGTTATAAGGAAAGCTGTTGGATATCCTAATAAAATAAAAATAAAATAATAAATAATACTACCTAAGTATCGCGCGCAAGCGCGAAATTTCACCTTAATGAGAATATAGATGCTGCAATATTGTCCACAGGTGGAGTTTCTGCTTAAAGATGACTTTAGATTAGACTGCCAGCGACCACAACAACAATACTGGGACTCTCAGTGTTGCAAGAAGCATCCACAAATGAAAGGAAAAATGGAGAAAAGTGGACAGTACCTAGAAGAAACTTAATTACCTAATGAACGAAGTTTTAAATTTTAATAATGATACTATTGTATCTAAATCGGTTCAATGTAAAACTTATAGTGCTTTGATATTCTAGCACGACACAGGGAACCCATTGTATAAAGCAGACTCTTAAAGTAGGCCGTGCTGCAGTGGTTTCTTGCCGTCTCTTTTACGCTGCCATAGCACGATCCGAGACGGTAGTCGAGTCGCTCTATTTGAATTGTATTCTGCATGTTATGATGACCATTAAGTATTATGTAAAGAATGATATATAAAAGTATTTCAAATCATATAAAAAGGAAGAGATGTGACGTACATAATAAATGTGGGTACTCGGGGAGAATATCACTTCATAGCCAGCCGGCGAGCGGGGATGTTCTGTCTGTGTCCTACGTACCATTATTAGCTAGTTTTACTAGATGCATCCCGATAAATAACAGTGCGTCCTACCGGACGCAACAGTCATGTTGTACAGCTTTGTTGAATTACCATACGTAATAGTAAGACTTCCCAAAAACCTATTTAAGACTAAATGAGTCTTAAAATCTGAACCGGCCACAGAAACAGTCTTAAAATAGGTATATAGTTTGTGCAGAGGGTCTTTTAATAACAGATGTATAAATTTGAAATGGTAACTCGAAAATGAAAATTATTGTCAAAATGGCCGGACTTTACCTGATCTTCAATTTGTGTTTGGCGGTTTCCGTCGTCTTACTATTACGTATGGTGATTGAACAAAGCTATACAACATGACAATAGCGAAACAATGCGGTAAACCAGAAATGTAAATAACTAACATATATGGAGATTTTAGACTCGTCACTATATATGGTTACGGCGGGTTACGATCTCTAAGACTTCGCTTTTAGTATGTGAAATGGCGAAATCTATAACAATTTCGAAAAGACGAACGGTAACCTTTTTCGTAATTTGAATATCCACGGGCTACAGTACTATAAGGATTTTAAAGCAAAAGATGGGCAGCAGCGACTGCCAATTTTTTAAATTGTCAAATTGTAATACCTGAAAAAAAGTAATAGTACTGAGAATTTTGTATACCTAAAACACCAATTTCATAGGTAAGAAACCCAATACTATTCTAAAACCGCTATCACACCTTCCTTAATTATTCAGAGACTAATTCGGCATACATTGCTGGTTGAAGTAAGGATATAGGAATAAACAGATACAAGCCTCCCAGTAATGCATGCCAAATTAGTCTTTGAATTCAATAAGGTGTGATGGCGGTTTTAGCTAGTAGTACACGAAACCAGCCGGCTTAGCACGGTGCCCTAGAGAAAATATATCTCGGAGAAATGTCACTTTATTTGAGGAATTATGTCATCTAATATATCACCTCCAAGCGCGAAGAAATGTCAGTGTTTAGCAAATCCACAAATAACGTTTTTGATATTTTAGACAGAGATAGCTTTATACACTAATACATGTAGCCGTCCTTGTCTTTCAAAATATGTCGCACTGCTCTGATGTCAAAAAACGTAACCATGCTTAAAGTCTTCAATCTATGGGCCCAGATAAATTGACAACTGCTAAGCGGCTAAGCATAAGTTACTCTATGGGCTAAGCGGGCTGTTTGGGTAACATAACATTACATAACATCACATAACATTACACTAAAGACTGCAAAACGCTTCGTTTGGAAGTTATCAACATATATCAACCGTATTTTCCCAAAACATATTTTCTGATTTAACTCCTCAACATTAATTCCCTAAACAGATAACCTTTGTCAACCTTTGCCAGGTGCAGACAATTCATTAATTTTAAAGGAAATGTAATTAGCTTAATGAGAGAACGCGATGAAATATTTTCGCTACATTACGTTCATCTAATCTGTGGTCATTAAGGATAATTTGTAATTTTCTTAGCCTCTACTCGCGTTATAATCTGTTAAGGAAGAGAGTGAGAGAGATTTAATTATTATTTAAGGAATAGCTTGGTGGGAAGAAGAGAGGTTGAAATACGTATTACCTATCTACTTAGAGTACAAACAAATGAAGATTTTCCCAAATGTTGGTACCGTTGGTACCGCTTATTCTTTTAGATGAGGTCGCCGATGGAACGATCTTCTAAAGTTGAAGTTTATTCACTCGCGATTTCAATAGATTCGGGTTATATGAACTCGGGAACAGACGCAGGCAGAGAATTCCACTCTTTGGCCGTGCGCATTATAAAAGATGTTTCAAAGCGCTTTGTGCGAATGTGTGGAATATCAACCAAGTGTGGGTGATATCCTCTCTGTGTCGCACCTCGTCTGTAACGCGAATTTCATCACGTGTATATTTGACTTATAAATTTAAGGTTTTGAAGTTAGGCTTTTGTGCAAAGTCCGTCTGGGGAAGTAGATACTAATTACCCCGTGTGAGCCCGTGTCTAATTCTGCCGCAAAGCAGCAGTGTTTGCGCTGCTGTGTTTTGGTTTGTAGGGTAAGGGAAACAGTGAAAGTAGCAGCTCATCAGACACACCAACTTAGTTCTTAGGGTGGGCGACGCGTTTTGCTGTCTTTATAATAACATCCCATGAAACGTCCACTACACGACAGGGAGCTCCCTGAAGAATTCTAGTTTTTGCTGGAAAATGTAGAGGGGAAGTACCTACCATAGTCACCTCGCTTGTTAGCGTTACGGCTGGCATCATGGACCGCGGTTGTAGGTGACCGCAGTAAGTAAGATGTAAGATACAAAGGAGGATGCTGCAGCCCATCCTCCAGTTTATAACCCTTAGTCGCCTCTTACGACACCCACGGGTATGTATGGGTTGGTACTATTCTTTGCCGGCACCACACGGGACCATGGATATCTACGTAGCTCATTTATTAAGTTGTAAAAGACAAGGTTATTTTTTTGAACCTGACATCAATTTGCCTAATAAGTACTTATCAAGAAAAAACTACTTTTTTGTTTTACAACTTTCGCATTAACGCACGAAAAATTTTCAATTTCTCTTCTTCTGTCGCTTATGTTAGTTTGTGTGAGAAGTCGTAATTTTTTTGTGCATTGTTTCAAAAGTCGCAGTTCAAAAAAATAACCCTGAATCTTGCAGATCTTTCATCCTTTTTTTAATAACGATTATGGTAATTGTGTCTCGGATTATAATTACCATTTTTGATGTCCTATAAAACTTATAAAAATAATCATTTACGTACACACGGCTGCACGTCGGTGGAAACATTTTGACCTTGACCGGGTCTCTGGTTTCAGGCATTTGTAGCGAAGCGCAAGTTCAGCTTCCACAAGTTTTGTTTCTTGCATCCGTGCGTACAGTAAGGCCGGTATTTCACTGGGACACCATGGCAGCGCAACCAGTCGCCTCTACCAACAAAATGTATACAGCTCTATAGAGAGTTACTCACCTGGTGTCCGTTTGGTTGCGCAACCAATTTGGCGGCGCAACCAGCTCGGATGCTGGTCGTGCTACCACTCCCAGTGATATATAGCCCTTAATACTGTGGCCGCAGGGTGTGTCTTTACTGGTGTTTTTAAGTTTTTTAAAGTTAACTACCTATTCAGCGTTTCGTCAACAAACTGCGCTGCAGTTTGGCGTGCTGTAATTTAAGTAGCTTGTTCTTTTCATTTTTATAAAATAAATAAAAAAAAAAATGGTGTCTAGTTACGGATACCAGTGGCGCAACCAGTCGCGCAACCAATCGCGCCACCGTGGTGTCCCAGTGAAATACCGGCCTTCGGCCCAGGTCAAACTTGTCACTTACAGTGCGAGTTCCGTCTCTAGGCTAAGATAAGCGCAAACTCAATCGTGGCAAGCTTGATTTGGTCTTGACTGTACAAAAACTTTTGTTATAAGTACATCTTTATTTAAAACAAGCTTAAACCCGCGGCTTCGCTCGCGTTATATAGTCGTTGTGTCATCCTAGTGTCTCCTACAGGAACTATGCATTTTTCCGGTAATAGATTGTAGCTTAGGTATGTGTTGTGTTAGTCTAGTGTTTGATCTATTTACTTCCCAAATTTCATCGAAATTAGTTCAGCCAGTTAGGTGTGGTAATGGAACAAACAAACAAACATCCATACTTTCGCATTTATAATATTAGTGAGATCTCATTCGGTCCAATTTGTATGGAAATTTAAAAAGTTACTAATAAAAAAATTGTTCCAATTGCGTCCAGGTCAAGTTAAAATGGGTATTTTATTATTACGCAAATTTCTCTTTACAAATGTAAATTATAAGATAGTATTAGTTTTTGGAAATGTATATCAAGTAACCCCTCGAAATAAGGTGTAAATGGATACCCAGAGGGCTGGATTAAGGGAATACCTGAACAAATCCCAGCTTAAGGAGCTTACTGCGATATTAATCGATTCACTTTATTAGCGTATTAATTACATCCCGACCACTGTGCCTATAGACGTTGTGTATCTTTTTCCCTAAATCATGATGAACCAGATAATATTTTTAACATTCAAAATACACGCCCACATACACACGCACACAAACACTTACACTCTTACACAAACCCACAAACATTATTACACTCACTCCTATCCACTCTCATCTTAGAACTCAAGTATTTTAGCTTAGAACTGAACTATTTTAGCTCAGTTTTTTATAAATATTGGGGGACATTTCGCACAAGTTCATCCGATCCCAAAGTAGGCAAAGCCTATTGTATGGGTATCAGGGACTTATATACATACATACATAGACCCAGACACAGAACAAACACTTGTTTTCATCACACAAATGTTTGACCTGGGCGGGGATCGTACCCACGGCCCATGGCGTGTAAGGCAGGCTCACTACCAACCACACCAACGGGCTTGTCGAATTGGAATAAATGATGATTTCGTATTAAATACAGCCTACTTTGAGCATTAATTTACGAATGATAAATAATCAAATTAATTAATTATTTAAGTGAGAGCCTCGGAAAGAAGACTATTTGCAGGGGAAGGGTGAGTGAGTGATATAAGTCTCATTTGGATATTGTCTCTTATATAGTCTAACTGCAACCGCTGAACCGCGCCTTAGGTATGCGAGCGGTGAGACGGGGGGGCCATCGCTCGTCTTCGCTCACAGCGTCAACTAGTTCCTGCTCTTTTCTTCCCACTACCCAATCTCCCCGCGCATACCTAAGACGCGGTACAGCGGTGGCGTTCAGATTATAGTCATCAGCTTAGAGAAATCCGAGACATTATCTAAATGAGACTTTAGTACTCATCTGTGAACAATATTTGTCCCAGCTCTGAATTAAGTTGTATGCCTATTAGTCTAACGTCCAACAGAACTGGTCTGTGGGAGGATCAGAGGAAAACTCATTAAAATCGTCACCAAACATCCGCTTCCGTCGCATTCGTTAATAAATCGATCAGTCTCGACGAACCCATGTTGATTATAGAATTGAACTGTTGTTAGGTCAATGACCGACCCCACAAGTTTGGAGAGCTGTTCAAGTTATAGAGATTTATGAAACATACTGACGAGATAAGATTTCATGTTGAGAATAACAACCAAGTAGGGATTAGGGAATTAGGCATCTCTACCCGTGGGTGTCGTAAGAGGCCACTAAGGGCTTATGAACCGGAGGATGGGTAGCAGCATTTTTCTGCGTATCGATCGTACCATCTTACATACTATGATCACCAACAACAGCGGTTGCCAGCCGCAATGCTTACAAGCGTGGTGACTATGGTACATCTCTTCCAAAGTACCACGCCTTTTGCTGGAGTTCAGGAGGGAGCTCTCTATCCTGCAATGGACGTGTTTTGGGTATGATGAGGATGAGGGATTAGACCCTGCATTGGTCCTGGTCCAGGTTCCCGATGGAAGAAAAGGAATGGTGGTAGCTAGTGAATCCTTTATGCACATTTAAAAAAATACTTAAATTTTGTTTCATACTCGTACGTTTTGAGACTATCAGGAAGCTCTCTCGAGAATTGTATAACAAAACATGCGTGCTATATTTTTGAGAGTAAGTTCGACTGTCAACGCGCTTGTTGGCGATGGCCATATAGACCACACTTGATCAAAATCCCTAAGTCGCCTTTCATGACACCTACAGGTAGATCTGAGGTTGATTTTTATTTTAACACTTCCTGTGTTCGGATAAATCTACAAAGTAGAAAATAGCTACAGCTAATGCTTGCTAGGTGGCAGCACAAACGCAACGATGAAATGCGTATGGAGGTCGCTAAATTTTGCAACATTAGGCAGGACCACGGTAGCCTAGTTGGTAAAGCGTCTGCGTTACCTACGCAGAAGACGCAGGTTCGAATCCTGCCTGTGGTTGTGAAGTTTTGCGATTTTCTACTTTGTATATCTGAGGTGTTACTACTCTAGCGCGTATGGTGCCGGCAAAGAATAGTACCAACCCGTGGGTGTTGTAAGAGGCGATTAAGAGTTAATGAACTAGAGGATGGGCTGCAGCATCCTTCCGTGTATCGTATCATCTTACATTCTGCGGTCACCAACAATCGCAGTCCATGGTGCCAGCCGTAACGCTAACAAGCTGACTATGGTACCTACTTCCGCTCGACATTGTATCAGCAAAAGTTGGAATTTTGGAGGGAGCTCCCTGTCCTGTAGTGGACGTTTCATGGGATGTTATGATGACTACTCTTAACCGACACCAAATCAACCAAGGAAGCTTTAGTACATTTTAAAAAAGTCGACGGGAATGTAGAATTTTGGAAAGCGGAAACTCTAGAGTAAAGCGTTGCAAAGCTTTTAAGCACTTAACGGATTTAATTAGAAGCTTAAGGGAGTAGGTAGGATATATATGCATAAGGTGTTCAAGGTGTGACAAAAAGGGTAAATAAATGGTACAGGAGCACTGTACTTAAAAACTATCAACCGCAAACTTAAATTTGTAATGCCATACACATAGTATGGAAATACAAACTTGTATTTACGTTTTTCCAAAAAATATTCGAATGAAATATACAGATCAATTCAGAATTCAAATTGTCAAACATTAAAACAAACAAACCTGAAACGATTTCGAGTAAATCACATGTTTAACTTTTGGTAGTTCTGGAACACCCTTTATATGAATTTTCACAGATGAATGGATTATATCGGATAGGATAGTTATTTTAAATTTCCCAACACATGTTCCTTATCGATAATTGTTCAGTTTAGTCTACTGAGCAAGCCCTTTCAGTTTTTGGTACAACCTGTGTACAAAATTTTATTCCAAAAAAATCATAAACAATATCCAGTCAGGTAGACAACCAATCCAGGATTAATATTTAAAAAATAATAATAAACTCAATGGAACCAATTTTGGGTAAATCACATATTTACGATTTGGTAGTACAGAAACACCCCTTATATGAAATTACATAGATCAATTGATACTGGCGCAAGATATCTTACATGTAGATGCTTGGTCATGCAAAGTTTCATCAAGATTCTATGAGCCGTTTTTGAGAAAATTATAATTTTTAGTTTTCGTTGTATGACAGCTACCCTCAAAATGAGAGCTAGCAAGAAACCACTTAGAACCCTTCGATGGATTTGCATTAACCTCCTAAATTCGAAATTTGGTGTCAATCGGACCATTCGTTTAGCCGCTAGGCCAAAGCGTGACGGACAGACCGACCGACGGACCGACCGACTGACCGACCGACCGACCGACGGACGGACATTTTTAGGAGACTTGTTTTTTGAGAAAATTGTAAAAACTTTTTTTTAACGAATACAATACCTTGCTCGATCCGCTCAAAAGTAAAAAGGTAAAGGGTATGAAAGTAGATGAGCCATTCTCAACCTTTTTCTTATAAGGGCCACGAAAAGGTTTCAGCTGTGGTGCCGCGGGCCACAACACAAATAATTTTGGTACTAATAAAAAGACAAGAAATTTTCACATATATTCCAGCTGTATGAAGTTATAAAATATTATGAAATGTCAATCCAAAATTCAACTTTTAAGGAGAAGTCTGACATTGAGAACACTTTTTCTAAACTTTGTCAAAGTCTGGTCAGAAAGGTTGTTTCTTTGCGTTCAAAATGTTAATAGATTATGGGCTCTTCTTTGAGCGGTTTTGTATGTACGTAGATTTTATATTTTCTGACGACAATGCTCCAAAATTTCACATATTCAAAAGGAAGGGGTGTACTGTTTCCCTCATTCTTTGAACACAGCACACGGTAGGGTTATATAAATAATAATAATAATAAATTTTATTTATTCAGAAAAGCTTATAATACGTAAAATACATTTAGGACTTATGAAATAAAGTAAGTAAGAGCTAAAACAATTTACCTAAGCAAACCAGTGACCATGGTAAGCATACAAACATACTTGTGTTACAGCCATTGGTTGCCCAAATTAATCTACTTAAAGTATAATTGATTGCAATATAAAACTAAATAAAACTCATAAATGAAACATAAATTCACATTAAAAAATGGTGTGAGTGTACACGCTTAAAATAAGCCACCATAGTCTATCGGAATTGATATTATAGATACTTATTTTACCTCACCGCCCAAAAAGTGGTCGTCAAATTTACTTCTGTGCCAGGTGGGCCGCAGGTTCAGTATAGCTGAAATAGAGGAAGCGAAGGAAGTATGTCAAGATCGTAGCAGGTGGAGGGCTGTGGTCTCTGCCTACCCCGCAGGGAAAGAGGCGTGATGTTATGTATGTGTGTATGCAAACCCTGAAAGGTGTGAATCTGCCCATAAAACTGAACAACTTTACCGAATGAATGTATATCAAAGCATTATAAAAATATCAACTTTCCATAGAAACTGCTTTAGCTGCGCATTTTGTTTGGGAGTTATTTTGACTTACTTTTGTATGGGAGGTGAAAAATATGATATTTCAAGCTATGTTCTGAAAACTTGTTCAGTTTTATGAGCAGATTTACATCCTTTGGAATTTATATACTATTTTGTGACACTTTGTAGAACAAGCTTTATAAAACGGCTTTTTAAAATTCGAATTAGGGGTCAAAAATTCTGCATGTGTTTTAATAATATTTATGATGTAGTACAGCTACGGAAAAAAATCGTTGAGCGATAAAAAAAAACCGGTCAAGTGCGAGTCGGACTCGCGCGCCGAGGGTTCCGATATACCTATAGTATTTTTGGAAGCAATAAAGTCCATTTTCAGGACCGCAAAACTAAATTTGTTTGTAAAGGTTTTTTGCAGATTTCTGAAAAACTGTGCAACTTAGAAAGATCGTTTTATTTTTGCTGTAAAGTTTACATAAACCTCTGTCAACTGTAATTAATTCAGATTTTCCCTTACTCAAACTTCGGAGATAAGGGGGGGGGAATGGTATTTTTTTTGACATTTTTCATCATAACTTGAAAACTAAGAAACTTAAAAAAATACAAAAATATATTTTAAAATGTACAAGTAAAGCCCTTTCATATGATACCCCACTCGACCTAGTAGCGACAATTTGAAATTTGGCCCCCCCTATTTTGGCCCCCTTTACATTAATAATCATACTTTTTTCAAAAAATTTTCATGTGCAATTAAGTTGGGCAACTATATTCTAAAACTATTCCAAATTTCAGCTCGATAGCGTAAGTGGTTGCTGAGATATAGAGGTGTGACAGACAGACGGACAGACAGAGCGGCACCATAAGGGTTCCTTTTTTTACCATTTTGGTATCGGAACCCTAATTTTGGTATCGGAACCCTAAAAATCAGTAAAAGTGGATAAAAAGCAATTCTTTTTTCTTGTTGGTAGCCAAATTATATCCCATTAAATAACTGTAAGATTTTCACGAGTCTACAACTTTTGAAATTTACAAAAAATACAAATTTTGATTATTTAGTTTGGAGCATCGAAACGTTTTTTAAAATCCAAATCAATCTCTTTAATTTTTCTTTAATAGTTTGAGGTTTGCCCATTTATTTCCTCGTATAAATTTTATGACTTTTTCTTTCCTTTTAGGCGTCTTTCTACATTACTTAAACAACTCCAACTTTTTTTACTGGATTCTTAGACCCATTAATTTTTAAAAACGTCACCTCAAATTTTCGATAAAATGTTAAAATCGCTGACAAACGATTGTCTTTGTCAGCGATTTTCATTACCACCCTGAAGTTCGTCTTTCTATGTCGTCCTAGTTTAAGTTAACATAAAGAGCAAGGTATCAAGTAGAGCTTGTATAGCCAGCATTAAAAGTAGCTGATCATTTCAGGTGTCCTTAAAGATAGAACCATACATTCAAAGTGACCATTATAATCTATATTATTCCGTTCTTTAATTGTTCTGGTTCTAATTTGTCATTCCTGACCAATAACTTATTTTATAGATTCGGTATTTATTACTGAATTGTTATTTTTTGGGACACTGACTGTAGGTATAGCTGTTATTATATACACAAATTTATGTTTGCGCGTAATCTCCTGGTGATGGCACCAGCACCTTTTCTGGCAAAGTATGGACTTTGCCAGATTTGAAAGGTTATGTGAGGCAACTATTAGTTGTAGTGTTATTTGTTTTTTATGTTTGTTCCGTAAGGTAATTATGTATTCTGCAATTAATAAAACTATTTTCTTTCTTTCTTTCTTTCTTAACCAAACGAACCGCCGAACAGTCTTAGCACTATTACAGGACATATCCTGCTCAATAAGCATCTATTCACAATCGGGGTCACGAATAGCCCTATGTGTAAGTGCCCTGTGTGATCCTGGAGTGCAATGTGCTGGCCGACAAACAGGCAAAAATCCTCGACAACACGAGGTCGAATGTCCCAGGAGACTTCTGAGCTTCTGGAAGGAGCTGGGCTGGCTTAAATAACCAGCCTAACCTGCACCATGGAGGAATTATTCGTCCATGCCTGCACTCAAAAAGGACTAAATAAGACAGGAGCCCACTAACTAAATAACATGCATATTCGGTCAGAGCGACATTTCCTATGTTATCTTGTGCACTCGCACAAGAAAAATGGAAAAGTGTCAGGACTGGGCCTCGATGATTTTTCCCCCTCCACCACTGCGCAATACTGACCGATTTAACTGTTTCTTTATGCTGGTTGATGCCGATTTACCGGTACCGAATTTGTCCTGACCGGTAATCAGGCTCTCTATGTTTTCACCCTTAAAATCAAATGCGTAGCAGTTGCTATAACTACGACTGGCATTGTTTCCAAACTGGTTAAAACTGGATCCAGCTAGACAAAGCAGCTGGACACGTGCAAGGTACTATTGTTTGCAAATACGCAGTTACGTGTTAATTTAGGGGTGACTTTTAATTAGTTCTTGATAGCAGAAGATATGCAAGTACTAATGATACTGAACAACTTTTCCCAAGGAACATAGGTCGAAATACGAAAAACCAAATTTGACCTCCCATACAAAATGCGCAATCAGCTGATGCAGTTTCTACTCGTATGGGAGGTCAAAACATGATTTTCATATTTTGACCCATGTTGTTCAAAGTTGTTCAGTATCATGAGTACATTCATACCTTTTTCTATCAAGAACTAATTAAAAGTCACCCTATATTTTGTACCATTTGGAAGTTGTAAAGACATGTACATACTGCCGGACGTCGGTAGAAACCCACCCTCGAGCGGGTCTTTGGTTTCGGGCGTACGTAGCGTAGTGCTAGTTCAGCTTATACTGGTTTATTTCTACATGCATGCTGCATATTTTAAAGGGACCCATTTCTCCATCAAGTATTGACAAAATCAAACAATAAAGCAAAACAGACTGTAAACTTGAATGTAAACTCTATTATTGGCGATTTTTTCATTAATTTTTTTTTCCTTTAATTTTATAGTCATTTTCATTACGTGCTTTATATTTGAAAGTTGATTTCAAGGTTATCAATCTACGCAATAAACATTGTTTTTGATTTTAGTTTGATATCTAGAATTAAAGGTTCGAAAACTGATCGTGTTAAATGACGCCCTTTTCATCATTTGATTTAGTATATTTTTATATAGATTTTTCGAAAATTATATTAAAGCTGCTTACTTGATTTAATTGATCTTACCTAAAATTCTTACAACAAAACGTTGATTTCATACAGTACAGTCATGAGGAATTGAACTCAATGTTATGAAAGGTGTGATAATACTCCATGAAACTGAACAACTTTCCCAAAGGAATATAGGTCGAAATACGAAAACCAATTTTTGACCACACATTAGATTAGATTAGACTAGATTAGACTAGACTAGACTAGACTAGACCAGACCAGACCAGACCAGACCAGACCAGACCAGACCAGACCAGACCAGACCAGACCAGACCAGACCAGACCAGACCAGACCAGACCAGACCAGACCAGACCAGACCAGACCAGACCAGACCAGACCAGACCAGACCAGATTAGATTAGATTAGATTTGATTTGATTAGATTAGATCTGATTTATTTATTTCAAACTATCACATTCAAAATTACATAAATTGTTCAGATGTCAATGAATAATATGATCGTCAAATAATATAAAAACAAAAAGTAATTAAAAAAAGAAATACAAACATGTCAAAATTAGAAACTGCATGAGCTGATATATAATATGGGAGATCAAATTTGTATGTTCCTTGGGAAAAGTTGTTCAGTTTCATGGGCAGACTCACAATTATTAGTTTTATCACACCTTTCCGTTACACGTTATAGTATCAGCCTGCTCTATGGGTGTGGTGACAGCAATAGAATTAATGGAGCATTCTGCAACTCATTATTCGTAGAACTTTTGTGATCATTTAAAATAATTAATTCTCCATTTAATTTAACAAGGTGATCGGTCTCATTTGTAAGGCTATTAGATTTTTTAAATTGAATTTTAGCTAAACGATTGCCTGAGATTTACAATATCTGCGTGAGAAAACTTCCAAGAAGAAGTTAATTTGCAAAAGTTTGCGAGTCAAAGTAATTTTCTTGCCCCTCTCAAGTCAAGTTCCACTCATTAGACTCTTCATTGTCAACTTGAAAATTGGTAAAAGTTATACGATGATTCACTAAATCCGTTAAATTGTATATCTGTGGTATGAAATTTGCGATATTTCTAATTTATAGGTTAATTAATTGGTTGGACGCCACCTCAATAAATCTACAGTAAAATACAAGAGATACTAATGTTATTACAGTACATGCAAGGCTCGAGAATTGCAGCCAGGCGAGGGTGGCTTAACGAGAGTGTAATGATCACATTACACGCGCTTGTAACGACGTTTCTAACACATTTGCGAATAAAAACAAAATTTGCTTATTCTTTTTCCTGAAGGAAAATTCGTAGACTATAAGTTACGCACCTATTTTTGTTTAAGAAGTTGGATTATTGACCTTCAAACAGTGCAAATAGTGCTGTTTTATGAGAAAATGTGTTCAAAAAAATATTTGTCCGTTATTTATGGTTATTTATTAAGTATCTTTAAATATAACTACGTATTTAACCAAATTTTCGCTGTCTTCTATTCTGCGCATAAATTTACAGATTCCCGATCGTAAAACAGAAAATAAGGCCCATTCATTATCATTTTTACTAGCCTATGTAGTGTCCCACTGCTGGTAAAAGGCCTCCCTTCTATCATACCATTCGTCTTTGTCTTGAGCTATTGTCATTCTGTAATGAACAGTTTGGTAAAATTATTTTTCGAATAACAATGAAAGTAATAGTAGATTAGTAGCCAAGGGCTGTAAGGCATCAATTGCAGCCCGAGATATTATTCTCACTGCGCTCGTGCGCCTATAGTTCGAGGGTGCAATTGATGCTTACACCCGAGCTAACTACTCTGCTTTACATCTCGTTTGTGAGGTAAGTAGGTCCTTATTACCACCAAATTGTAGGTGACCAATTAGCGCTTTAGGGTAATAATGTAGCTAAAAAAGCCCTAGGGTGGTAAATAATTTAAAAAAAAGCACTTCACTCTTTCAAAACTCAATCACTTACCGCCCTAGGGCTTTTCTAGCTTCATTATTACCCTAGAGCGCTAATCGGTCACCGACAAGCCCCATTTGGGGGTAATAAGAACCTACTTAACGAATATGAGAGATGTAAAAAACATTTAAGCTATCGAATATTTGTTTCTGTCTCTTTCTAGCAAATGGAGTTTTGGCCGTAGCGACATGTGACGTCACTGTCCATGTCGGATCTCTCTGTCTAATCGGCGCGTACTAGTTTCAAATGCTTATATCGGCCGTATTTCTTAACCGATTGAAATTTTACTACGGTATTTTCATATTTTGTTATATTCCCCATTCTTCTTCTATTCTTATCCTATTAATCATGTTTGTAAATTCTTCACTCCACCCCACACCAATCTTCATGATGCGAACATACGGGTACGGTCAACCGCTTGTCGGTAGAAACTTTTTCAACTCTATTACCACGCCATAAGGTCCAAAAGTGTTTCTACTGATGTGCTGTTGAGTGTACATACGGACGTCAAAGGGTGAGATTTTTATTATAAAGAGAATGTAAAGGAAAGGGATCTGATTGAAAGTGGTCTGAGTCCACCAAAGACTTAACATGTAGAGGCATTTACGTGAAAGATACGCAATGCGCATCCTCTAAAAACAAATTGATAAAAAAATTATCGAAATTTTATTTTCTTTTTTTGTCTATAGACTTCTTTTTGAAGTTCAGTTCTTAAGAGAATAATTATGTGGAAAAACAAAAGATAGATATTTGACAGTGGGCGCTATTTTTTTGCTTGAAGGGACAAAGTGCGCAATACTCAAAGCATTAGATTGCAACAAATATACTGTACGTGTTACCAAAACTAAATGACGTAAGCGCCTGATGTAAAATATCGACTTTTTGTAAAAACTAAGTAATAAAATAAAATTTTAGGTTGGTCATATGATATCAACTACGAATACCTTTCGATTTACTCAATTTCACTATTTAAAACAACTCAGATTCCACAAAAAGAGGAAAGAATTAAAATTGAAGAGGCAACTTTGGATTTTCATATTGTCGAGTCGATTTTCACATGAATAGTCAAGAAACAAACACTTAAAATCACGGCCTGATACAAAAATTTACATATCTTCTTAATATGTAAAGTACTACTTTTCATTAGTCGATAATGTTTCCCATTGGTGTTTTTACTACAATAATAAATTGCTCTCTATAAGTTTCACACTTGGTGTCTCCATTTACTCCAATCCATTCCAAAACCAGTGGCTTTTGAGAACAGAAATCGATGACGCATAAAATTCCAGCTGAATTAAGATGATTTTGGCAGCTCTCCCCATGTGATAGAGTGGAATTATTCCTCCTCCATTCTTCTTTATTGCTAGCCATTGATGTCACTGCAGGAAATTTGCTGAACGATGAAATCTGCCATTGAAATGAAACATAGGTCAAAAAATACGGAAAAAATTATAAATTGCATTGCATCAACTGACTGTCCCCTAAGATACAGGCTATGCTTAGCTTAGTTTAGGTGGCAGAGTTTTACTATTTGCAAATGTATAAATTCATTTATTGTGATTTTGTTGAAAAACAAGTGTAGAATGAATAAAAAAATTTATTTATTTATTTTATTTAGTGCATTTTGTACGAGAAGTAAACTTTTTAAATTTTTCGTCTGTAATTTCAATTTCAGAAAAGTTTTTCAGTTTTGTGGGAAAATACACATTTCGTTTTATTTTTTCATTTATTAAGAATACACAACAAAGTACAATCATTACATTATATAAAGTATGAAAATATTGCTTTTTCATCATATTGTTGTGTTGTATGTCGGAGAATAAAGTATCCTTATCAAAATCTTATGAGTCAAAGATAGCCAAGACTTTTGTATGGAAATAGCTTTAAAACCTGCTCTTTGTTCATGACATGATAGATTTCCTCAGATTTATACGAGAGACATAACCCCGACACCAAATTAAAGTCCCCGACGCAGACACAGTGGCGCATGATAATTTGTAGGCATCAAATTAGCTTTTTAGGGTTCCGTAGCCAAATGGCAAAAAAACGGAACCTTTATGGATTCTTCATGTCTGTCTGTCCGTCCGTATATCACACCCATTTTTTTCCGAAACTATAAGAACTGTTGACACTTGGTAAGTAGATGTACCTGATTGTACCTATTCTGTGAACCGCATTAAGATTTTCACACCAAAGAAAACAAATATTTGGGGGATCCCCATACTTAGAACTGAAACTCAAAAAAAATGTTTTCATCAAACTCATACGTGTGGAGTATCTATGGTATTAGGTCTGCAAATATGATATTGAGGTTTCTAATATAATTTTTTTATAAACTGAATAGTTTGCGCGAGAGACACTTCCAAAGTCGTAAAATGTGTCCCCCCTGTAACTTCTAAAAAAATATATGATGTACAAAGTGATATCGAAAGAAGAGTGAATGCTGGAAACATGGTAAATGGTGCTCTGCATGTTTTTATGAAGAGTCAGAAGGTGTCTCACAAGACTCGTCTGGCTGTTCATAGAAGCGTTTTGGTACCAACACTGATGTACGGCAGTGAAAGCTGGGTATGGTAGAAAAAACATGAAAGTAGAATTAATGCAGTAGAGATGAGAGCACTGAGGAGTATGATTGGTGTGAAACTGAGTGACAGGATTAGAAATAGTGTGATAAGAGAACGTTGTGGAGTAAAAGAAGACGTAGTAACTAAAATTGAGAAAGGGATGCTGAGATGGTTTGGTCATGTAGAGAGGATGAATGAAAGAAGACTGACGAAAGAGATCAACAAGGCGAGAGTGAATGGGAACGGTGAAAGGGGAAGGCCTCGGCGAACGTACCAGGACCAAATTCAGGACGTTCTGAATAAAGGCCAGGTTAAAAGTACCCTGAACCGACGAGCATGTATGAAAGGATTGATGAAAGTACAGGAAACAAGGGAAGTATGTCAAGATCGTAGCAGGTGGAGAACTGAGGTCTCTGCCTACCCTGACGGGAACAAGGCATTATATTATGTATGTATGCATGTACATTACCATGTTGGTTTGAACGAGATCTAGTAAGTAGTTTTTTTTAATACGTCATTAATCGTAAACCGCAATTTACCTTTCATTCAATCAACTCAAATCAGTGGTGGTGGTGTAGTAATAAAGAGGCCGTGGATCGGGAGAATAGCATTTATTTATATTTCTACTAGGGGGCAAAGTACAATTATCTATCACTTTAAAGAGATGTGCACGCGCGGAAGGCGCGGCGCAGACTGGTTTTCTTTCGGAACAAGCACACTGACGTTAATTTGAATTACTAAGAATATCTTTTCGACCAGTGTTATTAAAGTAGTTGTAGATATAGAGTTTGCATAAGCAAGCTCTACAGTACGGAACCCTCAGTGCGCAAGTCCGACTCGCACTTGGCCAGTTTTTTGTAATTTCCTTGTAATCAGACTACCTGTGGGTCGGTCGTTGGCTTTACAAGCCACTCACAAAGAGGACTGTAAGGCCGATATTTCACTGGGACACCATGGCGGCGCAACCAGTCGCCGCTACCAACAAAATGTATACAGATCTATAGAGAGTTACTCACCTGGTGTCCGTTTGGTTGCGCAACCAATTTGGCGGTGCCACCAGTTCGGATGCTGGTCGCGCTACCACTCCCAGTGTAATATAGCCCTTAATACTGTGGCCGCAGGGTGTGGCGACTCTGGTGTCTAGTTAAGGACATCACGGTGGCGCGACTGGTTGCGCCGCCATGGTGTCTCAGTGAAATATCGTCCTAAGAGCCCTCGTGGTCTAATGAAATGAGAGCGTTGAGGAGTATTATTGGTGTGAAATTGAGTGACAGGATTAGAAATAGTGTGATAAGAGAACGTTGTGGCGTAAAAGAAGACGTAGTGACTAAAATTGAGAAAGGGATGCTGAGATGGTTTGGTCATGTAGAGAGGATGAATGAAGGAAGATTGACGAAAGGGATCCACAAGGCGAGAGTGAATGAAAACGTTGGAAGGGAAAGGCCTCGGCGAACGTAGCAGGACCAAATTCAGGACGTTCTGAATAAAGACCAGGTTAAAAGTACCCTAAACCGACGAGCATGTATGAAAGGATTGATGAAGGTTCAGGAAGCAAGGGAAGTATGTCAAGATCGTAGCAGGTAGAGAACTGTGGTCTCTGCCTACCCCGACGGGAACAAGGCGTGATGTTATGTATGTATGTATGTGGTCTAGTGGTTAGAGTGTTTGGCTCTAGATCCGGAGGTTCTGGGTACGATTCCCTTCCATCTTCCATCATCATAACATCCCATGAAAAACGTCCACTACAGGACAGGGAACTCCCTCCAGAATTGTAGCTTTTGCTGGAAAAATGTGGAGGGGAAGGACCATAGTCACCTCGCTTGATAGCGTTACGGCTGGCACCATGGACCGCGGCTGTAAGATGTAAGATACAATGGAGGATGCTGCTGCCCATCCTGCTGTTTACCCTTAGTCGCCGCTTACGACACCCACGGATTTGTATGGGTTGGTACTATTCTTTGCCGGCACTACACAGGACCAATCTTCCTTATTCATCTTTATTTTTATCGTCGCTTCTTTTTGTCCCACCACGGCACCACTTTGTTAGTGAAGCTATGTTGTTTGGCTGACGTCATTATGAGATTTTTGTCGAACAATTATTTTGAGTTTGAGTATTTTATTATTATTTTTATTTTATTTATTGTAATTACTATTATGAAATCAAGAATAAATATTTTCAATTCATATCAATAAAAAGAAGCAAAGAATTACTTTAGCGTCGGGATCTAACGCTTAAAAATTTCCGTCTATAAAATATAAAAAGATGAAACGGAATAAAACATTATGGAAGGATTAAATAAATACTCAACCAATATTATATTGTTTCCAATACAAAATGCGCTATCAGCGAATTAATAAATAACACTTCATTGTACACAAAATAATAACATTGACAATAATAAAATATATATCGAGCAAACCGAAATATTGATGTCTTCTATGATTTTCTTGACAAACTTATAGATAAGATTAAGTAATGTTCTATATCTAAACACATTTTGATAGGCGGAGATTTTAATATAAATAATATAAAAGACTGTAATGTCTATAAAAAGCTATGCAATACACTTTTGGAACGCAACCTACACCAAATTATAAATGAACCTACACGCGTAACAAACTCTACATCTACGTGCATCGATCTTATATTTACAAATCGGAAAACAAATGATTTCTTGGTTCTTGAAAATGGCATTTCAGACCATAGAGCACTAGAATATAAATTTAAGCATAAATTAAAAAACACGCGTAAAACCTACTACTATGTAAATAAAAGAATATTTAACTCTAAAAGCTTATCAAAGTTTAAAATAGAATTACGTAAACTAAACTGGAATAACATGCTTAAGAAGCATAATAACATAAATCAAAACTATAATATATTTGAAAATACACTAAAATCTATACTCGATATCTGCATTCCAATAAGACGAATTAAAATATATTGCACTAGAAAAATAAACTGGATATCCAAAGGGCTCAAAACTTCCTGTAAAAATAAAAGACTAGTTAAAACTCTAATTAATCTAACAAATAACGAAATATTAAAGACTTACTATAAAAAATATCAAAAGTTTCTAAAAACCGCTATAAAATTATCTAAAAAAATATCTTATACTAAAACCCTAAAAAAATCTACAAATAAAAATAAAACCATGTGGAAAATAATAAATGAAACTACTAACAAACAAACCTCAAATATACCTGCTAAAACTATCAAATTAAAAACAATAAGTGATACGACACCTTCAGCTACTGCAAATGAATTCAACCAATACTTTGTATCTGTAGGCACTTGCTCAACGATGAGAAACCAAACTGACGGTGGGGCAAGCAATCGTGGCTTAACCATCCCTACAGCTCCTAGTAAACCGATCCTTAACTCCATGTACCTCCAGCCCACAAACGGACATGAAATAAAATCAGTGATTAAGCGAATGTCCAACAAATACAGCTTCGGTGCAGATGAAATTCCTCCCGTGTTAATTAAGACCTGCATAGATGAACTAACACCACCATTAACTATTTTAGTTAACCAATCGTTAGATGAGGAATGTTTTCCTGACAAACTAAAGGTGGCAAAAATAAGACCTATACTAAAAAAAGGTGAAGGTGGTGACTACGCCAGACAGTACAGGCCAATAGCTCTCCTACCGGCCATCTCCAAAGTATTTGAGAAAATAATGTCAAACCGCCTCTACAGTTTCTTAGAAAAATTTAACATCCTCAACAACAATCAGTACGGTTTCAGGAAAAAACTATCCACTACGGATGCTGTATACTCATATATACAAGAAGCCTACGGATACATTAAAGGAAAAGTATATGGAGTAGGGATCCTGCTTGATATGACAAAAGCTTATGATAAAGTCTCTCACGTTATTTTGTTAAGAAAACTACACGAACTGGGAATTAGAGGTAAACCACATAGATGGTTTCAATCATATCTGTCTAATAGAAAACAATATGTAGAACTCGAGCACTACAACGAAGCTTCCGGAGAGCTAGAGAAAATACAATCTGAAGTACTTACCACGAACTGTTCCATTCCGCAGGGCAGCGTATTGGGATGTGTCCTGTTCCTGACCTACCTTAACAGCTTGCCCGACGTAGTGGAACCGCGATGCGTTCTTTTTGCAGATGATGTCTCACTACTGTTTCAATGTAGAGATGAAAGCCCAAACACATACAACCACATAATAGACACGTTTGAAACGGTTCGACAATGGTTAGGCGAGAATAACTTAGAAATAAATTTAAAAAAGACTCGTATTATCCAATTCAAACCGTATAAAAAAAAGGACATAAATCTAAAACCTATAACCGAAAAGCTAGGAATCGAAGAGGTCAGCGATTTTAATTTACTAGGAATGTCTATTGATACCAACTTAAATTGGAAAAAACATGTTGAAAAATCAAAACAAAACTGTCGCAATTCACCTACGCGTTATCGGTCTTAAAGCGTACCGTCCAGTACGAAGCTGCGCTAAGCGCATACTATGCTTACGCATATGCTTGGATGCGATACGGTGTTATCTTGTGGGGTCAAAGTACAGATGCAAAGGACATTTTTATATTGCAAAAGAAATGTGTAAGAATATTGCTTAATTTACGGCCTAGGGACAGTTGCAGTAGTAGGACAGAACCTACTTACATTTACAGGTATTTATATATTGGAAATTGTAAGATTTGTAAGAAAAAACCTGAATAAATTTGAATTTTGCAAGAGTAAGCGACGTCAAAACCAATTAGCTGCCCCTCCACCTAAACTGCAAATTTTTAAAGAAAGCCCTCATTATCGAGCTATTCAAATATACAATAAGTTACCCGACACAATAAAAAAAGAGCCTAACGAAAATACTTTTAATAAATCAGTAAAACGTCTACTGATTAAAAAAGCTTACTACTCAATAAATGAATTTATAAATGACAAAATGATATAATTCTTAACCTATTACAATAATTTTATTTGATAAAATGACATACAATTCTTATATTTTCTTATTATGTACTAACTAAATACTCAATCAAATGCTTTCACACTTCAATAGAAATAACTTACTACATGACCATCAATTTGGTTTCACGAAAGGGCGCAGTACAACGGATGCCGGGACTGCACTTTTAAAATACATCTTTTGCGCGTGGGAAAAATCTGAAGATGCTATTGGTATCTTCTGTGATCTATCCAAGGCATTTGATTGCGTAGATCATAGCACATTGTTGCTAAAACTTGAACATTACGGTGTTAAGAATAATTCACTTAAACTACTTAGGTCATATTTGGAAAACAGGATTCAAAAGGTACAAGTAAACAGGACGAAATCACTGGGATCTGTTGTCAAAATTGGCGTACCTCAAGGGTCCATATTAGGGCCATTTTTATTCCTTATTTATATTAATGACCTTCCTTCTGTGGTGAAGAATCTGTCAAAGATTGTGTTATTTGCTGATGATACTTCATTAATATTCAATGTAAGTAGGAAATCACAAAATTATAACGAAGTCAACGATGCACTTGGACAGATTCATGCATGGTTTACTGTT
The DNA here is from genome assembly GCA_947532105.1 of Athrips mouffetella. Classification (NCBI taxonomy): domain Eukaryota; kingdom Metazoa; phylum Arthropoda; class Insecta; order Lepidoptera; family Gelechiidae; genus Athrips; species Athrips mouffetella. The sequence continues at coordinate 1,026,153 of OX383968.1, read as the reverse complement.
AACAATCTAGTCCTAAACGCCAAAAAAACTAAATGTATTAAATTTGCACTTTGCACTACCAAATGTAAGGTCTACTTCACATAACATAGTATTGAATAATGAGCCAAATGTAAGGTCTACTTCACATAACATAGTATTGAATAATGAGCCATTAGATTTTGTAAATAGTACAGTTTTCTTAGGGTTAACACTAGACTCTAAACTTCAATGGGGCCCTCATATAACGGCTCTTTCTGGTCGATTGAGCTCGGCTGCATATGCTGTCAGAAAAATCAGACAACTTACTGATGTAGCTACTGCAAGGCTGGTTTACTTTAGCTACTTCCATAGCATTATGTCTTATGGCATACTGCTTTGGGGCCGAGCAGCTGATATACATTCAATATTCGTTTTACAAAAGAGGGCTATAAGAGCAATTTATTGCCTGAAGACTCGTGATTCCCTGAGAGAACTGTTCAAGGAAATCAACATTATGACAGTGCCATGCCAGTATATCTATGAAAATATAATGTATGCTAGAAAGAACATTCATCAATTACCAAAAATTTGTGACAGGCATAATTTTAATACTAGAAATAAGCATAAAATTGATCAACCATATACTAGATTAACTAAAGTCAATACATCTTTCGTTGGTCTGTGTATACGATACTACAACAAAATACCTGACAATATAGTGCAATTACCTGAGAGAAAGTTTAAAGAATGTGTAAAGCAAACGTTATGTAAAAATGCTTACTATAGATTGGATGACTATATGAATGACAAAGAGGTATGGTGCTCTGATATCCAGCGAAACACAAGAAACACATTGTAAAAAGCCGACTCTTAAAGTAGGCCGTGCTGCAGTGGTTTCTTGCCGTTTCTTTTACGCTGCCATAGCACGATCCGAAACGGCGTAGACTCGCTCTATTTGCATTGTATTCTGCATGACATTCAATAAGTATTCTGTAAAGAATCTACATTGAATAAAATTATCTGAATCTGACTTCCAGATCGGTCTGGGCAGGTCACGTCCAGGGGGGAGGAGGGATAAAATTTATGAATATATTCTTAATTCAGGCAAAACAAAAGGAAGTAATAATTATAGAGAACTCATAAACTTAGAACTAAAGTAAAGTATTTATTACGTCTAATATTATGCGCCAAATGGCAAATCATGTAGTAAGTACTACTTACATGCCATCTGAATAAGCACATCTTTTGCTAATGTTTGAAAAAAATATTGTCTTGGCAGTTGGAGGCTCACAACAGAGACGAATAGCGAAATAGGAGAAGGGGAGGCCTTTGCCTAGCAGAAGGACATTTTAAAGTCTAGGTACACCCAACAGCACGCCAGTAGAAACACTTTGGACCTTAGCACGTTCCGAAACGGCGTAGACTCGCTCTATTTGCATTGTATTCTGCATGACATTCAATAAGTATTCTGTAAAGAATCTACATTGAATAAAATTATCTGAATCTGAATCTAAACAATTAAAATGTGATAATATTTAGATTGAAAATGAAAATATATTGTGACTAACTGTAATATTAATAAAATTGAAATGTAAAAATTAAATATTGACTAATAGGTAAGGTAGGGAATGTAAATTTTTAGATTTTAGTTTTAAGCCTTAGTATTATATGACGCATTTTTAAAAGAGTATTATTTTGTTATTGTATTTATTGACTATGAAATTGAATTTGCTATGTATTACGTCTTGAGATATGTTTGACTCTACTGTTTTTATTTTGGAATTAGCTAATTGTGTACTCCATTGTTGCGACACCCTCAACAGGGTTATTGTACTAGCACTTATGCATAAATTTAAGATCCTTTCACTGTACAATATGCAAATAAATATGAATAATAATATGAATAAAATGTGAGCAAAAAGCAGCCCGGGCGTTAAGGCGATTATAATCCTCAATACGTCAATAGCTTTACGTAAAGGTGCTCTTCAACGTGGCTGTTACGACCAACGATGAACCGGAATTTTGGCAAAAATGAGGAAAAGCCTTCTTTTTCGTATTAAATATAACAGATAAAAAAAAATGTTGTGTTTAAAGAATAAGGGATAAAAATATTTCCATATAATATAGCGCTTTAGGAACAGTAGGGAATCCATGTAAAAATCGATGTACCGTAGTTATTTTTGCTAAATATAGAATACAAAGTCGTAAAGAAAAAACTAATGTACCAAATGTAATCCTTAAACTGATGTTTCACACATATTTTTTTTTTTTCAACTAAATTAGGAGTAGGCTTTACAAAATGCCCATTTGAGGAGTATATTACCGGTCTGACGTCATGCCGTATGCGATGCATGAAACTTGGAACTGTAGAGTAGTACTGAGACAGAATGGTGGAAATTCACGCCATGTTCGTGGGTTCGTTAAGCGCTCTGAAGTCGCAGTGGTGGAGTTGTGGCAGATGGATCAGGTACAAAGAAGGGCAGATGTTGTACTTACGGATTATTTATTGATATGTACAATGGTATTTATAATACATGGTGTAGAAACCTGAAATTATATTCAAGGTTTTAGAGATAACAGACAATTTTGATAATTTTCCTGAAGATAATCGAAGTAATAAACAAGCACTTACCAATACTGGTGTCTACAAATATTTATAATACAGATTTAAAAAATTAAAAGATTTATTTACTTATCGATCTATGAACGATCAATCGATGTAAAGCAGTGGCCCTATCGTTTTTCTGTGATGTGAAGTGATGAAAAACGTCAATACATGCGAACGCGCAGAATAATTTTGAATTTAGAACAAGGCAAAACGAAACGCAAGCGCTTCGTTACAGTACTCTATACATACAATGTGTCCGGTGAACCACTGCACAAACTTAAACAGTAGAATCTAATCATGAAACTGAACAACTTTTCCCAAGGAACGTAGGTCGAAATACGAAAAAAAAAAATCGACCGGCTTTACAAAATGTGCTATCAAATGATGCAGTTTGTATGGGAAGCCGAAATTTTTTTTTTCGTATTCTGACCTTTGGGAAAAGTTGTTCAGTTACATGTTTAGAACCTACCGTTTAAGTTTGTGCAGGCGGTCACCGGACACATTGTGTATACTTGTTTATTATAAATATAACAGCTCAATATATCTATATATATAAAAGAAGAAGGTGACTGACTGACTGACTGACTGACTGACTGACATATCAACGCACAGCCCAAACCGCTGGGTCTAGAGATTCCAAATTTGGCATGTAGGTTCCTTATGAGACCTAGGGGTGCACTAAGAAAGGGTTTTAAAAAATTCCACCCCTTAGGGGGTAAAATAGGGGATGAAAGTTTGTGTGAAAGTCCGTCAGTTTTGAAGTTAGGATCTTCAAAATTTGTATTTAGGCTGACGACCAAAAATTAATAGTTACGTGTCTCAGGGTTTTTGAAAATTCGACACCCTTAAGGGTGAAAAAAGGGATGAAGTTGAAAATTCTTTATTCTTAAAGTAAAATCCACATAATTTATTATTTAGGCATTAATGATGTAATTCTATGTAACGTTCATCACTGTTATTGAAATTCCACCCCAAATTCAACCCCTAAAAAGGGAAATGGGGTGAAAAAGTCTAAAAACCAATATGGGTATCGTTTGTATGGTTTATCGGGTCGCTGATTACGAAAACTACAACAATTTTGAAATCCAACGTGGTGGACGTGAAATACCATCATCCCTCTGGGGATGGAGTTGGGGTGCGATAGGTTTGAAATGTCTAAAAATCAATATGGGTGTCGTTTGTATGGTTTATCGGGTCGCTGATTACGAAAGCTACAACTACTTTGAAATCCAACGTGGTGGACGTGAAATACCATCATCCCCTGGGGATGGGGTTGGGGTGCGATAGGTTTGAAATGTCTAAAAAGAAATATGGGTGTCGTTTCTATGTTAGGGATAGCGGTTAAATTAACGTTAGGGGTAGAGGTAGAGAGGTAGAGAGGTAGAGATATGTAGAGAGCTAGAGAGGTAGAGAGGTAGCGAGGTAGAGAGGTAGAGAGGCAGAGAGGCAGAGAGGCAGAGAGGCAGAGAGGCAGAGAGGCAGAGAGGCAGAGAGGCGGAGAGGCGGAGAGGCGGATAGGCAGTGAGGCAGTGAGGCAGAGAGGTAGAGAGGTAGAGAGGTAGAGAGGTAGAGAGGTAGAGAGGTAGAGAGGTAGAGAGGTAGAGAGGTAGAGAGGTAGAGAGGTAGAGAGGTAGAGAGGTAGAGAGGTAGAGAGGTAGAGAGGTAGAGAGGTAGAGAGGTAGAGAGGTAGAGAGGTAGAGAGGTAGAGAGGTAGAGAGGTAGAGAGGTAGAGAGGTAGAGAGGTAGAGAGGTAGAGAGGTAGAGAAGTAGAGTGGTAGAGAGGTAGAGAGGTAGAGAAGTAGAGAGGTAGAGGGGTAGAGAGTTCAAGATGTAGAGAGGTAGAGGGGTAGAGGGCTAGAGAGGTAGGGGGATAGAGAGGAAGAGAGGTAGAGGGGTAGAGGGGTGGAGAGGTTGATGGGTAGAGAGTTCAAGATGTAGAGGAGGGGGATAGCGAGGCGCCGAAACGGCGTAGACTCGCTCTATTTGCATTGTATTCTGCATGACATTCAATAAGTATTCTGTAAAGAATCTACATTGAATAAAATTATCTGAATCTGAATCTGCAGTGGGAGAGGGAGGAGGGGGAGGGGGAGAGGAAGGGGGGGAGAGGGAGAGAGAGGGAGAGGGTTTCAGTTTTTCTCAATTACTTCTGCGAATTGGCTCTGTTTTGAAATATGACATAAAGGTGTCTCTCATCTCTCTCTTTACTTTTCTGAGTAATTTATGAGTAACGTCTGTATATTATATAAAATTCAGCTGGATATTAAATTATACTCATTGATTTACGCAGGGTTAGTCCTGTTTTTCCTTAGTTTAAAATTACCCCGAAATGATGGCGTAAGGGGTAGGGATAGGGACAGGTAGAGGTAGAGGTAGAGAGGTAGAGAGGTAGAGAGGTAGAGTGGTAGATAGGTAGAAAGGTAGAGAGGTAGAGAGGTAGAGAGGTAGAGAGGTAGAGAGGTAGAGAGGTAGAGAGGTAGAGAGGTAGAGAGGTAGAGAGGTAGAGAGGTAGAGAGGTAGAGATGTAGAGACGTAGAGACGTAGAGAGGTAGAGAGGTACAGAGGTAGAAGGGTACAGGTAGAGGGAGAGGGAGAAGGAGGGGAAGGGGAAGAGGGAGGGAGTGAGGGAGGGGGAGGGGGTGATGAAAAGGGAGAGGGAGGGGGAGAGGGAGGGGCAGGGGGAGAGGGTGGAGGGGGAGGGGGAGAGACAGGGGGAGGGGGAGAGACAGGGGGAGGGGGAGAGACAGAGGGAGGGGGAGAGGAAGGGGGAGAGCGAGAGAGAGGGAGAGGGATTTAGTTTTTCTCAATTACTTCTGCGAATTGGCTCTGTTTTGAAATATTACATAAAGGTGTCTCTCATCTCTCTCTTTACATTTGTTAGGATACTGCTGCTACTTAGCAAATTACTCAGAACAGAGGAGCTTTCCTCTGTTCTGAGTAATTTATGAGTAACGTCTGTATATTATATAAAATTCAGCTGGATCTTGAATTATACTCATTGATTTGCGCAGGGTTAGTCCTGTTTTTCCTTAGTTTAAAATTACCCCGAAATGACGGGAAAATATCGCATTGCTTCGGAAAACCGGTAACAACATAAATACAAAATCCACGCGAGCGAAGCCGCGGGCAACAGCTAGTTAAAATATAAATAACATAACATACACACAATGAATATATAGGTGGACAGGTTTCCAAAAACTGAAAGATCAGTCAACGTAACAACAATTTTCAGTGAATTAAACTTGCATGCCATAAGTATGTTTAAGAGGCCTATCACAAAATTTTGTTAAAAAAAATGAAAAGTGAAAATCTCACTCGGCGTCCAGATTTTACGACACTGTTTTGTAGCTGAAACTAAACGATATAAATTCTTTTTGTATTTTCAAGTTATTTGATATTATTATTGCGTTTGAAAGGCCAGCGCATCGGATTATGGAGAAATTTGGCAGTTTTAAGTACGTTCAATTAAGGTATTAAAACGAATTGTTTTTTAACAAACGTAGGCGATTTTCATTTTCTTTATACCAAAGTTTAAAAAGGTATAAGTTATACGAAATAATATTAATATAATAAAGAGCAATTTGCAGTTGAACCTGAGCGTTTTTTGTAGTTTTTTTCGTTCGGAATTGATTTTTTTTTCTAGATTTTCCAATATATTTTTAAAAATTCCGAGGCCGCTACAAACTACACTATTATATAAGAGATTTTATTGTATTATTTTAATTTTGTTTTCTTAGCCCAATAGTTCAATCCACGAGCTCAAAAAAGTGCCTTCGCGCATTTTATGAAAACTTGCTTCGGAATATTGGCTATATCTACCAATATGAGCAAAATTGAAAAAAAGCGAGGCCGCTACGAACTTAAATAATAGGTAACTATTCTTCAACATTTTATAAGTTAAAGTTGTCAAAATCTTTCCGTTTCTCAGATTAAGGACGCCGAAATTAGCTATTTTGTGCAAAAACACGCTCAAAATGTAATAGGCCTCTTCACAGTGAGACAATTGTTTATTTTTACCACCTGCAGTTGTACAGTACCTGTGTATCGCAATAAAGATTTTGAATTGAATTGAAATAAAAATGTAGGTATATATTTAATTTAATTTGCGGTTGCAAACTCAAGACTTACAAGAAAATGTATTTCTGATATGTTAAAGAGTAGCCTAAAACAACAATCATGTATTTTTTTTAGCTGTCCAAATTCAACGTATTAGGAAAATTTACCTCCAAAATACTAAAAAAAATTAAAGAAATTTTTATCGAGCAATTTTTTTAACGTCTACGCTTATTTGTTTTAGATAATGAAAAAACACCCTTATTTCTCAAATTTTCTATTTGTGTTTTTTAAAGAAAATACGAGTTAGAGCCGCTATAAAAAAACACGTGCATTCGAAATATAATATGTTTTATGTTTCTGGCCACGAATAGCTAAAGCTTGGTCTAGAAGATTGTAGAAAAGCGATTTTTTTTAAATATTTTTTGTGAGGTATGGAAAAGATATATAAAATAATATTTTTTTAAGATATGTAAGTCCAAGTGAGATTATATTGAAAGGGACGATAAAAATGTGTAATTTTAGGCTTTGATCATACGATTTGGTAGATGTACGAATGCTACTCACGGCGGACAAACTGTAAACGGTCGGAAAATTGTAAAACGGCGCCGGCAGATTGTAAACAGGTTTAGATCACTGGTGCATTTAAGGTTCCGGTTAGGTTATTTTACGACCACAACGTTTAACGAACGTGCCAGAAACTAATTACGCGCCGTTTTGTGAAACGCCGCGGCATAATGTAAAATGACGAATAAAAAATTTCTCGGGATTTTGTAGAATGCCAAGGCATAATGTAAAACGAAAAATAATGAAATTTGCCTGCGACATATCTAGAATACGCATGTATTTGTGTGTAGGAAGGACAGCCTTCCGAATACTGAAAGGGCTTGATCAGTCAACGTAACTGAACAGCATTCAGCGAAAAAATAAGCCATTTTCACACAAACGGACTGTTTGCAGTTTTGTATGGAGAGTCCGATTTTTAGTTTCCCTCTCTTAACACTATGCAAGCCCTCTGTCTTCTTTTTGCTTCCTCATAAAAACTTGCGCTGATAATAGTGGAACTTGAATACAAAAACCCATTTTTCGTTAATTGGATGCTATGGTTGGTAGCTCGCTCCGTTTAACGCTCCTCTTAACACTACGCAACCCTCAAAACCCCTCTTCGAATGTTGTCACGTATTTTCTCGGCAAACACACAATAAACCGTAAATATTACAAAAACAGACTGCAATTCTGTTATCTCGTCGTAAAACATTCGCTAGATATCTCTAGTATTTATTTTAAAGACGTGGTTTATGTTTTAAAAGATAAACTAGTAACTTTTGGGAAATTTGTTATATCCATTCGTTTTATTCATTTTTATTTTAGGTTTGTTATAATATGGTTTGAAAAACTAACAATTTCTCATTAGAAAAATGAATTGAAGATACTTAAACAGTGACAATGGAACTATGAACATAATTTTTCTTCCATTTCTTTAATTTTAAAAATGGGCGCAAATGGGCTTGGAGGCTAGCGGCACGCAAAGTTATAAATAAATTAGTTTATTTTCAAACACAAATCTATACTCATCATCATTATCATGTCAGCCGAAAGACGTCCACTGCTGGACATAGACCTCGCCTAAAGATCTCCATGACGACCGGTCCTGGCAGCGGCTTCCCGCAACCTTGACCAGATCGTCGGTCCACGTTATGGGAGGCCTGCCAACGCTTCGTCTTTCGTTAAGTGGTCGCCACTCTAGAACGCTTACGCCCCATCGGCTCTCGGTCCTTCTTGCGATGTGTGCCACTTTAGTTTAGCGATTCTCAGTTAGTCAGTTACTTTAGTTCTTCTGCGGATCTCCTCATTTCTGATTCGGTCGCGCAGAGAAACTCCGAGCATAGCCCTTTCCATTGCCCTTTGGGAGACTTTGAGCTTCCTGATAAGGCCCATCGTGAGCGGCCACGTCTCGGTGCCATATGTCATCACTGGCAACACACACTGGTCAAAGACTTTCGTCTAGAGACACTGAGCTGAGACAGACGTCTTGAGAAATCTATACTACTAAATACATATGTAAATATGGTATAATTAAATTATGCAAAAACTGGTACATACTCAAGTCAGCTTACACTTTTAAAAGTTAGTATCAAGTACTTACAACTTGTCTGTTACCTACTAACTTGTAACACGCGGAGTGTGATCCACAGTTTACGCACATAATGTGCTCCACAGTATACACGTACAGTGTTGTCTATAGTATACACGCTGAGTGTGCTCTACAGTATACATGAAGAGTGTAGTCTGTAGTGTACACGCAGAGTGTACTCTAGTTTACATGCCGAGTGTGCTCCATAGCTAAAACACAAAATGTGCCTAACAGTAAGAGTGTGCTGTACAGTATACACGCAGAGTGTGCTGTATAGTTTATACGCAGAGTGTGTTCTAGTTTACACGCGGACTGTGATCTATAGTTTACGCGAAGAATTTGCTTTACAATATTCACGCAGAGTGTGCTCCATAATTTACTCGCAGAATGTGCTGTATAGTATACACGCAGAGAGTGCAGTATGGTATACACGCAAAGATTGCTGTATAGTATACACGCAGTGTGCTGTATTGTGTACACGTAGCGAGTGCTATACAGGGTGTCTCATTCAAATCGGTCAGTATGGGAAAGTCTGAAACTATAAGACATACGAAGATTTGTTCTTAGGAACCATGTCACCGATTTTGATAAAAAGAAAAACTGCATTCATACATTTGAAAAAAAAAAGTGTACCCAGCTGGGGAATCGAACCCGGTAGTTTTGAAAAAAAAGCTTACAGTTTTTCTGTTTAAATAACGGTTGTGTAGGTCTTAAGCAGTAAATGTCTCTATGAAACACGATGTCTAAAATGAATAAAATGCATTGTTTTTACATACTTTAATTTATCATAGTAGGTGTTCGAAGTGACCACCGTTTTTTTCAATACAATATGGGTACACTTTTTTTTCAAATGTATGAATGCAGTTTTTCTTTTTATCAAAATCGGTGACATGGTTCCTAAGAACAAATCTTCGTATGTCTTATAGTTTCAGACTTTACCATACTGACCGATTTGAATGAGACACCCTGTATATTATACACTCAGAGTGTGCTGTATAGCATACACATACAGAGTGTCAGCAGATTGTAAACGGTGTTAGATCACTACTGATGGATTTTAGGTTAGTTAACACGCTCCGATCCCAAAGCAGGCCTGTGACACTCCGCACTCTAGGTATGCAACGCGGCGCTAGAAGTCGACTGGGTATGCACTCGATTTTACTTTTCTTTATGTCATCTTAAGCTTATGGCGGCAAAATAGGTAAGTAGGCATTTATTTATTTATTTATTTTATTTGCATGCTTGATTGAACAATATTACATACCTACTTCCATCTCGCTCAGTATCCTGTCCGCGATCACCCGCGATTTAAAAACGTGTCCTAAGCGGTACACTGCAAGTATCGACTTTATGCGTAGACGGTAAGGTTGAAATTTGTTTGCACCCAGCCTGGGAGTGACGGATCTGTAAGCGTTAGTTTACTATTATTTAATCTGTACCCGAAGTTAGGACATCTTGCGACCACAATGCCGATACCGCCGATAACGCCGGTCGCCGAGCCGAGCAAGCAAAGTGGCGAGTGGCCGGCGAGTGCCAGAAACTTCATTATCTAAAATGCCGCGGCATGAAGTAAAATGACGAAATTAAAAATTTCTCATCATTTTTGCCAAGGCATTACGTGAAGCGGCAGTTTATACAATTTCCCTACAAATTGTATATTCTTTGTCTTACCTGAGCACATTATGAACACATAAGGAGCACATTACAAGCAAAGCGCTTTAAATTGACAGAATAAGACTGTATACAACCACCAAACCGAGTCAGAAGTAATTTGTGTAAAGACGAAAGTACACAGCAGATCATTGAGGACGCGCGGATTCCATTCACAATTTTAATGAGTTTCACGACCGGTTTAAGGGCACTACATAATTTAATTATCAACTTTAAAATCTACACTTCTATTTTAAGGGGTTCCGATACCAAAATGGTAAAAAAAGGAACCCTTATGGTGCGACTTTGTCTGTCTGTCTGTCCGTCTGTCTGTCTGTCACACATGTATATTTCAGCAACCACTCATGTTATCGACTTGAAATTTGGAATAGTTTTAAAATATGGTTGTCCAACTCAATTGCACTTGAAAGAATCAAGAAAAAATTATGATTATTCATGTAAAGGGGGCCCAAATAGGGGGGCACAATTTCAAATTATCGGTACTAGGCCGAGTGGGGTATCATATGAAAGGGCTTTACTTGTACATTCTAAAATATATTTTTGTATTGTTTTACATCTCATAGTTTTCAAGTTATGATGAAAAATGTCAAAAAAAATACCGTTCCCCCCTCTTATCTCCAAAGTTTGTGAATGGAAAAATCTGAATTAATTACAGTCGATAGATATTTATGTAAATATTACAGAAAAAATAAAACTATATTTCTAAGTTGCACAGTTTTTCAGAAATCTGCTAAAAACCTTTACACAAACAAATTTGGTTTTGCGGTCCTAAAAATGGACTTTATTGCTTCCAAAAATACGAAAGGTATATCGGAACCCTCGGCACGCGAGTCCAACTCGCACTTGACCGGTTTTTATACCTGGTATGAGGGCTAGATTTTCGAAAAGGAAAGGGCACGATCAGTCAACGTAACTGTACAACTTTCAGTGGATAAAACTTTCAGAAAATATAATAAAAACAGGCAAGTGCGAGTCGGACTCGCATGCTGAGGGTTCCGATATACCTATTATATTTTTAGAAGCAATAAAATCTTTTTATCTTAGACTAGCTGGTGCCCGCGACTTCGTCTGCGCAGAATCTGCGGTCTCACCCGCACTAAATGCGTTTTCCCGTAGGAATGAAGTGTTTTCCCGCAGTAAAAAGTAGCCTATGTGTTATTCCAAGACCTAAACTATATGTGTGCCAAGTTTCATTAAAATCCATTCAGTAGTTTTTACGTGAAAAAGTAACAAACATCCTTACAAACTTTCGTGTTTATAATATTAGTAGGATAGGATATTAGTAGGAAGTAGGATATGATAGGATAGGAAGTACGGAGACCTCGGTGCTTGAGTTCGACTGGCATTAGGCCGGTATTTCTTCTTTAAAATAAATAGTACAGCAGCACTGCACTTACTTTCTCGCGATATACGAGAGTCCATACCCCATTCGGGGTTGTTCCTCGTAGCCAAACTTTTTCGCCAAACTGATTTGGCTACGAGGAATACCATTTCCTCGTGGCCAAACTCGTTTGAAAACAGGCAAAGTAAGTACAGTTAGGTACAAACAAAAAAGTCAATTTTATTACTTATTTTATTCTCGTTTCTATTTAAAAGATTAAGCATTCTAAGTCCATACTTGTATCTGGATGTTTAAAACCTATGTTTACTTTAGTTTTATTCTGTCAATAGATGTCACTACTGTGTTTCTGAAACGTGGTAACATATGGTTTTGTACGTAGTATATAAGCTTTGCCCATTAAATTTTGCGCATTCTCCAGCCAACCACCGAAGGCTGTAGTTTCATTATACCTTGATCTCCTACCTGATCATATGGGGATCCTGTTCATGGTCCTTCGAGCCGGAACCAGTACAGACTCCAGTGAGTAAGTGCCTGCCGCCGTTTTTGCTGCTACGCACCTGGAGGGTTCGCACCGACGTGACCTGACCAGAGTCACTAACGGGAGGCTGAGGAGCGGAGGAGCCGCTTCCAGTCGAGGAGCAGCGGGACGCGGAGGCAGCCGATCAGCGTCGCCATCGTGGATGAGCGCGCACCTGCACGGGCAAGGCACGTAGTGGAAGTCCAAGTGGAGGAAGTTAACGTGGTTTGTGATATGCCAAACTATGAGTAGAAGTCAAAATTTAACAACAAGATAACGTTTGGAGTTAATTAAGGACTTAAAAAATTTGGACAGTAGTTTAGGACTTAGAATAATTTCAAGAAAAGTGTTCAAACGGGGCCTTCAGGACCATTAAGTTGAACGGGGAACCTACGCCCGTTTTTTTGTTTTTTAATAATTTCCGAATTTCGACTTTGTTTTTTCTAAGTAGAATTTTGAGAGTTCGCTAAATATTCATATATTCATATTCATATTCATTTAATTAGTATTAAACATACATTGTCAACATTTTTTGTCATTATTACATTATTGTACTTATAATGTACTTATAATGATAAATGTAAATAAAATTATACTATACTTATAACTATTACAATCAATCAATTTTATAGATTGCTATGAAACTTGAGGTGTTTCATAGGAGAGGAACTCTGTCACTGAGTAAAACGCTTTTTGCAATAGAAAGTTTTTAAGTTTATAAACAAAGGCACGATCCGATTTGGCGGACTTAATACTGTCGCTAATTACATTGTAGATACGGGGCCCTATGTAATATAGGGAGTGACCAGTCTTAAGTAGCCTGTGTTCAGGGTTTTCTAATTCTTGCCTTCTAGCAGCACATTGCCTTGTCCCGAACCATTTCTGTTTAGGAAATTCTTCTATATTGAATCTAACATATTTAGCTACCTCAAACACAAAGAGAGATGGCAGAGTTAGAATACCTAATCTTATAAAGTATTCTTTGGCAGGAGTGTCGTCTGGTACCTTCGCTATTCTTCGGATGACCTTTTTTTGTAGTACAAAAGGTCGGTCTCTGTTAGCAGACAGTCCCCAGAGTTCAATGCCATACATGAGGATGGAATGGAAGTAGCCGTAGTAGGCCTTCAGTAAATTAGGTGTTGAAAGTGTAGGTACAAGACGAGTTATCGCGTAGTAAGCAGAATTTAGTCTGTTACATAGGGCATCGATGTGCTTATCCCATTTAAGACCACTGTCAAAAGTATAGCCTACGAAACGTGTATGATTGCTTACGGGAATAGTGATGTTACTGACATTTACACATAGCGGGACATTGGTTGGTACATTCCTTAGGGAAAATTCAAGCAATGTTGTTTTATCTAGGTTGAGGAGCATGCCATTTGCAGTGAACCACACCATCATCCTTTCTATCGTAGACTGTACGTAGGTACAAAGGTCAGTTCTGGATTTCGCGCTTATGACAGCACAAATATCATCAGCATACATAACGAAATGTACATTATTGGCTTTAAATGGTAGATCATTCATTAATATGATAAATAAAGAATTGCCCACATTCGAGCCTTGAGGTACAGATCTGTCACCAACAACACCAGGAGTAGACTTCTCATCATTGATAACAGTCACTTGAGTTCGGTCCACCAAGAAAGAGGAAATCAGTTGTAAAGCATTACCCCTGACACCATAGTGCTCGAGTTTAGCTTCAATCAGTTTATGGTCAACCAAGTCGAAAGCGCGGGAAAGATCAAAGAAAACAGCCGCCACCTTGTTGCCACACTCAAGCTGGGCCAACACGGAGCGGTGCAGCGCACGCGCCGCTGTCGACGTCGAGCGCTCCGGCTGATAAGCGTTTTGTTCCTCACACAGACATTTATTCTTAGTAAAAGGGTTCGAACTAAACACGCCTTTTGATTATAATATTATTAAGATGGAAGGTTTACGTAAAGTACAACAAAACTTGATAAGAACTATCACACAGGCTATTAAAAACTTCAAAAAGGCATCTAAAGATCGCAAAGCTAAGGCTTTGTATCTTACAGCTCACTTGGAAGATGCGAAGAATGACTGGGCTGAAATTAAGAATAATCATAATGAACTAGGCCCTTTAATTGAGGACAAAAGTGACGTTTATTTCAAAGAATTCGAAACAGTTCAAGAAATGTATTATGATTATCAAGCCGACTTGATCGAAGCTTTAAATGCTTTGCCCTCAGATAGTTCAAGCTCCCAAAATGAAAATCGTTCATTAGTTAACAAGACAAGTAGTCTTAAATTACCCAAAATTTCTATTAGTCCTTTCACTGGAAATTACGAAGATTGGACGACTTTTAAGGATTTATATTTGTCTCGGGTCCATAATAATGAAGATTTGGATGATGTGCAAAAGATGCATTACTTGAAAAGCTATCTTTCAGGTGAAGCTGAACAACTTCTTAGGCACGTACCAATAAGTTCTGCCAATTATGAAGAATCCTGGTCGATATTGCTTAAACGGTACGACAACAAAAAATACCTCGTGGATTGTTTGTTGAAACGTTTTATGGACCATCCAAATATAACCACTGAGTCTAGCGCAAGTCTTAAGGAATTACTTGACACGACTGTTAATACCTTAAATGGATTGAAAAACTTAGAAGTAGATATTTGTTCTTGGGATACTATAGTTATATACATAATCTGTTCAAAATTGGATTCCGAGACGCGAAGACAATGGGAGCTAACTATTAGCTCATCAGATGAACTACCAAATTTAAAACAAATGAAGAGTTTTTTGGAATCGCGATTTCGGTCACTAGAATTTTTGAACACCACGATTAAACAAAAACCAAGTTTCAATAATTTTAACCCTAAGGTCATGCATGCTAGACGAAGTGTAAAATCTAATACTAAAAAGTGTCTATTCTGTGAAGGGACTAAACACAGAGTATGTATGTAGATAAGCCAACTCTGTGTTTAGTCCCTTCACAGAATAGACAAAACCCCTACGGGTTTTGCAAAATAAAATTGGAAACACGACGTGATTTTGTTCAAACCAATGGTCTGTGTTTTAATTGTCTTGGCCCACATCACACTGCTAATGCTTGCCGCGTCATATCGAGATGCAAAGTCTGCAGGAGCAAACACCACTCGTTACTCCATCCACTGCAAGATCCCATCCCGGTATCACACAAACCGGAGATCGCGGTAGGAGATGCTGCCGCAACGATTCCTTCTCAGGTCGGAGAATCGACGGAAAATGGTGAGACTTCCTCGAAAGGTGTATCACATTTTTCAAATGAAAGCCGGGAGGCGGGAGGCTTGTGGGACAAGTTCTGTTAGCTACCGCCCTGGTCAAAGTAAAGGCTAGGAACAACAGTACGCTACGCTAGTGATGAGAGCCTTGATTGATCAAGGATCTCAGGCGTCTTTCATAACGGAATCAGCAGTGCAATTACTTGGATTGAAAAAGAGGCCTACAAAAACGACTATTTCAAGTCTAGGCGGGGATAAGAGTATTGTAGCCTCTAAAGATAATGTAACGATAGAAATTCAATTACGTCCGAATCGAATACAGATTTTCATATCCAAGTAAATGTGCATGTTTTGGGAGCAATCACAAATCTTCTACCTTCAGAGAAGTTGACTTACTATAGTTGGCCAGAATTGGCAACTATTAATTTGGCCGATCCACAGTTTCATACTCCTAATAAGGTTGACATTTTGCTCGGCGCAGATGTATACGGCCAAATTATCAGGGAAGGACTGATCAGAGGTCCTAAAGGATTGCCCATCGCACAAAATACGGTTTTCGGTTGGACTTTATCGGGTCCTTCACATTTGAGTAAAAATGAAAATCACTCGAACCTTCAAATGTGTCACCACAATTATAATAATAAAGTTTTGCCAAAATGTAGAACACTGACAGTGTTGTCTGACAGACACACAGGTTCAATACCTTTGCATCAGGTCATTTCTCAGTCGGTGAACCATCAGTTTTTTGTCCCAAAGAAAAAAAAAGAAAAAAGTTATTTATACAGTCCTCTCTCAGCATTTCAAGGCGGTGGCAAATAACTAAGAAAATGGTTCCAGATTTATGGCCTTAATGACTACATTAATATTTGGTGTTTAGCGTGAAAAAAATGTAACAGTTAATTTATGAGTCTGAAACAAACGACGGCAACGAAGTTTTAGTAAAAAGAATAGTTTGCCTCCAGCTCGTTAGCATAAGGGCATAATTACATAAAGACTAACAGGTTTGAACAAGATTACTCGAGTTATAACTCATGTGTATCAAACTTTGTACAAATGTATTTTATATTTCTTTAACGCTGTCATGATGTTTGTTTTAATAAAATTTTTCTGTTACTATGTATGTTCATGGTGGGCGGTAGATATAAAAATATATATATAAAATATAATACATTACCGTAATGGCCGGCCGAGGCCCAGAAGCGTGAGTCGTTCAATACCTGGTTGCGGCCAAGGCTTGTATAGTACTTTTCTCAATAAATGCGTGGAAATTCAAACTTACTATAATTCAAACAAACAAACTTTCTACTTACCAAACAAAGCATAGATTTTGATGGCAACAAGTTTTCTATTACAGCTCTTGCCGCTTGTGGCTGCAGTTCCATATCGTGTTTTTATTTTTGTATGTACGTAGTTTGTGACATTGATGCCCAAACGAAAAGCAGAACCTGAACATTTTTACGTTTAATAAATTCTAACTCGTCCCATCTTTTTATGCGTC
Source organism: Athrips mouffetella (assembly GCA_947532105.1). Classification (NCBI taxonomy): domain Eukaryota; kingdom Metazoa; phylum Arthropoda; class Insecta; order Lepidoptera; family Gelechiidae; genus Athrips; species Athrips mouffetella. Next base: position 1,009,141 of record OX383968.1, on the reverse strand, counting down.
CAAATGAAACGATAAGTCAATTTTAAAAGATTAAAACCATATAAATTGAACAACGGAACGCTTTCATAACTATATTTCACAATCAAAAGTCATTATAAGCTGCAAGCCAGACAGAACGGGCGCGGCGCGCTTCGGGTGCGCCCGAGGCGCGCTTCGAGCGCCCCCGTGGTACACTTTTCGGCTGGACGACGCAATCGATGGCAGCGGACTGTGCTGTGCGGCGGCGTGCCGGTGGTGCACCGACAGTGCGCCTTAGGCATGCCGTCTCGTCGCCTGTTCAAATCGCATGCATACAAAATGTAGGAGTACGACGCGGTGCAAGCCAGACAGAAGAGGTGCGCTGAAGGCGTGCCGTGCGGCGCACCTCTTCTGTCTGGCCTGCGCCTAAGTCGCCATTGTCAACAAAGAGAATTTATCATAGGTATCCTCTACGATGGCGAGTGTACTTTGACGAGTTTGGCCACGAGGAAATGGAATTCCTCGTAGCCAAATCAGTTTGGCGCAATAGTTTGGCTACGAGGAACAACCCATCATTCAACAGTGTCCCCACCGGGAATCAAACCTAGAACTTCCGAATCAAGAGTCGAATGTTCTAACTACTAGATTATAAAGAGCTGCGGATAGTAAAGAGTAAATAAGGACCAAGTGCAAACTTAAGTTTGTAATTTCATACAAATAATATAGAAATACAAACTTACCTATACTAGATTTATGTAAAAATGTTTAAATCAAATATGCAGTCAGGTACATAACCAATTTAGAATTCCAATTTGAAGCATTAAAATGAGCTCATTGAAACCGATTTTGATTGAAATTTTTGGGAGACTTGCTTTTTACGATGTATAAGTGATATAGAACACATTTTTGAAAAAATTAGAAAAACTTTTTTTTTTCACGAATGGATGGAATGGACAGCTCCGCTCGAAAGTAAAAATGCGCAGTGTGTAACGACCCTACCCTTAATTAATAGGTATTTAACAGAAACAAGATGATTTGAATGAAAATGTTGTATGAATTAAATAAACATATATTTTGTGGTTAGACCTGACTATTCACTCCAAACCTCTGTAATATGTATGTCAATGAAAATAATAAGAATAGTAAGTTGATCAATGTCCTAGTAAGTTGGTCATCTTTCGAAAACTCGGTTCGCAGATCCATACCGTACCAACCCATCTCTACCCGTGGGTGTCGTAAGAGGCGACTAAGGGCTTATGAACCAGGGGTTGGGCAACATCATCTTTGCTCCAGTAAAAATACGGTTTTGCAAAACATTAAATGTTAATAGCTACTTTTTTGTGTATATCGTATTTAAATATGATGTTAAGACGCAATATTTACGAATCCACCTAAAATTTAAAGCGGAATATTTTTTTCGAATAACAGCTAAGGCAAAAATTGTAATAGACAATTATATACTTTGTATCATAGATAAACGTATACTTTACATATAGGCATCAAAATCCACCATAAATATATTTAAAAATATCAATTTATTTCAAAATATAAAATCTCCACTTATTTTTACATATAAGGTCCAATAAAGTCGAGGTAAAATAATAGAAATAAACTGAGCTAAACTCAACCTTTTTAAATGTAAGTGATTCTTATATATATTCACCAAAATGCCATACTAAATAAAAAAAAAAGTTTTTTGTATTCGCTGGTTTACAAAGATTTTGTAAACATTTATATTGGATTTGCCAAAAATGAGATTATACAGCACTATTTAAATTATTAGAAAGCAAAACGGATCTATTACTATTTTTGGTTGCGAAGATAAGCTTTATTTAAATTTCGTGCTATAAAAGTTAAACAATACAAAAAAGCTAATATTTTTAGGTGGATTCATGTATAATATGAAATTCTGAATTATAGCAAGCCGTTAATAAAAAAAATAATCTATTAACATTTTTTCCGAAATTCCATATTTTATTTAATGTTTGGACGGCAAAATCTATACATCTATATCTATACATATAATAAAAGAGTAGAAACCGCGTGTCTGTACTTTTGATGAATTTATCAAAAAATGAGTGTGGGCGATAAGAAAGGACTAATAGAACACAAATATTTTTTTTTTGAATTTTTTGTCTGTCTGTCTGTCTGTCGGTCTGTCTGTCTGTCTGTATGTTTTCGATAAACTCCTAAACTACTGAATGGATTTTCACGCAGTTTTCGCAGGTAGATTAAGCTTAGCTCTGAGCAACATATAAGCTATGTTTCATTCAAATCGGTTCACTCAATCAGAAGCTACACTAATGTAAAGTATCAAACTGCCTGTGCGCTAATAACTCACAAACTATCAAACCGATTCAAACGGGGTTTTCAATTACGAGTTTGGCTAACTTTTTTGCAACATAAAAATTAAGTCTCATTGCAAACGATTCACTCAGACAGAAGGTACGCGAAGTTTCAACCGGCGGCGCAAATAACTCAAAAACTATTGAACGGATTCAAACGGGGTTTTCAATAACCTGTCAAGCTTACTTCTGTGCAACATATTTGCTTACTTTAATTAAAAACGGCTCACTCAGACAAAAGGTGCGCGAAATTTCAGGCGGTGGCGCCAATAACTCAAAAGCAACTGAACCGATTTAAACGAGGTTTTCAGTAACGTGTTTGGCTTACTCCATGCAACATGTATGCTTAGTTTCATTGCAAATGGTTCACTCAGACAGAAGATTCACCAAGTTTCAAGCGGCGGTTCCAATAACTCACAAACTACTTAACGGATTTAAACGGGGTTTTCAATAACGTGTTAAGCTTAATTCTTTGCAATATATTAGCTTAATTTCACTGAAAACCGTTCATTCAGACAGAAGGTGCGCGAAGTTTAAACGGCGGCACCAATAGATCACAAACTACTGTACCGATTCCAACTGGCATTTCCATGACGTGCTTGGATTAGGTACTTCCGTGCAACATTTAAGCTTAGGTTAGTTGAAAACGGTTCACTCAGATAGAAGTTTCGCAAAGTTTAAAGCGAAGGCGCGAATAACTCACAAACTTTTGAGCCGATTTAAACGTGGCTTTCAACAACGCGTTTGGCATACTCCTATGCAATATATAAGCTTAGTTTCATTGCGATAGGTTGACTTTGACAGAAGATACGCAAAGTTTTAAGCTACAGAACCAAGAACTCACCTACTGAACTGATTTAAACGAGGTTTTCAATGACGTGTCGGGCTTCTGTATGTGCAACTTATAAGCTTTATTTCATTGCAAAAGGTTCACTTAGACAGAAGGTTCACGAAATTTTAAGCGGCCGCACCAATACCTCACAAATTACTTGAACGACTCAAACGGGGTTTTCAATAACGTATTTGGGTTGCTTTCGTGTAATATTTAAACTTTTTTTTATTGCAATTTGTTCACTCAAACAGAAAATAGGCGAGTTTATAGTTTCAATCGGTGAAGCCGAGCTGAAATCAAACAAAGCTTATAACTTTGAACGGAAGAAAGCCAAATACGTTGTTGAAAATACCGTTTGATCCGGTCCAGTTGTTTGTGTAAAAGTCGTGGGTACAGCTGAAGATTGGTAAAATCTAGATTTAGTTTTATGATAAAAATAATAATAAAAAAATCCTATCTCAAAATCCTATATCAAAATACTTCAAAAAATAAAGAGAGATGTGAATCATTGTTTTTTAGGAATTGTCTTTTAATGGGAGAAATAAGTTAAAAAGATGGTACAGAAGTGAAGTCCAACAGTTTTGTATGTAGGTACATGTACAGTTAAAAGCATGTGAAGCTAGACACGTTGTACTCTGTACCGCTCTTTTTTCAGTGGCCACAGAAGCTAAAGTGACTGAGCCTCAGATTTAGTTAGGCTTTGTTTTGTATAAGAAATAACAAAACCCGTATCATAGTTACTCCGCGTGGAATTCTACTATGGTTTTACACTTACGAGGATACTGGGCGACCTAACAGTCCACACGTAAACAAGAGGTGTTTAATTTACTTACAAAAATCCGTATTATCGGTACTCTGTATACCTAATAATATAAAGGCGAGAACTGCACTGTCTGTCTGTCTGTCTGTAACGCTTTTATGACTAATCCGATAAACCGATTGTGATAAAATCTTGGTACGAAGATAGTTTGAACCATGGGAAAAGTCATTAGCTACTTTTTCTGAACCCCACGCGGACGGAGTCGCGGGCAACAGCTAGTAAATAAATAAATGAAGTAAATTTAGGTGGATTCCATTAAAAAGCTTTACACAGAAATATAATCTATCGATCTGAAAAAGAATCACGGCTATTATCAATTATTTCCGTTTCGCCATACAATCTCTCGTAATTTTACTGGAGATACTGCGGTCACCAACAACAGCGGTCGCCAGCCGCAACGCTTACAAGCGTGGTGACTATGGTAGAGCCCCTCCTAAGTACCACGCGTTTTAGCAGGAGTTCTGAAGGGAGCTCCCGGTCCTGCAGTGAACGTTTTGTGGGATGTTATGATGATGAACCTGCCTGAAGCAGCATGAAAGTGTTAAGCTTATTTAAACAATAATTATGTCTTTTTACGACTTCTTATTACTTTGAGAACTTTCTTTCTGTATTTGAAAGAAAGCTTATCTTGGTCAACCTTCTGGGCGTTGTCCGGTGGGGCGTCCAAGAAACCGCTGAAAGGATGAAGTCGCCAAAGACGTGAAAGAGCTGAAAGTGCCTGTCTGGTCAGATTTGGCACAGAATAGAGAAGAATGACGTAATTTAACGTCGTAGGCCAAGATCCACTTCGGGTCGCTGAGCCAGCGAAGTAAGTAAGTAAGTATTACTTTGAGAAGCATCTAACTCATTCAACGACGTTGACAATTAAAATGCACAAGTGATCTAAATCCATTTACAATTTGCCGACGACATTTTAGCTTTTTTAGGCGGCTACTTAGTCTTTTGGTGACTTTGAAAATTCTAAGAAAAAGACAATCTTTAAATCTTAGACTTGAAATAAAATTCTTAGAACAAGACAGCAAACGCTAAATTATTTTAACCACAAGACCAATAATAAGTCTGTTTATTTTTCATCACACAAACACTTGAACAAAATTGAGGTTTATTTACATTTAAAAGACTTAAAGGCCTACCTTTTCATTAACTTAAACGTAACGAACCAAAATATTGTATTTAGATCTCTCCTGTTTATTTTACGCAAGATATCAAAGGTCTAACTTGAAATTACTTAGCGATTTATGTGCCTTCAAAAATAAAAGCCCATGTGGTGCCGGCAAAGAATATCACTAACCCATCTCTACCCGTGGGTGTCGTAACAGGCGACTAAAGGATTATAAACTGAGGGATGGGCAAGAGCGTCCTTTAGTGTTTCGTACCATCTTACATACTGCAGTCACCAACCCAACTACTGCGGTGGTGCTTGCCGCAACGCTAACAAACGTGGTGTGGAATTTCGGAGGGCTCGATGTCCAACAGTGAAAGTTTCATGGGATGTTATGATGAAGACTACGGTTCTAACAGGCTAATTCAAATTATATTTTTTTGCAGTGAAAACTTCTTTAGCGGCGCTTGGCACTTTTTTAGATGGGTAAAAATGTCAAACTCACGTCAGATGTCGCGTCAGATGTCGCGTCAGATGTCGCGTCAGATGTCGCGTCAGATGTCGCGTTAGATGTCAAGTCAGATCTCACGTCAGATGTTTAAGTTTTTAAGTGAAAACTTCTTTAGCGGCGCGTCAGATCTGACGAAGATTGTCTAAATGTAATATAAATTGTCATGTTTGTCTACGATAGCGCAATAAATGAATATTGTATGTACTTTTATACTGATAAAAAAACAATTCGTGCGAAATTATTCCCTAATCATTCCAAAATATTTAAAAATGCACAACGTTGATGTTTAAGTTTTCACTTCTGCCGGCACTCCCGGAGTGCAACCCGACTTTTTTTTTATTTCAAACAGACAAACAAGCAGACATCCCACCTGATGAAAAGTATCACTGTCGCTCATGGACACCTGCAATACCAGAAAAGGCGATGTTTGTGCGTTGCCGGTCTTTTTAGAATTTACCCGCTTTTTAAAAGCCATCGTTACTACTAGAGAAAACCGTCTAAGGGTTACAGCGTTCAGCTCCCGACCCAGCGGTTCTGGGTTCGATTCCCGGTGGGGACACTGTCAAACAAAAGTCACTTTATGCGACTTCCTCAGTCAGGTTAGCTTTTTTTTTATGTTATAAGTGGGCAGGTGGGCCACCTGATGATAAGTGGTCACCACCGCCCACAGCACCCACTATCTCATTAATGGCAAATTTTGACACTAATAAGACAGCAAAGCTCGTTGCTCACTTTGAGAACTAAGATGGTATCTCTCATGTGCCAGTAATTTCACTGGCTCCTTTGCCCTTCAAACCGAAACACAGCAGTTCGAACACTGCTACTTCACGGCAGAAAAATGCAAGGGGGTGGTACTTCCCCAGACGGACTATCCACAAAAGCCCTACCACCTGTAAAGTGATTGTCTTAAAAATAAGATGATTTTATGCTTCGAAAGGTACGTTAAGCCGTTGGTTCCGCCTACTATCTACAGAAGTATTTGTTAATAAGGCATAGGCCTATGGTGGGTCAACAACTCTGACACCAGGGTCATCATCATCACAAAATGCCAAAATGCCATGCGTCCACTGCAGGACAGGGAGCTCCCTCTAGGACTACAGCCAAATCGCGTGCTACTTGGAGGGGATCTACCATAGTCACCACGCTTGTAAGCGTTGCGGCTGGCGACCGCTGTTGTTGGTGACCGCAGTATGAAAGATGGTACGATACACAGAAAGATGCTGCTGCCCATCCTCTGGTTCATAAGCCCTTAGTCACCTTTTAAGATACTAAGTCTAAGTTGTAAGTCACGGTAGAAATATATGTATGGAATGGGTTGGTACTATGTAGGCTAAGGGTACATCTCGCCCCCTCAAAAACTCGCCCATGGGCGAGATGAACCTTTTGGAAAATAGCTAGGGCCAGATTCGCCCTAAAGCAAGTTCATGTTCAGGCCAGTTGTACCTTTCAAATATCACTGGGGTACTATTATTTGCCGGCACCACCCGTACTTAGGACACGGACACCTAAGTGCAATGATATATTATGGTACCCACTGACATTGAAAGTTTGCCGTTATCTACACTATCTACATCTACACTAATATTATAAAGAGGAAAGATTTGTACCTATTTTTGTATGTTTGTATGTTTGTAATGAATAGGCTCCGAAACTACTAGACCGATTTGAAAAATTCTTTCACCATTAGAAACCTGCATTATCCGGGATGAACATAGGCTATAAAATATTTTAAAAAAAGTTAGCGTTCCGTATGAAAACTTCGATAATGTAACCCAAGGTGTGAAAAAAATACTAAATAGCATCCTTATATCGAGTACGCTGCTGAAACTATTAACAATAGAGCAAAGTAATGTACTACAGAATTATAGAAACCATCAATATCTACAAAAAGGTCCGCGATACCATATGTCTAACTATTACAGTTATGTCACAATAACTACTTTTTCATGTTAAAATATGTAATAGTAACGCCGGTACAAACTATATAGGCCACATTATTCGTACCTATTAATCCTTATCCAAATAAATGATTTCGTATTCAAGGCTATATCAGTACCTGTAAATAACTTTTTGAATTATTCAAATCGGACATACCATTCAAAAGTTATCATGAGTGTAATCGTTATCAAAATTTAAATTAAAGAAACAGCGCCCTAAGTGACTGTAATGGTTTCATCTACAACAGAGCACAGAACTATATATAAGCTAATCGAAAAATTTGACTGGTCAAGTGCGTGTCGTTCCGTGTGGTAGCGGCAAAGAATAGTGCCAACCCATCTCAACCTGTAGGTGTCGTAAGAGGCGACTAAGGGTTTACAAACCGGAAGATGGGCAGTGACATCTTTCAGTGTATCGCACCATCTTACATACTGCGGTCACCAACAACCGCGGTCCATGGTGCCAGCCTTAATGCTAACAAGCGTGGTGACTAAGATACTTCCCCTCCACATTCTTCTAGCAAGGGCTCGAATTCTGGAGGGAGCTCCCTGTCCTGTAGTGGACGTATTATGGGATGTTATGATGGTTTTGATGAAGTGCGTGTCGGCTCGAGCGAATTTAATGCACTTCTGCGTGACTAAGATGGTATGACTGCCCATAACTAGGACAGTATTTTTACCTTAGTGGTACGGAACCCTCGGTGCGAGTCCAACTTGCGCTTGGCTGGTTTCTTTAGTAACCCCCGATGCAACAAGAACCTATATCTACCCGTGCGAAGCCGGGGCGAACCGCTAGTATTAGATAAGTTCAAAGCTGAAATGAACCAAAAATTTTATAAGAAAGGTTATTATAAAATATCAGATTACCTAGGAGAGAAAAATCCATGGAATTAGGCAGTGTTCTAACAAGCTAATTCAAAATTCAAATTAACTTATGTGTACTGTATCAACCTTGTACATTCAAAAATATTTAAAAGAGCGCGTGGGTATTTATTGTCGCTTCTTTTTTTCCATCATGGCGCAACTTTGTTTGTTCACTGTTTAGCTGACATCATTCATCATCATCATAACATCCTATGAAACGTCCACTACAGGACAGGGAGCTCCCTCCAGAATTCCAGCTTTTACTGGGAAAATGTGGAGGGGAAGTACCATAGTCACCTCGCTTGTCAGAGTTACGGCTGGCATTATGGACCCCGGTTGTAGGTGACCGCAGTAAGTAAGATGTAAGATACAAAGGAGGATGCTGCTGCCCATCCTCCAGTTAACCCTTAGTCGCCTGTTACGACACCCACGGGTATGTATGGGTTGGTACTATTCTTTGTCGGCACCACACTAATATCCAACAATAAATAAAATATTTTGAGTTTGAGAATATATGTTAATCTGGGTATGAAAGATCGGTCATCGACCTTGCAATCTACACGATATGATTGTGATGAACGTGCAGGCCATTAACGATACGCCTATTAGGCTGTTTGACTCGGCTAATGGCGATTTTAATTACATTTTGGATTTAATTTATGACACAAGCCAGCAAACGAACAGATTGGCCAGCTGTTGATAAGCAGTTAGCCTCTGAAAGGAGATATAGTATTTCATATGGTAGACAGATAGATACGGAATCTTTAATGCGCGAGTCCGACGCGCTCCTAGCCATCCAGCAAAATCCTTTTTTATGCGCACGGCTAAAGAGTAATAATAATACTAATAAAAAGCCTTTATTCAAAAAAATCACACACATTTTACATGTAAACCTCCGCCAAACTGCATGACAGTTTGTTGGCAGAAAGAAAATCTCTCAAAGTTAGTATTAACCAAGGAGGTTTTAACCCACGCTAAGCGAAGCGTAGTAAAACCTCCTTGGTTTTAACACATTGTTAGCATACCGGCTTTCCTTTGTCTATCTAATCTTTCACAGTGTTGTCCAGCTCGAATGTTCCTTTTGTACTTATGTTCTAGTGGAATTCTCTGCCTGCGTTTGTATTCCTGAGTTCATATAACCCGAATCTATTCAAGTTGCGAGTGAATAGGCTTCCTCGTGTGCGTCAGGATGGCGGGTGTACACGAATTTTAATTTAATTTTCATGAGAGATTAGTATCTAATTGGTAGGTACCAAAAAAAAATTAAATGTAGGATCAAAGGATCCCGCCAACCTGACGTCAGGATGGCGGGTTTTTTTGCATTTTGAACAATTAGCTGATTTTAAAAGCGTAGGAATTTATTACGTAAAAGGTACCTCCAGAAAATATAAGCCAAGCCAGATGAACGAGCGCCTTACAACTGTTGTATACAAATACGCAAAAACTCTCGGGTGGTAGTTTCGATTATGCTCAGCAGCGTCCTTCTGTATATCGTACCATCTTACATACTGCAGTTACAACAAGCGTGGTGACTATGGTACTTCCCCTCCAAATTATACTATTCGCTATCTGGAGGCAGCTCCTCGTCCTGCAGTCGACGTCCATGGGACGATGATGATGTTATGATGAAGATTTGTGTTGGACTAAAACCTTCGTCTGTGGTTCCCCTCTAAATTATACCATTCGCTATCTGGAGGCAGCTCCTCGTCCTGCAGTCGAAGTCCATGGGACGATGATGATGTTATGATGAAGATTTGTGTTGGACTAAAACCTTCGTCTGTGGTTCCCCTCTAAATTATACCATTCGCTATCTGGAGGCAGCTCCTCGTCCTGCAGTCGACGTCCATGGGACGATGATGATGTTATGATGAAGATTTGTGTTGGACTAAAACCTTCGACTTTGGTTCCCCTCTAAATTATACCATTCGCTTTCTGGAGGCAGCTCCTCGTCCTGCAGTCGACGTCCATGGGACGATGATGATGTTATGATGAAGATTTGTGTTGGACTAAAACCTTCGTCTGTGGTTCCCCTCTAAATTATACCATTCGCTATCTGGAGGCAGCGCCTCTTCCTGCAGTCGAAGTCCATGGGACGATGATGATGTTATGATGAAGATTTGTGTTGGACTAAAAACTTCGTCTGTGGTTCCCCTCTAAATTATACCATTCGCTATCTGAAGGCAGCGCCTTTTCCTGCAGTCGAAGTCCATGGGACGATGATGATTTTATTATGAAGATTTGTGTTGGACTAAAACCTTCGTCAGTGGTTCCCCTCTAAATTATACTATTCGCTATCTGGAGGCAGCGCCTCTTCCTGCAGTCGAAGTCCATGGGACGATGATGATGTTATGATGAAGATTTGTGTTGGAGTAAAACCTTCGTCAGTGGTTCCCCTCTAAATTATACCATTCGCTATCTGGAGGCAGCTCCTCGTCCTGCAGTCGACGTCCATGGGACGATGATGATGTTATGATGAAGATTTGTGTTGGACTAAAACCTGCCAATTTCAAACACCACCAACAAAGCAATAAAAAAGTCAAAGTGAACGGAAACAAAGGTTACAAGACGCTGATTTTGCCAAATTTAAAAAGCCATCGCCAAAAAGGCTTAAATTTGTCGTCGGTAAGCACAAGTGATTTATAACACGCTTGCAAACCCATATGTTTATTGGAGAGTCGACAAAAAAAACTTTATTGGCGTTTGCACGCATTGAAAATCGGTTTCTCTTTCTTTTTGTAAAATATAGTGCTAATGAAATACATTTGTTTTAAAAGGCAGGTAGTTAATAATGAACGGCCCAAGCACTTCCTCGCTGACTGTGTCTTGCGTAATGAAAGTGAAATTCTGTTTCGCTTCAGTGTCGTGGAGTAATAACATAGAAGTATCTCTATACTTAATCCAAGCCGTTTCATACTTATAATTTTATCGAAGCCGCGCCGGCAAACATTTAATTTTTTTATTTAATTTAATTTATTCAAAGAAAACCTTACAGCATTAAATTTTTATAAGAATAATTACATACATACATACATACATACATAACATCACGCCTCTTTCCCGTTGGGGTAGGCAGAGACCACAGTCCTCCACCTGCTACGATCTTGACATACTTCCCTTGCTTCCTGTACTTTCATCAATCCTTTCATACATGCTCGTCGGTTTAGGGTACTTTTAACCTGGCCTTTATTCAGAACGTCCTGAATTTGGTCATGGTACGTTCGCCTAGGCCTACCCCTTCCAACGTTTCCATTCACTCTCGCCTGGTAGATCTCTTTCGTCAATCTTCGTTCATTCATCCTCTCTACAAGACCAAACCATCTCAGCATCCCTTTCTCGATTTTGGTCACTATGTCTTCTTTTACGCCACACCGTTCTCTTATCACACTATTTCTAATCCTGCCACTCAATTTAACACCAATCATACTCCTTAGCGCTCTCATTTCCACTGCATTAATTCTACTTTCATGCTTCTTCTGCCATACCCAGCTTTCACTGCCATACATCAGTGTTTGTACCGAAACACCCCTATGTCAGTTGTTTTCTACTTAAAAAAAAGAATTGTTGGAAATTCGTGCATTTTAGACACCCACGATACAAGCGTTCCACGAGTTTTGCCAAATAAACATATTTTCATTTCATTATCACCCTTAGCCCTATGATAGCGAAACTTCTCTGAATGACACCCGCAATCTGTTTTGTACACCTCCGTAAAACAAGGAGACGCTCTCCTTTATAAATCTGTGCGTAAAACAGACTATGGACAAAACTTTTCTTTTAGCCGTAAGTATATTTCACAATCATAATACAAACTTTTTTTAAATACGGAGCTTTTTATGACTTTTAAGTCATAAAAATTTAAATATTCAAATAAAGTGGTACCATATTCTTTATAACAATGACTTAGGGCCCGCAATCGTTAATATTTCGGAGAGTTCAGTCTGGATTACCATAAAGGTCTAGGGAAGTAAGGCCCTTGGTTAGAAGATGTTTTATGCATGTATACGGAACTTTACTATTGGTTTTAAAAGCTCCTTTAGTCTATATTTAGTTTCTGCGTCTTACGAAGTAGGCTTTTGTGGTTTATTATGTAAGCGCTATTTTGTTTGATAAGGGTTGAGCCACATTGATCGACAGCCTTTTGCACTTTGCCGATTTAAAAAGAGCACGCACGCATTATGCCGATTCACCGCTTACGGAGGCGTTTGCATCCGTACGCAGCTGTACGGACGCGTTCGCATCCGTACTCAGCCGTATGGACGCGTTCGCATCCGTACGCAGCTGTACGGACGCGTTCGCATCCTTACGCAGCCGTAAGGTGCCGTACAGCTCCGTATGCAGACGAATCGATGGAAACATCTCATACTGTTGTTGCCTCTTTTATCGCCGTCGTCAGCCGTCGATCGCCGTCGTTCGCCGTCGATCCCTGCCGATGGTCGTCCGCATTTCGTCGTTGTTGTTGTTGTGTAGTCTGTATTGCACAAAATTACAAAAATACTAATCAGGGCGCGTTCGCCACGTCGATGCGAAAGGATATCCATACTTTGCGCTCGTTTTGTATAGGCAAACCGTCGATCGCCGTCGATCAGTGTGGCCCAGGCGGTTGCTGGGTGGCAGCACCTTACTTTTAGAAATAAATTTATTGCGTCGCAAATACATAATTTTCAATAGTATTGTTCGTTTGGCGGCAATATAGGGTAGTTATATATGTTATAACCCATGACATCATAGCTTAGCTTATCATTTATAGCTTTGTATTGGTAAAGTGCTAAAAGGGGCCGTTTTTGGCACTTTTACAATACAAAGCTATTCACGATAAGCTAAGATGTGATGTGATGGATAATAAAATATAGAACTACCCCAAATTGCCGCCAATCAAACAATCCTTATTAAATGTTTTGTATTTATGACGCAATAAATTTATTTCTCAAAGTGGCAGCACTTCTGCTCAGCAACCACCTTAAGCGAATCCGATAGTTAAATAAAATTTGAAATAATGTAGTTGAGCAATATGTCAGCATGATAGAACTATGCATGAGAGCAGGACAGAGTGATACGTGTCTCTGTCGCTACAAAATCTTATGTATCACTGTGTCCTGCAACAACACTGAATTTTAATTACTGAATGTTAATAACTTATTTTGAAAATAGTGTCGACTTCTAAAAATAAAAAACTGTTCCTGAACCGTCTAAAATACTTACACTAAATACAATTTTGAAAGTTGGTAAAATTAAAAGAAACCATGAACATATCATCATCATATCAGCCGAAAGACGTCCGCTTCTGGACATAGATCTAAAGATCTCCATGACGACCGGTCCTGCGCTGCTCGCATCCAGCGGCTTCCCGCGACCGCCACCAGATCGTCGGTCCACATTGTGGAGGTCTGCCAACGCTTCGTCTTCCGGTACGTGGTCGCCACTCTAGAACCCTTACGCTCCATCGGCCATCGGTTCTTCTTGCGAACTGAACATATGCAGCAGACAAAATGTTCCGGTGGACGTGCGGTGGACGTAAGGTTAGCAAAGTTTAGTATTTTTAAAGGTGCGAGTAACCAATTTGATTTGTTTTTATTCGCAAATGTGTTGAAAAACGTCGTAAAAAGCTCGTGCGTGTTGGTGATTATACCCTCGGTTCCATTACGCCCTCGCCTGCGGCTCGGGCTGCAATTTCTGAGCCTCGGGTGTAATATCCAAAATAGAGCGCTTGCGTTTTAATGTATTGTCCTTTAATAAAAACCACAAAAGTAAATAACTCCGCACAACTGTTTAAAATTGAAGATGTTGTTGTTTTGTTTATGTTAACCTTAAAAGTCAGAAGTAAAGAACCAATTATATTGTTGTGTTAAACTTTTAGGCTTTGCTTGGTTAAGCTTTTTGGTTCCGTTCCACAAAAGAATAACAGAGAATCCTTAGAGGACCTTTGTCTCACGAACCGGTTAAGGTATTAGATGGAAATTGTACTGGAGTAACACCAATTCATCCCATACATACAGTTGGGAGAATCAGGATGAATCAGCGAAATCTCACACAAATAGAACGAGAAGAACTTTAGTATCAGACCCTTTTAGGCTTGAGGGCTCCGGCCCAAGAATGATTAAAATAAATAAATCCGAAGGTTGATATTATCAGATAGACTTAGACAGATACTCCAGTGACACGCGACATACATTAGCCACAACCAATATAGTGGACATCGGGGACACATGTCACGAGGGCATCCATCCATGCTTGGTTGAACTAAATAAACCTGAGAGCAGGCATTTCTTAATCTCAAAATCTGGGACTCCTACAGTATGAAAATAAAAGGAAAGATAAGCACCTCCTATGAGCTTGAGTACTGAGATGTAGTAATGCTCTCAGCATGTTCCAATTTTGGGAAATTGAGGCAAAAGATTCAAAATCACTATCAAAGCAATTTATTATTACTTGAAATATTATTATTTATAATATTCACTCTACTTAAACTTACCCTTTATTTCACAATAAAATATCACAATCTATATCCAAGTTTTAGTTTTCAGATATATTATTTTAAGATTTTGAATTGACGTTCTAATTCTTTTGATCTGACGGAATATTTTTCTTAAATTTTATCATATGAAGACATTAGTATATTAAAAACTGGAATTTTGATTTAGGGCCAAAGATTTTATATTATTTTCTAAAAAAAAGTAATTATTTAATGTATTAATATTTTCTTCCATTTTGATTTTGGGTTTTGATTTATTTTTTGTTAAAGAGATAAAAAATTTATAAAGATTTCAAAATAGCGTCTAGCTTTGAGTAAAACTAAATCAAAAATGATTTATTTGTTGACTATTTGACAATAATGTCAAATAGACAATTCTACCTAAAAAAAAGTATAAAAAATATACATTGACTAAAGTCTCCTTGAATTGATGATAATAATATACATCGTCCAAAGTCTCTTTGATATGTTGACAAAAAATACAACATCTAAAGCCACCCCTAATCGATGACAATATATATACATCAGAGTCCAGTTTCCATGATTTCACCAAGGACTATTTTAATCAATTTCTCTGTAAAGGAAAGAATTAAACACAATGAAATTTACATTACCTTTACAATCCAAGCAATACCTTTTTTTAGCCTTCACGATTTATCATTTGTGGTTTGCTTTTCCATGTCTATAATGTTCCTTGCAATTCCTGTACCTGTTTAGAAATAGAACATTATCCTGCCTAGCTATACGCGAACAAAGACACTTGTAGAACTAGTTTATACTTAATTATGGGAAAAGAAAATCTTTATTACTATCTACAAATAACGACTCAGATTAGAAACACAGTATGTTATAATTTCCGCAGAGTTATTAAAGTTTACAAACGAAAATCATTAAGTGGGAATATCAATTTACTTAAAGTATCACACAGTACAAGCCTCTTATGACCTCGCAGGTAGATCTGTAAAGCTGCAAATATTCTCCAATCAACTCTTCCTCTTTTGACATTGAAATCTGATTTTCTCAACGTTATTTAGCTCACATAACCTGGAAGAAACTATAAATTTCATTAAGTCACATTTCACCTTAACTCAAATACACACAACAACTTTGAACCGAAAATAAATAAAAGATGGAAAACCACAAAATTGAATACTTACATAACATTAGTTTCACTCCACTTATTCTTTACACTTTGGAATCAAACCCTGAATGTTAGCATCTTGAATTTATGCGCAAATAAACCTTCCTATACTATATCCTACACGAAGCAATCCCTATCTTTATCTCAATTGAAGGAATCCACAATCCAGGATCATAGCCTCCTTCAAAAGATTCGTCTCATCAGCTGTATGAATTCTATTTTTCGCGAGCTACAAAAATAAAAAAAAAATATAACTCACATAAATCCAGCTTACTAACGACTTTTCTTTCACAGACGTCTCAAAGTAACAACAAGGATATTTGGAACGTTTTCCGATTCCGTTCTTCCATTTTTCTCCGTTTTTTCCAAATTTTCCTTGCTTGACGGCCCAAAATCTCTCTCACCTGAAACTTTGAAAACTTCAGAAAAGAAGCCCGATCCGATCTTCTCGAGGTTGAAGTCATCGAAGGGGTATAGCGCGGCAACCGCCGTCCGGAGAGCCTTGCATGAGGATCCCGTGACGCGACGGTCGCCCTGACGCTCACCGTCGCCGATCCCGGACTCCTTGTCACACTCTTCATCACAACACACCGCACGCTTTGTCCTCCCATCCTGGTACCGACGGCCTACCCTCGAGTGAGGACCACGCACGAAACGACCCGCCTTCGCATTCTCGTCCAAGTTCGTGAAACTCTCCGCGATTTTCAACACCTTCGTTGGCTTCCGCCGCTCAAACCTACTCTTCCCGTCCGAAACCTCGTCTTGCATTATAGCTGCCGTGCTTATCCCACTTCCAACATAATGCCTCAGGTGAAGTTAAATCAAGCAAGATACACAAAACACTTTACTTTCTTTCTTAGTATTCAATGGCTGCTGTGCAGACGAGCAACACAAAACACACACCTACAACAACTGACATGACACTCCTTGTCATATTTTTCTACTCCCCGTTTCCTGTTACACTTCTTGACACTTCCTCTAAATAGTATTTTATGCATTTAAAAATTTTTTAGGGTTCCGCAAGTGCACAGCTGTACAGATCTGAAGTCCCTTCATATAGGATCCTCAAATCAGATACGTGAAAGTTTTGGCCAAGGTTGATCGTCTAGAATAATATCCTTTAAGAATATTATATTTTTCCTGAATCCTACGTCATTCCGTTTTATATATTTATAATATCTTGTAATTTACAGATTCTGCTCGGTGGAGAGTGGCAATAGAAGAATGAAAAAGAAACACACTTGTTATTTTAATACTTATATTAGAATATAAACCTAATCTTTACATGTCTAATTTATGTTATTTATTTTATTTTATATCACTATTTATTTAAATTTAGTTTCATATTGACAGGAGTAGTTCATCTGAATTCATGTAGTTTCATCAATTTAGGAAAGGTTTCATCTCATTTACAATGCAATATTAGAGCCGATAAGTTTCTGAAAAGAAACCTATGTTAATATAAACGAAGTAATAAAAATAATGTGGGGACAATCCCCAGGTTTGGGGCACCGCCATCGCCCCAAGCAGCTCGTCCTAGGCCTCCTCTACCCTAAGTCCTAGGTCCGAGGCATATCATCACCCAGCTCACGATGACATGACGCTAAACTACCCTAACAATCCAACTGGATCGTCAGGATTCTGATCATCCTCGCGGAGCTGGAAATCCCACCGAAAACTTAAACTACAGTAAAGACTAGGGTTAATGTATGTGGAGTGCGGAACCAACTAACCACAGTACAACCCAGACGGTGATGATGTCTCCCCCCGGTATGTTCATGCCCCGCGTCAAACCCGACTTCCACGTGGCCCACCTTTAAGGGACGATCACTGACTCATCCAGGGTTCACAGGGTATTGACTATTTCTTTTAGTCACCCATACCAGAGCTGGTCACCGAGCCCGCCAGGCACACGAAGCATACGGTCTTCCTTTAGGAAAACAGGGCACTCTCCATCATGAGCTATAAGAGCTCTTCCTGTAATCCCTCCGGGCAGACAATGACCGACATCATCGAATCCCTTAGTTTGTTTTGAAATAAGTTAAACTGAAAATAATTAGCCAGCTCCACACGTCCAAGTGTGAAGTCTGTACTAGATACGGGTATAGTATTATTGCTTGCATGGCCAGCCTAGATCAATAACGGTTTTATAACGAGAGTCATAAAGAGTTTGAAGGGCAATCTCCCTCCCCCCAGTCACTGAGTGACTTTATTGCACCAACAAGGTCTCCGTATATCCTTCATAGCTCTCACTTGTGATGCGTAGCTAAATCTCTTTTCCGTTACCAACCCACGCAGGACAAGGATTATGTAGAGTAACCCCAGTCTAAACACTCATTTAAATAAAATGAATTGCATCTAAACTATAATGGGATTACCCAGCATATTTCGAAGAAGAACATATAAGAAGTAAGTATAACAAAAGATTACTGAAGGTAATCCTTAATTAAAAGTGAAGTATGATGACCAGAACCGAGAAGATACGGGATAGTAGTATCTAAGCTAGGTTGGGCCAAACATTTATGATTTAAGATCTTAAGGGAAAATCAAAAGCATCGAGTATTCAAAACCAAGAACACTGGGGGAATTTAGCGTAAACAACACTAGCTAAAACTCGATGTTCTTTAAAAGAGGACTCAAAAGAAGTATAAAAAATGGGGTTATTGTATATACTTAAATATTCGGAACTTATTTACAATGTAAAGAAACTAAACATTATAATTTCTGTTCCATTATTGTTTTCAAGAATCTATTTAGTAAAGTTAAGGTGGTTTCACACTGAGTCAAAGTATAATTTTAAGTATGATAATTTATGACAAGTTTTATTAAGGGAAAATAAAACTTAGAATCTTATAAAGTTTAGATTCCTGTATGATTCAATGAAGATTAAATAAATTATTTAACTACTTTAGGATGACACACATAAAGTTCAGAGGTCCCCCAAGGTCAGAGTGTCGTACAGCCGTCGCAGCCTTATGGGCGAACGTCGTCAACACACTTTACAAGAAGCAACCCACGAACGAACGTAATGTCTCCATCAAGAATATTCTTCCTATTGATTCAGGACAATTCTAATTTATTCCTTATAAACAATTTAATGTCATTAGACTAAACTAGAATGTCCCTTCACATAAGAAGAAAGTTTTATGTTGTCTAACTACTCTACATTTGGTAATCTAACGCTAAGATCAGGAGGTCCTCCCGCGGTATATGCCACTCAAACGACGCATCCAATAATGGGCGAGCGTTGTCAGCACATAACACAAGAAACACTATTTCCAAAATCCAACGTTAAAACACCTTGCTAATATCCCTCCATTTGTACTGGAGTAACACCAATTCATCCCATACATACAGTTGGGAGAATCAGGATGAATCAGCGAAATCTCACACAAATAGAACGAGAAGAACTTTAGTATCAGACCCTTTTAGGCTTGAGGGCTCCGGCCCAAGAATGATTAAAATAAATAAATCCGAAGGTTGATATTATCAGATAGACTTAGACAGATACTCCAGTGACACGCGACATACATTAGCCACAACCAATATAGTGGACATCGGGGACACATGTCACGAGGGCATCCATCCATGCTTGGTTGAACTAAATAAACCTGAGAGCAGGCATTTCTTAATCTCAAAATCTGGGACTCCTACAGTATGAAAATAAAAGGAAAGATAAGCACCTCCTATGAGCTTGAGTACTGAGATGTAGTAATGCTCTCAGCATGTTCCAATTTTGGGAAATTGAGGCAAAAGATTCAAAATCACTATCAAAGCAATTTATTATTACTTGAAATATTATTATTTATAATATTCACTCTACTTAAACTTACCCTTTATTTCACAATAAAATATCACAATCTATATCCAAGTTTTAGTTTTCAGATATATTATTTTAAGATTTTGAATTGACGTTCTAATTCTTTTGATCTGACGGAATATTTTTCTTAAATTTTATCATATGAAGACATTAGTATATTAAAAACTGGAATTTTGATTTAGGGCCAAAGATTTTATATTATTTTCTAAAAAAAAGTAATTATTTAATGTATTAATATTTTCTTCCATTTTGATTTTGGGTTTTGATTTATTTTTTGTTAAAGAGATAAAAAATTTATAAAGATTTCAAAATAGCGTCTAGCTTTGAGTAAAACTAAATCAAAAATGATTTATTTGTTGACTATTTGACAATAATGTCAAATAGACAATTCTACCTAAAAAAAAGTATAAAAAATATACATTGACTAAAGTCTCCTTGAATTGATGATAATAATATACATCGTCCAAAGTCTCTTTGATATGTTGACAAAAAATACAACATCTAAAGCCACCCCTAATCGATGACAATATATATACATCAGAGTCCAGTTTCCATGATTTCACCAAGGACTATTTTAATCAATTTCTCTGTAAAGGAAAGAATTAAACACAATGAAATTTACATTACCTTTACAATCCAAGCAATACCTTTTTTTAGCCTTCACGATTTATCATTTGTGGTTTGCTTTTCCATGTCTATAATGTTCCTTGCAATTCCTGTACCTGTTTAGAAATAGAACATTATCCTGCCTAGCTATACGCGAACAAAGACACTTGTAGAACTAGTTTATACTTAATTATGGGAAAAGAAAATCTTTATTACTATCTACAAATAACGACTCAGATTAGAAACACAGTATGTTATAATTTCCGCAGAGTTATTAAAGTTTACAAACGAAAATCATTAAGTGGGAATATCAATTTACTTAAAGTATCACACAGTACAAGCCTCTTATGACCTCGCAGGTAGATCTGTAAAGCTGCAAATATTCTCCAATCAACTCTTCCTCTTTTGACATTGAAATCTGATTTTCTCAACGTTATTTAGCTCACATAACCTGGAAGAAACTATAAATTTCATTAAGTCACATTTCACCTTAACTCAAATACACACAACAACTTTGAACCGAAAATAAATAAAAGATGGAAAACCACAAAATTGAATACTTACATAACATTAGTTTCACTCCACTTATTCTTTACACTTTGGAATCAAACCCTGAATGTTAGCATCTTGAATTTATGCGCAAATAAACCTTCCTATACTATATCCTACACGAAGCAATCCCTATCTTTATCTCAATTGAAGGAATCCACAATCCAGGATCATAGCCTCCTTCAAAAGATTCGTCTCATCAGCTGTATGAATTCTATTTTTCGCGAGCTACAAAAATAAAAAAAAAATATAACTCACATAAATCCAGCTTACTAACGACTTTTCTTTCACAGACGTCTCAAAGTAACAACAAGGATATTTGGAACGTTTTCCGATTCCGTTCTTCCATTTTTCTCCGTTTTTTCCAAATTTTCCTTGCTTGACGGCCCAAAATCTCTCTCACCTGAAACTTTGAAAACTTCAGAAAAGAAGCCCGATCCGATCTTCTCGAGGTTGAAGTCATCGAAGGGGTATAGCGCGGCAACCGCCGTCCGGAGAGCCTTGCACGAGGATCCCGTGACGCGACGGTCGCCCTGACGCTCACCGTCGCCGATCCCGGACTCCTTGTCACACTCTTCATCACAACACACCGCACGCTTTGTCCTCCCATCCTGGTACCGACGGCCTACCCTCGAGTGAGGACCACGCACGAAACGACCCGCCTTCGCATTCTCGTCCAAGTTCGTGAAACTCTCCGCGATTTTCAACACCTTCGTTGGCTTCCGCCGCTCAAACCTACTCTTCCCGTCCGAAACCTCGTCTTGCATTATAGCTGCCGTGCTTATCCCACTTCCAACATAATGCCTCAGGTGAAGTTAAATCAAGCAAGATACACAAAACACTTTACTTTCTTTCTTAGTATTCAATGGCTGCTGTGCAGACGAGCAACACAAAACACACACCTACAACAACTGACATGACACTCCTTGTCATATTTTTCTACTCCCCGTTTCCTGTTACACTTCTTGACACTTCCTCTAAATAGTATTTTATGCATTTAAAAATTTTTTAGGGTTCCGCAAGTGCACAGCCTCCCCCAAAATTTTATTATTTCGAAAAATCTAAGAAAAATTTTTTTTTTCGAGAATTCTAAAATTTTCAATTTTAAATTAATTTTTTTTTTTTATTATTATTATTATTTTATTAAAATAAAACCTCCTATATTGGCCCTTAAATTTTTTATTCACAAATACAATAAACAAAACAAATAACTAAACTACTAATATTATAAATCATTAAACTAAATTAATTTTTTTATTCAAAATTATTAAAATTATTTAACATGTTTATCTAAATTTAGATTTATTTCAGTTCAACCCTGATTATATAACCAAATTAAATTTGTATTAAATTATAAATTATTATAATTCATTATATTTTTAAAACGAAGTCGATTTAATAATGCCAGTCAATTCACTAACAAATTGACTCACTATATACTATAATCAAAATAGTCTTCTAATATTAATTATTAAATTAAAACTAATAAAATTATATTAATTAGGTTGTGACCAGGAATATCTCAATTCCTCTAAAGTTAAAATTTATGATATAATCCCGTGAAAATCTCAATAGCTAACATCCTAAGTATAATATTTAGCCAAATGGACTGCATTATAAACTCCTTTGACACTTTGAGTTTCAGGATCAACGAGAATATACACATTAGCATATTTTATTCCTCCAATTCGATACGGTCCATCATATAATAAATCAAATTTCTTAGTTTTATTTCGACTAGAATCCGATTTATTAAGCCTCCTTAATTTTACCAAATCACCAACTTGAAAATCTATCAACTTTTGAGTTCTATTGAATCTATCCTGCCGCTTCTGACTCGAAAGTCTAAGGTTTTCTCTAACTTCCTCTCTAATTTGGTCTAATGTTTTATTCGTGAGTGCCCGTGGTAGAAAACGGTCTACTTTAAGTTTCTCTGAATTTCCAAATAATATTTCATTAGGAGAAAATTTCGTACTCTCATGGGACGTATTATTATACAATTCCTCAATCTCCAACAAGTAATGATCCCATCTAGTATGGTCATCATGACAATAAATACTAAAGAATTTGTTTAATTCTTTATTCACTCGTTCGGTAGTGTTAGGTCGAGGATTACGAATAGTAGTATACAAAGTCTTAATTCTCAAAGCTCTGAGTCCATTTTTCCACTTGTGACTAATAAATTGTTTTCCGTTATCTGTCATAACAGCTTTAGGTTGTATTATTTCAGTGAACACTCTCATACAATAAAGCACTGAGTCTGCTGAAGCTCCACGAAGTCCGAAAAGTTTAATAAATTTACTAAAAGAATCCTGTATTACAAAAATGTAAATATAACCAGCCTCAGTTTTAGGTAGTGGTCCGAAAATATCAGCCATTACTAATTCACCCGGGTTTTCAGTTAAAATCGATTTACATTTCCCTACCCCTTTTATATAGTCAGGTCTAGAAAGCTGACAAACATGACACTTCTGAATACAAGACTTCACTGTCTTACCCATATTTATCCAATAACACCTTAATTGTAAATATTTCAAAGTTTTATATGCGCCAGGATGACCCATCTCTATATGTACCTGTTTACAAATCTCTTCTTGTAGTACCTTGGGCATAAACAAAACGTAATCCCCACGTACAGTTTTAAAATAAAGTAGATCATTATTGACAATACAGCGCAAAGTTATACGTGTAAATCTATCTGTTCTTTCGGGTACTCTAGAACCATTTATTCTCTCCTTAATCCCACATATGACGTTATCAAGCCGTTGATATTCCATCATACGTTGTAATTTATTTTTCAAGTCACGGTCAGTAGAAACACCTACATACATAACAGTTGGATACCACACCTTCTCTTCTTGCAAAACTCCCCCTGGCGGATATCTAGATAAAATATCTACCCCAATATTTTCTACACCTTTTACATGTTCGACTTCGAAGTCAAATTGCTCAAGAAATAAAATCCAACGTGTGACTCTACTATTGTATAATTTCATTTGTTTCATGAAAGTTAATGCCTTATGATCTGTACGAACAACAAATTTCGCTCCTCTTAAATAAGTCTCAAACTTTTTCACAGAATAAATAATAGCCCACATCTCTTGTTCAGTTACAGTCCATCGTAATTCAGAACCCCGTAGTGCACGACTACAGAATCCCAAAATTTTAACCTCACCATTATTTCCAATCTGAAACAATGATCCGGCTATTCCGATCCCTGAACTGTCGGTCTGTAAATAATATAATTTATCCTGATCTGGATGGCTCAATAGAATCGTTGTAATAAATTCTTCCTTTATATTATTGAAAGCTCGATCTAATTCTTCATCCCAAAACCATGTTTGGTTTTTCTTTAATAACCTAGTTAACGGAGCAGTCAAAATACTATAGTTCTTAATGAAACGTCTATAATAATTACAAAGTCCCAAAAATCCTCTTAACTGTTTTTGTTTCTTTGGAATAGGGAATTCCTTTATAGCTTTTATTTTATCCGGGTTAGGTTTAATTCCCGAAGTTGTAACTATATGCCCTAACATTTTTACTTCACTGCAGAAAAAGTTGCACTTTGCAAAATTACAAGTCATTCCAGCTGATTCTAAACGAACCAAAACTATATCAATATGATCCAAATGGTCTTGCCAAGTCCCACTCGTTAGGATTGCAAGATCATCCAAATAATTGACACAAAACTCTCTAACACCAGGACCCAATATAATGTCCATTGCGCGACAAAAGGACCCTACTGACGTTTTAAGTCCTTGCGGAAGCACGTTGTATACGTAAGACTTTCCATTAACTGTAAATCCAGTATATTTTTTACTGTCCTCAGTCAACGGTATTTGAAAATAAGCGTTATTTAAATCAATCAATGTTATAAATTTTACACCAAGAAAAGCATTAAGTATGTCAATCTGTAAAGGCGGTGCTTCTACTTCTGGAACCATATATTTATTGATTTCCCTAGCATCAAGTAATATTCTAACAGATCCATCGGGTTTTCCAGTGAAAGTTAGAGGACTACAAAAATTTGTAGTTTTCCTCGATATAATCCCTAATTCTTCCATCTCCCTCAACTTTTCTTCTACCTTTGCCCTATGTGCGTATGGTATAGGATAGGTTCGTTGAATCCTTGGAGTACCCTCAATCATTTTAATGTCATGAGTATAACAGTTTGCCCTTCCAAGTTTCTTTGTAAAAACTTGCATATGGGATCTCAAAACATTAAAAATTTGTTCCTTCTCTACATCAGACAAATCCATTCCCAACCGAATACTTTTAAACAAATCTAATAATTGCTTTTCTTCACCGCCTTCTTTTTCGTTTTGTTCCTCTATTCCAGATATTAGATTTATTCGATTCTCTTCTAAAAACCCACTAGAAAGATTTCGAAACGGAATAGTAATTTCTCCTTGTCCAACGATACCCAATTCTAATGTTTGTGGTTCTTTTAAATGCAAAACAGCGTTGTGCGCAACTAACCAATCTACCCCAAGGATAGCAGAACAAGTTAATTTAGCAATCACTAAAAATCCCGTATCAATATCAACTGAACCACACGTCAACGGTATAGAGACTAGTTTTTTTATTTGGAGACTCTTTTGTCCAACGGCTCCCCTCACACATATTGGTCTAACTGGTAACGCAGGGAATTTTAACTTTAATTCTCCTTGTAAACACTCTAAGAATTCTTCCGAAATACAAGTTACTTCACTTCCAGTGTCTACCAAGAGAACTATAGATTGCCCCAAAATTTGTAACTCTATTTCTGATTTAAACTTGGGCCCCTCATTCTCAAAGCAAACCTCTTCATCATATAAAGAATTACCTTCATATTCTCTAATGAACTGATTATACATTGGTTGATTTTGTTTAATCACGGAAACGTCAAAAACTTTAATTAAATCTACGACTGTTTGTTTATTATTATATTCTTCTGAAGAATATCCTAAACCTTCTCTATCACAATTCGTTCTAGTATTATTCGGGGAAACAGGATATAAGATCCCTTCTTGGTCACAACCCAATCCTACCCCTGGCTTCCAACCTTGTTTTATTAAATATTTTACAGGAAAAAGATAATTTAGTTTTTTGTTAATTGCGGCCACCTCCTGCTTATTGGAAATGGCCCCAACTAGTTTAAATCTTCTTCTTGAATTATTTCATTAGTGATCCTTCCCCTTGAAGCCTCCCCCTCGATGTGAGCCACCACTTTTGGTTTTTTATAAAATGGCTTGTCTTTATTTGAAACGAATGGATTTTGACGCTTTGTTCCCCTATCAGCTTCAATAGTGGAGTCAAAGGAAGAAGATCCACATTGTTTATTCACGTCATCCAATTCACGAAGAAACTCTGTTGCCTCAATCAAAGTATTTCCTTTCTTCATCCGCCAAGCATATTGTACATCCTTCGGAAAGTGTCTCATCAAATCCTCCACTATTTGCCATTCAGGAATTGGTCTAGACATCATCTTTGCTTGCCCTGCTAAACTAACGAAATGTTCTAGCATTGTTCCATTTTCCTTAGACCAAGTGCCATTTACAATCATTCTTCTCAAGGTGTTTTGTTCGGCTTCTCCCCAATAAGCATCCAAAAAATCTCTTTTGAAATCCGACTGTGTAAACCATCTCTGTCTATAAATTCTGGCCCATTTTCGAACATCACCTTCTAAACAACTGATTATAGTTTCAATTGTAGCATCTTCATTAGGCATCCTCCGTAAATAATTCTGAAGATCCTCCAAAAACGACACTGGATGTACCCCAAACCTTCCAGGAAAACGTGGTTTTTCGACTCTTGTATCAATCACCGGGCATATATTAATCGGTGCTTCATGCCTTTCAGACGAAGCTGATGCAGCGTTAGTTTCCCGAGCTTGCGACAGCTGATTCTCTAAGTTCGACACCTTCTGTGTCAGAATTCCCATGTTTCTTCGAAGTTGGCGAAACATAGTGGAGTTGCGTAAAGAAGGTCGTGGACGTTCTTCTTGCTGACCTGTCCTTTCTAATTCATCTTGTCCCTGAGATGATCTAAGATTATAACGAGGAGGCATTTTTTTCTTTTCTTTGGATACTGAAAGTTTATTACAAATTATAGGTTGGAATTTTGTTTAAATTAAAGAATAGAAAGCTTATCTAATATTCTTTCCTTAACTTCCCAAAACTGTTGCTTTATGGAGCTAATATTTTGATCTCCATCGATAATCTCTATCCTGTCAAAATCTTCCTTTATATTAGGGTTCAATAACCATTCCTCATGAATGTTGTGAATCCTCTCTATATAATCTAACGTTATCCCTGTCTCTTCAGGTCGACCACGACTTAGGGCTCTCTGATAAGAAACCATAGGGGAAGTCCTAAGATAAACCACTAAATTAATTCGAGTAACCAATTGTTCTTTGAAATAAGAATAAGTTTCATCTAAAACTGCAAACTCAGCCGGGTGCAACAATTCACTCTCTTGCAATTCCCTAATAAAACAGTTTTTGGCTGAATAGATGGAACGTTCCATAACTTTAATCTTAGCGCTAGATTCTTTCGCATGATTCTCTAACATTGTTAGAAGAACATAATTTTGAAAACAGAAACCCCATTTCTTAGGGTTTTCCTTAAATAACTGGAAGAGATTGACGCCAGATAAATTAGTCCATTTATCAATTGGTTCTGGTATTATCTCAAAATCAGAGTTGCCTCCCAAAGCTGCCAACAAAGTAGACTTCCCTGACCCTATGTTTCCTTCTATTGAGACTGTAAAATTTCCCATCTTTATTCTGAAACAAGGAATGCATCATATTTTCTATGGTCTCCAAAACAAATAACCCTAAGCTAAAACCAATTCTAACGTCCCGCTTAACAACTTTAACTTAGATAGACTTTACTCTCAAGTTTCTTCAGTTCAAAACTCGAAATTAGTGTATTTTTCATTTTGTTTCCTTTTTCACTCCTCAATACCTCTCTCGCTTGAAACCAGCATATCCTGGTCACGGCACCAGCTGTACAGATCTGAAGTCCCTTCATATAGGATCCTCAAATCAGATACGTGAAAGTTTTGGCCAAGGTTGATCGTCTAGAATAATATCCTTTAAGAATATTATATTTTTCCTGAATCCTACGTCATTCCGTTTTATATATTTATAATATCTTGTAATTTACAGATTCTGCTCGGTGGAGAGTGGCAATAGAAGAATGAAAAAGAAACACACTTGTTATTTTAATACTTATATTAGAATATAAACCTAATCTTTACATGTCTAATTTATGTTATTTATTTTATTTTATATCACTATTTATTTAAATTTAGTTTCATATTGACAGGAGTAGTTCATCTGAATTCATGTAGTTTCATCAATTTAGGAAAGATTTCATCTCATTTACAATGCAATATTAGAGCCGATAAGTTTCTGAAAAGAAACCTATGTTAATATAAACGAAGTAATAAAAATAATGTGGGGACAATCCCCAGGTTTGGGGCACCGCCATCGCCCCAAGCAGCTCGTCCTAGGCCTCCTCTACCCTAAGTCCTAGGTCCGAGGCATATCATCACCCAGCTCACGATGACATGACGCTAAACTACCCTAACAATCCAACTGGATCGTCAGGATTCTGATCATCCTCGCGGAGCTGGAAATCCCACCGAAAACTTAAACTACAGTAAAGACTAGGGTAAATGTATGTGGAGTGCGGAACCAACTAACCACAGTACAACCCAGACGGTGATGATGTCTCCCCCCGGTATGTTCATGCCCCGCGTCAAACCCGACTTCCACGTGGCCCACCTTTAAGGGACGATCACTGACTCATCCAGGGTTCACAGGGTATTGACTATTTCTTTTAGTCACCCATACCAGAGCTGGTCACCGAGCCCGCCAGGCACACGAAGCATACGGTCTTCCTTTAGGAAAACAGGGCACTCTCCATCATGAGCTATAAGAGCTCTTCCTGTAATCCCTCCGGGCAGACAATGACCGACATCATCGAATCCCTTAGTTTGTTTTGAAATAAGTTAAACTGAAAATAATTAGCCAGCTCCACACGTCCAAGTGTGAAGTCTGTACTAGATACGGGTATAGTATTATTGCTTGCATGGCCAGCCTAGATCAATAACGGTTTTATAACGAGAGTCATAAAGAGTTTGAAGGGCAATCTCCCTCCCCCCAGTCACTGAGTGACTTTATTGCACCAACAAGGTCTCCGTATATCCTTCATAGCTCTCACTTGTGATGCGTAGCTAAATCTCTTTTCCGTTACCAACCCACGCAGGACAAGGATTATGTAGAGTAACCCCAGTCTAAACACTCATTTAAATAAAATGAATTGCATCTAAACTATAATGGGATTACCCAGCATATTTCGAAGAAGAACATATAAGAAGTAAGTATAACAAAAGATTACTGAAGGTAATCCTTAATTAAAAGTGAAGTATGATGACCAGAACCGAGAAGATACGGGATAGTAGTATCTAAGCTAGGTTGGGCCAAACATTTATGATTTAAGATCTTAAGGGAAAATCAAAAGCATCGAGTATTCAAAACCAAGAACACTGGGGGAATTTAGCGTAAACAACACTAGCTAAAACTCGATGTTCTTTAAAAGAGGACTCAAAAGAAGTATAAAAAATGGGGTTATTGTATATACTTAAATATTCGGAACTTATTTACAATGTAAAGAAACTAAACATTATAATTTCTGTTCCATTATTGTTTTCAAGAATCTATTTAGTAAAGTTAAGGTGGTTTCACACTGAGTCAAAGTATAATTTTAAGTATGATAATTTATGACAAGTTTTATTAAGGGAAAATAAAACTTAGAATCTTATAAAGTTTAGATTCCTGTATGATTCAATGAAGATTAAATAAATTATTTAACTACTTTAGGATGACACACATAAAGTTCAGAGGTCCCCCAAGGTCAGAGTGTCGTACAGCCGTCGCAGCCTTATGGGCGAACGTCGTCAACACACTTTACAAGAAGCAACCCACGAACGAACGTAATGTCTCCATCAAGAATATTCTTCCTATTGATTCAGGACAATTCTAATTTATTCCTTATAAACAATTTAATGTCATTAGACTAAACTAGAATGTCCCTTCACATAAGAAGAAAGTTTTATGTTGTCTAACTACTCTACATTTGGTAATCTAACGCTAAGATCAGGAGGTCCTCCCGCGGTATATGCCACTCAAACGACGCATCCAATAATGGGCGAGCGTTGTCAGCACATAACACAAGAAACACTATTTCCAAAATCCAACGTTAAAACACCTTGCTAATATCCCTCCATTTGTACTGGTAGGTATTAGATGGAAATTAATATCAAATATTTAAATAAAAGTGAAATTTCTAGAACAACTCGTTCAAAAGATACGGCCAATGTCTCCTTCTCTATACATTTATAAACCTAACCAAAACCTATAAGGTAGTACTTTCCGTTGACCTAAAATCATTAAATTTGGCAAGTAGCTAGATCTAATAGCATATGCAAAGAAAATCGACGAAAATCTTTACAACTATTCTCACAACCAATCAAGGTGAGCTCCCGTTTCAAGTACATTCATATAAAGGGGGGTCAGGTTTGAGTGGACGCAGAGTTTTTAATTCGAATAGCAAAAGCTTGTAGTATATGAGAGGCAGGTATAGAACCCTTAGTGAACAAGTCCGACTCACACTTGGCCGATTTTTAACAAAATGGCGTCGGCATTTCTCCTGATCATGTGTAAGATGTGGGTTCGAAATTCTGCGGTTTTTTTTTTCAGAATAAAGAGCTCGCGGAAGAAAAAGAACAGAAGAAGAAGTCATACATATAGACCTCGCATCACACTAAATAATTTTTTTTATATGTCATTCTGAAATTGCAAAATATACGCAAATATTTGGCAAATGTTATACAATTTATGGCTGGTCGTCCCTAGACTAATAAAACCCTTGAAATCGTGCTTACTTATGTACCCTCATTCTACTAAGTTATATCCTCACAAAACATTGTAATAAAACTTTACGTCTGAACAGAAATAACATAGTTGATATTTTATCCAGTTCTACAATGTAATGAGAACTTTGGCCATACAGTGGTGCCGGCAAAGAATATAAATGCAAAATACGAAAAAAGGGAATTGGAGGTCAACTTTTTTTTCGTATTTTAACCTATGTTTCTTAGGGAAAGTGGTTCAGTTTCGTTAACTGAACGTGCTTATTCAGTTAATGCAAATACGAAAAAAAAATTTTTTGTATGGGAGGTAAAAAAAATTTTTTTTTCGTTTTCAACCTATGTTTCTTGGGGAAAGTTGTTCAATTTCGTTAACTGAACGTGTTCTTAAAATTAATGCATATCCCTAGGAACACGGTGTATATACAGGGTGTAATGGACAGATATCCGAAAACTGAAAGGGCTTGATCAGTCAACGTAACTGAACAACTTACAGTGAATAAAGCTTTTAGGACATACAATAAAAAATTGGCCTCTTTACACAAACTATCCAGTCAAATTTTCATTTTTTGAAAGTTAATTCACTGGAAGTTGTTTAGTTTCGTTGACTGATCATGCCCCTTTAGTTTTCAGAAACTTGTCACTTTCACCCTGTATAAGGGAATCGAATATAAGCACTGTCGTTTAAAAATAAAAAAGGGAGGTGTGGCAGGGCGTATGCTGAGACGCAGGTGGCGCAGTACAGGGCAGAACACGTCTTCCCTTTCGATTTACTGTATAACTACAGAATAAAGTAACATTTCCATACAGAACGGCCACTCTCTGACCTCTCTGCCCCTCTTGCAAAATCCCCCACACCCACGCGCGCACCCGCCCGCGCTCCCCACCCGGTGTTCCTGTGGGTCAGTTATTTTGAATATGTAGGCCTATGCATGTTCCAATTTTTTATTTCAAATTCGCGCCCCTTGTATGTAGTGGCCGGGGTGTGGTAAAACGAAGAATATTTAAGGACAGGAATTCTGTACTACTCTTCCATCTGCGTCCCGACTTCGTCTTAGCATACGCCTACCCTAAAAAAATAAGACCCAAGTAAGAGGACTTGAAAGATGTCAATAAACTTAGGTGCATAAAATTTGGTCCACTGCCGTCAAATTGCGGTATAATAAATTTAAAACAACCCCCGACGCAAAAACGATCCCTACAAAAAGTAAATAATAATATTTCCAAGTTATGGTTGAACCTTTAAATACGTTGGGGGACCTCCAAGTAAACATGACCGACTAAATCCACATATTGGTGTCAGCGACTCGGTGTTAAGAGACGCGTCGACCAGAGACTCGACGTAAACGGGAATCGACGTGACCGGAATGATTTTAAATTTTGTTACCTTTATAGCATTTTCTTTTTACTTGGCGGGGCGACATAAAAAAACCGGCCAAGTGCGAGTCGGGCTCTCAGACCGAGGGTTCCATGCCACTAAAGTAAAAATACCGTCTTGGCTATGGACATGCAGTCACGCAGAAGTATATTAAAAACGCGCGAGTTTGACACGCATTTGAAAAGTTTTTATTATTTGTTGTTATTTTATAGCTTATGGACTATAAATACACCAGTTTTCACGCTTGTAAGTATTTCCGTTTTTATGGTAGAGCTAAAACAAAAATCTAGCAAAAATCGCCTAAAAAACACGTTTCTAGCAGGGGGTAGTATTTGTTGTTATAGCGGCAACATAAATACATACCTAAGGGTCTGTCCGCACCACGAATTGTTGCCGCGAATTATATTCTGTGCTTGAAATAGAAAAAAATAACGTGAATTGTTGCGGCGCGATTTTTTTGCTATTGCAAGCACGGAATATAACGGTGAAAATTCGCTGTGCGGACAGGCCTTTATGTGTGAAAATTCAACTGTCCACCTATTACGGTTCATGAGATTCAGCCCGCTGACAGATAGACAAAAAGACATCGGAAGCATATTAATAGGGCCCCGTTTTTCACCCTCGTCGTATCCTACGAATAAAGGCGCTGTTGCAAAATACCAACTTTTCAGGGGGAAGTTTTTAGTGTTTTGTTTCAACACTATAAGACTTTTTTGTTATGTTAATATTTCAAACATAGCCTTACTATTTCGGGGTATCAATTTTAATGCAAATTCGACGTTTGATTCGCTATTTCTTATAAAATTGTCCCGTTTTTTGTAATTATGTCTTTATTCGCCGGAAAAATATTGGTTATACTAGTTCTAAGTGACATTACGCCTTTTTTCGCCGGAATATAACAGGTCGTAAGAGCATTAGTGTCTTTTATTGTTTTAATTTAAGCAATGTTTTCAAGGAAAAGAAGGATTAGGGTATACAGCGAGTAAGGGACAGCCTTCAGGAATGATCAGATCAACGAAAGTGAACAACTTTCAATGAATGAAACTTTCAGAAAATGAAAAAAGACGCGATTTTTCAATGCAAAATTTAAACGAGCAATGTTTGTTTGTATACACATAATCAGTTTCTCAAAAACGGTTGTAACGAGTTTGATAACATTTTGCATAAGGGGGTTCTTGGGAGCGAAAATTTGATCTAACTAGGTCTTAAAGTCTGGGAAAACTTATTTTCTCAGTTTATTGAGATTTTCTTTGCTACCATTGCCCCCGTAAAGTTTGTAAAGAGCAAAGCTCGGTTGACCAAGTACTTCCAAACTTAATAGGACAGTTTATATGGCGAAACCGATTTTTATTGTTTTCTGAAAGTTTCACTCACTGAAAATTGATCAGTTTCGTTGGCTTTCTGTTTTTGGATAAATATCCCTTATACTGTGTATTAAAATAAATATACTTTAGTATTCTCAAACTGTGAAAAAAATATCAATCATATAAACCCGATTATTTTTTATCTTTTCATTGCGTTTATTATTTGTGTGGTAAATCGCAATAATAACACGTATTCTTTGAAAAAATCGACTATATAGGGTGACTTTTAATTAGTTCTTGATAGCAAAAGATATGCATGTACCATGATACCGAACAACTTTTCCCAAGGAACATAGGTCAAAATACGAAAACATCCCATACAAAATACGCTATCAGCTGATGCAGTTTCTATGGGAGGTCAAAACTTGATTTTCGTATTTCGACCTTTGTTCCTTGGGGAAAGTTGTTCAGTATCATGAGTACATGCATACCTTTTTCTATCAAGAACTAATTAAAAGTCACCATATATAGTTACTTCGGTTCAAAAGATAGTCGTCAGACAAACCTACTATGATGATTAGTCACTTCCGGAACAGCTAAATATAAAAAAGTCCCTTGTTCGCTGTAGAGCACGTCAATATTGTCTTACATTAAGTACAAAGAAAAGACACACTGCGAGTGTCAAGCTTGACCGGCTCTTTAAAGTACATGACTGGATCATACTCTTCTACTTGCATTCCTAATCCCCCCCCTCACCGCCCATCACTTCCTCACCCTACGCCCAACCATGGCCCCCCTTCCCTCACCTCTTGCCCTCTCCTTAGCCTCGATAAAGATCGTGCCAATTACTGCTTCGATAAAGTACCAACATTCTCCTATTCACGAAGTGACCCCTTAATCGAAAATGTACACGTATACACGTCAAAAATGCATTTTTTTTAAGTTCCGTACGCAAAGGGTGCTAACGCACTAAAAGGGTGACCCCATACCAATTTTTTTCCTTCCATCCAACTGTCAGCTTAAAATAGTGCCAAAATAAGTGGAGCAAAATTTTACGGTACCCTCGGTGTATGAGTCCGACTCGCACTTAACCGTTTTTTTATTTACTCAGCTAAATACCTCCCACCCAACGTTAAAAAAGCCACAAATACCACAAGGGCGTCCTAACTAAACTCTTAGTAAAAGTCACAAACTATGCATTAGATCCAATATTTATTTTTAAATTTTTATTTTTTTGTAGTAAATCGCAAAATTTCACAACCACAGGCAGGATTCGAACCTGCGTCTTCTGCGTAAGTACCGCAGACGCTTTTACCAACTAGGCTACTGTGGTCCTGCCCGATGTTGTGAAATTTAGCGACCTCTATACGCATGCCAACGTTGCGTTTGTGCTGCCACCTAGCAAGCATTTTTGCTGTACTAGCTCAACTAGTCCATCATTGCAGACAGATTTCGAGTTGAAAATTGGTAACACTACGTATAATTGAAAATGATTTTTATTTTAACACTTCCTGTGTTCGGATAAATCTACAAAGTAGAAAATCGCAAAATTTCACAACCACAGGCAGGATTCGAACCTGCGTCTTCTGCGTAAGTACCGCAGACGCTTTTACCAACTAGGCTACTGTGGTCCTGCCCGATGTTTGCGATTTTCTACTTTGTAGATTTATCCGAACAAAGGAAGTGTTAAAATAAAAATCATTTTCAATATTTATTTTTATTTTATAACCCACAGTGAAGTTGATGTCAGTAAGATCACTTATTTTATAATACGCATTATAAAATGTGCAAATAAAGGACATAATAATAAATTTCCGTGGAATAAAGCCACAAAGGCGTTAGGTATAACAAATTTTCATAGAAGTAACACAAGGCAAATCCGTGGAATAAGGCCACAAAGTGTAATAGCGTCTTTTTCCTTCGGAGTAGCTCAAAATTATATCGAAGATAATGAATTAATTTAACAACGTTATACTAGCTATGAAAGCTAAAGCTTTTTGCATAATCTATATATATAAAAGAAGAAGGTGACTGACTGACTGACTGACTGACTGACTGACTGACATATCAACGCACAGCCCAAACCACTGGGTCTAGAGATTCCAAATTTGGCATGTAGGTTCCTTATGAGGCCTAGGGGTGCACTAAGAAAGAGTTTTACAAAATTCTACCCCTAAGGGGGTAAAATAGGGGATGAAATTTTGTATGAAAGTCCGTCAGTTTTGAAGTTAGGTTTGTATTTAGGCTAAAGACTAAAAATTAATAATTACGTGTCTCAGGGTTTTTGAAAATTCGACACCCTTAAGGGTGAAAAGGGGGATGAAGTTGAAAATTCTTTATTTTTAAAGTAAAATCCACATAATTTATTATTTAGGCATTAATGATGTAATTCTATGCAACGTTCATCACTGTTATTGAAATTCCACCCCAAATTCAACCCCTAAAAAAGGGGAATGGGGTGAAAAAGTCTAAAAACCAATATGGGTATCGTTTGTATGGTGTATCGGGTCGCTGATTACGAAAACTACAACAATTTTGAAATCAAACGTGGTGGACGTGAAATACCATCATCCCCCTGGGGATGGAGTTGGGGTGCGATAGGTTTGAAATGTCTAAAAATCAATATGGGTGTCGTTTGTATGGTTTATCGGGTCGCTGATTACGAAAACTACAACAATTTTGAAATCCAACGTGGTGGACGTGAAATACCATCATCCCCCTGGGGATGGAGTTGGGGTGCGATAGGTTTGAAATGTCTAAAAATCAATATGGGTGTCGTTTGTATGGTTTATCGGGTCGCTGATTACGAAAACTACAACAATTTTGAAATCCAACGTGGTGGACGTGAAATACCATCGTCCCCTGGGGATGGGGTTGGGGTGCGATAGGTTTGAAATGTCTAAAAATAAATATGGGTGTCATTTCTATGTTAGGGATAGCGGTTAAATTGGCGTAAGGGGTAGGGATAGGGGCAGGGATAGGGACAGGTAGAGGTAGAGAGGTAGAGATGTAGAGAGGTAGAGAGGTAGAGAGGTAGAGACCGTCGTTTAACAGTATTGTGATTTACCTCCACGAATTTAAAGATATTTTATGTTTTTTCATGTTTTTACGATATATAATAACGTGTAACGTGTTAAATAAACCTTAGTGCATCGATGGTGATAAGTGACATTATCCTAAAACAAGAATTTAGTGGTTTTAACAGTGAAATAACCCTGGCTTTGTCTAATCAGCCGGCTTGTGCGTGATCAACCTGTCGCTCAGTACATACGAATCGCACGGTTACGCGCATTGCGGACGGGTCACTTTCGCTCGAACGCAGGCCGATCGGGTTGCGTAGCAATGGAATGTAAGATATGCAGTGATGTTTTGAGGCAGGAGGATGCCCTAAAATGTGGAACTTGTCGCGGTACATTTCACTAGACATGTAGCGGTCTAACAGAACAAGAGTTTAAGAAAATACTGCCTATGAATAGGGGGAAGTGGAAGTGCCCATCATGCAAGAGTGGAATGGGCAAAGCTTCTCCTATAGCAATTCACTCCGAAGGCACAAACCAGCCGCATTCCATTATGAATATCGACTTCGAAAAATTAAAATCACATTTTGATACCCAGTTTGCTAGCCTGAGCAAAACAATTGAATCGCTTCGAGCCGATTTTACTAAACAATTTGACGCATTAAGTGCTACTGTCAAATCGTGGGGAACAAAAATAACAGCGCTAGATACAAAGGTTGGCGAATTGGAGACGACTGTGAGTACTTTGTCGGAAAACAATAAACAGCTCAAAAATGAGA
Source organism: Athrips mouffetella (assembly GCA_947532105.1). Taxonomy (NCBI): domain Eukaryota; kingdom Metazoa; phylum Arthropoda; class Insecta; order Lepidoptera; family Gelechiidae; genus Athrips; species Athrips mouffetella. The sequence goes on along the minus strand of OX383968.1, from coordinate 971,791 downwards.
TAAGATTGTTGGAAAAACGCATTGATGGGTCGGAACAAAAATCTCGCTTGTGTAACCTTGAAATTCAAAATATACCAGAAAGCAAAAATGAGAACTTGCTTCACCTTGTCGGCACACTTGGTAGCATCCTGGGAGTCCCAATTCCGGCGGATACCATTCGCGATGTTCATCGCGTCGCACACAACAGCCAGGTCAACCGCCCAAAGAATATCATAGTGCAACTTACTTCAAGGCGCTTCAAAGACGAGGTGATTGCAGCAGCTCGGATCCGGAAAGACCTAACTGTAGGGCAACTGAAGCGAGCAACGGCGACTGGAGGCGGCAAGGACACTACTTACGCCGAAGCTTCCAGTGACGATGGAGCTCAGAAAATATACATTAATGAACACTTGACTTTGAAGAATAAGAAGCTCTTCTCGAAGACCAGAGATATTGCATCAGCTAAGAAGTATAAATATGTATGGATCAAAAGTGCAACTATACTAGTACGCAAAAGTGATCAAACCAAGGTTATTGCCATACGAGAGGAAGAAGATTTATCAAAAATATGACTGTTGAATTTAAATTTTATATCTTTCTTATCTCATGATTATTTTCTTGCTGTTCGTTTTCATAAGGTTTTCCTAAGTGCCATTATTCAACACAATAATCTCAGAAATATGTTTATCATTTACAATATTAATGGATAATAATAAGCAAATCACTTTTTATTATCAGAATTGCCGAGGGTTAAGATCTAAATTAACCGATCTGCGCTTAAATATATTGAACTCGGACTATGATATTTTAATATTTACTGAAACTTGGCTGAGACCCGGTATATTTGATGCTGAGATAATTGATAGTAGATACAGTGTCTATCGCGCGGATAGGGATCTATCGAAATCAACCAAATCGGACGGAGGCGGAGTTCTGATAGCTGTGAAAAAAAGTATAAAATCTGTTTGCCTAGCTAGCAGAGTTTATCCTTATGAAGAGATTTATGTTCAGCTATCAATCTTAAATCGAGAAATAATAGTCAATGCTGTATACATACCACCTCAGTCAGCGAGTAGTTTATATAATATATATTTTCAAAACCTAGAAAAGATGAGTAATCTTAGTAATACAAAAAGAGAATTATGCATAATTGGGGATTTTAATTTACCGGAAATCTGTTGGGTTCAAGATGTCGACATCAGTTTAAATCCGATTTCATCACCACAACTAGGAGAACCGAGTAAATTATTACTTGAAACTTGCATGCTGTTAGACTTGACTCAGTACAACTACGTATTAAATGGGAATAATAAAATTCTAGATCTATTACTGTGCTCATCTAATCTTATTACAGATATTAAACCGGCAGCAGCATTGACAAAAGTCGATGCACACCATCCTCCTATAGAGTTTAGTAGTAATTTGCAAAGTAGCTCCTCGCTGAAAAAGCTCTCTTTAAAAACTTATAACTATAGAAAAGCTAACTTTAATAATATAACACTAGCACTAAAAGAGATAAATTGGAATGAAAAAATAGGAAATTTAGACGTTAACTCTGCATTAAATGTATTTTATGATATATTGTTCGAATTAATTGAAGCACATGTACCGGTAAAGATAAAAGGAATGTATTACTACCCTATTTGGTTCTCTCCAGCGTTAAAAAGAACACTAAAAAGGAAAGAGAAGGTTTGGCTGAAGTGGAAGGTCTATAGTTCACTAGCAGATTACCGCGAATTTAGCTTATTGAGGGTAAGATGTAAATTGTTGATCAAATTAGATTTTAAAAAGTACACAGCATCTACTGAAAACTTATTAGTTGAAGGTATGAAACCTTTCTGGAGTTATGTCTCAGCACAGAAGAAGCCAAGTGATGGATATCCAGGTACAATGTATTATGAGAGTGTAACAGCCGATTCTCCACAAGCGGTGGCAAACTTATTTTCCAAGTTTTTTAGTTCAGTTTTTGAAAAGAAGAATAATATTAATTTTAATGAGATTAATTCGTTGACAGAACACAGAACAGCTAATATTATATCGAATATAGTCATAACCGAGAGAGAAATAAAAAAACAATTGCAAAAATTAGATTGTAAAAAGGGTCCAGGTCCAGATAAAATTGCCCCCATTTTTGTTAAAGCTCTAGAATCGGCACTCTCATATCCATTGTACTTGATCTACAATAAATGCATTCAGGAAGGAACATTTCCAGACCGGTGGAAAATGGCCAATGTAACCCCTATTCACAAATCAGGGTCCAAGGCGAACGTCTCTAATTATCGTCCAGTATCTGTCCAATCCTGCTTTCCTAAAATCTTAGAATCTTTGATCCATAATGTGCTCTATCCACACGTTCAGAAAATGATAATTAAGGAACAACATGGATTTGTAAAGGACAAGTCAACTACAACTAACTTAATCCTATATGTTGATTTCCTTTTTGAAAGTTTAGATGCAAGACAACAAGTCGATGTAATATACACCGACTTTCAAAAAGCATTCGACAAAGTCGATCACAACCTTTTACTAGAAAAATTAGCATTTAATGGAATAAAAGGAAATTTGCTGCGGTGGTTTATATCATATTTGGACCGTAGAAGTCAAAGGGTTGTAATAGATGGACATGAATCGTATTTGGAGGACGTAACGTCCGGAGTAATTCAGGGTTCTATTTTGGGACCACTGCTGTACGTGATTTTTGTTAATGATATCTCTAAGTGCTTTCAAAATACTAAATTTGCTATGTTCGCTGATGATCTCAAGATTTATAATACTATCAACAACTTAAATGACTGTCAACTCATACAAGCAGATTTAGATCGTCTGGAAATTTACTGTAAGGAAAACAAATTATTTTTAGCTTACGAAAAATGCATGCAAATAACTATAACGAAAAAAACTAATAATAAACTTCTACATACATACAATATCGGAGGACAGATACTGAAACAGGTAGGTTTGGTTAAAGACTTGGGTGTACATATAGACGAAAAATTAACTTTAGATAGCCATATTGAAAAGATCATAAACAAAGCTTATAGTATGATGGGATTTGTCTTACGCATCAGCAAGCCATTTAAGAAACTGTCATCATACCTCATCCTATACAAAGCACTAGTACGTTCTCAGTTAGAGTACGGTTCAGTGATATGGAACCCTTACTATAATGTGTACTCCGAAAGAATTGAAAAGATTCAAAGGAAATTTCTACGTGCCGTTCATTATCGTTTGTATGGAAAACCCCCATCTTATGAGAAATTATTAGAAAAGTTTAAATTGGCCACTCTCAAAGAAAGAAGGCAACAAGGAGATGTAATTGCATTGTACAAAATATGTAATTCAAAGTACGACTGCCCCGATCTCGTGTCCAAAATAGGTTTGAGGGCGCCGCCGGCACGCCGCACGCGCTCGACGGCGCTGTTAGCCACCACCGGGAGCGCCACCAACGCCGGCGAGCGCGCACCAATAACAAGAATGTGTAAAACGTACAACAAAGAATATGCTTCACTTGACCTTTTCGGCAATGATCTGTTTAAATTTAAAAAGGAACTCATTGATAAATTATGTAAAGGCACGGAGGAAAACCAAATTCAGAATAGTTAAAGTTGAAACGATTTGGATTTTGATAGGATTTTTCTTGCATTTATAATATATCTATATATTTTTTTTGCTTTCTATTCTTAATTAAATTAGTTTTTAACGGTCGCTAAACACGTTGTAACAAAATATGATGTCTTGGTGAGAATGGTTTAGAGCATGTACTTTAACAACAATAAGATATGATATGTATTACTAATTTTTAGTGTCATGTTTGTTAATTCTCCAGATGAAAATAAATAAATAAATAGAGAGGTAGAGAGGTAGAGAGGTAGAGAGGTAGAGAGGTAGAGAGGTAGAGAGGTAGAGAGGTAGAGAGGTAGAGAGGTAGAGAGGTAGAGAGGTAGAGAGTTAGAGAGGTAGAGAGGTAGAGAGGTAGAGAGGTAGAGAGGTAGAGAGGTAGAGAGGTAGAGAGGTAGAGAGGTAGAGAGGTAGAGAGGTAGAGAGGTAGAGTGGTAGAGAGGTAGAGAGGTAGAGACGTAGAGAGGTAGAGAAGCAGAGAGGTAGAGGGGTACATCTAGAGGTAGAGGGAGAGGGAGAAGGAGGGGAAGGGGGAGAGGGAGGGAGTGAGGGAGGAGGAGGGGGTGATGAAAAGGGAGAGGGAGGGGGAGAGGGAGGGGGAGAGGGAGGGGCAGGGGGAGAGTGAGGAGGGGGAGGGGGAGAGACAGAGAGAGGGGGAGAGGAAGGGGGAGAGGGAGAGAGAGGGAGAGGGTTTTAGTTTTTCTCAATTACTTCTGCGAATTGGCTCTGTTTTGAAATCTATATACATAAAAGAAGGTGACTGACTGACTGACTGACTGACTGACATATCAACGCACAGCCCAAACCGCTGGGTCTAGAGATTCAAAATTTGGCATGTAGGTTCCTTATGAGACCTAGGGGTGCACTAAGAAAGGGTTTTAAAAAATTCTACCCCTAAGGGGGTAAAATAGGGGATGAAAATTTGTATGAAAGTCCGTCAGTTTTGAAGTTAGGATCTTCAAAATTTGTATGTAGGCGGACAACTAAAAATTAATAATCACGTGTCTCAGGGTTTTTGAAAATTCGACATCCTTAAGGGTGAAAAGGGGGATGAAGTTGAAAATTTTTTACTTTTAAAGTAAAATCCACATCATTTATTATTTAGGCATTAATTACGTAATTCTATGCAACGTTCATCACTGTTATTGAAATTCTACCCCAAATTCAACCCCTAAAAAAGGAAAATGGGGTGAAAAAGTCTAAAAACCAATATGGGTATCGTTTGTATGGTGATTACGAAAACTACAACAATTTTGAAATCCAACGTGGTGGACGTTAAATACCATCATTCGCTTGGGATGGGGTTGGGGTGCGATAGGGTTGAAATGTGAATATGGGTGTCGTTTGTATGGTTTATCGGGTCGCTGATTACGAAAACTACAACAATTTTGAAATCCAACGTGGTGGACGTGAAATACCATCATCCCCTGGGGATGAGGTTGGGGTGCGATAGGTTTGAAATATCTAAAAATTTATATGGGTGTCGTTTCTATGTTAGGGATAGCGGTTAAATTAACGTTAGGGGTAGGGATAGGGGTAGGGATAGGTAGAGAGGTAGAGAGGTAGAGAGGTAGATAGGTAGATAGGTAGAGAGGTAGAGAGGTAGAGAGGTAGAGAGGTAGAGAGGTAGAGAGGTAGAGGGGTAGAGAGGTAGAGAGGTAGCGGGGTAGAGAGGTGGAGGGGTAGAGGGGTAGAGAGGTAGAGAGATAGAGAGGTATAGGTACAGGTAGAGGGAGAGGGAGAAGGAGGGGAAGGGGGAGAGGGAGTGAGTGAGGGAGGGGGAGGAGGTGAGAGAGAGGGAGAGGGAGGGGGATAAGGAGCGGCAGTGGGAGAGGTAGGAGGGGGAGGGGGAGAGACAGAGGGAGGGGTAGAGGAAGGGGGGAGAGGGAGAGGAAGGGAGAAGAGGGAGAGGAAGGGGGAAGAGGGAGAGAGAGGGAGAGAGTTTCAGTTTTTCTCAATTACTTCTGCGATTGGCTCTGTTTTGAAATATGACATAAAGGTGTCTCTCATCTCTCTCTTTACATTTGTTAGGATACTACTGCTAAGTTCCTCTGTTCTGAGTAATTTATGAGTAACGTCTGTATATTATATAAAATTCAGCTGGATCTTGAATTATACTCATTGATTTGCGCAGCGTTAGTCCTGTTTTTCTTTAATTTAAAATTACCCCGAAATGATGGGATAAATAATAATTTTCCTGGACTAAAATATCTCATTGCTTCGGAAAACCGGTAACAACCTAAATACGAAACCCACGCGAGCGAAACCGCGGGCAACAGCTAGTGTTATCATAAAATTTCATTCAGTAGCGTTCTTTTTCAATACAATCACAAAATAACAAGTAAAAAGCCAATAAAACTAAACAATTGAGTCACTTGCTTCCCGCGCATCCGCGAAGAAATTAGACACTGTGGCTACAGTGGCGGTCTTCGTCGGGAAAAATGAGAGAATGCAATTGTGGCTTTTTATAAAAACTTATTTTTTTTTGTTGATATAGATTGATTTTTTGTGATTTCTCAAACTCAGATGATGTAAAATAGGCTGCAGATTGTATAAAACTAATAAATATAAAAAGCCACTACGGCCATAGTGCCCTTTTTCGTAGGATACGACGCTTTGTGCCCGGAACTCTAGAAAAAGCATTAAAACAACTAATGTTTCACTCCTATCCTATAATTCCTCAGCTCGTAACAATATCATTTTCAAAGTGAATTTCCACTAATACTGTGGGAGGGAGCGATACTGTGAGCTGGAAAATTCCAGCCAATAAGATAGCTCCATTCGGCAGTGCATTCGACAAACTAGGAAAATGGCGCAATCCTATTGGAATTTTCCCAGCTCACCGCTTAGCTCCCTAGCTCAGCACTGGTCGAAAAGTAGCCTTACTTCGTAGAACTTACATCTGTAAAGCAAGCCGATTGACAACAACAAAAATTTCACACTTGTACCTATGTACCTATTGCATTATTGGCTATTTCTCTACATTTACTTCACGCTCCGTTCTAACCTTTTGCGTCCTCCAATGCTACAATGCTGTGAAATTAATTACTAAGCGAGTGAATGTGTTAGTGATGTGCTTAGCTATACTACATATCGGCTTTTTAACATTTACAAAATTTACAAATCCTTGTAGTGTCACAGATAAAATAGAATTGAAAAGCCGCTCTTTAGATTTTGTTTTATGTACGGTCAACTGCATGACTATGGAAGTATCTGCTTCTCTATTGCCATGCTATAAGCTCCAAAGTGTTTATACTGGCGTGCTGTTGGGTGTACCTAGACTTTAAAATGTCCTTCTGCTAGGCAAAGGCCTCCCCTTCTCCTATTTCGCTATTCGTCTCTGTTGTGAGCCTCCAACTGCCAAGACAATATTTTTTTCAAACATTAGCAAAAGATGTCCTTATTCAGATGGCATGTAAGTAGTACTTACTACATGATTTGCCATTTGGCGCATAATATTAGACGTAATAAATACTTTACTTTAGTTCTAAGTTTATGAGTTCTCTATAATTATTACTTCCTTTTGTTTTGCCTGAAATAAGAACATATTCATAAATTTTATCCCTCCTCCCCTGGACGTGACCTGCCCAGACCGATTTGGAAGTCAGATTCAGATAATTTTATTCAATGTAGATTCTTTACAGAATACTTATTGAATGTCATGCAGAATACAATGCAAATAGAGCGAGTATACGCCGTTTCGGATCGTGCTATGGCAGCGTAAAAGAAACGGCAAGAAACCACTGCAGCACGGCCCACTTTAAGAGTCGGCTTTTTACAATGTGTTTCTTGTGTTTCGCTGGAATATCAGAGCACCATACCTTTTTGTCATTCATATAGTCATCCAATCTATAGTAAGCTTTTTTACATAACGTTTGCTTTACACATTCTTTAAACTTTCTCTCAGGTAATTGCACTATATTGTCAGGTATTTTGTTGTAGTATCGTATACACAGACCAACGAAAGATGTATTGACTTTAGTTAATCTAGTATATGGTTGATCAATTTTATGCTTATTTCTAGTATTAAAATTATGCCTGTCACAAATTTCTTTAAACAGACTTAAACAGACTACTGACACAGGTCGGTCGGTGCAAAGATAGTATGTGTAGGTGGGGTTTCACCGACAGCTCCAATAATGAATGTGAGTGAGGTACCTTCCCACAAACAATGGAACACCTAACCTCCTGTCCCGCATGTTCCGGCACATGTACGCGTGATGACCTTTTAAAAGCCACAAATGATGCAGTAAATGTAGCAACGTTCTGGGCTACGAAAATTTAAATAACTATTTGTAATTGATCGACACGCTAAGAAGAAGATTAATTTTATTAATAAAAATGTTTATTTGAATATTAACAAACATTAGATGTATTTATATACAAAATTCACATTAGGGACATTAGGAACGTCACACTAAAAAAATCTAAGTCTACGATAGATATTTCTGCAAATTTCAAGAAAGCAAAATTTTATGACCTACATTTTCAAGGTAAATATCGTAGACGCCCTTACCAACTAGGCCACCGTATTCATGCTGGTGTAATGAAAGCCAAATAAATTTAATCGATAAAAGATTGTGCAACTTAGCACAACACTATTCATTTTAGTTTTGGTTACATTGTCATCATGTGGAGGCTAGGTATCTGTTCAGTTTTAGTTTTAATAACCATTTATTTCCAGGTAAAACTATTTTAAGTCATAATATCAATTTCGTTACAGTAATAAAAAATCTTACTTTTACTCTATAGTATCACCAAATGGTCTTTGACTGACGTGCCTTAGCGACATTTAGCTGAGGTAGTAGCCTAGGCTAGTGTGGTCTCGGCGAATAATAGTACCTACCCATCTCTACCCGTGGATGTCGTAAGAAGTGACTCAGAGGTTATGAACCGAAGAATGGGCAGCAGCATCTTTCTGTGTATCTTACCGTCTTACATACTGCGGTCACCAACAACAGCGGTCGCCAGCCACAACGCTTAGAAGCGTGGTGACTATAGTAATTCCCCTCCAAAGTTCCACGAGTTTTTGCTGGATATTTGCACCCTCTCCTGAAGTGGATGTATCATGGGATGTTATGATGAAACTATTATCAGGCCATTTGAAGGAGTTCTCAGTTCTTAAGACGCATGCTACGTATACCTTAAAAATCATCATAATTCGCCCGCCGAGCGTTATACCCTTTTATTTGGGGTCGGCGCAACATGTCACATCACATCACATCAAATCATATCAAAAATTAAAATTGTTAAATCAAAATAATAACAAACAATCGTCTAATAATAAAAATGAAAGTAATTACAATTATAAGAAATCAAGATGGCGAGTTTAGGGGCCAAATCGAGCATCTTGAATTTTGGGATATCAAAATGACTTTTAAGATGCGATCACAAAAATAAATACAGCTTATATATTCCAGCACCTGTTTAAGAATAATTTGACGTAACAAATCTGAAAACTAGAAAGTATGGAATAAATAGTAGTTTATGCCACTGTCAGGTAAAGATAGATGAGTGCTTGTTTGTGACATGAGGCGCAGCCGAATGTCACAATAGACAGCACGAATGTTACAATGACTAGTTTGCAATCAGTGGCATACATTACTTTTTCTACGATCATAAAAATCATTAAGAAAATAACGTACTGACTTTGTTTACTTTTGTCGTAGTACTAGAGCACTAGAACACCTCCACTTTTTTGTCAATAAAGTCCTCTTGAGTTTCGTACGCTGCCTTAATTATATTGGTTGGCGTGAATATTATACTCATATTTACAAATTTTCAATGGAAATCATGATGTTTATCGTTAAATTATCAATTAAAAGTTATTTATTTTGACAGATTAAATAAGCGCAAACGAATAAAAACTCTCGGCAAGCCATCATATAATACTGTGTATGGGGGGGGTTCAGTTTGTTGCCAAACCTAACAAAAAGGTGAAAAAATTATATTACCGTATTGTAGACAGTTGCATTTATAAATATTACGCAACTGTTGTCGGAATGGCAATGTTTGTGATACTGTTTCCGGTTTCGTATTTCGAACTTTAACAAATGGGAGTAGAAAAAAAATATTAAAAAACAAAAAAACTGACTGCGTAATAGAAAGGAGAAAAACAAGCTGGAATCTATAGGATTTGGTTAAGAGGATATGTGAGAAAATATTCATTTGACAGTGGGCGGAGTCTTCACGCTTGAGAGAACGCATTAGATTGCGACAGATATACTGTGCGTGTACCAAAACTAAATGACGTAAGCGCCCGATATAAAATATCGACGTTTTGTAACAAATTAAAATTTTAGGTTGGGCATATGATAGCAACTACGAATACCTTTCTGTATACCTAATTTCATTACTTAAAACACCTCAGATTCCACAAAAAGAAGAAGGAATGAAAATTTAAGAGGCCACTTTGGATTTTTATTTGGTCGAGTCGATTTTCACTAATCATGTTTTGGTCTTCGTAATATTATCACTTGAATGGTCAAGAAACACATACTTGACAATCAGGGCAGGATACTGAGTAAATAAAAAGATATTTGTCTTCATAATATCCAAAAATGTCTTGAACCGGCTCCACAGAATACCAGCGCTGTTGGTAACACTACCAACAGAATTATGCTGAGTGGAGACCATTTTTGGGAACAATTTGTACATATTTTTAAAATTTTTGTTTTTACCTTTTTTATGTGTTTCCGAAATAAACGTTATTTCTTTGTTTCTTCTTTATAATGAGATATTGCAGGCGGCGGACGAACAATTTTAAAATTATGTGATCCACCACAAACTAAACGCATTTCCTTCCCCGTCTGCAAAATCCCATAACAGTTTAAATAAATGTTGTCCGAAATAAATTGTTTTTATTTTTATTTACTTTTTTTAATAATCAAATCCTATAAATTCTAGCTGGTTTTTCTGTTTTCTGTTAAATATATTTTTATTCTATCAATAAAATTTTTTCTGCCTATTTTTAGTTCTTAATCATTTTATGTATGTTTTATTTTATTAAAGTTAACGGCATCGAGTAGCTGCGAAACTAAAGTAAGATACTTCTTGTCATTGTATTTGCTAGGGATATCCAATAAGTGCCTACTAAGAGTAATCAGTCACTTAAGGGGCTGATAAGAGCTAAATATGCTTCACTTGAGCAGGTTTTTAACGAAAATTAATTTGCTTTTAAACCGTTTTTTGCTTTTAAACCGTTTTTTTAAAGTACCGATTAATCTATGGTGCCAAAACGTTTACACATTATTCATTATATTATGCATATTATGGGTACAGATTTTGAAAAAAATGCAGAAATGAGCGAAAAACGTAATACAGCGCGAACCTGCTCCGTTTTAACACGCGCTCCGTTCTGTCCTTTGGTAGAAAGAGAGGTAATTTAGCTCTTATCAGCCCCTTAAAGGAGTATGGATAGACTTCGAAGTCTCTTTGCGAGACCATCAGCGCCAGCACGAAGCTCTAGATAAAAGCAGGGTATGGAAAGGTGTTTTTTAGGGTTCCGTACCTCAAAAGAAAAAAACGGAACCCTTATAGGATCACTTTGTTGTGCGTCTGTCTGTCTGTCTGTCTGTCTGTCTGTCTGTCTGTCTGTCTGTCTGTCTGTCTGTCAAGACCCTTTATCTCACGAACGGGTAAAGGTATCAGGTTGAAATTAATACCATATATTAGGATCCGTGAACCACACAAGATCTGAAAATTTCAATTTTTTACAACGACGCAATCAAAAGATATGGCATTTTATGTCCTCATCTCCATACATTTATTCAAAAATGAAAAACCTACAGGGTACTTCCCGTTGACCTAAAATTATGAAATTTGGCAAGAAGCTAGGTCTCACAGTACAAATAATGGGAAAAGTCTGAAATCATTAAATATTACAACTTTTCTCACAACTAATGGTAACCAATTGTGGTGAGCTCCCGTTTCAAGAACATTCATATAAGAGAGGGGTCAAGTTGGATGGTTGCTGAGGCGATTTTTGTTTTAGTTCTATTTAAATCGGGAACACTTACAAACTTGAAAATTGGTATGTTTATAGGGCATAGGCTATAAAATAACAACAAATAATAAAATTTGGTCAAGCGCGTGTCGCACTCAAAAAATCTAGCACATTAACTTACTGAAATTTCAACTAATACAATTATGTTTATGTGGTGGTACGGAACCCTCAGTGCGCGAGTCCGACTCGCACTTGGCCGGTTTTTTTTTTTTCAAACCCGTTTCGCCGTAAGTACAAAGTGAACGATATAATAGGTCTTTACTATGAAATTGCCAGTAGGGTTGAATTGGGGAAGCTGGATCACTCCGCATAGCTTCGTGCTCCAGCAAATCCCCAATTCAACGAATTTCATCGCTCTTGCTTCAGAATTCCTCCAATTCTACAGCCGCAGTCATTAACCGTTTGACTCAGATTGAAAGTAAGAAAAATAGGACTTAATTTGAGGGCTTAATTGGATTATGTTCTGATTGTATAGCCCGATTGTACAAGACTTTCCTGATACTCCGTTTCGCAGTCAAACAGCCCCAGCTCATCCTTTACTGATCTTATAATAATCCGCACTCCATAATTTCTCAGTTCTCCACTGCGGAACCGACTGATTTAATATACTGTTGAGTTTTGCCTTCCAAACCACATTAATCACCAACCGCCCTTAAATAAGTATAGTACACAATAGGAATGCGGGTGAAACGTATGGTGCGCTATACAATTGGGCCACATTTCCTGTCTTGTCGCGTACCTACATTAAGTTTCGTGCTTCGCTTCGGAAGTAACTGTTATATGTGTCATGTCAGAGGTCTTTTGAGCTTGAACTACCTACTATGGTTTGTCAAATAGGACATTTCGAAATCACAACTTTTTCATACCTACTGATAATCCAACCTAAATATATAATTACTAAAAAGCAGAACACTTTTATTTCATATAGAGAACTCGCTCAGTTTGCATGTGTTCAGACCGAAATGGTGCAAACAAGAGCACAAGTGAAAGCGATAAAAGAAAGATATGAAGAATATCGAGTAAGTTAAATATTTTATTTTTTTGTAGTGATTAAAATATTTGTTTATTACTTAATGCTTAAAATTATTTTTATTCGTAGAAACAGAAACTGCGAAGGAGTGAACGAATCCGAAGGGTTATAACAAGTGAAAGACTTCTGGCTATGAATTTTTTCTATTGGTTTGGAGATACTACGTGGTGGCCAACTCCGCACAGAAGCAAATTTGATAAGCCGTCTCCAAATCCAGACAAAAGCACACTAAAATACTCTAGATTAATAAGATAATGTTAATGATAACCCTAATGTTGAACTTAATAATTAATATATTTAAATATTATAATGTTTTTTTATTTCCCAACATCGAATCACCAACTATTTGTATCAAAATTATAACCTCTCCAGATTTTGTTCATTTAAGAAGTGCACTTATGGATAACTGAGATCAAATGTGATCAATGTTTTTTCCTCTACCAATTTGAAATAAAAGACTAAGTGACTGAATACATTTTATTATTCAACGAACATCAAAACTTTATTAATTAAAACATAAACATTTAATCTACACTAATTTTTAAAGCTAAACTGTGTAAAGTAAAAAGAAACATCTTATTATTTACAATATTGTTCTACAATGCCCCCATGGCAAAGTGTGTACATTATTAGGTAACAATTGGCGTTTATCATCATCTCGGCTAAGTACTAATTTATTCATCTTATGTGTAAAGATTTTATGATTTTTCGACTTAATTATATACATGTCATCCCTTATACCAACATTTCGAAAAAGAGCGTTTCTATACTTCTCAATAGTCAGTCTCTTTGTTATATTTTTCTTTACACCTTTCGCCTTCTTGATTAATGATTTTTGTGAATCGATACAGTACAATTTGGCGCGCAAGCCTACAAATTCAGTAATTATTTCTCCACCCATCTCATCTTTGAAAAATCCTGGGATTTGCATGTTAGCTTTAGGAATATTAAATATGTTATTACCATCAAAATTACTTGTGTCAAAGTATTGAATATTATTTTTCATATCTTCATAAAAATTTTCAGTCTGTATGTGATAAAGAAGACTATCAGTATCTGTATAACACAGCTTAATCTTATCGCCGTACATTTTTTTCATTACATTATAATGAAATTGATAAAGGTGAGTTTTAGCTAAATCAAGGATAGAAAATCCAAGATAAATAGGACGGTCCAATACAACTTTCGTCTTTTTCATTTGGATCGCTACTAAATTCTCAGAAAACACTGAAAGACTTTTAAAATGTGGGGCGCTTATATATTTTTCAGCTCCGCACAACTTATTAGTTTTGTTGAAAATATCTGCCCATACCTGTACAAGTTTGACATCGATTTGTTTTCGCTTATTTTCAATGGTTTTTCCGAATATTGAGTTATTTTGTTTTTTAAAAAAATCTTTTTCAAAGTCTGACTTTGATTGTTGTCTGAGAGTGGTATTCAAAGAAATGTAGGATTGTAAAAAATTGCTTTGATAAAATGATATTATTTTATGCACTTTAATTAATTGTAATCCATGCCTTAAACATTCCTTTAGATGAATGTAATGTATAACAAAACGATGCTTATTATAAAGATTGGCTATTAATTTTGGTGTTTGACTTCCTATCGGTGAAAACTTTTCTGCACAAAATGGTAAATCTGAATGAGAGTCATGAACATTCGCAGGATAACACAAATCTACTTCCAGAATGTATCCGCGGCTACTATTGTCATCAATTTTATCTACATCAAATTGTTCAATTTCTTCGCTAGATAAAAATCTAAAATCGCTGGTTGGAAGTTTTTTCATCATTGCAAATCCATATAAATTTACACAGTCTAGATACATTAAATAAGAATTAGGTTCATTTTTATTATAAGAGGAAAGATATTTATTATTAGCCTTCGCATACCTAAGTGAACACTGAGCCAGGCCTCCTCGAATGCCTCTTTCAAGTATTTGGTACATATCTACGTCTGATATTAAATCTAATTCAACTTTTGTAAACAATAACATAGCATCCCAGCTAAGTGATGGAGAAGAGACATAATAACAAGGATCTAGCCCATAAAAGTGGAGACTCATTTCTCTAAATTTTTCGAATATATCACAAAGTAGTAAGACATCTGTTTTTAGATAAAGATCAGTATATTCCCCTAAATTTTGTATTCCAAAGGACTGCCAAACTTTAGTTGCATGCAGATAATCTTTTTCTGAAATACTATCGCCTGTAAGTTTATTAAAAAACATATCGCGATCTGGTAACTGGGTTTCATTATATTTTTCCCATGTATCTATGTAATCATAGCAATATACGCCCTTTTTGCAAACTAATTTGAATAAATCGTCATCATTGAAAAACAAATGCATGTTTTTAAAATCACCTTCATCTAAACTATTAGCTAATTTATCTAAACCAGAACTTAAAAAATTAAACGAATCTAGAAATTTCAGTTGCGCAGTGTTTTTGGAATCGATGGGAACAAATTTTGTAAACGAAATATACTTCTCCTTTGACTTAGGTATAAGATTTATTCTGCCAAATATATCTGAAAGCTCTTTTATAAACAAGTGACAATCATAGCCAGATAAGTTATGGAAAATAATAGGTATAAAGGGGCAAGCTGTAGCATTGATATTGCAAAGATTATGAGCCGCTCCTCTAAATTTGCCCGTAAAATGGTCATGATCTTTTACAATGTCGTCACCCGTTTGAAAATTTATTTTACAAATGTGACAAGCACTGGCTTCTTCAAAAGATTTTTGTTCTTCAGTAGATAATGGTAACATAGCTTTATTTTGCTGTAATAGCGGATAAAGTTTTTGCAAATCTCTGGTGATAGATTCCACAAACATTTTGGAACAGTCAGGTCCTCGATATGAAATTAATTCGTTGAGTTCTGGTTTAGATTTACAACAAATGTAATAAGCAAAGGCTGATGCTTCATGAACTTGCACATTTTCATTATACATTGACTTGTTTTTATCAGAATATTCCTTAAGCAAGCTTTCAAAGTCTCCATAAATTACGATAGGAATTCTCTGTGTTCTCTCAAAATTTGTGAATTTTAATTTTGAGTTCTCACCGGGAAGAATTGTTTCTACCTTCCCACAGCAATGATTAAATAATTTTGCTTCACTGTCAAAATATATGAAACATTCATCACACAAAAATATTTTAGATTTATGTTTAGTTAATTGCTTTCTCACTAAGCGATCAAAATCTTTTATGAGACAGTAATGACCCATACTATTTTTATTAAAATATAACAAATTCACATGCGTTAGTTTTCGCCTCGAAGTTACGTATAATGGACCAGTAACATGGTTATCTTTTTCTAATCCATATACATTTATGCTAATCAAAGGATTATTCTTCTCAAATAATTTAATATCCTCAAAAGTAGGTGGAAATGTCATGCCAGAAACATCAAAAAGGTTTGAAAAATGTGGATATGAACTAAACCGACAGGGATTAGATTTTGCTGGATATAAATGTGCAGTGATACTCCAAAGAAAACAGTTATTATCTTTGTTTTGAATATTTAAACATGACTTTGTATTGCGTATAGATGCTGGCAAGGGCAAGTAAGTGCCAGCTCTAAGAGGATTGTATTTATTTACATTTATTTCTAAGTGACTTATTTTATCGATTGTCCAACCAGATTCTGATTGCTCGAACTCAGAACATTTTGCAATAAGTTTTTCTTTTACGTCTGAAAAAAATGTACCAATGTCAGTACTTTCGACTAAAACTTGAAATTTTGTATTAAAAGATTTTAAAGACTTCTCATTATTTTTAGGAAGTAAGTATGATACGAACAGTTCCAAGTTCACTTTTACAGACTTATGTTCCTTAAGACACATATCTAGTATTTCATCAATAGTTCTGTTTAAACGAGCTGAAGATAAAAATGATTCTGGCATGATATGTTTGGTTTTAGAATACGGATTTATTCTAAAGCTAACAATCCTGTTTCGGAAAGCAGTTGCTATTATTTGTACATTCGGAAATTTTGAAGTGAGTAAGCAATTAGCTTTGTGTATGTTTGTCTTTTTATGCGATGAATATTTAGATACAAAAATTTTACAGTCTCTACAAAAAGTCATTTTTACTTTTGAGATCTTTTATCATTAAGAGATTTTAATATCCATCAATGAATAAACGATTTTGACTTTGACTGTGACAAATTTTATTACTGTACCAATGAAATAATAAAGTAAATGTGCTGAATTATTTAACCAGCTCGACAAACAATAATTTAGAATTTGATAAAAGTTAATTTAATCTTAGTTTTCAAATATGCTTTGTGCTTTATCAAAATTAAAATTACAGATTTGCTTTAAGTAAATTCAGTCTTTCTTTTCAAATATCAATATCAATATCAATTGGTTTATCAAAACCGATGCTGTAATGAAAAAAAAGAATAATTATTACCATTGACAAAGTTTTATTTATAAAAAGTAATGAAAAAACATAAAAGATAAAAATATACCTAAGTTAATTCAATAATACAAAGTAAGAAGATTAAAAAGTTAAGTAAAAATAACACAGTCCCCTAAATACGTAAATTCACTTTATAATATAATCGCAACCTGCAAAAAAGATTAAAAATTGTCATAAAAAAACAATCTGTTTAGAATGGGTTGTTTGAGTAAAGAATGGGCTGAATGTGTTTGAATTCTTCCCTGCCTGCTTGAACAACACGATTTAAAGCCTTCCACATAGGCGTGTCCAAATCAGTAGAAAGCTTTAATGTGATTATGGAATGTTTCCATCTTTCGCTGTTTGCGATTCTCTCTATCTCTTGCGTACTATACACTCGCAGTTCGAAGTAATAGTCGCCCTTCCTAGCGGGATCCGACTGCGAGGTGTAGCCCGACGCTGCCCGCTGGTTCAGGAAACTACGCAAAGGAGCAGCGCGAACTGGCTCCTTACGAACAACTATTTCACCCTGGAATAAAAAAAAAACTATTTGTAATATCAATAGGTACTTTAATTCAGAATTGAATGGGAGTTCGACTTAGAATTTCACTTCAATAATTTATAATTATTTTTTGCTAGGTTTAGGTTCTTATTGAAATTCAATGAACCGCGGTTCCCGAACAATCAAATTTACATCCACAATTAAAGTAAAGAAAAGTTATGAAATAAAAACAAATTAAATGAAACAAAATGGACAAAGTTCTTATTTAAAAAATATAAAAAGTAACTAACCTCAGATTCCACACGTGTCCGTTTACGAGCAGGCGCAGCCACCTCGTCGCTGTCCGAATCAGAGCTTATGCTCGCTAGGGCGTTCGCAGGCGGCAGAGCGGGAGCCTTTTCTTTCTTTTTATACGCCCGTTTTGGTTTTTTTTCAGTAGCAGAGCTGGTGGATTTTTTAGAGTCTTTCTTAATCCCCGAAGGCCCAGCTACTGACTCAATTGGCACTGATGCTTGGGATGCGGGAATCACCTCGTCATTTTCATCCCAAAATGGATTTAATGTTGCTTGCGCCCTGAAAAGAATATTGATTATTAATACTTTATTCACGGACACGACCGTCTCCTAAAGAAAGAAATAAATTTATCACATAATCAGTAAATAGTAAAACCCTTTAAAGTTTAAGGCAAAATAAAACAATAAATATTTGCATTGCGCACATCTAAAATTATAGGATTAACGAAAGTAGAAATAATAATTTGTAACACACGATGTAACTGAAAAGAAATTATACTTACATACTTTCAGCTTGTTTCCGGAAACTTAATACAGCAGTAATTTCCAACGGATACAAATTATCAATCACTTGTTGTTGCTCCAGAATAACTTTGTGGGCTGGATTAGGAGATCACAGCTTCCCGCAAGATGAACCACCAGTGAAATGAAATTATGGAGCGAAAATTGGTTTATATGAGATCAATACTTGAGGATGTGTGCATTGTTGTAATGAAAAAGATAATTTCTGTTCAAAAAGGTTGTCTGTCAATATCGTTATAAATAAACATGTCTTCTATTACTAATTGTTCATAAGGTTGATTTCGTTTTACTATTTCCTTTTTATTTGTTGCATAGAGATAAGGTACGCTTGGTTTGTAGTAGAGCATCCATATTAGGACAAGCGTCACCAAGTCATCGCAACCTGAGACGAAAATCTTAAAAGTACAGTGGATGTACTTACCACTGGTCCATTACTTTGTAAAATGACATATTCCCAGTTATTTTGGTTTCAGGCTTCAAATACTCTAATACCAACATAAATAGAACTGCTACCATAATGCTTGACTGTCAGATTTCATTCAAATTTGGATATCAATACTAAAACTGCGTGTGACAAAAGAACATAGACCTATAACGATTTTAAACTTGTAACCAACGCCATCTGCGTTATTTAGCAGACAAGAATAAGCTAAGGCAGGGGGTCGGAAACCTGCGGCTCGCGAGCCACATGCGGCACTTTGGATGTGAAACTTTAGCTCTTTAGTTCCATACACAAATATTATTAATTTTATTTAAAAAGAAATTTAAATGTATGTATAAATATATATTTTTCTTATGAATACCTAAACAGATATGTTTTTTTTATCAAAAGCTTTATTTATGCGTGGACTATATTTCATGGTTGGCTAGAAAAAAATTTGCGGCTCTTCAAAAACTTTGAATTTTTTTTAATTTTTTTTACTCTTCCGACTCAAAAGGTTGTAGACCCCTGGAATCAATGCAAGTATTTTAATAAGTTTTAAAGAGGTGGCGCTGGTATAAATTAACGGATGTCGTATTTTTATCGACGTGGTTGTTCGACTCAATTCTTGAATACCACCGGGGTGATGAAATATCTCTTCAAGACTTTAAAAATTCAAATTTATCCTGATAAACGTTTAAAAGGTAAATGCTTTATATTTATCGGATACGGATCTTGACTTTTGAAAACAAAAAATGTGATTTTGAATTTTTTGAGTGATATTTTGTCAACCGGTAATATTCAAGAATTGACTACCAAAAACAAAAAAAAATGTTAGTAATAATATAAATAAATCTGAGGAAGTTTAACTTGAAGCAACAAAAAAAACATCGATTATGCTGCTATAATATCACATTTTATTTAATATAAGTAATCTTATTAATAAAACATTGTGTAACGTACTCCCTCTGTGCCATTAAGCATGAATTAATAAGCTTGACGCTAATAGGTTATCTATTGATTCTTAACAGGCAGTGTTAGTATTTTAATTACTCTTAAAGAGGTGTCGCTGTTATAAGTCATCGGATGTCATATTTTATTCGACAAAAAAGACTCAATTCTTGAATACCATCGGGTGTTGAAATATCATTTTAAGACTTTAAAAATTCAAATTTATCCTGATAAGCGTTTTAAAGGTAAATGCTTTACAATTATGCCGATACGGATCTTGAGTTTTGAAAACAAAATAAGTGATTTTGAATTTCTTGATTGATATTTTATCGCCCCGTGTAATTCAAGAATTGACTCCCAAAAAACAAAATAGCTACAAAGCGCACGAATCAAACTGTTTACTCCGCTGGAATGTGTCCGCTCTCCCCCCCCCCCCCCCCGCTACCCGCACGGCGACGCATTCACCGCAAGCGCTCAGTAGGTAGCAATAACGGTACCGTCTGAATGACATCATAGCGCGAGGTGCATAGTTAATTTTTACGATATATCTGAGGCAGTTTAAAATAAAACATTCATTATGCTGCTATAATATCACATTTTATTAAATGTAAGTAATCCTATGAATAAAACATTGTGCAACGTGTAACTAACAGCTCCCTCTGTATCAATTAACGTGAATTGATAAGCTTTTGCGCTTACAGGTTCTCTATCGATTCTTAAGAGGCAGTGTTAGTATTTTAATTACTCTTAAAGAGGTGGCGCTGTTATAAGTTTATCGAATGTCGTGTTCAAAAATCCAAGTGATTTCAGCGCTGCATTAAAGACTGATTAAAATACTTACATTAAAGTCTGATTAGAAGCTATAGAAAGAAATTTTAACAACCCAAAGCACTAAATACTTTATACTAAATAACATAATGGGGATTACTCGTTTACTTATAAAACAACTTAACATAAAAAAAACATATAAACAAAATAAACCTAATATTTTGATATCACAACTCAACTTCTTTATGATACTTTCAACAAGATCTTCAGTTTAATTCGTAAGATATATCTGAGGCAGTTTTAAAAAAAAAACA
Organism: Athrips mouffetella; assembly: GCA_947532105.1. Lineage (NCBI taxonomy): Eukaryota > Metazoa > Arthropoda > Insecta > Lepidoptera > Gelechiidae > Athrips > Athrips mouffetella. Next base: position 950,982 of record OX383968.1, on the reverse strand, counting down.
TTGATTATGCTGCTATAATATCACATTTTTATTAAATGTAAGTAATCCTATGAATAAAACATTGTGCAACGTGTAACTAACAGCTCCCTCTGTATCAATTAACGTGAATTGATAAGCTTTTGCGCTTACAGGTTCTCTATCGATTCTTAAGAGGCAGTGTTAGTATTTTAATTACTCTTAAAGAGGTGGCGCTGTTATCAGTTTATCGGAGGTCGTGTTCAAAAATCCAAGTGATTTCAGCGCTGCATTAAAGACTGATTAAAATACTTACATTAAAGTCTGATTAGAAGCTATAGAAAGAAATTTTAACAACCCAAAGCACTAAATACTTTATACTAAATAACATAATGGGGGATTACTCGTTTACTTATAAAACAACTTAACATAAAAAAAACATATAAACAAAAAAAACCTAATATTTGATATCACAACTCAACTTCTTTATGATACTTTCAACAAGATCTTCAGTAGAATTTAACACTAAATCATTATCATTTTCAACAATATACTGAATGGCAACTTCATTATGGTCACTATTTCCAGGCAAGTTAGATATGTTAATGTTTATGACACGTTTTCCACGTTTTTCTTTTTTAATAACATGAGTATTTAGTACATCACTGATTTTGCAAGGTTTCCTCTTAATTCCGCGTTTTTTAGTTGTTTCTCCAGTCAATTCTTTCGAAGTTTCATTTGGAGTTTCTTGTGCTGTAGTGTTCTGATTTAAAAAAAAATCCTGGTATTGCAAATAGCTATCAACATCTTGGGCGCAGAAAGAAGGATCGTTTTGTTTTTCATTGTCTTGAGGCTGTGAGTAAAAGTTAAGAGGGGTATTGAATGGGTCTTTTACTTGTTTTTCCAGTGGTTGCGAATTAAACATGCTCTGCAACAAAAAATATGCATTTAAAATACACTTCAAACATCAAGTTAAAAAGTCAATCTTAGAATGTCGTAATAAATTCTTACCATTTTTAGTGAAGAAATTAAAATAGCAGTTAAACAATAAACAACAACTTCTGCTCTCCTTAAAGCTTTGTGGCAGAAACTAAAAAAATAAAAAATATATTTAGTTTTATACTCTTTATATTGCTGTGGTTAGCAGAATATCTTATTTCTTCATACTAGTGATTGCAGCCGACTTTGCTTATGAATTATAAACAAAATAAGATGAAAGACTATGTGACAAACATCAAAACATAAAGTTAAAAATCCTAGTAATAGATATATATATATATATATATCGATTTTTTGATATGTAATGTACGATTCGTGATTTGTTATAATAAGAATAAAAGTGTTATATTTATATTGATTGTCTTTATATCTATAATATAATTAAAAGTGAGTAGGTATATTTAATTATAAATATTATCTGATGTTTACCAGTTGTCAAGATGAAGTTGATAAAACAACCCGTATCCTTAGAAATTAGTTTCATTAATGTGGAAAAATATTCAAAAAACCATCGACATAGTTCATTGCTACCTAGCATAGTACGGTCTATTATTTGTGGCCCGTCGAACTGTGGAAAAACAAATATTATGATAACTTTACTCTTACATGAAAATGGGCTAAAATTTAAGAATGTTTATCTTTACTCAAAAACATTATTTCAACCTAAGTATCGTTTCTTAAATGAAATCTTAAAACATGTTTCAGCAGTAAATTTTTTTATGTTTAAAGATGGAAAAGATGTTATTTCTCCTTGCGATGCTTTAGAAAATTCAGTATTTATTTTTGATGATGTTACTTGTGAAAGTCAAAGTAACATTCGAGATTATTTTTCAATGGGTAGACATAAGCTAATTGATTGCTTCTATCTTTCTCAGACTTATTCCAAAATACCAAAACAATTAATACGAGATAATGTAAACTTGTTGATTTTGTTTAAACAAGATGAAATCAATTTAAAACATATATACAATGAGCATGTCAATTCAGACATGAGTTGGTCTGATTTCAAAAATCTTTGCTACGACATCTGGAAAGAATTTTATTCATGTTTGATAATAAATAAAGACTGCGAATTGAATAAAGGCAGATATAGAAAGGCTTTTGATGTTTTTGTCCATTTTGATTAATATATAAAGCTTTGAGATAGAAAATCATGCCAGTTTAATTTATGTTACGTAATTTGTTAGATGTGTTATCTACTTACATCTGAAATATGGTAAATAATATAAAGGAACAACTGATTCAATCAGTGCGTAACATCAAAAACAAAGTAAAAAAAATTCGTGAAAAAGAAGACGATTTAGAAATTAAACGAAAAAAAATATTTAAGTCAATTACTGACCCTTTGAACGCATTAGTGGCTTCAAAAGAAACGCAACATGAAAACAATTTAGGGAATGATAGTTACACTACAAATGACTCAAATTCAACATTTCAAAGTTTCAGTAGTGACGATAGTGATAATGAGTCTATGATCACTGTTAAATCTAAGCCTAGCCCTTCTGCATCAGTTCCTGTACCTGTAACTCCTGTTCGCCAGAATGAAACAAGACGCAAAATTAATGAATATAACAACTTAAACGTACCATTCGGGGTACGTCGTGAAGAGAACAAGCTAATGATAGGAAATTCAGATATAACGTTCTCACACGCGGGTGACACTTCTGTAAATTCTACAATTATAGCTAAAATTGGTGATAAAAGTTATGAAATTACTCCAGGTCTTAAAGAATTACTATATCAAAGGAAACCCGACTTGAAACTTGTTACAGAGCAAGATAAGTTGGTTTATAAAGATATTTTAATTAATACTAATGTGCACAAAAGAGACTTTAATCCTGATAATCAAATAAAAGGTGATAAAGGAATAAAATATAAACGTGTTATAAAACCTTTGTTTTTTGGTGATAGGTCAGCCAGTTTAATGAAGCAAGGTGGTAATTTACCAACATTAAAGACGTATAAAAAGAATACTGATTTAATTTATTGGGATGATCCTAATGAACTAGTAGAAAGATTAAAAATTTTGATTGCATCTAAAGATGCAGGTAATACCAGTCATGACAATGAAATTATTTCAATTATTGAGGAACTAAAAGAGTCAGGGATAGTAAAAGAATAAAAGCATGCGTTTGAATTTTAACTGTTTAGTATTCACAAATCCCTTGAATATGAATGTTGACAAGTTTGGAATCCATGTTTATAAAAAAAAGAAAATGGATAATGTATTAGACGCACAAAATAAAATAATAATCAAGCATACAGGAACTCCAGTTGATCCGAATGACTGCACATCAAAGCAGTACGTGGATAAATTAATAGAAACCCTAACGTGTAAACTTAAAAAGCTTAATGAATCTGTGGAACAAACTAGCATTGAAATAAATAGTTTGAAAAGCAGGATTGATACATTAAGTCATAAAACCAAAAAATGAGTAAGGAGAGTGTAGTCAATGAGATACATAGGAACGTAAGAAAAACATTTCCTCGAAGACATGTGACAAGCAGTACGTGGATAAATTAATAGAAACCCTAACGTGTAAACTTAAAAAGCTTAATGAATCTGTGGAACAAACTAGCATTGAAATAAATAGTTTGAAAAGCAGGATTGATACATTAAGTCATAAAACCAAAAAATGAGTAAGGAGAGTGTAGTCAATGAGATACATAGGAACGTAAGAAAAACATTTCCTCGAAGACATGTGACTATGAAGGATATTGATGATTTATGGCAAGCTGATTTAATAGATATGCAAGCTTTTTCTAAGGAAAATAAGAACTATAAGTACATTTTGATTGTAATCGATGTTTTCTCAAAATATGCATGGGCCTATCCCATTCAGCAAAAGAGTAAAGAACATGTTGCTAATGCCTTCAAAACATTATTAGAAAAAGGTCGTATACCAAAAAATTTACAAACCGATCTTGGAAAAGAATTCTATAATTCAAAATTGAAACAAATATTTACAAAACATGGTATAAACCATTATTCAACGTATTCTACCATGAAAGCTTCGATAGCTGAAAGATTTATACGGACGATAAAAAGCAAATTATACAAACAATTCAGTCTGCAAGGGAATTACAGATGGTACGACGTCATATTGGCTAAACTGATAAACGAATATAATTCAGCAATCCATAAGACTATTGGTATAGCACCAAATGAAGTTACACAAAACAATAAACGTATTCTTTTAAAAAGATACGCAATGCTTCAAACATCAGCCAAATCTTCTTGCAAACAGAAGTTCAGGGTGGGAGATTTTGTTCGCATTAGTAAATATAAAGGAATATTTGAAAAAGGCTATACCCCAAATTGGTCTACAGAAATATTTAAAGTAATTAAAGTACAACCTACCAAACCGATCACATACCTTTTAGAAGATTCAAGACGTCACCCCATTTTAGGATCATTTTATACACAGGAATTACAAAAAACACACTGTCCCAGTATTTACCTTATTGAAAAAGTTTTGAAAAGAAAGGGTAAAAAGCTATTTGTTAAATGGCTAGGTTTATCGAAGGATGAAAACAGTTGGATAAATAATTCAGATGTTTTATAAGGCAGATACAAATACATTTTATTTCATTCTTCAAGTAGACAGACTTTGTAACGCATCATAGCTAGAAAAGAAAAAAAAACTTAATATTCAATTATATTTTCCCGAAATGGTAAATAAACCTTCATATCGAATTGTTGATCGAAGCGGAGGGGGAGGCGAAAAAAAATTAAAAAAACTTATTAATACGAAGAAAACAGGTTCTGGATTTAAGAAATCTTTCAAACAGATAATAAGTCGTACCAAAAAAGAAATTAATAAAATAAAGCCGAAATGTAAAAAAGTAGCAATAAAATTAGCAATTGCGGCAGCTAAGGAATTAGCATCAGAGTTAAGCGATGTGCCTGTACCACGAGTGATACCTGTTCCAAAGACAGGTGGCTTCCTCCCATTAGTACCAATATTTGCGGGATTGTCTGCTGCAGGCAGCTTGGCAGGAGGTGCAGCAGGCGTTGCAAAAGCAATACGGTCGATAAAGTTAGCGAAGAAACGTTTAGAAGCATTAAAGCTGCACAATAAGCATGGAGAAGGTTTATTTATTGGACAGGGACTAAAATTAAAACAATATCAAGATGGTTCAGGCATGTACTTGGAAACAAAGAAAAAAAACTAATTCATCGGCTACCTAATCGACCTCTTACTAATATCGATATTATAAACTACACCCAAAATATTCCTTATTTTCGAGGAGTATTTATGAGAGATGAACTGTCGGGAAAACCATTTGAAAAAGAATGTGGGATCATAAATTTAGATAGTTCAAAAAATCCTGGAACTCATTGGGTAGCCTATGCAAAATTAAAAGATTACGTAGAATATTTTGACAGCTATGGTGATTTGAAACCTCCAAAAGAATTTGTTAAATACGTTGGTTTTAACATAAACTATAATTATGAAAATTGTCAGAAAACTAATACTTTCAATTGTGGACATCTCTGTATTAAATTTTTGAAACAGTTTTGGAATAAATTTCATATCAATAAATAGCAGGGATCAAATGAAAATACTTCAGTTTGTTACAATGTCTATTACACTAACAATCACTGGGAACAAATCCGTGATATATTCTGATTACAGCCCGCCTCTTATTTTAGACGAGGGAAATTATGAATGTGGGCTTTTATATTTTTCTGTGTTTAATTCTGTACCTAATATCACTAACCGGAATAATGTGTTCTGTTATGGACCCAATAACAATTGTATTACTATCCCTAATGGAGTTTACGACTTACAAGACATTAGCGAGTATCTACAAAAGAGATTGAATAAAAGTAGCTTGCAAATTATTCCAAATAATAACACTCTTTCATGTTCATTGTTTTGTACTCAAACTATTAATTTTAACGTAAAAAATACAATAGGAACTTTATTAGGGTTTCCAAGCGTTGAATTAGACGCAAATAAATGGCATGAGTCTTCATGTCCAGTGAACATTCTACCAGTGGCAGTGATAAGAGTCGAATGTGATCTTGTAAACGGATCATACATAAACGGAGCACCCACTCATAGTATTTATGAATTTGTACCAAATGTTCCTCCTGGTCATAAATTTATAGAAGTGCCTAAGAACGTTATATATTTTCCTTTAAATAAGAAATATATTTCAACAGTGACATTTAAAATTTTAGATTTGGAAGGAAATTCTATTGATTTTCGAAACGAAGAAATACAATTGTCTATTCATATTAGAAAAGCACAATGATCGTGTTCAATGATAACATTAATAGGAACTATAAATTTAAAAGGAGCGAAATAAAAAGTTCTATTACCAAACGTTCACCAATACGAACAAGACGTGTTAAACCTGTAAAAAAAATATCTAAAAATAATAAAGATTTTTTACGAGCACTCGGACTTAAAGTATGAATATTTTGCAAGTAGCAGATCCGCCTCAATTTGACAATTCCATTGAGAGCTATGAGATCCACACCTATAACCCATATAATAATAGTTTTAATGAAAATGATGAAATTCGTATTCCTATTAATCAACAGGATGTTTATGTGTTGCCATCAGCGAGTTATATTTACATTGAAGGAGAAGCTGTCGTAAGTCATAAAGATGCAGCAGGTACAGCTCATAAAAAGACTGTCAAATTAACTAATAACGCCTTTTCGTTTCTTTTTCAAGATATTAGATACGAAATAAATGGTGTTGAAATTGATCGGAATAGAAATGTTGGCATTACTACCACCTTAAAATCTTATGCTTCAATGAGTACTGGTGAGAGTAAAGCTGCAGCAGTTTGGGGTTGGAATTTGAATGGTTTCCAAAATGCGGGATCTTTTAGCGTACTCATTCCATTAAATAAAATGTTAGGATTTGCAGAAGATTATAAGAAAATATTAATCAATTGTAAACATGAATTAATACTTAATAGATGTAGCACTAATTTGAACAGTATTTTGCTCGAGAGTAATGATTCTTTTACACTCAATATTCAAAGATTGCAATGGCGAGTACCTCATATCAAAGTGGCTGATCGACAAAGATTAATGTTGTTGAGACAGTTGGAAAAAGACAATCCCGTTCAAATAGCTTTTAGAAATTGGGATTTATACGAATATCCATTTTTGCCGAAGACAACTAAACATTCATGGGCAGTGAAAACAACGTCTCAGTTAGAAAAACCTCGATATGTTATATTTTGTTTACAAACTGACAAAAAGAATAAGAAAACAGAAGATTGTTCAATTTTTGATCACTGCAATGTAACAAATGTAACACTATTTTTGAATTCATCGTGTTACCCTTATGACTCTTTAAATTTGAAATTTGATGACAGTAAATATAGTATATTATACGAAATGTATGCCAGATTCCGTCAGTCATATTACAACCTTCCAATTGATCCGTTGCTGGATTTTAAACAATTTAAAGAAAAGGCCCCCTTGTTTATTATTGATTGTTCAAGACAAAACGAAAATTTGAAAACCGGACCCGTTGATGTACGTTTAGAAATCGAAACATCAACAGATATTCCAAGCAACACTAGTGCTTATTGTTTGATTATAAACGATCGTCTTATTGATTATAAGCCTCTTAGTAATATTGTGCGAAAGTTGACATAACTGAACCTGTTTATGTTCACTTAGAAATTTAAAGTTCAAGGATATCCTGATAATACCTGCCTCTAAGTATTTGAGTACTAAAACTAACATGCAATCAAAAGCCATTGTGGACGTACAAGGATTTAAAACCGATGATAATAAATTTATTCTCAAAGAAATAGCAATTGTGTGTGATGACCAACTACAAGTTTTTCTGATTGAACCTCCTTTCTCATTTTATAATCTTACAACTACTGAGAGAAAACAAGTAAACTGGATACAAAAGAATAGAAAAATATACTGGAATGATGGTTTTGTACCATACGAAAAATTATCTTTGTATGTTGACGAATTTTTGATTAACAAAACTGTTTATTGCAAAGGTCTTGAAAAAATGCTGTGGATAAAGGATATTTTTTTAACTGATAATATAATTAATTTAGAAGACATGAACTGTCCTAGTTTATTAAGTTTATATGAGGAGTATCGATTTTCTAGTAATGTTTATAATTGTATTTATCATCCAACAATATGTGCTTTGAAAAATGTGACTTGCTTGAAAAATTGGTGTATAGATAATAAAATATTTTAACTAAAAAAAATCTGACTTTTATTGATATCACTGCCTTCACAAACAAATCATTCAACACAAAATATTTATAGGTTAGATAATATCAAGATAATTTTAATTAAGGAATGTCACTCGATGCAGATCAAGTGATTAATGTGGTTTGGAAGACAAAACTCATCAGTATATTAAATCAGCCGGTTCCGCAGTGGAGAACTGAGAAATTATGGACTGCGGAGTGCGGATTATTATAAGATCAGTAAAGGATGAGCTGGTGCTGTTTGACTGCGAAACGGAGTATCAGAAAAGTCTTGTACAATCGAGCTATACAATCAGAACATAATCCAATCAAGCCCTCAAATTAAGTCCTATTTTTCTTACTTTCAATCTGAGTCAAACGGTTAATGACTGCGGCTGTAGAATTGGAGGAGTTCTGAAGCAAGAGCGATGAAATTCGTTGAATTGGGGATTTGCTGGAGCACGAAGCTATGCGGAGTGATCCAGCTTCCCCAATTCAACCCTACTATTGCCGATTTGTATGGCGAATTTTAGGTAAACTCAATTTTCAGTACCAACATTTTTGCATTTTTCTTAGGAATTATAAATCCAATTTTTTTTTAGCTTTCGGAAGCTAAAATTAAATTTTCGAAAAATACTATTTGTAAAAAAATATAACAAATCTAATGATGAAATCGGACGACATTTAAGACGAACAATATTTTATGCGTAAATTGATAACCTTGAAATCAACTTTCAAATATAAGACAAATGAAAAAAATGCATTAGAATTATAGGAATTATGGTCTCATTAATCTGTAAGAAAATTTCGGCAATTTCATAGGTAAAGACGTAACCTATATTAACCGGGATCGAAGTCAAAGAGTTAATTAACCGGTTTAAGCCTAGCACTGGCTGTTTTTTTCTTCTTCTCCTGTTTTTGTCTACGTATTTGTTTGTTTCACGCGGACGAAGTCGCGGACAACTATTATTATCTTATCATATACGCGAAGCAAGTAAAGTCTGAAAACTAGTTTGTTTCGAACACTAGTGCAGTAGGACGAGGGGGAATCGCTGATTCTCCGTCATCCTACCAGTGGGACACTCCAGTAGGACGACGGGGCATGCCCCGTAAAGTCGTCACAGAGCAAAAAAAAAATATTTTATATGAAATCATGTTTTTAATAATAATAAATAAATAAAACTTTATTATTCTCTCACACAGATAGAAGTACAATATACATTAGTAAGACACACTAATAAAAGTTCATCTATGTGAGAGACTGGTGTCTATACTTGGAGACCTGTATGACAGACACCAGCCTCTCCTACCGGGAGCAAATACAAATTTAGTGGGTCTTACAAGCTGGGGTTTACATAAAAATGTGAACAGGTGAGAGGAATGGTGTATATATTTAAATGTATGTGTGAAAGTGTGTATGACTGGATGTGTATGTGTGGGTGTGTGTTTTGTGTACGTAAGTTTGTGTGCATGTGTAAAATGTATTAGTGGGTGATTTTAAATGATGGCATCTTTTTATTTTCAATTTTTAGTTTTTACTATCTCATTTCAGTGCACAGGACACAATTGTATTTCTGGTGTAAGTTATTTACTAGTTGTTGAAAATTTGGTATTCTACCGGCAATATTTGTCAGCTCCAAGTTCTTTTAGGCTTCCGTAATCAACAAGGAACCCTTATATTTTCGTCATGTCCGTCTGTCTGTCTGGCTGTCCGCAGCTTATCTCAGAGACCATTGGTACTAGAAAGCTGTTATTTAGTACGAATATACACGCGGGGAGGAAAAAGGTTCGCCACCTTAACATTGGTTTTTGCTCGCACCAGTGCCAGAATCAATCATGCCAACATCTTAGTACAAGAAACAGGGCTTATTATTTTCGAGGCAACTAACAAATGAAACGGCAACTTACAGTTTGCATCTATCAAATTAATCTGGCAGAGATTATATTTAAGCAACAATTATATTAGATGAGCTTCAAAATGCAAGGATTTATAAAAACTAAATAATGGCTGATTCTTTAAGGTAGCAAATATATTAAACAGGGGCAATTAAATCATAGTCGAAGTACTATAAATAATGACTTGGCGACTAATATTAACAGTGGGATAACAAAGATTGTATTATTGGCAACGATAGGCTCCCATATAAAAATACACATTCGGGCTGCGATTTGTAGGCTGCTGTAAAAATTAAAACAGGTACTATAATTAAGTATTTGGATTTCAGTATTTTTGTTTGTCGAATCATACTCGTGATTCAATGAAAACTGCGACAAGCGTACTTACTCATTGCATAGAAACAGAGTGCGGGTCGAATATATTTAAAGATTTTATATTTTTTTGTGCTGTGTGGGTCTCCTATTTCTGTTTGCGAGGGGTTACAAGCAAACCTGGCCTTGGAACATGACCTTGGGAACATTACCTTGGAGCTTTAATATTAATTAAACTTTAATCAATTAATCATAATTCCGCGTGCTTTCGAACATGTTTACAATGACGTCAATGACTACTGCTTTTCTCAAAATGACCACTACCATCACGAAGCGGGGGGACGAGGGGGCGAGGGGGCGAGGGGGTGCAGCATCCCAGTAAGGGAGGTTCGGGGGGCGGAGCCCCCCGCCATAAAAAAACACACTCCAGACAGGACGACACATACACGGTAGGTTATGTTAGGTTCCCTTGTGACCCCTCGCAGACAGAAATAGGGGACCTGCACAGTGGGTCCCCGTTGAACCAACCTACAGTCAGAAGGATTTTAATGGAGCTTTAATTATAAACAATGAACTAAGAAGAACACTCAGCTCGGCATAAATAAATAAATATTGCGGGTTGAATAAATAAAGACAATTAATGTACCTTTATGCCTTTTACTATTTCGCCATTGTAAGAAAATTTTAAGTCATATAATAAAAAATTCTATGTCAAACAATTTTTTTGCATGTCACTATTTGCTTTATTTAGAGCTCTTAAAATGTCGCACAAAGTATGTTTTTTAGGACCATGTTCATATTTTCTTCTCACCTTAGCTACCTTTATATACCACCTCATTGTATCACTTCTCAAGTAAACTTAAGAAAGCCTATTTTGCAGTTTTTATCCGCCGTTAAGTGTTCGCTTAACAATAAATTCAGTTACCAAAACAAAAAAAAAACCGGCCAAGTGCGAGTCGGACTCGCTCAAAGAGGGTTCCGTACCACCACATAATCATAATTGTAATAGTTGAAATTTCAGTAAGTTAATGTGCTAGATTTTTTTAGTCCGACACGCGCTTGACTATATTTTATTATTTGATGTTATTTTATAGCTTATGCACTATAAACATACCAATTTTCAAGTTTGCATGTGTTCCCGTTTTTAAAATAGAACTAAAACAAAAATCGCCTCAGCGACCATCCAACTTGACCCCTCTCTTATATGAATGTTCTTGAAACGGGAGCTCACCACAATTGGTTACCATTAGTTGTGAGAAAAGTTGTAATATTTAATGATTTCAGACTTTTCTCACTATTTGTACTGTGAGACCTAGCTTCTTGCCGAATTTCATAATTTTAGGTCAACGGGAAGTACCCTGTAGGTTTTCCATTTTTGCATAAATGTATGGAGATGAGGACATAAAATGCCATATCTTTTGATTGCGTCGTTGTAAAAAATTGAAATTTTCAGATCTTATGTGGTTCATGAATCCTAATATATGGTATTAATTTCAACCGGATACCTTTACCCGTTCGAGAGATAAAGGGTCTTGACAGACAGACAGACAGACAAACAGACGGACAACAAAGTGATCCTATAAGGGTTCCGTTTTTTCTTTTGAGGTACGGAACCCTAAAAAATCGATGCCAGTTTAAATTAAAACAAAGTTTACAACTGATTTTAAAGCTGCTATTTTGTACTTTAAATTATCCTTTACTGTTGCTGCCAACTTATTATTTTTGCTACCTGTTTTAGTATTTTTTGGAACCCTGATTCAGATTTATTTGTCGCCGCGTTAAATACATGCCACAGGGCTTATTATTTTCGAGGCAAAAGAAACAGTACTGCAAATATTTGGATCCGTTTGCGAAATATTTAACTTGAAAGCGCAATTTTTTGTTGGAGTCTAGTGTCTCCAAACTGCCAGCTAAACGTTTGTTATTGGAAATGTGCAAAAATGGGCACAGTAGTAGCATATATGACAGATTTATAAGGGAAATTACCAGAGCTATGTAGGCTTCACAGGTTAATGAGCTATAGCCGAAAAACTGGAAATAATAAAAATAGCAACAGCACTCAGACGCTAGCTAGGACCTCTCTGTGCATTAGAAGGTAAAAAAATTATAATTATAATAAGAATAATTAAGAACGTTATGAAAAATTTTATCAAAACCTGCTTTGCAATAAAAATTGCACAAAAACTACGGAACCCTATACAAGGTGTAACAGAAAGGGTATATCAACCCTGAAGGATGTGATTCTGCCCATGAAACTGAACAACTTTCCCCAAGAAACATAGGTCGAAATACGAAAAAAAGGTTTTGACCTCCCATACAAAAATGCGTGATCAGCTGATTCAGTTTCTATGGGAGGTCAAACATTTTTTTCATGTATCTACCTATGTTCCTTAGGGAAAGTTGTTCAGTTTCATGGGCAGAATCACATCCTTCAGGGTTGATATACACTTTCTGTTACACCTTGTATACTGCGGGTGGATCGACACGCACTTGGCCTATTTTTTTTTTACACTTAGAGTAAAATACAATAATTTTAATTGTATTCAGGTACAGAAAGAGCAGTGCCTAGCTAAGGTTAGTAAAATTAAACGCATGGACTTCATAGCTCTGTGGTGGTAGCTAAGCTGTGAGCTGGGAAAATTCTAACCAATAGGATTGCACCATTTTCCATGCTTGTCAAATGCCAACGAATGTATAATATTACGCTAACGCGCAAATGCGCTGTCAAATGCAGCAGTTCTATTAGTTGGAATTTCCCAGCTAACAGCTCAGCTAAAAAAAAAAAAAACACCCTTGCACCCTGTATTGCAAAAATGGTTTAAGTAGATACAGTCATGAGCAGGTTAAGGTTGACCCTCGCAGTGCGACCTCCGTCTCTGCTCCCATTGAAATAAGAGCGGTACAAATACCAATGTGTCAAGCTAGACGTGCTCTTGACTGTATACAAGGTTATTTTTTTAACCTGATTTCCTTTTTCCCACTTATTAGTGAGGTCAAAAGCAACAACTTTTGTTCTACGACTTTGCCGCACTAATAAGTGGGCAAAAGGAAATCAGGTCCAAAAAAATATCGCTATCGTACGAGTCGTTTAATACGGTTGCCCACTACACATTGGTTTTACGAGTTTTGTAACTTCAGACAACAGAATTTCAACTTTCCATACAAAGTGACGTACGAATCCTTTTTTTTTTCGTTTAATTCCAATGCTTACCAACACATTTTGCGGCCATGACACTTAAACCAGATTTTTTTTTTTTTGGAAAATTTGACGAAAATAATAACATTGTTTTTACTTGTTTTTTCTATCAGACTTTAGCCGATTGCATTTGACAAAGCTGAAAAATGTTGGGAACAACGAATAAATAATAAGTTGGAAACGAAAAAAAATACCAACACATTTTGTATGAGAAATTGAGGTTGAAAACTTTTTGTGCCTTGTTGCAATAATCGATGTCAGGTAAAAAAACTTTATAATAATGATCGCGAGATCGAAATTTACACACCTAATGTTGCTAAAATATACTCAGTCACAGATTACACAACAGTAAACTTTCTCAGTCTATAAAAATCTAATTATCATTATTTCAGTGCAATACTACAGCTTGTCATGCAGGGGTAAGTAGAACATTATTTTGAAAAAAAAAAACATACATAAGTTATTACTTTAGCATGCTGTGTCTGCATCAAGAAGGGCACAACAGCCTATATATATATTCTTTATTGCACAAAATTTTACAGAAAATACTATAACTAAAGAACATACACAAAGGCGGGCTTATCTCTAAAAGAGATTTTTTCCAGCCAACCGAAGGCAGTGAGAAAGTTGTGTCATCGGGAACACAATAGTGCAGAAAAGTAAAAAAAATATATAAATAAATAGTAATACGAGTACCATACCTATGTGTTGTGTCCAGTTTTGTGGACCATTAATTAAAAAAAAACCGGCCAAGTGCGAGTCGGACTCGCGCCCTTAGGGTTCCGTACTTATCTGCCATATGATATACTAAAAGCTTTTGATCTTTTTTTTTAAAAACTCTGTGTCAACTTGACCCCTCTTTTATAGAAAATTTCTTGAAACGGGAGCTCACCTTAATTAGTTACTATTAGTTGTAAAAAAAAATTGAAATATTTAATTATTTTAGACTTTTCCCTTTATTTGTACTGTGAGACCTAGCTTTTTGCCAAATTTTATAATTTTAGGTCAACGGAAAGTACCCTGTAGGTTTTGGTTTTATTGCATAAATGTATGTAGATGAGGACATAAAAAGCCATATCTTTTGATTGCGTCGTTGTAAAAAATTTAAATTTTCAGATCTTGTGTGGTTTATGGACCTTAATATTCGTTATCAATTTCAACCTGATACCTCTTCTCGGTCGTGAGAAAAAGGGTCTTGACAGACAGACATAGAGAGACAGACAGACGGACGACAAAGTGATTCTATAAGGGTTCCGTTTTTTTATTTTGAGGTACGGAACCCTAAAAAAGGTTATCAACAATAGTCTGACCAACCAATAGTTACCTACTTAGCCTGTTCAGACAAGAACTGAAGTTTGTGCTTTTACCGTCATGGAAGTGACGATGACGTCACTCGTCCGCCCGCCTTCACCTTTGTCTCGCACCTCCAAGCAAATCGAATCAGCTGTAGCGTTAGCAAAATATAAAATTGTATATAATACAATATGTAAAAATACCAGAAGTACCGTAAAACTAAAAACACGTACATCTTCTTCTAAAAGTACTCATTCTCATCATGGATCAATGTCTTTTGGTTTGTTGCCCGCAGTCCATGTCATCCAAAGATTTTGGAAACTACGCCAGGCGTTTTTCTTACGTCAATGATGTCATCCTTCTATGTTCTTAGTCTTCCTATACTTTTTTTTATTTATTTGGCAATCGTCAACCCATATTTCTGTAAAAGTTAGCCCATTGACAATAAAAAAAAGTGTCGTGTTCTAGAACATTCTTCAGTTTTTGGAATTTCTTCACTTTTTAGAAGTTATAAATATGGCTAACCGCCAGTTTCGAGTGGGAAAATTATTCATTGCTCCCCCCGTAAAGCGATAGTGGAATTTTTTTTTTCGTAACAGTTCAAAGTTCTTTCCTATCGCAACCAGACTTACTGGAAAATTCCTGGCTTGCAACTGGTAGCGAATTAGGAAGAAACATTCCTCTTACACAACTGGCTGCAAAACTCGGTTGCGTAGGCGAAACGCCAAAAAGTCATTTAGAACCTTAAATGTGTGGCAAATAAATGGTTTAAATGGTTTTAAAAATCAAAGGGTAAGTACCTTTAATACAATATTGCTGTCGTTACTCTGAATGCTTGCATTACTAGTTGACATCAGGTGTCACGCCAAGCCGTGCCCAAGGCGGAACCTTAGAGGCGCCGTAATGGACTGCAAATTGGCGTCGTGTATTGGAGAGGTGTGATAAATGATAATACTGTAGGGTGTGAATCTGCCAATGAAACTGGACAACTTTTTCCAAAAACAGGTCGAAATACGAACCTCCCATTTAATCTAATTTTCACTTTAAAATGATTCTTTGTTAATTCTCTGTTAAATAACTATTATCTTGTAGTAATTATTTTGTAGTAATATTGTGAATGTAATCTTAATTTAAATGAATGTTGTGGCTGCCTTGACAAGAAATGCATTTAGATTAAGTATTTGTTTAGTGGTGATAATAATATTGTAATTCATATTGGCTGTCCTTAAATAAATAAATAAATAAATAGATTCTTGGTTGTTCTTGGTTTTTCAATATTTGCATGTCACGAAATTGACTACATATATGTTTCTATAATTTAATTAGATGTTTATAACATCTATTGTGCCATATTTTTTGGCTATATCTATTTACAACAAGTTACCTGAAGAGTGGAAACAATTACCTAGTAACGCTTTTAAACGTAAACTTCATGATTGGCTAGTGACTAAATGCTTCTATACTGTCAATGCGTATTTAAATTGTAAATTTGAATAATTTATTTTAATTGAAATTTAATTTGGATTTGGAATTTAATTTTAATTTCAAATATAGTTTGAATTTAAAATTTAATTATGATTTGGAATTTGATTTATTTTAAAATTTTACTTGTGTGTCTTGTCTTTTAAGAATTTACATGCCTTCCAGTGGCGAAATGTGAAGTGCATTTATAATTTTTAAGATAATTATTACCATGTTTCATGTATATAAATTATCATTCATTCATTCATTATCATTTATTCGATCATTCATTCAAATAAATAATTATCTTATCTTACAAACTGCGCTATCAGCTGATGCAGTTTCATTTTCAAGTTGTTCAGTTTTATGGGCAGATTCGCACCCTTTAGTATTATCACACCTTTTTGTGACACGCTGTATACGAGTTTTAAAGCACAGGTTACTATTATTTAATCTGTGGCACAGCCTTCCGAGAATCCCTGATTGGCTGCATCCTTGACCGTAAGAAATAAATTATTTCATTTAAAGTTTTACGTGAATACATCTATGTAGGTAGGTATAGTCAAGCTCCCCCCCACCCGCCCCCCTTCAAAAGGAAAACTATCACAGCTAAGAAGGCTTCCCAGGTAAATGAGCTGTAGCCGCAAAACTGGAAAAAATAAAAACAACATTAGCAATCAAGCGATAGGACCTCGCTGAGCATTGGGAGGTAAAAACTTGATGTTATGAACGTTACAAAATGTTTAATTAAAACCAGCTTTGCGTTGGAAAAATCCTAAAAAAACTACGGAACCCTATACTGAGCGTGGCCCGACAAGTACTTGGCCGGTTTTTAACTGTCCTTTATTTCCTATCAAGATTTTTCTAAACAAATGATATATAAGAAATATCCTTGGATTGGCAGGATTCGAAACCGGAACCAGTGGTTTCATAGGCCCTATCCTATCCTCATCCCGTGTGGTGTCTGCAAAGAACAGTACTACCTGTGGGTGTGATAAGAGGCGACTAAGGGTTAATGAACCAGAGGATGGGCAGCTGCATCCTTATTTGTATTGTATTTTTGTATATTATTATTATTGTATATTATATTACATTCTGTGGTCACCAACAACCGCGGTCCATGGTGCCAGCCGTAACGCTAACAAGCGCGGTGACTATGGTACTTTCCCTCCACATTGTTTCAGCAAAAAATAGAATTTTGGAGGGAGTTCCCTGTCCTTTAGTGGACGTTTCATTGGATGTCCTAATGATAATCCTCATCCACTGGACTAAAAGCGCTGTTATTAGAATTCCGAGAATGTCTACGAAATCATGAAAGGGATAAAAAAATATATATTACAAAAATGACTATATTTAGATCCACAAGGACGTCGAGGAAAATTTACATTAAGGTCCCAAATGGGATATTAAAATCTTTACAGTCTCATAATTTCCTCTCAGACTGCGCCATAAACTTGTCAACTCATTTCTACCCTAAATGATTTAAAATGAGCACCACACAAGTAGGTATTAGATTGGTATTTACTTATTTAGTCTCATCATCGTTTGGGTTGCAAGGCTGATGACCGACCCCACTTACCCTGGTCTCAGAGTTGTAAAGCCGCCAAAGGCCTCTGACATGGCTCATTCATATTCATATTCGTTTATTGCATGTCACAGTCATATAGTTGTTATAATACAGAAATGGTTTAAAGTACTTGTGACACACTAGCAATAGAAGTGCTAACGAGATTTACAGAAGTTCGGCATTTAAAACATACATAACATCACGCCTCTTTCCCGTCGGGGTAGGCAGAGACCACAGTCCTCCACCTGCTACGATCTTGACATACTTCCCTTGCTTCCTGTACTTTCATCAATCCTTTCATACATGCTCGTCGGTTTAGGGTACTTTTTACCTGGCCTTTATTCAGAACGTCCTGAACTTCATCCTGGTACGTTCGCCTAGGCCTTCCCCTTCCAACGTTTCCATTCACTCTCGCCTGGTAGATCTCTTTCGTCAATCTTCGTTCATTCATCCTCTCTACATGACCAAACCATCTCAGCATCCCTTTCTCGATTTTGGTCACTACGTCTTCTTTTACGCCACACCGTTCTCTTATCACACTATTTCTAATCCTGTCACTCAATTTAACACCAATGCTACTCCTTAGCGCTCTCATTTCCACTGCATTAATTCTACTTTCATGCTTCTTCTGCCATACCCAGCTTTCACTGCCATACATCAGTGTTGGTACCAAAACACCCCTATGAACAGCCAAACGAGCCTTGTGAGACACCTTCTGACTCCTCATAAAGGCGTGCAGGGCACCATTCACCATGTTTCCAGCATTCACTCTTCTTTCAATATCACTTTCACACTTTCCATATCTCGTAAACTTTGAGCCCAGATACACAAACTCCTTCACTATGTCAGAAATTAATTAAACAAGTCAAATAACAATTACATTATATCAAAATAAATAAATTAAGTCAATTACATTCAAAAGTCAAAATTAAAAAGAAATTACAACAAAAAAAAATCACAAGTAAAATAAATAAGACAAGATTAGGCAATTTATTTATCATTTAAAAATTCTTCAATAACGACTACATCAGTAGATAATTGTCGGAACCAACGGCTTAACGTGCCTACCGAAGCACGGAATCGTCTAACTTTTCGGACAATCCGGTGATTCATTTTTAGGGTTCAAAACCAAAATGGTAAAAATGGAACCCTTATGGGACAGTTTATCTCAACAAATACTCACGCTATTGTCTTGGAATTTGGAATAGTTATAGAATATGCTTGCCCAACTATTTTGCAAATGAAAGAATATAATTTATTTTTATTATTATTGGAAATGGAGCCCAAACGATAGGTCGAGTGAGGTATCATATGAAAGGGATTTACGTGAACATTCCAAAATATAATTTTGTATTTTTTACGAGTCTCATTTTTTGAGTTATGATGAAAAATATAAGTTCACAATACGAAAAAAATCTGAATTGATTACAGTCGATAGAAATTTATGCAAGCATTACAATAAAAATATAACTATCTCTCTAAATAGCACAGTTTTTGAGAAATATGCAAAAAACCTTGACAAACAAACAAAGTTTTGCGGTCCTAAAAATAGACATTATTGCTGTTAACAAGACTCGCACTTGACCGGTTTTTTTTTCTGAATTGTGGAGATCAGGTGGCAGTCGCTTTGTGTAAAAGGCAGTTACCCTTATCATATCTTTTATCTAGGTTAGAAAGCCGACTACAAGCAATATTTCCAATACATATTTAATCGGTTTTTCGAAAACGGCTGTATCGATTTCGATAAAATTAACTATACGGGGGTTATCGGAGGCAAAGCATCGATTGAGCTAGATCGCATGTCTGGAAAATTTCGTTTTCCCCGTGATTTTATGCATTTTTTAATACCGCGTTTTAGACAAAAACTTATACAGCGACATCTGTTGGCGGGTAGCATATCTTGTTCACCAGATGATATTTTATGGTGAGGCGGCTAATATGTTCTGTATGACCCACGCACTCCTTCCTACCTTAAGGAGAGTTTCCAGTACCTAGGTGCTGACCGCTTCCGTGTCTTTCGATCGAAGTCTGACAACATTTTGCGGGCTACATTAACACGGTCGGGCTACTACAAGGAGTCTTTTGCTTTAAAATCTGCTCAACTGTGGAATAATTTGCCCTCTGAAGTTCGTCACTCCGAGTCGCTTGCTATTTTCAAAACAAAACTGCATAATTATCTCCTAAGTCGTTCCTCTTCTGTTTGCAACTGAGTATACATGTATTCGTAACACTATAGTTATATATATGTATATTTATTTGTTTATATTTTTGTATTTATTTTATTTATATATATATATATATGTGTTTTTTGTATGCAATTTTTTATTGGTACACTACCTGCTGTGATTATTTATGTATGTCTTTTCCTCTATACAAAGGTTGTCTGGTAGAGATCGCTCTCAGCGATAAGACCGCCTTTGCCCACTATAACCTTAAGTGTTATTCTTTGTGTGTTCTTATGTTTATGTGTGCAATAAAGAATTTATTCATTCATTCATAGAGCGAAGCTCGGTCGCCCAGTACAGGTACTAACACTAATATGTAGAGGGCAATAATGACTTTATTTTAATTCTAGTGCATTGGAGACTCTTGCGCCGCTACAGTAAGTATTTTTCTTCGTGTGATTCGCAGGTGTGATTAAAATAAATATCTTCTTACCGACGAAATAATTGTTCAAAAAGAATATGTAAGTGAACTAACTGGTTTTTAAAAAAATTGTTTAGAAAAAATGCTTTAAAATTGCTTTTTGTTTTTATCATTTCAGTGCGAAGGAACGAAGTGTAGCGCTGCAGTAAGTTATTGTAATAATTGCATATCGTAAATCTTCCCTGTACTTTCGTCAATCCTTTCATACATGCTCGTCGGTTTAGTTTCAAATAGAACTGTTTTATGAGTAAATGTGTTGAAAACTATTATACGAGTATTTCATAAGTAGCGACCATTCGTAATCATTATGGGAAAAATATATAATTATGGGCTGTGTGCAACTTTTTGTGTACTTCTGTATTCATTTTAGTTAGAGTTACCTATTTTTATTATTATAAAAAGGTATAAATTTATTCGTATTAATTAATTGTATTGTATTGTATTGTATTGTATTGTATTGTATTGTATTGTATTGTATTGTATTGTATTGTATTGTATTGTATTGTATTGTATTGTATTGTATTGTATTGTATTGTATTGTATTGTATTGTATTGTATTGTATTGTATTGTATTGTATTGTATCATATCGTATCGTATCGTATCGTATCGTATCGTATCGTATCGTATCGTATCGTATCGTATCGTATCGTATCGTATCGTATCGTATCGTATCGTATCGTATCGTATCGTATTGTATTGTATAGCCATTTATTTCCACATGCAAAAATTTACATTTCCATTTTAAAATTACATTATAAATAATTAAAAGTTTACTTAGAATTAGATTGAAAACATATTATATTATAAAACATTAAGATATTCATTCATTCAGCATAGATTATTTCGATTTATATATAATATTTATTTATTTATTCTTCTGGGCATGCATTTGAAAGCCCTATTTGGGCATAGGCCTCCTCCATCGCTTTCCTTTCGGTTCTTCCTGTGGCCAGTCTCATCCAGGTAGCTCCTGCTGTACGCACAATATCATCTCGCCAGCGACGTCGCTGCCGGCCTCGAGGGCGGCGTACGTCACGGTTGTACCAGTGCAACATCTTCACGCTCCATCGATCGTCATTGGTCCTTGCCAGGTGGCCTGCCCATCACCATTTGAGACGACAAGCCAGTTTTGCAGCGTTTATAATTTTGGTTCTTCGTCGTATGTCAGACTTTCGTACTCTATCTTTTAAGGTTAGCCCTAGCATACTCCTCTCTGCGGTGCTTTGAAATATTATTATCTTGTTAAGTATCTCTTTTGTCAAAGGCCAAGTCTGACACCCGTAAAGTAGAGTCGGCGTCACTACCGTGTCCATAGCTATATTTTTAAGCTTAATACTCATTTTTGATTTAAATATATGCTTAAGAGACCAGTAAGCGCTCCAAGCATTTTTATTCTTCTTTCTACTTCGGTGATTGGTTGTTCATTAAAAGAGATATTTTGTCCTAAGTATACGTAGTCTTCAAGATAGGCGATTGTCTTGTTCTGTATTGTTATAGTTTTCTGATCGCAGTTTGTCATGATACAAGTCTTTTCTGGGTTCATATATAAGCCACACTCTCTACTGTGCTGGTCTAGAGTCTCCAACATATGTTTTAAATCACTGTAATTTTCAGAGAATATGACGATGTCATCTGCGAATCGGAGATGGTTTAGGTACTCGCCGTTTATCCTTATTCCGAGGCCAGACCAGTCCAGCTTTCTAAAGATATGTTTGAGCAGAGCGGTAAATAGGTTTGGGGATATCGGGTCACCTTGTCTAACTCCACGCCCGACATCAAAGACTTTTCCATTCCGTTCTAGTTTAATATAGGCCTTACTTCTGTTATATAGTACTTTAAGGATATTAATGTATGTACTTTCAATGCCTTGTTCTTCGAGCGCCTTCCAAAGTGCGTTATGAGATATAGAGTCGAATGCTTTGGTATAGTCTATAAATGCTATGTAGAGACACTTTCCATATTCTTTATATCTCTCCACAACTTGCGTAAGGGTGAAAATATGATCCAATGTAGAGTATCCTTGTCTGAACCCTGCTTGTTCCCTTGGTTGCTGAGCGTCTAAACTTTTCTTTATTCTCGTTAGTATAATATTGGTAAATATCTTATAAGTAGACTGCAGCAGACTTATTGGTCGGTAGTTGTTTATGTTCAAAGGATCTCCTTTCTTGTAGAGCAACTTTATTGCTGATGTTTCCCATTCTCTAGGTATAACTTGGTTTTTTAGAATTTCATTGAAGAGATCAGTTAGCAAGGGCGATAGAGGTTCTGATAAGGCTTTAAGGATGTCATTTGTAATCCCGTCATTCCCTGGGCTCTTCATTGATTTAAGCGAGTTCAAAGAATGTGTTAGTTCACTGTCTAACAAAATAGGGATGCCATACTCTAATGTTCATCCTGGTCTCTAGACGTATATAACTCTTGATAGAAATTCGATGCTGTAGTCATTTTGTGTTTTCGATTTGTAGAGACTTGGCCTCTACTATTTCTCAGTGAAGGTACCCACACTTGGTAGTCGTTTAGCTGTTTAGTACTTTTCTTTACCGATCTGTTTTTCTGTAAGTTTTCCTTTACAATTTTGAGCTTGTAGTTTTCTTTATTTTTCTTTATAGTTTTTCTGGTTTTGTTGTAGAGTTTTGTTAGTTCTTTTCTCTCTTGATGTGATTTATCTGTTTTTTTCTTTTAAGCATTTCTTCTAGCGATTAGATCTTTCACTTTGTCATTAAATATGTATTCCGATATATTATTTTCTTTAATTTTCGGCAGGTTGCTTACGCTTTCTCTTATATTGTTGATAATTTTCTCGTACTCTACTTGAGTGTTGTATGCACATTGATTTAAAGTTAAGGATATGAAAGTGATTTTATTTGCTTCTTTTTCTACATACATACATAACATCACGCCTCTTTCCCGTTGGGGTAGGCAAAGACCACAGTTCTCCACCTGCTACGATCTTGACATACTTCCCTTGCTTCCTGTACCTTCATCAATCCTTTCATACATGCTCGTCGGTTTACGGTACTTTTAACCTGGCCTTTATTCAGAACGTCCTGAATTTGGTCCTGGTACGTTCGCCTAGGCCTTCCCCTTCCAACCATTCACTCTCGCCTGGTAGATCTCTTTCGTCAATCTTCGTTCATTCATCCAGGTCTTAAAACATCTTGTTTTCGTCTAAATGATCTTCTTGACTTTTTTTCTTTTAAGTTTATCATATACGTGGCTCTAACAATTTTGTGATCGCTTGAGAATGTAAAATTGATTACTTGTACGTTGTAAAAAAATTGTTGGTTTCATGTCTATTTCATTACCTACATGTTTTTCCATCAGGAGAACGCCAGGTCCATTTTTTTTTCTTGAAATGAGTATTCATTATATAAAACTGGTTCTCGAGATAGAAATCTACTAACGTCTCTCCTCGGTTGTTCCTGGTACCATAGCCCCATGGGCCCATTGCTGTATTATCATCAAGGGTTCTGAAATTATTAATATTTATTATTAGAATTAAATTAATTATTTTCTCTCTTAGCCCTAACAAACTGTTAAAAATGTAAATCAAATGTATCTTATCTTATCTTATTACGTGGGGCCGAGATCCTTGTTGGACCTCAGAGCACTTCGACCCTATGGGATCTTTTGTGCTTCCCCTGCCTTATTGCTCCTGTGATCTTCCGCTGTCTCCGAATATGCTCGTTATGAGCTTCGATATAGATTTCAGCGGAAGGAGCCTGTAGTCTTCTGGTGTCGGATAAGCCTGACCCAGAATCTTCATTCGCTTGTTAGCCAAAGCGTCGCATGTGCACATAAGGTGCTCCATGCGTTCGCTTTCTTCACCACATGCTCTGCAGGTAGTTGTATCCGACAGACCCATTTTGTGTAGATGATCTCTAGTGCCAAAGTGGCCGGTGAAAGCACCTACAATATTACGGGTCCGGTGCCTGCTTAGGTTTCTTAGATGTTTAAAGGAACCTACTTTTGTGGTCCCTAGAAATTTTTTCGAATGAGTAAGTCCAACAGTGTTTGCCCACTCAGTGCAGTGCCTTCTCTGGGCATGATCCTTGAGTGCGCTTCTGATGGTACTCCCTGATAATTCAATAAAAGGTTCAGGTCCGCAGAAGTGTTTCTCTGATCCCTCCCTGGCTAGTCTGTCAGCCGCTTCATTGCCCTCTACTCCTACGTGTCCTGGGACCCAAATCAGTCGTAATGTGTTGTGCCTACCTAACCTGTTAAGGGTTTGGATGGCATCAAGGACTATTTTGGAGTCTACTTTGTAGGATGTGAGAGCCTTTAGTGCCGCTTGGCTGTCACTGAGAATGTAGATATTTTGGCCGGTAGTGCCTCTGTCTAGGTTCTCTTTTGCACAGGCAATTATTGCATATGTTTCAGCCTGAAAGACTGTTGCATATATACCCATGCTTTGACTGTGTTCATATCCTTTGGTATAAACACCCGCCCCTGTACCTGACTTCATTTTTGATCCGTCAGTGTACCATGTCAGATTGTTCTTTCTTGAGGGATTCAATCCTTTATTCCAGCCTCTCTCGAGGGTATGTGGATCTCATAGAGTCTCTTGAACATGAATCTAGGCTGTGTTTTATCGCAGCCCATGGATGTAATAGTGTCAAGTTCTCTATCTGTGTCAAATTTTGTGTGTCGTGTTTTCAAAATCATCATCAAATCAAATCAAATGTAAAATGAAAAGGTAAATAATGTCAAAAGAATATAGTTAAACATTTTTCTTTTTCAGTGTAATGGGCAAAACTGTGCTGCAAATGTAAGTAATATTAATTATTGTTTATTAGTTATGTGTGGAACAATTAGTTCTGAAATAAATTATTCATTCATTCATTCTACTATGAATATTATTGTTAATGTCGAATGCAGATTATCGCAGCTTAACATTTTTTAGGGTTGGAAAGTAACTACTTACAAGCAACGTTCATTGTAAACGTACATTTTTCGAGGAATTGTATTGAAAAATATTAATGATATTACCTTAACTTAATGTCTTTTCACAGTGCTTGGGCATCGGTTGTGTAGCTTACGTAAGAAATATTATTGATTTCAATAATTACCCACAATTTTAAACAGTACCAAACATTTAGATTTCATTTATTTAATATACAATTCATGATATCATTACAGGTCTTACCCAAATCGATAATATAACCTATCTACAGTATTTACATAAAATAGCTTACTATATCGCTACGAAAATTTTACATATTTGTATATGCATCTCTGTTTCGCTGATTCCATAGTAAATCCTTGTATAGTAAATCATTGTGGTCTTTCACATTATACGCGATTATGCTTACATCTACAACACTAGTTAGTAAGTACATAAGTATAGATATCAATCAACATTCTTGAATGAGGTAGGACTTTTGTCCAAAGTCCTTTTGGAGAAGTACCACCCCTTGCCTGTTTCTGCCGTTAAGCAGCAGTCTTTGTGCTGTGTTTCGGTTCAAAGGGTAAGGGAGCCAGTGAAAATTACACGAAGCCATCTTAGTTCTAAGGGTGGGTAACGCGTTTTTCTGTCTTATATTAAGTGCCAAGTTCTGTCAATAGTAAGATATTGGGTCATGTGAATGGTGGCGACCACTTGCCACCAGGTGATGCAACTGCTCGTTTTCTTACTTGTAACGTAATTTATTTATTAGTTTTAGGAAGATTTACAGACAAACTGTGACAATATAAATCTAAATAGAATTACAATGCCAATAACTGATCTATATATTTTTTATACAACGTTTTTATTATTTAAATTACATTATGTCTTATTTACAGATAAACTAACAATTAAACTATGTTTCTATCAACTCACTCTCTTACACTTACTTCTAAATACCCGTTCGCCATAGTACACAAGCACATACACTCTCTCTCTCTATCACACATATACACTCACACACTCGCACCTGCACACGTATACACGCTCACACACACACACACTTACAGCACAATAATATAAAGTACTAATGTAAATTTTCTATTACACACATACTGATAATTAAATTGACATACTTACGTCGCTACGTGGTCTTTATATGCCTTTAAACTTATTTAAAAAAAAAGTAGATTATAATTCTTAGCGATAGAAGAGCGGTGCCTCCAAACACAGGCGCTAAGCTTACTTGGAGACACCTGCGTAATAGGTTCTTAGTACGCATTGTTAAAAGAAATAAAGAAAATTTTATTTATTTATCTTATTTAATAACAAATTTCCACATAAGTAACATAGCCCATTTACTAACCTGATATTCATTCCAACCAGTGTAACGGAGCGAACTGCTCAAAAGAAGAAAAGCTATGGCTTCGAAGGTCACCAGGATCCCGTGCTGGTCATCCCAGTCTCCATCATCATAGCCACTTTTCTCCAATGCAAGTCAACTTGAGGAGGTACGGGCTCGCTAACAAAACTGTTTTGATTCGCAACCATGATGTCATCTACTTTGGCTTATAAAAAATATATCTTCTTGCACACTATAATCATTTCGACTATTATTTGCCCTGTGTGGTGCCAAAAAGTACAATACCCAAATAATGATATCACCCAGTTAAAGCCGGATATTTATTACAACACAAAGACATACAAAGTTGAAAATCTGTTCTGTGGTTGTGAAATTTTGCTATTTTCTACTTTGTAGATTTATCCGAACACAGGAAGTGTAAAAATAAAAATCATTTTCAAAGATATACAGCTCTTTGAAGATACAGGACAGACAGATAGACAAAGCAGAATTAGTAGGTAATACAGTTCTGTCGGCGTTTTTTAGTCACGGAATCTTAAAAATAAGCTGCCAAATGCGAGTCAGACTCGCCCACCGAGCGTTCCGTACCATTAAGGTAAAATAGGTACCGTCAGGCCTGTGACACTCCGCACTCTAGGTATGCAACGCGGCGCTAGAAGTCGACTGGGTGAGGCAGTCGATTTTACTTTTCTTTTCATCCCATCTATTCGAAAATTGCTGAACAGTTCGTCAATAAAGGCGAACAAAATAGCTGTTTTCTCCAAGAGACTTTCGTAGCGGGTAAAAATGGGATTTAAAATTAGAATTAGAATTTTTAGGTCCACCATAGGGATATTTTAGGTCAACCATAGAGGTCGAACCAAAATATTGTTTGAACAATGATACTGGCCGGTCGTACTACGAGTATTAAAATTATTATGAATATAAAAAAATAAATATGCTTGAAATGTAAACAAGACTAACAACCAAAGAGGTTCTGTTCCTAATTGATACAAAAATGTCAGTAACATTTTCAGTTGTTACAAATAATACTTAATATGATTTTTAGTATTGTTTCATCAAGTAATAATATTGTAATAATATTTTATATTTCAAATTAATATCGAGTGTGTGTCTCAATGAGCCTCTTATTTTTTTCTCATAGAGTGAGATGAAAAGTAGAGTGTATTACGCGGCTGCAAAAATATTTTTACCTTGGGTGACCTATTGAATCCCTCGCTACGTTCAGGATTCTACTTTAGGATCCCTCGCCATGCTCGGGATTCTACTCAAGAATCCTTCACTTCGCTCTGGATTCAAAATAGTGCCCTCGCCCTAAAAATATTATTGTACAGCCTTGTGATACAATCTACTATTATGTCATCTTAAGCTTATGGCGGCAAAATAGGTAAGTAAGTATTGGCATGTTTGACTAAACAATATTACATGGGTACCTACTTGCATCACGCTCAGAATCTCATAAAGTAACAAAATCACGGCTTTAGCCCACCTGTCCGCGATCACCTGCGATTTAAAAACTTGTCCTAAGCGGTGCACTGCAAGTATCAACTTTATGCTTAGACCGTAAGGTTGAAATTTGTCAGCACCCCACCTGGAAGTGTCGGATCTGTAAACGTTAGTTTACTATTATTTAATCTGTGGTACCGTCTTTGTCAGGGACGCGCAGTCGCGCAAAAGTGTGCGCGCGGGTCCGACACGCACTTGACCAGTTTTATTATTTGTTATTATTTCATTGCATATTCATTGTAAACGTACCAATTTCTATGCTTGTGAGAATTCCTGTTTTTAAGATAGAGTTAAAAGAAAAAAAATTAAAAAAATTTAAAGAGATAAAGATTTTTTTTTCCTTCATGGATAAAGAGGAAGAAAAATTTGACGCGAGCCGGATTTGAACCTGCGACTTTCGGCGTACCGTTGCAGGTTCAAATCCGGCCGCATTAAATTTTTCTTTCTCTTTATCTATTTAAAAATTTAACAGTGACACCTGCTGTGTCTAAATGTCAAAAATAAATTTTATCAAACACTAGAAAAATAAACGTTTTGCCCCAACGTGTGAGCCCCATAGTTTTCAACTTTTCATTGTTTTTATTATTTGTTATGTAATCCGTCACACTAACACATAATATTATTTTGTGAAAATTTAAACTATATCACTACTACGCTACGGTTCAAAAGATACAGACTTTAGACCATCTTCAGACGGACGACGTAGTCTTATTAATAGGGTTCAGTTTGGATACGGTACCCTAAAATCTACAACGTGCGATTTGATGCTGTAATTTTATAATGAAAAAAATTCTAAGAAATTCTATCCTACATTCATACTCGTACTACGAGTATGAAACCTTACAAGATTATACTTATATTTTCACGATTCAAAAGATCAAAGAACGGAATATGAGAAAATATTTCAATTCGGAGAGGTTCATGCAGCACTGAAAGGAAAATAAAATGTACTTACTTTTTATCGTTTTTTACAAATATATTTTTTACGGAATGTAAGTGGGTGAATAGGGGAACCTGAGTTAATTTGAGAAGAAAATATGAATTTCCTTTTTTCACACTCGCGGGGTTTCATACGACGGGGACTTATACGAAAAATCATAAAAAAGTTTAATTACCTATGTTTAATCTTTTCAAGATTTTTCTGGAGAGTGTTATAAAATAGTTTAGCAAGAAAGCAAATGCGTAGCGAGGGTTTTACGGCACGAGACATGAAATAACTTTGCTGCCGAGCGAAACACACGTTTTTTCACCTTACTTCATCGTAGAAAATGCTAACGAATAGAGCCAGTACCTTATACCATAATTCATCATAATTTTCTAATTTGAAATACCTTTTCCACACTAGGGGCCAAAAATTACTTTTGCATGCAGATTTCGACCGGTAAAAAAGAAATTTTGAACTCTTTCTTCGTTTGTAGCTACGAAATGCTGTAAAGAAGACCAGCGAATCGGTTGTCCATAAAAAATAATTATTCTAGACGTTGGTTTTATATATTACCAATTCTAAATTATTTCTTACCAAACTAAACCGAAAATTATTTGCTTTTAACACTTCCTGTGTTCGGATAAATCTACAAAGTAGAAAATCGCAAAATTTCACAATCACAGGCAGGATTCGAACCTGCGTCTTCTCCGTCAGACTAAACCGATTCTAACCTAACCTAACCAAACATAAACCAACTAAACCTAAAGGAATTCAGGTCTTCAGCGATATGATAAAATTAGGGACAAGATCAAACCCCGGGATTTGATTAAATCGCTTAAAATTATCATTTGTACTTATATCGCAATGACATTACGAAATGTTGAAAAATTGCGACAAAATTAGGCAATTTAACTAAAAAGCTTTATATGTAAATTTTGGAGAGGGCTCCTCAGAAAGGTTATCTTATACTCACAGGCTTGACGGGAAAATAACAACACCAAAACTTTGTGATACCCTAAACTTTAATAAAGCAAACACTAAAATAGTGTTAACTACATCACATGTTAGTATTACGGACAACTTGTTCCAATACTGTTCTCGCTGCCGTAGACAAGTAGGTGTTCCAATTAATTAAAACTTTAATACTGGTACTAACTAACCATAGAGTTATGAAGATAAGAGAGAAAAACGGACACCCTAAGAAGGCGTTTTGCCTTGGCCTCATGATTTTGTTTCTTTCTTATCTGTTATTATTTTTTTAATAAACAACGTGTAACGGAAAAGTGTGATAATACTAAAGGGTGTGAATCTGCCCATGAAAGTGAACAACTTTTCCCAAGGATCATAGGTCGAAAAACGAAAAACCAAAAATGCCCTATCAGCTGATGCAGCTTCTTTAGGAGGTATATTCCTTAGGGAAAGATGTTCAATTTCATGGGGAGATGCATATCCTTCAGTATTATCACACTTTCCCGTGTTAGCGTAATATTATATATTCTTTGTTCCCGTTACATGTTGTGTTTTACTTCAAGTACCATAAGGGTGGGCGTTATCTCATCTCAATACAATACAATACAATTTATTGATAATTAAATAATTACAGGTCAATGTCAACAATAATAATAATACATCAGAAATGTCTAATTTAAATTTCCATATTATCCAATAGGTTAACAACAAAAAATACTTTTCCTGCCATCCCTGCAGGTGTACATTTCAATATACATTCAAAAATTGTATTATAATATTTAAGTTCTTATGAACTCTGCTAAACTATAAAATTCATAAGTGACAAAAACTGTTTAAGTTTTATTTTAAATAAGCGGGTTGAGGCTGCATCCTGTACCACGTTCGGCAACCTATTATATATAGCAGGACCTGATATATACACGGATTGCTCTGACCTATTGAGTTTGTGAAATGGGGTGGCAAGTTGGGTTTCGTCCGAGTTACTACGTAAAGCATAACTTAAGTTCTTGTCTTTTCGCCCAAACATGTCCATGTTAGTATGTACAAACAGGGCTACCTGGTATATGAATTCGCAGGGCATCGGCAGAATACGTAACTCTTTGAAATAGGGTCTGCATGATACATCATCATCTACGCCCACCATAGCGCGTATCGCACGTTTTTGCATAATAAACGCTCTTTGGATATCAGCCGCTCTGCCCCACAGCTCCAGGCCATACGTCAAGGTGGAGTGGACGGTTGCATAGTAGCAAGTCCTAACTACTTCTCTAGACGTGGTAGATGCAAGGCGTCGCAAGGCGAAGCATGTACGGCCGAGCTTGGTGCAAAGTTGGTCAATGTGTGTTTCCCACACGAGGGCGCTGTCTATGTGGAAACCCAACAATTTTGTGCATCTAACCTGCTGTAATTGTGAGCCATTCACGTGAACTTGTAATGGTTTGGGCTCTTTTCCATTTAAGTTGAAACACATGTATAATGTTTTGTCTTGGTTCAGAGCCAAACCGTTTATCTGGAACCAACGATCAAGAAGTCGAAGGGAGCTATTTAGTTTATTTTCAAGCTCAGAATGTGTTGATGCAGAGATCACTGCAGCGACGTCATCCGCATACATGAAAACCTCAGCATCCTCGATCATATCTGGCAAGTCGTTCAGCAGTAGGCTGAACAAGGTACTTGATAGGCAAGACCCCTGAGGGACTCCTATTTCATTTTCTAAATCAATGGACGTGATGCGCCCCCGATCTCCTACCACTGACTGCTTTCGTCCTGTCAAGAAGGACACGATTAGTTGTAGAGGAGGCCCCTGTATCCCATAGTGACTCAGCTTCTTAGCGACAAGGTGATGACACGCGGTGTTGAAAGCTCGCGACAGGTCGCAGCATAGAAGAGCAACATGCCGGCCGGCCTCGCGCGCGCCCACAACACGCCACACCACCTCGCGGACTATCTGTCGTCGAGCGCCCCTCGCGGTATGCGTATTGCCTGTCAGACATCATGTCTCTGTCACTTACAAAGGCGAGCAGCCTTTTGTTGATGCCTACCTCGAAAATCTTGCTAATAACCGGTACAAGTGAAATTGGTCTGTATGACTTAATGTCAGACTTTTTCCCTTTACCTTTATAGAGAGGAGATATTTTAACTTTTTTGAGCGACAAAGGATATGTGCCAGATCTAATGCATAAATTGAAAAGATGGCTTAGCACATCTGCGACGGAAAAAACGGCTGACTTTAGCAGATTTGGGGACAATCCGTATATGTCCATGCTATTTTTTGATGCGATGGAAACACGGAGGATCGCTATTACCTCACTAGACGTAAAAATTTTTAGACGCAGAGCAAGCTGCGCGTGTGGCACACTGGAGCAAAGCGCTGCGAGGGCAGCTGGAACATCGGCTTGCGGTGCTCCGCATCTGGCTGCTGCCGTCACATACTCCGAGTTCATGGCATCAACAAGCTGTTGCTTGGTGCTATAAGGTTTACCATCATCATCGCGCACCTGATCGGTGTAGTCTACGCGTACTTTGTTACCGCGCCCCAGTTCAGAGTTTATAATCTGCCACATGCATTTGCCTTTGCCATTGCTAGGTGCTTTACGTATTAAATTGGAGAAAAAGTCAGTTCGTTTCTCACGTAACAATCTATTATATTTGATTGTGTAGTCGCCAGCAATTTCGTCCAAATCATTGTTGTCCGGCAAATTTAATTTCAATTTCAATATGTCAAACAGTAGGAATTTAAAAGTAATTACTTCATCGTCAACCCAATTCTTGAATCTTTTCGTCATAAGTTTTTGTTTAATGGGAAAGCAGATGTCAAATTTATTTATTAATATAGTCATAATTACGTCAGATAACAAATCGCAGTCATTATTACATTTAAAAACAGTCTCAGTCCAGTCGATCGAAGCTAAAGCGGCTTGAAAGTTCATTTTGTTAGCAGACGAGTAGGTGCTAGCAGCCACGTGAACTGGTGCATTAGACGCCGATGAGTTACGAAACACACTCACTCGTTGTGCATTGTGGTCGCTCAGGTGAGTGTCAACCTTTATGACGGCATGCACGCGCTCCAGTGGAATGTTGGTGTAGACGTGGTCAAGCGATGTACCACTCTCGGGCCTGGTAACAAAGTCTACTAATTGAACGAATCCGTGCATGGAGAGGATATCTGATAATTGTTTTTTATGTGCGGAATTTTCAAGGTAGTTAATGTTTATGTCTCCCATCACTACCGCATCTAAAGTCTTTATTAATTTTAGAAAGTAATTTTTCGAAAGTAATTAAGTAGTCAGAATGACTAGTTTGGTTAGAATGGTATATTCCTACGATAAGTAGATCGTCGTCATGTAAATGGATTGCGCATATATCAAATATTTGCTCTTGAGTTAGTTCGCAGTAGTCCTTCCTACTCTCCGTTTTTAGGCCAGAACGTACAAAGATGCAGCTTCCCCCGTGAGCCACCTGCGTTCTACAGCTGTGAGAAATTAGATCGAAATTTGAAAGCGTAACAGACTCTAATTCGAAACTACGCAACCAATGTTCCGTTACTATTAGTACATCACATGCTAGTTCGTTCTTCAATAACACTTCAAGCTTTTTAGTTTTATTATTACCGTGGTTTGCTTGTTTGTTTGTAAATGATTTATTGATGGGTTTCTCCCGTGGTTTTCCGTATTTGGACCCATGTTCCTTGGGTAAAGTGGTTCATTTTCACGGACAAATCCACACCCTTCAGTATTGTCATACCTTTTTATTAGGTACATTTCGGCGCTCCCGATTACAAAACGTCGCCGTTTTTCAATCCGCCGTCCTGTCGTTCCGCCGGATCGTTGTAACGATGCATTCTACACAGCGGCGGTCAACGTTTAGCCATATTGTATTTTAGGTTCGTTAGCTGAGGTAAACCCAACCTAACCGATCCCGACGAGATTGATTAGGTTGCGTTAGGTTATCATGCGATTTGGCGCGCCGTTTTGTAAAGCAGCGCTTTGACGAACGCGAAGTGCCCATTCAATGCGGCGTACTATTCAGCCAAATTGTTATCCAGCGGAACGACAGGTAGGCGGATTGAAAAACGGCGACGTTTTGCTATCGGGCGCGCCAAAATGTAATACGGCGGATTCTACAATACGGCAGCGACATATATAGTTACAAAATATGGTCATCTGGTTAAAATAATTTTGAGCTAATAAGATACAGAATATAATTAAAACTAACAAAAAGACAACGAAAAATGATAACGAATAAAGGTGTTTCATGCTTTCGCTTTCCTTACCACATGCTTTGCAGGTGGGTGTATCCGACAGACCCATCTTGTACAGATGCTCTCTAGTGCGAAAGTGGCCAGTAAGAGCGCCTACAATGTTACGGGTCTGGTGCCTTCTTAGATGTTTGAAGTAACCTTTGTAGTCACTAGAAATTTCTTCGAATGAGTAAGTACGAGTAGGTACAGTGTTAGCCCACTCAGTGCAGAGCTGAAGGTAGCCTACAGACAGCCCAATCCAAACTCCTTCACATTTTTATAGTTCCGTGCTTTTATTAACTAACTCAGGACAAAATTTCATGCCGAATGCGATGCAGTTGAATCGCTAGTCCAACTTTAGTAACAAGTTTGTTAGTCGGTAGGTCGGTTGTCTGTGAAACTTTAAATTTACGTGCATGAAGCAGCCACATTGTCGCAGTGGCACATAAACAATCGAAAATAAGATATAATACTAAGTAATGTAAAGTAATAATAAGTCTAACATCTAGATGCAAAAAACATCTTTTCAATGCATTTACTCGAAAAACGTACTTACAAGGACGTAAACATTGCTCGTAAGTAGTTATTTACCGAACTAGTGCGGTAAGTAAAAAAAGTATACTACCAAGGAGTTTTTACACTCTGATCATAAAATTATTTTGTAAAAATACTACAGTGGTAACTTTTTACTTGAGTGACGACTGCCTATATATTTAAAATAAAATGGAGAGTACCAGAAGAACATAAATCGACAAGAGGCTGTAAACTTATTCAAATACATAATTAAAAAAAGTATTAGCAATATACAAGACGTAAGGGACGGTGTACCGAAAACTAAAAGGGCGTGCTGTGCTGAGTCAACGAAACTGAACAACTTTCCCAAAGAAACACTTTTGGGAAATGAAAATACATTTTGACCTCTCCATACAAATTGCTCACTCTGATCGAACAGTTTCTATAAAGAGGTCAAATTTTTTATTCATGTCCCAAAAATGTTGCTTCGGGAAAGTTGTTCAGTTTCATTGACTGAGCACGCCCTTTGTATTTAAAAGAGCTTTAACTTCAAAAATGCTTTCTGTAACTAAAGATCAGATTTTGTTTTACCTGTCTTTTGACATACTTTTATTTTGTTTGAATTATTTTTATTTTATTTCCAATATTATTGACGATCATATTATTCATTGACATCTGAACGATCTATGTAATTTTGAATTTGATAATATGAAATAAAGAAATCTAAATCTAAATCTGAAGGAAAAATAAAGAGTGAAGAAAATTATAATAATGCAATCATGTAGGAGCTTAAAAGTTTCCTCGAAAATTGTCCTAATCTTACAAAGCTGTTCCAAAAATAATAACTTCTTATTCAAGGGGTTTTGCAGGAATTTGAAACAATTCGAAAGTTGCAAACAATTCGGTAACTTGTGCAGAAAGTTAAATAAAACAAAGGATTCACAAAAATAAAACTTTGAGATTGTTATTTTAAAAGCAATGTGTTTTCTTTGATTGTTTTGATTTGTTTGGATAATTACTAGCAATTTACTAATTACTAACAATATATAGACGCCGTAATAATATGTAAAAAACCGATATACCTATAATTTTAAGGAAGCAATAAAGTTCATTTTTAGGACCGCAGAACTAAATTTGTTTATAAAGGTTTTTACAGATTCCTAAAAAACTGCTACTTAGAGAGATTGATTATTTTTTTCTGAAATGTTTACGTAAAACTCTTTCGACCATAGTTAATTCAGATTTTTCTTTCGCAAACTTCGGAAATATGGGAGCGGAATGATATAAAATGTCTAAAAAATAAGACATTTTATATCATAACTTAAGAATTGTAAAAAAACAGGAAGGAATGTACAAAAGCCCTTTCATATAATAACCCACTCGACCTAGTAAATATAAGCTATCATATTCTAAAACTCTTCCAAATTTCAAGTCAATAGCATGAGTGGTTGCTGAGATATAGAGGTGTGACAGACAGTCAGACAGATAGACGAAGTCACATTTTTACCATTTTGGAATGGAGCCCTCAAACAGGTACTATTTGGTTTTACGGGTAAATTTTCTCTTGGCTGCAGAAAAGAAGACACTAATCCATTTACACTAATCTGATATAATAGCACAGACCTAGAAATCGACCACAGAGCGTTTCTGCTCCAGGCCTGCAAAGGCCAGGTTAAAAGTATCCTATGCCGGCGAGCATGTATGAAAGATTTGATGAAAGTAGAGTATGCTTTTTGTTACACAGACCATAAGACTGAACAATTTTCTCTGTTATTTTTTTTTATAGTTTGACCTATGTTTAAAGTTGTTCAGTTTTGTAGTATGCGTAAATACGGAAAGGAATGCAGTTGATTAGAAAGCATCCTATAGGGTGTGTTAAATTAAATGCATATATTATGTGTCTTGCTAAAATACACAGTGTTGTTGAAGAAAGCAATTCGTAAATGGCTAGATACCAGATAAATACTACGAGCTTTTTTGATTTCCCGCGGTTGTCTCACCCATAGATGCAAGTGTCATAGACAAGCTGTCAAATCTGAATGACGTCATTGGCATTTGTAAATTTGTGCAGAAAGATACCAAATTTCCAAATTACGGTGAAAATCTAAACATATTAATATGTTTTTATGTAAAATATAATAATAAATGGCCTAGGCCCGTGAGCATTCATACTACCGGTGAATATTTAGAATTCGAGCTGAATCAAAAAACAGAACACTCAATAATAAAAAATAAAAATAAATTAGGCGCGGGGGTGAGCGAATCGTTCATTGGCTTTCCGCCTGTCACCCATGCGCAGAAAATAACCGTCATAGACAGGCTTACCCTGAACGCGCTGTACTGATTTTTAAAATTATTAATTTGTAGAATGTGTATCTTACAAATCACATAACTATACATGGAAACAAATCGATGGGACAACCCATTTAATACACTACATGTCATTTAAATTCTACTATAATTTTATGAGTGTTTCAGAAATATCCCAAAAGAGCTTTAAGCGACTCTTGGAAGTATTCTGTACGGTACCTAAAATAAAGGTGTTTACTGTTGGTTAAAAACAATAAGTACAAAGTTTAGAAATGCTATTGATTATATCAAGAAAAACTGTACAATTCCTTTTCTTCGCCTTCGGAAGGCAAAAACAATCGAATTTTACCTGAATCCCAGGCATTTCCAGGTAGAAATACCATGTACCTACATAGATATTTATCATTACGGCAACCAATCTAGTAAATTCAGATCTAAAGCAGACTCCTACGCAAAGGATATCAGGACCTACAAATATGTACGATAGAACAAGTAAGCAAACTTTGACTATGTACCTACAACAGGCACCAGTTTGGATTACGAGTCCAACTTGGATCGTTTCAATTAACCGATAACTCGGCGTCAAAAAGCTGAACAAAGAATTTTGCCATCGGAAAAGACCTGAGCTAAAGTACCTACCCGGGAAGTGTCTGAACATTTCGAAAATATTATAATGATCTTATAGTAATTTAAGATAATTCACCAGATTGCCATCTCAGTAGAATTTAATGAACATTAAATACAAGAAATAAAGAAAACCTCTTATTTTTTCCTCTTATCTTCTTTTGAACATATTTTCACTGTGGAATACTTTCAGTCCATCATGGAACTATCCATTACTTGCTATAAGTATCAGAACATTGCAAAATCTTTGAAAAAATAATATTTTAAAGCCCATGCCATGGGACTATTTAACAGGTTAATTAATGACCTTAATCACAGATTTTCTACCTTCAATTGATTATTAAAATATATAACATTCTTTCATTTTATCTCTTGATTTGTTTTGCTAGTCTAACATCATTAAGAAATAAATAAGTTTAAGATTCTTACTTTCATCTAAAATTAGTATCACACTGAATAAAATACACTACCTACTACAAGTGGTTCATACATAAGTGTTGCCTTTATTGTATCGTTTGTTTATTCATACGTGGGGCACCTTATTACCACTAAAAGTTAATTATTCACATTGGCATTTGTATTTGTCTCACCAGCAGATATCAAACAGGTCTTCAACAACACTGTGTATTTTAGCAAGACACATAATATAAATGTTTTGCATTACAACAAAACAGTTATTATGTGTCGAATAAAATACACAGTGTTGCACCAAAGGGCCTTGCTGGTCTATGAAGACAATGACGTCATTCAGATTTGACAGCTTGTCTATGACACTTGCATCTATGGGTGAGACAACCGCGGGAAATCAAAAAAGCTCGTAATATTTATCTGGTATCTAGCCATTTACGAATTGCTTTCTTCAACAACACTGTGTATTTTATTCGACACATAATAACTGTTTTGTTGTAATGCAAAACATTTATATTATAGATTAGAGGATGTTTCAGTAACGACAAAGTTACAAAAAAAAAATTCTAAACTAATAAAATTGAAAATTCCAAAACTACACCTACGTGGAGGCCGAAGACCCGGAGGGCAATGACCCGGAGCGCCGCGCTATCACTGCGCCAGGATATAGTACAGGCAAGAGGAGATAAAGCTAGATACTTTATTATTTTAGGCCGCCTTTGCCCACATTAGGTTAAGTTCTCCATGTACATTTGTTTTTTTTTGTTGTTATGTGAGCAATAAAGTGTTCTATCTATCTATCTATCTATTTATTTATTTATTAACAGTTTATTGTACACAAGATAATACAAACATAAAATTAAAATTATAAGACAAAAGACACAACAGGTGCTGCTTATTTCCACAAGGAAATGTAGAAACGGGAATGTTTATGTTTTTATTCTTTTCTTTTTTTCTTGAATTTTGTAGCTGGGATTTATTTGTTTATTTTGTTTTGTTCCTTTTATCAAAACTGAAACACTTCGTAAGCTTACGGCACATAAACATCTTGTATCCTATACTATTAAACGAGCCATATTTGTTTATATACTTATTTTTAATCGGTTTTTCGAAAACGGCTGTAATGATTTCGATAAAATTTACTTTTCGGTTCTCGATGGTGAACAATCGATCTAGCTAAGGGATCCCGCACACGACCGAGAATCGGTGACCGATTTTTTGTCGGCATCCCGCTCTGACGTGTTATCACCTGGATCTTCCGTCCTTGTCCTGGCCGATAATCACCCACCGATTCTCGGTCGTGTGCGGGAGCCCTTAGTCTCATGTCGTCGTCGTCATGGAGATCTTTAGGGGAGGCCTATTTCCAGAAGTCTTTCGGCTGATTATGACGATGATGAAATCTCACGTCTGGGAAAATTTGTTTTCCCCGTGTTTTCAAGCATTTTAGTAAAATACCGAATTTTAGACATGAACCTACAGCGCCATCTGTCGGCGGGTAACATGGCGACTATTATAGAATGAAGCATGGTGGCCCAGCTACTATTATTTAACTTTGTATCAGCCCCTGTGGACAGATGAGGTCTAAATCGACGATGAAATTATTGAGGAGATTGATGAATCGAACCCTCAAAAACACTTACGAAGCTTTGAGTCGGTCATTGCGTACCACTTGCCACTTCTATGTCTATAATTCTTTTATTCATGAAGCTAGAAGGCTTTACGGTATAAGTCAACGGTTTGGCACTTTAGCCAACTCATGCTGGGTTTGCAGGTTGGTGAATAATCTAGTTCAACCTATCTCAGCACTGACATTAGGGTAACAGTGTTAAAAGTGTGTAGATGCTTGAATAATAAAGTTTTATTTAAAACTAGCTTTCCGCCTGCGGTTTTACCTGCATTAAATGCGTTTTCCCGTGGGAATGAAGTGTTTTACCGCGGTAAAAAGTAGCTTATGTACTTTATTTTTAACACTTTTTCCTATGTGTTTGAAGAGGTCGTGGTCGAGTGGTAGTTATCCGATCACAAAAGTTAAGCAATGTTGGTCGTGGTCAGAACCCGGATGGGTGACCGCTAGTGGTACTTTAAGCCGTTGGCCCCAGCTACTGTTATAGCTAAGTCAGAGGCCAGTTGGCAGCTTGAAAACTCCGACAGCCAGGTTGGCCACGAACCTGGTAAAGTCTAATCTAGGATTATGTCTGGTTTTCCCGCTGGCTTGCGGAGGTCAGATGGCAGTCGGTCTATGTAAAAACCAGTATACCCTTGCCTGATCCCCTAGGTTAGGTAGCCAATTCCACTAGAAAAAAACCGGTCAAGTGCGAGTCGGACTCGCGCGCCGAGGGTTCCGATATACCTATAGTATTTTTGGAAGCAATAAAGTCCATTTTCAGGACCGCAAAACTAAATTTGTTTGTAAAGGTTTTTTGCAGATTTCTGAAAAACTGTGCAACTTAGAAAGATCGTTTTATTTTTGCTGTAAAGTTTATATAAACTTCTGTCAACTGTAATTAATTCAGATTTTTCCTTACTCAAACTTCGGAGATAAGGGGGGGGGAATGGTATTTTTCTTGACATTTTTCATCATAACTTTAAAACTAAGAAATTTAAAAAAATACAAAAATATATTTTAAAATGTACAAGTAAAGCCCTTTCATATGATACCCCACTCGACCTAGTAGCGACAATTTGAAATTTGGCCCCCCCTATTTTGGCCCCCATTATATTAATAATCATACTTTTTTCAAAATTTTTTCTTGTGCAATTAAGTTGGGCAACTATATTCTAAAACTATTCCAAATTTCAGGTTGATAGCATAAGTGGTTGCTGAGATATAGAGGTGTGACAGACAGACGGACAGACAGACAGAGCGGCACCATAAGGGTTCCTTTTTTTTACCATTTTGGTATCGGAACCCTAAAAACGGTAAGTCTAAGCCAAGGATAAAGATGATAACTTTTTCCTATGTTTCTATAAATAAAGGGGGCGGGTAAGGAAAAGGCGATATACTCGTAAATTGACAATGACATGTCTAAACTCTATGGTCTATACAGAAGGATTTAAACAGTCAATAAATAAAAAAAACCGGCCAAGTGCGAGTCGGACTCGCGCACTGAGGGTTCCGTACCACCACATAATCATAATTGTATTAGTTGAAATTTCAGTAAGTTAATGTGCTAGATTTTTTGAGTCTGACACGCGCTTGACCAAATTTTATTATTTGTTGTTATTTTATAGCTTATGAACTATAAACATACCAATTTTCAAGTTTGTAAGTGTTCTCGTTTTTAAAAAAGAACTAAAACAAAAATCGCCTTCATGACCATCCAACTTGACCCCTCTCTTATATGAATGTTCTTGAAACGGGAGCTCACCATAATTGGTTACCATTAGTTGTGAGTAAAGTTGTAATATTTAATGATTTCAGACTTTTCCCTTTATTTGTGATGTGAGACCTAGCTTCTTGCCAAATTTCATAATTTTAGGTCAACGGGAAGTACCCTGTAGGTTTTC
Organism: Athrips mouffetella; assembly: GCA_947532105.1. Taxonomy (NCBI): domain Eukaryota; kingdom Metazoa; phylum Arthropoda; class Insecta; order Lepidoptera; family Gelechiidae; genus Athrips; species Athrips mouffetella. The sequence goes on along the minus strand of OX383968.1, from coordinate 909,206 downwards.
CGTTTTTGCATAAATGTATGGAGATGAGGACATAAAAAGCCATATCTTTTGATTGCGTCGTTGTAAAAAATTTAAATTTTCAGATCTTGTGTGGTTCATGGACTTTAACATATGGTATTAATTTCAACCTGATACCTTTACCCGTTCGTGAGATAAAGGGTCTTGACAGACAGACAGACAGACAGACAGACAGACAGACAGACAGACGGACAACAAAGTGATCCTATAAGGGTTCCGTTTTTTTCTTTTGAGGTACGGAACCCTAAAAAGTAGGGAAACGAGGAATAAAAAAAAAATATTCCTCGTGTCCGTACTAGTCAGGACATTACTACGGACACGAGGAAACTCCCAATATCTTATACCGTCATAAAGTAATAAAAGCCTGTATTCAACTTTGTTTACGAGCTTCTGTTGTAAACAAAACAATCTCAAAAGTTATGATATCGAATTAAGTTCTTTCCAAGTTAAACGAACACGATTTTGGGGAAAACTCGTAATTGAGGAAGTAGATAAGTACGTATTATATTACCAAAGAGGAAAATAATACAATAATACTCTAAATACACTCACAATAGACACACACACGGGCGCGCGCGATCTTTATTTTTCATTTGATAAACGCGTTTCTCGTACTGGGGCACACAAAATCTGCATTTTGCTCCCTGAGCAAGTCTTAGCAGGTGGAGGACTGTGGTCTCTGCCTACCCCGACATAAAGGTGTGATGTTATGTATGTATGTACCTTTGTATGAGCAAGTCTTTGTTGCCGAGCCTTGGCCTTTTTGCAACACTGCACATGCCCTTAGCAATTTTCAGGGCTTTCGTTCGGTTCGGTTACTTTAGTTCTTCTGCGGATCTCCTCATTTCTGATTCGATCCCGCAGAGTGACTCCGACCTTAGCCCTTTCTATAGATTTTTGGGTGACATTGATCTTGTTTGTTTTATTCCGGGTCTTAGCGCGATACTTTGTTAGGCAAAATAATACCTCTCCTTTTCCGACCTTTCGACCGGGACCATATTACTAATTCTACGTCGTCGTTTGTCTGTCTGTTTGTCTGTCTGTCAGACCTTTAAAAGGCTGCACGTTTTAAACCATAGTAGCTTTATGGTTGAAGTTTTCACAGAATATTTAAAATTTGCAATGTACTTCCGGTTAGTCTAAAACATAAATACTTACTTCTAGTGAACAACCATGGCAGTCTGGAGCGTCTCTCACTATTAACACATGATCAAGGTACCAGGTCGATATCGGCGGGTAAATTTATTGTTCCTAGGGTGCACAATTACTATGGCGATCGAAGGCTTAACAAACGTCTACCGTACCTTATGAACGGTTTGCCCCCTGATATTAGGCATGAACCGAATAAAAACAAATTTTCGAAATTGTTGAAACAACATTTATTGAATAGTTTAGCCTAGCTTAACTTAATAGTTGTTCTTTTAAATTATCTAATTAATTTTAGTTCATAAGATTTTGTCAAGACTGTTCCCGCAGTCAAACTGTATTAACAGTTTTGCGGGTGCTTGTTTAGTTTTTAAGAAAAACTGTAATAGTTTTTAATAAATATATTCTATCTATCTATGTGTTTTAAGGCGGATTAACTAACAATAAAAACAATCAAAATTAAAAATAAGGGAGGGGGGGGGGTTCCCATACAAGAAACGTGTTTATTGGTGTTTTTAGGGTTCCGTACCTCAAAAAAAATTTATTAAATAAAAAAAACCCAACTGCTTAGCACAAGAGAGGAAAACAAGCTTAAATCTATTGGATTTGGTAACTTGAATTGTATAAGATACTGCAGGCGGGGACGAAAAAACGTTTTGTGGATGTTTACGACTTAATTTTGTTCGTCCCCGCCTGCAGTATCTTATACAATTCAAGTTACCAAATCCAATAGATTTAAGCTTGTTTTCCTCTCTTGTGCTAAGCAGTTGGGTTTTTTGTTATTTAATAATTTTTTATTTTAAACTTTTTAGTTTTTAGATTTGCTACGGCAAGTTATGTTGTTACATTTGCTTAAACCTTAGAATCAGGTTTGTACCAGCTATTGTTTGATACCCATGTTGTAAAAGTAATGATTTTAAAAAATTTATTTCACCCTTTTTTTCTCTTCAAAGGTGCCGTACTAAAATATTATACCCTATGACACTCCTACAATAAATACAAATCTAACGACACCTCACATGTTGAAATCTATCAAGCCGTTTAGACATACATACATACATACATCATCATCATTGGCCTTAGCCGTCTATGTCAGACGATTTAAGCAATATTCTGTCGATTTCACCGTTTTTCATGGCTGAATAATCCTACTCGGGAGCGGCAGGTCCTGCCACACGCTGCTGGTGAAGCTTGTGTTATCAATAACTGATGTTATGTCGTTATTTTTCACAACGGGCACAACACCAGGCTTCATCGTGTACCTTGCGTCCATCCAGTAATGATTTACGCAATTTGGTTCTGTCCTCAGCTGTCTGCTCCCAGTCTAGGTGTTCAATACCAAAAGTGATTATGTCTCGCTTGGCGCAATCTTTAAAGCGCAGCATTGGCCTACCAACACTTCTTTTTGCGTGCGCTATAGCACCAAGCAATACACGCTGGGGTAGACGGGTTGGTTCCATGTGGTGCACGTGCCTCAAAAATCGTAATCGTCTCTGCTTCAGCAATGCGAAGAAACTGGGCAGCTGTGCTCGTTGTAAGACCGTTTTTTTGGTTACCTTGTCATTCCAGGAGATGCCTAGGATGTTTCGGAGGCAGCGCATATGCAAGGCATTAAGCTGTCGCTCTTGTTTTGCGTACGTCGTCCTTGCTGCTCCATACAACAGTATGCTTGAAATGCATGCTTGGTAAACGATCATCTTGGTGTTCGTCGTAAGATGTTTGTTTTGCCATACTCTTGTATTCAGCCGAACAAGGAACATGCCCGTGAAAACTTATCGACGATGATTTGTAAATCATCTGCAGTGTTGGCCACAAAGGCTGCATCATCAGCAAATAGAAGGCTGTCGATAAAAACGTCCTCGCGATGGTGCTTGGACTTAAGAAGCGAAATTATGTTGTACAACTCCCCATCAGCCCTTGTATGTAGATTGCCGAATGCTTCTATTTTCTTTCTTAATAGCAATGAGAAAAATATACCAAACAGGGTGGGTGCTAACACGCAAGCTTGGCGGACGCCTCTGCGCATTTTGAACGGCTCAGATGTAATGCCACCAGGAACGACAGCGCCATTCATATCTTCGTGGAAGTTCTTTATTAAACTAAGAAGCGATATATAGTCCCTCTCTGCTGACTGTATTTTTCTACATACACCCAACAGCACGTCAGTATAAACACTTCGAACTTTGTGACATAGTAATAGATTTGCAAATCTTTCCATTCACGTGCGGTTGACCGTACGTAAGGTATGGTTGAATTTGGTAGTCACAAGGAGGTTTTAGTCGCTGGTGGTTCGCTTTGGCGAAGCGTGGGCTAAAACCTCCGAGGTCCGCTCGAGGGGGCACAAAGAAGTCGTACGAAATTTAATTATACCACATAATAAAAGCTGATAAAATTTTCTACAACTTTGCCTTTCACACTTTTAATCTATCTCCAATCGTTGCCTAGTTATGAGCTCCGAAAAACGGCCAGGAAAGAGGCTGAGATTATGAGACCGGACATACAGTCAACATTTTTTTAGGCAGTAAGCTGCCGTTATTCATAATCTAAGGCTAAAACTTCCTTGGGTAGTCGACATAAAAAAACAGCTCCTCTGGTATGGAGTAGAAAAGCTACAGTATAACACAAAAGTAAATAATGCTGCATCTTGCAAGGGAAATTTAGTCATTGCTTTATATGTTAAAACTTAGAAAATTATTTCCAAAAGGCCTAGCTAAACCCAAATATTTTATAAAGAAACTTCCCAGAGTTGTTTTATCAATAAAATATTACCAGATGAGCAAGCGACGCTACCCACCAACAGATGGCGCTGTAGGTTTCTAAAACGCGGTAATAAAAACAGCGCCTCTGTTATGGAGTAGAAAAACTACAGTATATTACAAAACTAATGAATGCGGCATCTTGCACGGGAAATTTAGTCATTGCTTTGTATGCTAAAACTAAGTGATTTTATTTCCAAAAGGCCTAGCTAAGCCCAACTATTTCGTAAAGAAACCTCCCAGAGTTGTTTTATCATTAAAATATTACCAGGTGAGCAAGCGACGCTACCCACCTACAGATGGCGCTGTAGGATTCTAAAACGCGGTAATATCTCCACCTTTGTATGGATATCTTCCGGCTCCATCATCAGATCAGCTCCAAGTTACAACAATATTGCATTGTCATCCGATTCACATACGTATGCAAAATTTCATCTCAATCGGAACCGATTAAGATTCTCTTTTCAGTCGGGTATTTTATTTTTTGAAATAGTTTTTTTATTTAGTACTTTTTATATTTTTTATACCCTATGACACTCCTACAATGAATGCGAACGTAACAACACCTCACATGTTGAAATCTACCAAGCCGTTTAGGCTGCAGAGCGCGACAAAGAAATCGACATACATACATACATACATACACTCGAAAAACATAACCCTCCTGTCTTGGGGCAGTCGGGTAATAAAAAAACGGAACCCTAATAGGATCACTTTGTTGTCCGTCTGTCTGTCTGTCTGTCTGTCAAGACCCTTTTTCTCACGAACGAGAAGAGGTATCAGGTTGAAATTGATAACGAATATTAAGGTCCATAAACCACAGAAGATCTGAAAATTTCTATTTTTACAATGACGCAATCAAAAGATATGGCTTTTTATGTCCTCATCTCCATACATTTATGCAAAAAAGCAAAACCTACAGGGTACTTCCCGTTGACCTAAAATTATGAAATTTGGCAAGAAGCTAGGTCTCACAGTAAAAATAAAGGGAAAAGTCTGAAATCATTAAATAAAATTAGCTTCGAGACAATTGATGAACTGGGTTGACGAGGAAATTATTAATTTTAAGTTTCTACTCTTTGACATTTTTAAATTAAAATCTGAATCACCAGATGACATTCAACTAGCCGCCATTGCAAACGATTTGGCAATAAAATATAATAAAAAATTGCGTAAGAAACGAACGGATTTCTTCTCCGACTTTATTAATAAAGCACCAAGTAAGGATAGGGGGAAATGTATGTGGCAAATAGTAAACGTTGAGCTCGGCCGCGGTAACCGCGAACGCTTAGACTATACCGACCAGGTGCGCGACTGTGACGGCAATCCGTACACCACCAAACGGGACCTTGTTGACGCAATGAACCTGGAGTTCGTGTCGGCGGCAGACAGGTGCGGTGCTCCTCAAGCAGACACCCCGCACGCCCTTGCAGCGCTGCGTGCCAGCGTGCCGCATGCGACGCTCGCTCTACGCTTATCAATGTTTACGCCCGGCGAGGTGGTAGCGATACTCCACATATCTATAGCATCGAAAAAGAGCACAGATATTTACGGACTATCGCCAAATATAATAAAGTCAGCCGTTCGCCCCGTGGCGGACGTGTTGAGCTACCTCTTTAATCTATGCATTAGAGCAGGTACATACCCAGTGGCGCTGAAAAGAGTCAAAATATCACCCCTCTATAAAGGCAAAGGGAAAAAAACTGATATTAAGTCATATAGACCTATCTCATTGGTACCTATTATCAGTAAAATATTCGAGGTAGGCCTCAATAAGAGATTACTCGCATTTCTAAATTACAGGGAAATAATGTCTGACAGGCAGTATGCATACCGCGAGGGACGCTCCACGACTGACCTGGTCCGCGAGGTGGTGTGGCGCGTGGTGGGCGCGCGCGAGGCCGGCCGGCATGTCGCACTTATATGCTGCGACCTCTCGCGCGCGTTCGACACCGCGTCTCATCGCCTCGTCACCCAAAAGCTAAGTCACTATGGAATACAAGGGCCTCCTCTGCAGCTCCTCGTGTCATTCTTAAAAGATAGAACTCAGGCAGTAGTAGGAAACAGAGGGCGCATAACATCCTCCGAAGTCCAAAATACAATGGGAGTCCCCCAAGGGTCTTGCCTCTCAAATACTCTGTTTAGCCTACTGTTAAACGACCTACCACACATGGTCGAAGACTCTGAAGTGTATATGTACGCGGATGATGTCGCAGCAGTGATCTCTGCAACCACGCATTCTGAGCTCGAGACCAAGCTCAATAGATCCCTCCAGCACCTCGACCAATGGTTTCGGATGAATGGTTTGGCTCTAAACAGAGATAAAACGTCATACATGTGCTTCAATTTAAATGGCAAGGAGCCCAAGCCCATGAAAGTATGTATAGGTGGTTCGCAACTTTTGCAGGTACGCTCAACAAAACTGTTGGGGTTTTGTATTGACAGCGCCCTCGTGTGGGAGACGCATATCGATCAGCTCTGCACCAAACTCGGTCGCGCATGTTTCGCTCTGCGACGCCTTAGAGCCACCGCTTCTAGGGAAGTGGTAAGGACATGTTACTTCGCGACTGTCCATTCCACCTTGACCTATGGTCTGGAACTTTGGGGCAGAGCTGCAGATATCGAGAGAGCGTTTATCTCGCAGAAACGCGCGATACGCGCTATGGTAGGCGTGCAAGACGACGTATCTTGCAGACCTTATTTCAGGGACATGGGAATTTTGTCGATGCCGTGCGAGTACATCTACCAACTTGCCCTGTTCGTACACACTAATATAGATTCATTCAAGCGCAAGGGAGAAATATCGACTCACAACTTACGCAGCAACGCCAACGGGCATGAGCTCGCCACCCCGTTTCATAAATTGAAAAGGTCGGAACAATCAGTGTATATATCGGGACCTGCTGTCTACAATAGGCTACCGGACGAAGTACGAAATGCAGCCTCTACCCGATTATTCAAAATTAAAATTAAAAAGTTTTTAGCATCCATGCAGTTTTATAGTCTGTCGGAGTTTTTAGAACAAAAAAATAATTAATATTTTATATTTTTTGTATGAAATGTTTTTCAGAATTGGTTGTGTTTTTACATTCTTTAAATGTAATATAATTTATCTTTGACTTGTAATTTGGTATTATCAATAAACGTATTGTATTGTATTGTATTTCAATTTTTCTCACAACTACTAGTAACCAATTAAGGTGAGCTCCCGTTTCAAGAACTTTTCTATAAAAGAGGGGTCAAGTTGGATGGAGGCGAAATTCTTAAAATCAAAGAGAAAAGCTTTTAGTATATAATATGGTAGATAGGTATGGAACCCTTAGGGCGCGAGTCCGACTCGCACTTGGCCGGTTTTTTTTTTTTTTGTTAAGCTCTATCGTAAAACGGGAATACTTAGAGGCGTGAAAATTTGAATATTACTAGTACAAAAGCTTTAGTATACCGACTTAGGTTAAAAACTGGTCAAGTGCGAGTTGGTCTCGCCCGTATTTAGTACATTTCTGCGCAATTGCACGTTCCGGAATAAGACTTATTTTTAACACAGTGGTTGGGAACCGACTTGCACTTGGCGAGTTTTTTATTTAAGGTGATCTGTGACAGCCAGCTTAGCCCCGAACGCAACTAGATGGAGCCACTGCTGCAAATATAAGGTTTTATTTTTTAATGCAATAAGTACCAACTATACATGTGCAAAAATTGATTCGCGTAAATTTCATCGTGCAACTTCAACGCCTAACAACAATTTCGATAAGAAAAATATCTCCATATGTCCACTAAAGTCGATTACTCTCGTCAGTCCGTGTTTACATGAGTACGATCACTCACACATGCACACAAAGCACAACCGTACTGTTTTGACCGCACGCCCACAATCGTAATATTGAACCAAAAATTGCTAACAAAAATAGTACTTTCAGTACATTAACTGTATTTTTGTATTAATTAGCGAAAAATTTTACTAAAAATAGCAGTATTCGTTCGTTTTTCAACAGGATTTTATGTCCCGCTTAAAAATGCAAGTCATTTGAATTTTTGTATGGGAAAAACGGATCACCTTAAGTATAAAATGTACGTGCCCAAATCACTTCCTTATAATTCCACTTATCAGATTTAGTCACAATTAACATCTACCTAATCGTATTCTTCGTCATCGTCACAACACAATTTGAAACTTATTCATCATATCAGCCGAAAGACGTCCACTGCTGGACATGGGCCTCCCCTAAAGATCTCCATGGCTCGCGGTCCTGCGCTGCTCGCATCCAGCGGCTTCCCGCGACTGCCACCAGATCGTCGGTCCACCTTGTGGGGGGCGGTCCACCTGCCAACGCTTCGTCTTCCGGTACGTGGTCGCCACTCTAGAACCCTCACGCCTCATCGGCCACCGGTTCTTCTTGCGATGTGCCCTGCCCACTGCCATACTTCAGTTTAGCGATTCTCAGGGCTATGTCAGTTACTTTAGTTCCTTTGCGGAAACTTATTACTAAGTATTTTTTGGTTTCATTAAAATTCGTCTTGCTTACATCGTTAAAAGTTTTAATGCAATTTGGAACTAACTTTACTCTCTAACTGAATAAAAAGTGGTGCAAATATCAAACGAGCTTAATAAGTTGATTATTTTTTAACAAAGCCCTAAGTTAAAGAAAGTTTTTTGGATGTTAATTGAAATGAAAATTTTAATTTAATGTTTTCTGAAGCCATGTTATTATTATAACCGTGGTTAACCTATACTATTAAACAAGCAATATTTGTATATGTATTTGTAATCGGTTTCTCGAAATCCATACGGGGGCTTTTGGGGGCGTAAAATCGATCTAGCTAGGTCTCATGTCTGGAAAAATTAGTTTTCCCCGTATATTTATGCATTTTTTTAATACCGCGTTTTAGATAAAACCTAAAGCGCCATCTGTTGGCGGGCTATATAGCTTGCTCACCCGATTGTATTTTACTGTTAAGGCGGCTTTTATATAGCAAAGCTCGGTCGCCGAGGTACTATAATTTATTTGCAGGATATTAAAGGTCAACGTGGTAGCTCAGGTACATGGATATATTTGGACCCCTGGCCAAATTTTAGTATGTTGCTCAGAACATGCATCTGAACAACTTTCCCAAAGAAGAGATAGAGGGTCAAAAACGAGAAAAATTTTGGTCATCCCATACAAATTCCACTACAGCCGGCAAAAGATTTTTATGAGAGGACCAAAATTATTTCTTGTTTTTCGGCCCATGTTCCTTTGGGAAAGTTGTTCAGTTTCATGTTCTTATTAAAATACGAAAATTTGGCCAGAGGTCCAAAAATAACTCTGTTTAGCGTGGAATTATATTCCATTTTTAGGTTTCTTTCTTAAATGCTACAGAATTTTATTTTATTTATAACATATAACCGCAATACCATCAGGCTGAGCTTACAAAGAGTGTTCGAGATAGCAGTAATTTTAATTATCAGAAATAATTCTAGCTACAATACGGAGATGAAATCAACGATGGAATGGTTGAAACCAAAGAATTCGGACCTCCTTGCTTCGCTCGGAATAGATACCTTGCTAATTTATTTTACTATGGGATGACATCTGCCAACATTTCCCAAATTTAAATGTCACATCAACAATGATCCCTAGGAAATATTCAAAATAACCCGTCAAATCAATAGAACGATGCCTTCACTACCTATTGTTGGGCCACATTGATTGACGGCCTTTCGCACTTTGCCGATTGAAAAAGAGCACACTAGTACGCATTATGCCGATTCACCGCTTACGGAGGCGTTCGCATTCGAACGCAGCCGTAAGGTGCCGTACAGCTCCGTATGGAGACGAATCGATGGAAACATCTCATACTGTTGTTGCCTCTTTTATCGCCGTCGTCAGCCGTCGATCGCCGTCGTCAGCCGTCGATCGCCGTCGTCAGCCGTTGATCGCCGTCGTCAGCCGTTGATCGCCGTCGTCAGCCGTCGATCGCCGTCGTTCGCCTTCGATCCCTGCCGATGGTCGACCGCATTTCGTCGTCAGGGTGTCTACTCTCAAAGTCCGATATATCGAAACGATACTACTCGAAACATGCAAATGCAAAACTTCGTCTCTTGACAATAGAGTGGAATATTGGTTGGATGAATTTTTAAACTGCATCCAACCAATATTCCACTCTATTGTCAAGGGACGAAGTTTTGCATTTGCATGTTTCGAGTAGTATCGTTTCGATATATCGGACTTTGAGAGTAGACACCCTGGGCGCGTTCTCCACGTCGATGCGAAAGGATTTCCATACTTTGCGCTCATTTTGTATAGGCAAACCGTTGATCGCCATCGATCAGTGTGGCCCGACCCTTAATATTTCTTCTATTACCCTTAATTTTTCGGTGGCTGGAACAAACTCCCCCAAAGCAGCCAATTAATTCACAATTGAAAAGATTAGCCTTATATGAACTGGGGAACTCATCATAAAAGTTTGCCTAAGCTTCCCAAACTCTTCCTTCGTTCAAAGCCAAAGTTGTTGAATATAATAACGTTCCGTTTCAGCAAAGCGACACACGTTTCAGTGTACGTGACTGGCAAAGTTTGAGAACACATTGAACATAATTGATGGTTCTATAATCGTACGTAAGTCTGACGATTTTTCTTACCCGAACAGCCTCTGTGGTGTAGTGGTTAGAGGGCTCGGCTCTCGATCCGGAGGTTCTGGGTTCGATTCCCGGTTGGAACACTTTCAAACAAAAATCTATTTGTGTAACCTTTACCCAGTTTGGTTAGGTAATTGTCTGAAAAGTTAGATGATTCCCTGCTTCGGAAGGCACGTTTAGCCGTTGGTCCCGATTACTATTTGCAGATGTAGTCGTTAATGAGCCATGTCAGAGGCTTTTGGCGGCTCAAAAACTATGACACCAGGGTTTGTGAGGTCGGTCTTTGACCTTGCAACCTACACGACATATGATGACCCTTCGTATTTATAGACATGTAGAGTTAAGAGCAATAAAAAATCGGCCAAGTGCGTGTCAGGCCAAGCGCAGTGAGGGGTTTCGTATTTGCCTCAGCAGGTTTTAATTTTTTTGTAACATTTTCCTATCTTACGAACAACGAGATCCAGCGCATGATTGCTATTTCTATTATTTTCAGTATTTCGGCTATTACTCGTTAACCTGTAAAGTCTACTTACTTATCTGTGATAGTTTTTCCCGTGTGGTGCCGGTGAAGAATAGTACCAACCCATCTCTACCCGTGGGTGTCGTAAGAGACGACTAAAGTCTTATGAACCGGAGGATCGGCAGCAGCATCTTTCTGTGTTTCGACCATCTTACATACTGCGGTCACCAACACGACTCGCCAGCTGCAACGCTTACCTACAAGCGTGGTGACTACGGTAAATCCTCTCCTTAGTAACACGCGATTTTCCTGAAGTTTTGGAAGGAGCTCCCTGTTCTGTAGTGGACGCTTCTTGGGATGTTATGAGGACTTGTAAGGGTGTTCGTCTTTCAGCAAATTGACAGATTATATTTTTATTTAACAGGATAGCTATTATGGTGCATAATATCTACTGCAGAAGTGGTTTCTTTCCGTTTCTTTTACGCTGCCATAGCATGCATCAGAAAGATTAGTAGACTCGCTCTATGTCATCATCATCATTGTCCTAGCCTTTTGCCAAAATGGTTTTTACGGAGTCGCTCTGTGTCAAAACGGGGGCCCTGGTTTTTACACAGAGCGACTGCCATCTGATTTCCGCAACCCAGAAGAAAAACCAGACCCAATCCTAAATTAGGCTTTGCAAGTTTAGTGGCCAACCTGGCTGTCAGTTTTCAAGCCGCACAAAAAGCCTCTGACTTGGCTCAACGACTACTGAGCTTGACAGTAGCCGGGGCCAACGACTTAGCGAGCCTTCCGAAGCACGGAAACGCTCTAGTTGTTATGCCACTTGCGGTCACCCATCCGGGCTTTGACCACGGCCAATTTCGTGATCAGAAAGAAAGAGCAACTACCACTCGGCCACGAGCGCTTCTTAAAGGAGTGATCACATCTAGCTGAATTCAAAGACTAATTCGGCATACATTGCTGGGAGGCTTGGCTATGTTAATTGCAATATCCTTACTTCAACGAGCAATGTATGCCGAATTAGTCTTTGAATTCAGCTAGGTGTGACACTCGTTAAGACTCGCTCTATGTATTGTATAGTATTTTAGAATCTACTTTGAATAAGTAAATCAGAAATCAAATAAATTGAAGTCTGCAAGCCAAAAATTAGTTTATCATTCAGTCATAGGCACAGAGATGCATAGAAAATTTAATCACTTATCGTCCGGTATGATCGGATTATTTCATCATGCTAGCCCTTTGTACAAAGATTTCTACAGAAATTCTATACAAGCTGCGTAACAGAAAGAATATATTAACCCTGAAGGAATGATTCTGCCCATAAAACTGAACAACTTTCCATGGAACATAGGTCGAAATACTTAAATTTTTGAGCTTCCATACAAAACGCTCTATCAGCTGATTCAGTTTCTATAGGTCAAAAAAAAATTTCATAATCATAATCATTTTTTTTTCATTTTATCATTCATTTTTTTTTCTCGTGTTTCGACCTATGTTCCTTAGGGAAAGTTGTTCAGTTTCAGGTTTCAGGACTGGTATACCATTTTGTTACACCCTGTACTTATAGTGTTAAAAAAGTTCGGTGAACCTTTTAAGGCGTGATTCTGCACCGTGCGTGATTATGTAAAAAAGAAAACATTTTCCTTGAAGCATAATTTTTTGCTTACGAAGTGAAGCATGTGAAGTGAAGTGAAGAGCGAAGTGTAATGGGCTTGGGCTTCAATTTTACTTCGGCATGCAACAGCAGAAATGAATTCATCATCATCATTCATAACATCCCACGAAACGTCCACTACAGGACAGGGAGCTCCCTCCAGAATTCTAGCTTTTGCTGGAAAAATGTGGAGGGGAAGTACGAAGTACTATAGTCACCTCGCTTGTTAGATGCTTGTTAGCGTTACCGCTGGCACCATGGACCGCGGTAAGTAAGATGTAAGACAGGAGGATGCTGCTGCCCATCCTCCAGTTAACCCTTAGTCGCCTCTTACGACACCCACGGGTATGTATGGGTTGTTACTATTCTTTGCCGACACAACACGGGACGAAAATGAATTACTTTAATATAATTCAATGAAAATCTAAAATAATCTCAAAATCACCCAAATAAAATAGGATATTTTAAACATTTTTTATAGTATATTATTATTATAATTTTGTTGTCATGGAGATCTTTAGGAGGCTTATGTCCAGCACTGGACGTCTTTCGGGTGAAATGATGATTATCACGTGGTGGTGAGGTGAAGTACGTTGCGGAACCCGTAGTACGCGAGTGGCCGGTGTTTTACACCCTTAGTTTATAATAGATCATCTATTTATATATATACTATACGGTCACTCATTTTGCAACAAAACACAGGAAAAATGAAAAACCGTCCAAGTACAAGTCAGACTCGAGCACCGAGGGTTCCGTACCACTAAGATAAAATACCGTCATAGTTATGGACGCGCAGTCACGCAGAAGTGTATTAAATGTGCGCGAGTCAAATACGCCCTTGACCAGTTTTTAGTATTTGTGGTTACCACCAGGTGGCCCACCTGCTCGTTTGCCACCTAGTGACATAAAAAAATATGTATATGTCGTGTATACTTCCGGGTCAAGAGTACGGTTCTTGTAATGACGAGCAATTATTTGAATAGCGACTGACTTCTGAGTGGTGTGACTTCGAGTGCGCGCCCCCACAGCGCGCCCCACCCCTGCTTCCATTTTAGGATCAGTCTACGTGCGGCAGCCGAGCAAGTTACTAGGGTCCTGACTTGTGCTAGACATTAGATCAAACTGTGTGTCTGATATGAGCCATCAGGAGAAATACGCAAGTCTGACTACAGTGTGATGAGACGCGATGTGTTGGCTAAGATGATGAGTGATTGTGATCGAAGAGTAAGCCTTTACAGCCATTCTTTACAGTCATATAGCACTATCGCCCATGTCTAATCACGACATATAGAATAATAGCTTATTCACTTCTTCTTCTTCTTAGCGTGTCGATCAATAACAAAATTTAAATTTTTGTAGCCCAGAACGTATTATTAGCTATTATTTATTAGCTTATTCACTATAAACATACCAATTTTCACGCCTGTCAGTGTCCCGTTTTTACGATAGAGCTGAAACAAAAATCGAGCATAAATCGCAGTTTTTAGTAGGGAAGCCCCTTAAATTCTTTTTATTCTTTGTTGTTATAGCGGCCACTAAAATACATATTATGTGAAAAAATAAATTGTCTACCTATTGCGGCTCATGAAATACAGCCCGCTGACAGACAGACATCAGAGGCGTATTAATAGTGTCCCGCTTTTTATCCTTTGGGTACGAAACCCTAAAAACTATAGTCGCTGTACCCTCAGATAAAGTATACTCACTGATCTCAGGCTGTACCACTAGGCTTGTTTTCTTGAACTAGCTGTAGAGAATTTATTTCAGGCTAGATCGATTATTTGTCCTTGTAAAGCCTATATTGTACCTAAACATCGAAATCATTAAGCCAAATTATTGTAAGAACAAGAATTTTATTTATCACTTGTATGATAGATTAAGATAGCTCCTTGGCTTTCATCACCCAAATAATATAAATTGACAAAAGTTACTCAGAATTCAATTAAACTCCTTTCTGTTACTCAATCGCAATACCACTGAGTTACAAGGGAAAATATGGCAGATGACATTATGCGTCGGGAGGGACGGAATGTATACGTACAAACTTGTAAGCGTTGAAAATAACAGGAATATTATCTTACGTTTTGCTAAAATATTAGTAGTTTGATTAAACCCACAACTGTAGTACCTAGATACCTGAATACTCAAATATTTTATGATTTTTTTGACTAAACGATTTTATCTACTTTTTAGTCATCTTCGCTAGGTTTCCAAAATCTTTGCACTCATGTTACAATGACTATATTTTCTTGACAGTGGCATAAATTGCTTTTACTATCAACAGTGAAGGTAACTTTGCAGTAGGAGATAGCGATATTTTTAGCTGTCAAATCTCGTATCTTCTTTATTTTGCTAGGACCATTGAAATTCCCCCGCGTTGAATGTCTAGTCTAGCATGTTAACATAGATTAGTTCAATGATCAATACAATACAATTCAATTCAACTTGATTTGGTAGGGAATTCATTAAGAGCCCACGTTCGAGTAGAAGTGGCAAATAACAGACAAAAGTAAGATTCGATTCGACTTGCAACAAACAGAGATATCCTTCGAGGATTACGTGACCTTTTTACTAATGGCGGGCAGGACCCCGCGGTAGTCCAGTTGGGATACATTTCACACAAGGTCATTTGATCCCAAACTAGGCAAAGCATGTACTATGGGTATACATAAATAAATAAATAACACTTTTGTTCTTCACACAAATGTTTTGCAGGCTCACTATCAACCACGCCAACGGGTTGTCACATGAAATCCGGAGCTTCTGTGGTGCTACTTTTTAGGGTTCCGATACCAAAATGGTAAAAAAAAGGAACCCTTATGGTGCCGCTCTGTCTGTCTGTCTGTCTGTCCGTCTGTCTGTCACACCTCTATATCTCAGCAACCACTTATGCTATCAACCTGAAATTTGGAATAGTTTTAGAATATAGTTGCCCAACTTAATTGCACAAGAAAAAATTTTGAAAAAAGTATGATTATTAATATAAAGGGGGCCAAAATAGGGGGGGCCAAATTTCAAATTCTCGCTACTAGGTCGAGTGGGGTATCATATGAAAGGGCTTTACTTGTACATTTTAAAATATATTTTTGTATTTTTTTAAATTTCTTAGTTTTAAAGTTATGATGAAAAATGTCAAGAAAAATACCATTCCCCCCCCCTTATCTCCGAAGTTTGAGTATGGAAAAATCTGAATTAATTACAGTTGACAGAAGTTTATATAAACTTTACAGCAAAAATAAAACGATCTTTCTAAATTGCACAGTTTTTCAAAAATCTGCAAAAAACCTTTACAAACAAATTTAGTTTTGCGGTCCTGAAAATGGACTTTATTGCTTCCAAAAATACTATAGGTATATCGGAACCCTCGGCGCGCGAGTCCGACTCGCACTTGACCGGTTTTTTTATGTTAAGTTTTTTAAATGTGAGCAAATGAGCAGATAGATAGATAAATACTTTATTGTCACACACAAAACACATTAACAATAAAAGTAGACTCTTAAATCTAGGGTGACAAAGGCGGTCTTATCGCTAGGAGCGATCTCTTCCAGACAACCTTTGCATGCAGGAAAGTTTGAATGAAAACTGTAGTAGTGTGCATATTAGTTAGTATACTACTGCAATACAATAAATATAAATAAATAATGTAAACATATAATGTAAGTATAAGAATAAATAAATATATATATCTATAAATATATAGAGTTAAATAAAATATATACAAACTTGTTGCAAACTATGGAAGAGTTTTATTAAGGAAATGATTATGTAGTTTTGTTTTGAAAACAGCAAGAGACTTCGACTGACGAATATCAGACGGCAAATCATTCCAAAGACTGACAGCTTTCAACGTAAACGATTCCTTATAATAACCTGGGCGAGTAAATGGAACTAGCAATAGATGCAGGGCAGAGCAGATAGGCCACCTGATCGTAAATGGTCACCACTGCACCTACTGTCCTATTATAGATAAACCGCCTAAATGAGTCCTCGCCCGCGGCGTACAGGGGCGCGGAGGTAAGACGACAAAGGGGAAACGAAAGAGGTGCGGGCGGCGGCGGGCGGCGGGGCATTCTCATTCTCTGCGCGTATCCGCTCCCCGCACCTGCCCGTGTACCCCGCGGGCGAGGACTCATTTAGGCGGTATTACTATAGTATCATATCTTAGCTGGACACTGATAAGATGACATAGCTTGTTGCCCACACCGTGTTTTAAACCACATGTGTTTTAAAACAAAGCAGTACAAACACCTTTACGGGAGAAAGAGGGTGGTACGTTCCCAGGCGGAAAATCCATTATGGGTTGTATCATGGGTAGTGGGCCACCTGATGGTACTTAAGTGGTCTCCATCACCCATAGCACACAATCTCTTTATTAGTGATATACTTTGACACTAATAAGACAGACAAGCGCGTTGTTGTTTGATTGGATTGTTCACCTACTGCAAATTTTAACCACCGAACCACTCGACAGAACTTAAAATTTCATCCTGGATAACTGGCTATCTTCCACCGTACAGCTTACATTTTACAAGAACCTTCTTGTCACATACGACCTCACTGTGGAATTAGCTACCTGCGCAGGTGTGTCCGAACGGATACAACAGGCAACCTTTAGGAAACGAGCCTACCTAAAAGGCCAACAGTGCACCTGGGACACCCGGGTGTCCATAGACGACGGTGATCTCTATACCATTAGGTGACCCGTCTTCTCGTCTGGGAGGAAAAAAAGGCGGACTTAGCACAAAATCCCTACCACCAGTTGCAGTTGTTTCAAAGCCCCATTTCAAGGTAAATTTTAGCCTTCACAAAAGTTATCCTATCGAGAACTGCTAATAAGGTGTACTCGTATTTAATTTTCGCAATGTATTTAGGCTTCAGCTAATATTATGCCGGCGTTTAGGTACTGCCAGCTAAAAATAGTATGGCTATCTTCCCTTGTAAAGATATCTTTACTGTTGATAGCCATATTCCGTTTTTACCAATGGTTTTTCAGCTACCAAGTTAAGGGGATTTGACGAAGGCACTGGTTTTTACGAAGAGCCACTGCTAACTGACCTCCGCAAGCAAAAGGGAAAACCAAATCCAATCCTAGAAAATCGCAATGGAAATAGTGTGTCAAGCAGTCGCAAACAGTCTCAGTATGTCCATCAATGGAAATTCGGAATCGAAATAGTGGGATACACCGGATTAGTGCCAGGTTAGTGGACAACCTGGCTGTCAGAATTTGCAAGCCAGCAAACGGGGCGACCAAAGCAAGGCGCATCTTTGACATTAAATTCTCAGATTGAACATTGTGCTACTGCATTAGGTCCATAAACTTAGGTCAAATTTAAAATGTATCGAATTTTTTCATTATATATTCACTCATTTTGATGGAAAGAAAAACAAATGAAAAATACCTGGAAACAACATTAGCTGCATTTTTGTAATTTGTTTCGTTTTTGAAATTTAACCTTTTTAATGTCATCAGAACCAGCCAGATTACCCAAAGATATTTTATTGCAAGTACATACTATACGCGAAAAGACATTTTCCCGACCTAACTTAAGCAAGAGTTTTATGAGATTGCAGACTCCTTCCGTTCGTCCAATATACTCGTAGCTACTTCCCGCCAAGGGAATTAACTCTCAAATTCGTTATTCTGTCAAATTCACGCTGATATGGCCTGACAGCGTGAAACAACATTTTCATATTAGACGCACGGAAGAAAGCAAGTGCGAATAGGACTCGCGCACGAAGGGTTCTGTACCTACCAACCATATGACATACTACAAGCTTTTGGGAAATATTTAACTGCACATCAAAAGTGCTGATTGCACACCAAAATACTGACTGTGAATCAAAAATACCAAATTGCTACTTGTAATGATTCTGCATCAAAAAGCTTTAGGTACGTTAGCTAAAGTCTACTCGGGATCGGTTAGGTTATCCTGCGACAGCGTGCAGTGGCAGCAGCCGGCGAGTGCCAGAAACGAATTACGCCCCATTTTGTAAAATGCCGCCGCCGTTATGTAAAACGACGAATTAAAAATTTCTCGTCATTTTGTATAAAGGTCGGCCGTTTGTAATACGGCGTGTTATACGATATGGCTACGGCATATTAATACCGATGCGTCACGAACTAATATTGTTGCTGAAATAATAATATGTTGCGGTAACTATTTTGCTGTTTAATCCGTACTTTTTATTAGAATTTGGATTTTATTTAATTTGTTGATTCAGTTTTTTTGATTTGCAGTTAAATACTACCCAATGCGTTTAAACTTGATACCTTTACCCGTTCATGAGAAAAATGGTCCTCACAGACAGACAGTCAGACCGACAGACGGACAACAAAGTGATCCTATAAGGGTTTCGTTTTTAGGGTTCCGTACCTCAAAATAAAAAAACGGAACCCTTATAAGATCACTTTGTTGTCCGTCTGTCTGTCTGTCTGCCTGTCTGTCTGTCTGTCAAGACCCTTTTTCTGACGAACGAGAAGAGGTATCAGGTTGAAATTGATAACGAATATTAAGGTCCATGAACCACACAAGATCTAAAAATTTCAATTTTTTACAACGACGCAATCAAAAGATATGGCTTTTTATGTCCTCATCTCCATACATTTATGCAAAAAAGCAAAACTTACAGGGTACTTCCCGTTGACCTAAAATTATGAAATTTGGCAAGAAGCTAGGTCTCACAGTACAAATAAAGAGAAAAGTGTAAAATCATTAAATATTTCAATTTTTCTCACAACTAATAGTAACCAATTAAGGTGAGCTCCCGTTTCAAGAACTTTTCTATAAAAAAGGGGTCAAGTTGGATGGTCACGGAGTTTTTAAAATCAAAGAGCAAAAGCTTTTAGTATGTCATATGGTCGATAGGTACGGAACCCTTAGGGCGCGAGTCCGACTCGCACTTGGCCGTTTTTTTTTTATTTTGAGGTACGGAACCCTAAAAAGAACAGAAATGAGACCCAGGCTAGATCGATTATTCGTCCTTGTAAAGCCTATAATGTACCAAAATTTTGTAAGAACAAGAATTTTATTTATCACTTGTATGATAGATTAAGATAGCTCCTTGGCTTTCTTCACCCAAATAATATAAATTGACAAAAGTTACTCAGAATTCAATTAAACTCCGTTCTGTTATTCGATCGCAATACCACTGAGTTACAAGGGAAAATATGGCAGACGGAATGTAAAAAACACACAATAAAGATCACAAGTAATCGATATGCAAAAATCAAGTATTAGGTATGTGTTAGTACCTGGGCGACTGAGCTTCGCTTAGCCGCCTCAACCTGAAAATATCATTGGGCGAGCAAGCTATGCTATGCTACTCGCCAACAAATGGAGCTGTAAGTTTCTGTCTAAAACGCGGAATTTACAATAGGTTAGATTAGATTTTATTATCTTACATTATCACTTTCAAATTTACAATAATTGTCTATATGTCCGAGCATAACGTGATCGTCAAAAATACATTACACAATGAAAAAGAAAAATTCAAAAAATGTCAAAGATAGAAAATAATGTAAAAATATACGAATTTTACAAATGACAAAAATAAACTAAATTGTCTAATAAAAATATAGCAACAATACTTAAAAGTATTGAAAATATCTAGTAAAATAATAAAAATCTAATCTTAAAAACATGTCAAGGTATTGATTATTTGAGTATGTAACGTAAAAATAAAATGTGAAATGTCAAATTTACAAAATAATAATTTAAAAATATGTCGATATCAATTATATTATAGAATCATTCAAATTTAAACATTAAATATTCATTTACATTATAAAATAATTTTTCCAACAAAAGGTCTTTCAGTTGGCGACAAATCGTTTCGTCATTTTTCTCGTTTTTTAGGTGTTATTAATATGCTCAAAAACACGGGGAAATGAATTTTCCCAGACATGAGACCTAGCTAGATCGATGTTTGACCCCAAAAACCCCCTTATGGTAACTCTCATCGAAATCGTTAGAGCCGTTTTCGAGAAACCGATTACAAATATATATATTTATATATATATACAAATATTGCTCGTTTAATATGACATCACAAAAGAGGTGCACGCATAAATCCAAAAACATTTTCTTGGAAAGAATAAATAATATGGAAATTTCCTTTTCACTTTCGAAGCTCCGACCGACATGACATGACATTGAGATAGGTCAAACGAAACAGTCTTCTGGTTGGTCGAGGGTGTAGACAGGGTGTATATACATACATAACATCACGCCTCTTTCTTTTGTATATGTTGCAGGCAAATCGTATAAATCGTACAAACGGCGTGCAAACTGTAAACGGTCGGCAAATTGTAAGACGGCCCCGGCAGATTGTAAACGGGTTAGACCACTACTGGTGCGTTTTTGGTCCGTTAGCCACTGTAAACCCAACCTAATATATTCTAAGTAGGGATCTGTTAGGTTGGGTTAGGTTACCTTTCGACTACAACGCAAGAACCGAGCAAGCGAAGTGAGGGTAGGTACTGCGGCAGCGGCCGGCAAGTGCCAGAAACGAATTAGGCGCCGTTTTTTAAAATGCCGCGGCATTATATAAAATGACGAATTAAAAATTTCTCGGCATTTTGTAGAATGCCAAGGCATGATGTCAAATGACGAATTATGCAATTTGCCTGCGACATATACAGTCTGTTATACGACGCACAAAATAACTGTGGCCCTGTCATTGATGCGCAGAAGAAAAATATGGCCCATTTTTGCACATTTTTGACTTCTGTGCATCAATGACAGGGCCACAGTTATTTTGTGCGTCGTATACACTTTGTTGTTTATTCGTAGAGCCGAGAATTTTTTTAAGGCCAAGTCTCGACTAGGCGTACAATGAGCCGCTCACTGTGAGCCGGCCGAGTAAGCGGCGTATCGGTCGCTCACTCAATTCGTTCCGTCAGCGTAGTGAGCTGACTGACGCTGTGTTCCAAATTGTACAAACGCTGCTAAAAGCGTAGGTATACAGTACTCACGGACGGTCCAAATTGATTTAGCACGCTCACAAAGCTATCACTGCTTTAATGGCTCTAGTCAATTTGGAATGGATTTAAGCGCGCTCACGTGTTCATCTGTCAAAATGTCAGTTTTGTTTTTATTTTCTTTAACAAAGCCTAAGCTAATCCCTGAAAAATGTGCGCCAAATCCACTCTCATTTCCATTAGAGACAAACTCATTAAAATCAAAACTTGAGAAACATCAGCTGGCTGCAAACGTGTGGGATTTTATATGTGTCAAATCGATTTTGACATTAGCGCTTTCACTGCTCCACCTATTTGACTAAAGCACTGATAGCAGAAACGATGACGTCATCAATGACGTAAGGCGGTGAAAGAGCGAGTGCTTTAGAGCACGCTTTAGGTCAATTTGGACCGACTTAAGCGCGCTCACAGTGCTCTAAAGCAGTCTGTTAGTGCATATTGGAACGCACAGTGAGCCGCCGCGCCGTCCGGGAGCATAGTTCGCGGCGACTTAGCTGCTCACTGAATGAATTCGCAAGCGTAACGCCGCAAACTGCGTACAGTAAGCGC
Organism: Athrips mouffetella; assembly: GCA_947532105.1. NCBI lineage: Eukaryota > Metazoa > Arthropoda > Insecta > Lepidoptera > Gelechiidae > Athrips > Athrips mouffetella. The sequence goes on along the minus strand of OX383968.1, from coordinate 887,024 downwards.
TGAATGAACACTCCGTTTAAAATATATAAGGTCCTAATGAAATAGTGAACATAATTTTAGTATGTTACTCAGACCATGAAACTGAACAACTTTCCCCAAGGAACATAGGTCGAAATACGAAAATCAATTTTTGACCTCCCATAGAAACTGTAACAGCTGATAGCGCATTTTGTATGGGAGGTCAAATTTGGTTTTTCCTATTTCGACCTATGTTCCTTGGGGAAAGTTGTTCAGTTTCATGGTCTGAGTAACACACTTAAATTATGTTCACTATTTCATTAGGACCTTATTATATAGGGAGGCGGCGTACTGGAGGCAGACAGTTTCCTAGAATCCCTGATTAGAAAACTTTGGAAAGAGTCACGCTTAACGGTCAGAGTCACAACCCGGGCACTACATACATCGAGCGCGAATTTGAAATTGGAAAGTCGCGTAGGCTCGCATATTCAGTACAAAAGACCCTCAGAAGGACCACGAGAATCTCGCGTGCAGGTGCGCACGGGGGTGCGGGGTAGATTGCAAGGGGAGTGGAGAGTGTCCGTTCTGTATTCTACTACCGTACTTTATTCTGTGCTTACGTGACATATTGTAACAATATTTCATTTTACTTTTCGTCTCTCATGCCATAATTCACACGAGCGTTTTTGCGACGCTGGGTGAATGTCGTTCATGTATCACTAGCCTAATCTCATCATTTTCATCTTGTTGATGCCTAGGAATACCTAAGATGCTCAGTTCTTTGCTTGAGTCCATTATTTTGTATTTTTTTGTGAGATAAACAGTAAGGAGCGTGATTTTTCAAGGCTTTCCATACTATACAGGGACTTTTGGACCCATGGCCAAATTTTAGTATGTTTCTCAGAACATGTATCTAAACAACTTTCCCAAAGGAACATGGGTCGAAAACTAGAAAAATTTTTGGTGGACCCATTACAAATCTTGTGCCGGCAATTATAGTGGGATATCATATAGAGGGTGTAAATGCAAAACCGAGCGGCAGCTCAAGGGTGTGCTCAGACCACGAAACTCAACAACTTTTCCAAAGAAACATGGGTCAAAAGTGGAGATATTTTTTTGGCTTCTCCATACAAACCTTCAACAGTGGACAGTGCATTTTATATAGAGAAGCCATAACAATTTCTCCGACTTCGACCCATGTTTCTTTTGAAAAGTTGTTCAGTTTCGTGGTCTGAGTGCACCCTTGAGCTAGCGCTCGGTTTTGCATTTACACCCTGTATGTATGGGTCAACCAAAATATTGTCTCGTTTTTCGACCCAGGTTCCTATGGGAGAGTTGTTCAGATACATGTTCTGAGCAACACTAAAATTTGGCCAGGGGTCCAAAAATGACCCTGTATATCTAAAGAGGGTTTCACGAAAGTCAGACGATTAGTTTAGTTAATATTTTGCAATCAATAAGACATTGCTTTTCAATTACACGAAGCACATTTTTTTGTTCACAATACATTGCATTGAAAAACTTTTAGACATGTCGTTTAAATATAACTAACCAACCAGATAGTTTTACTTTTTACATTGAAAATCAAAGTAGGTAATTTTGTTTAGGTACTAGGTATTTCACATTCAGACGCAATGAAACCCAACTGCACTTACGCTACTGACAGTTTTATACAATTATTAGCTGGTGCCGGCGACTTCGTCTGCGCAGGTTTATAAATTGTAGCCTATGTGTTATTCTGATGTATAAGCTATATTATTGTAAAGTTTCATTAAAATCCATTCAGTAGTTTTTACGTGAAAGAGTAACAAACATCCATCCATCCATACTTACAAACTTTCGCGTTTATAATATTAGTAGGAAGTAGGATAGGATATTTAATTTGCATATTCGCAGTTCGAGAAAATCGTCTGAAATAATACCGCTAATACACATTTTTTAATATACTTACCGTAATCTGGGCTGCTATAACTCAAATTAAAATCCCCATCTACTTATTCTCAGCCGAGACAGGTTAATACGAAGGGTTTTAGAAGTCCTCTCTCGTTTTATGGAATTTATTTATTGTTTTGGCCTAGAAAAATGGCGGGCTTCTTTTCGTAAATTATTAAAAGTTTTAATGGGGAACCATTGAAGTAGGTTAGGTTAGGTTAGGTTAGGTTATTATTTGTATGTTTGGTTGATTGTTGCTCTTTCAAGCTCTAACCGCAGAATATAGACTATGACCTGGAAAAGCATAAAAATTACTTTTTATGCAAATCCCACGCAGACGGAGTCGCTGGCAACTGCTAGTCGTTAATATTGACCGTTAGCAGGTGGTGTGGTTCGTAGTGAGCCTGCCTCTCACGCCGTGGGCCGCGGGTTCGATCCCCGCCCAGGGCAAACATTTTGTGTGATGAATACAAGCGTGTGTTCTGTGTCTGGGTGTTATTTATGTATGCATATCAGCCTCTGAAACCCATGGTACAGGCTTTGCCTAGTTTGGGATCAAATGACCTTGTGTGAAATGGTCCCCCCCCCCCGTCCCCCCCAAATGTTATCTTACTTTATCTTTCTTAACTATCTACTTGAACGTATCTTTTGTTTTTTGCCTTTTACTTTTCTATTACATATTTGTGTAAAACATTCAAAGCTATTCATCTATTAGAATGTTTCACGAAAATATGTATGTCGAAGACACCTACTTGGGCGGAAGAGGGATGGCACTATGTGGGCAAGGGATAGACATCAGGAAGAGCAGAGAACACGATATTGGCCGAACTATTTGTAGCAGACATCGATAACATCTTTGACAATCGCCTAATTCAATCGAGTGTAACTTACTTGCATAACGATCATTCATCCTGACTTGCCATTGACCTCTCATACGGTATTCTCCTCAATCACGTCGTCGGTAAACACAGCGGTGTGCAGGACTGCTTGTGCCACCTGTTGTTTTAATGTAAAATTAACTAAGTGGCACAATCCTCTCAACCCCAAACGTTGGAGGCTTATTCTAAGATTCTATCCACATGTTCAACTACAGCAAACTCACAGTGCACCGTGTTTTACTATCACAAAAGGTATTCGCGTATCATAACCTGAAATATCACAGTTTAGGGCAGAAAAGACTATAAACACTTAGCTGTCGTTAAAGGGTCGCTCCCGTATCGCAGAATTGCCACGGCTCATCCGCCAGCGGCTGCAGGCTTCATCTCGCGGCCAACTATGACTTTAGAACTTGACGTGGTAAAATCTCGAACAAGAATGAGCTGCTGAAAATGGCGGCCTCGTCTTCACGTTGCTACGTGTTGGCTAAACTGACACAAACCACGCCCCTTTACGCGCTATTCGTTGTAGTAGTACCAACCTCACGATCTAAATAAAGCCAGCATTGCCAACATCATCGTCCAACATCGACAATCTACACTGGTACGGAAATTCAGTACTAATTTGACGTTTGACGTAGCTCCGCCGTGCTTGGGCCACTGCATGGGTGCTGCTGGCACGAACGTTTGTCTTTAAAAATACCGCGGGAAATTTAAAATAATAATCGCTCTTCGACACGGCCGTCCTGACGGGTCGCACGTCCTCGTGCGAGTTTAGGTAACTGCAAGAATCTATCTTCTAAACCGCTCGGCCAAATCTGACCACGAATCAAAACTAACTGTAAGAATCTTTCATCAAAATCACTCATCCACTCCTGAGCAAGAATGTTAAAACTTCAACGTTCTTCCAATCTTTATGACTGTAGTCTACGGGTCAAATCTAAAAGAGCTAAATCAAAACTAATTTTAACTAGTAGGTACTAAAATCACGTAAAATTATCGCATCTTTCTCATATCAAATAAAAAAGTCACTAACTCTCTGATAAGTCAGTATCACGTCGTTATGTGAACGTCAAAGTAAATTTAGACCATCGATCAATAATTTCTAAATTAGGTGAAAACCATTTTCAGACTAAAGAAAATTGATATCAAGTTCTGTAATCAAAATAATTCACACCATACACTCGTTAAATCATTGCCTCTATCCGGCAAGTACATCGCCTCCTTCCGGCTAGTACACAAATAAAACGAACGCCTCTATCCGGCGGGTACGTCGCTTCTATCAGGTTAGTACCTTAAATGGCGGGCACATCGCTTCCATCAGGCTAGTACCTTTAAAATAATTTGCTCACAGAACTTCAAAATAAATCAGTTTACGACTGTATGAAACAAAACATTAAATTTAATCATTGATCGACTGTCGAGGTACGGATTCATTATCAGTAGTCATATCAACATACTAGTTATCTATCTCAGTGGGGTACTAAATCCTCTAGTCAAGGTATACCTTCACGTCACTGTCTGCTCGCACCAGAGCTACTATGTCTATAAACTCACTGTTGCTATGCTATTCGGGTTTACCACATCTTGGTCAAAACGTTCATCTAAAACTTTCACATTTACTTTCACAAAACAATCACAACTTTAGGTTATTTAAACATTACATCAATTTCAGTAGCAAATATTATCAATTTAGAAACAGCAGCTGTAATGTTGAACAAAACCATACTCATTCAAACAACATTAACAAGGTAAAATTTTACAATGCTCAACTATGACCTCTATCCGGTCATCACAACAATCGACCTCTATCCGGTCTTTCACACGTGACCTCCATCCGGTCACGAACACAAATGGCAACCTCTATCCGGTCACCTCAATCGACCTCTATCCGGTCTTCCACACGTAACTAAACCAGAGCGAACACTTTCAACGCCGCGCAGCTTTGGACCGCCCGAGAGCAAGTCAATAAGAAACGGCTTACGACTCAGAGTTGCAACTGATTTAGTCACACACACACACACGCATATCCGCCATCCGGGCACATCACTACAACGGCGATGTCCGTCCGGCCACAAACATAACTCAACCACTTATTCGATTATGAAAACCAGTAACCTCCATCCGGTTACTTTTGAGCTTTGTAAAACACAAAAACAATCTCAAGTTCTCTTGATCTCAAATCGAATTAAAATTATCACAATAATGGGTTTGTTCAACATGTCACAGGATTAACGCAATAAAATTTCACTGGGCTATTGAATCAGTCTGGTTACGGTCATCCTACTAGGTATGTCAAAATGGTATTCCAAAACAATCGCGAAATTTACTTACGTTCTCACTTGAGACCACAAAACTACTAAAAGCACTTGAAAGTTACTGTTTCTCTTTTAAAAATAATCAATATAGTTTAGTAATCACTTGACCAAAATCACTAAAGCACTGGTGTTTTTCTTTTATAACGTTATTGTAAAACATTTTGAACTTTATCTCGAAACTACCTTACGAAGGTTATGTTATGAACGCAATCTTTACATTATAACGAACGTTTTCAACACTGCCTATCAACTAAAACCATTATTCCAGGACCTAAGAATATTGTAAACGTCATGGCACGATCAATATTTACGAGTAACTTCCTATGGTTTGTACTTACGTGGGCGCAATGTCAAATATCGTGTTAAGTAAACAAGAAACCACATCAAAAACACTATGAATATCGTAGCACTATTACAAAAGCAACATTTACAATGCTTTTTTCGTTTCAGCCTGGTTTCAGCACTACACTTTACTTATCGTAACAGTTAACTGCAATATCATAACTATTTTAGGCAACTAAACGTCACGTGTCATGTAGTCTACCCACTGTCTACCTACATGATTGTCGGTCGTCGCACAATACACGAACGGGACTCCGAACTGTCCCGAGTCAAATAAAAACAAAATAATTATTTTCCTACCGTCAACTTTGAACTTTTTTTTCAGACTACTGTGCATGACTGTAGGTTACCTACCTACACCATCCAAAAAAATATCATAAACGCTTTACCACTATGCTAAAAACCTGTTACACTTCACTACTATTCCAACAAAACCGTAAAGGTCACACTACACTACTCGTATCATCAGAATTCGTGGGTGCTGGATTACATCCCGCTTCTGATGTCGAAGACACGAACTGGGGTGGAAGAGGGATGGCACTATGTGGGCAAGGGATAGACATCAGGAAGAGCAGAGAACACGATATTGGCCGAACTATTTGTAGCAGACATCGATAACATCTTTGACAATCGCCTAATTCAATCGAGTGTAACTTACTTGCATAACGATCATTCATCCTGACTTGCCATTGACCTCTCATACGGTATTCTCCTCAATCACGTCGTCGGTAAACACAGCGGTGTGCAGGACTGCTTGTGCCACCTGTTGTTTTAATGTAAAATTAACTAAGTGGCACAATCCTCTCAACCCCAAACGTTGGAGGCTTATTCTAAGATTCTATCCACATGTTCAACTACAGCAAACTCACAGTGCACCGTGTTTTACTATCACAAAAGGTATTCGCGTATCATAACCTGAAATATCACAGTTTAGGGCAGAAAAGACTATAAACACTTAGCTGTCGTTAAAGGGTCGCTCCCGTATCGCAGAATTGCCACGGCTCATCCGCCAGCGGCTGCAGGCTTCATCTCGCGGCCAACTATGACTTTAGAACTTGACGTGGTAAAATCTCGAACAAGAATGAGCTGCTGAAAATGGCGGCCTCGTCTTCACGTTGCTACGTGTTGGCTAAACTGACACAAACCACGCCCCTTTACGCGCTATTCGTTGTAGTAGTACCAACCTCACGATCTAAATAAAGCCAGCATTGCCAACATCATCGTCCAACATCGACAATCTACACTGGTACGGAAATTCAGTACTAATTTGACGTTTGACGTAGCTCCGCCGTGCTTGGGCCACTGCATGGGTGCTGCTGGCACGAACGTTTGTCTTTAAAAATACCGCGGGAAATTTAAAATAATAATCGCTCTTCGACATGTATAAAAAAATAATTCGCGTTGTATGTAGAAAAATAATGTTTATTTGTTATGCAAGGCGGCAAAATTGTTATTTGGCGCGAGAGCCTTGTATTGACGCTAGAGCAAGCGAGGGTTAACGCAAAATAACTTTGCTGCCGAACAAAACACACAATTTTCACCTCACTTATCATCATCATAACATCCCATAAAACGTCCACTGCAGGACAGGGAGCTCCCTCCAGAACTCCAGAAAAAACCTGTGATAATGAGGAGGAAATTTACCATAGTCACCAAGCTTTTAAGCGTGCGGCTGGCGACCGCTGTTGTTGATTACCGCAGTATAGGCCAGAGAAATTAGTATTTGACCTGGAAGTAATTAAGTATGGCTGTTTTTTCTTGGATTCTTGTTAAACAACTAATCTCTCCTACAAATGTGTAATTATTAAAATCGTATGACCTCCGGAACATATTTTAATTTAATAGTTTTAAATTAAATTAAAAAATTTCCTATACAAAAATGCTAATGCAATCAATCGATTAGCATTGTTAATAGAACTTTAATTCTAAGTAGTTTACCTAAAAATTAAAAAGTTTTCCCATTGTAATTGCTGAAATTCGGAGTTTCAGTAACGTAATAAGTTAACTCGAAATTGCACTTAAAGGATAATATGTAATGGAAGTAAGTTTAATGTTTTACTTCTTAAATATTATTTTAAATACATTTTATACAAAATTAAAATGTCAACTGTAATGATAAACTCTATTTCTAAATTTTTCGGTTTTATATATCAAGAAAAAATGAAAATGAGAAATTATATTTTTAATTATACAAATTTCACAAAAACACATACTTCTGTAAAAAAATTAAAAAGAAATACTTACAGGATATTATAATATGAGGCATCGGTCACTCTTCGCATACAATACTATCCTCTACCCGCGCAGCATTAGAGTCTAAAGCGGTAGAACGGCTCGTGCGCAACGCAATGTAGCAAATCTACAAATTAGTGGTACAGCCAAAATAGCAAGTCCTAGTGTCATTTTTCCGTTTTAGAATATTTGTACCAATACCTATTGTAGGCTTTGGATGACTTATTATTTCTACTGTACCAACCTATCCATTATTACTGTCCATAAAACTGCGTCGATGCCTAAACTAACTTTTCACCTATCAGTTAAGATACTTTTAATTTCAACTTGTAAGTGTTATCTTTTAAATAAAAATAATATACTTACAGGTTGTTAGAGACAGCCTTCCGAATACTGAAAGGGCATGATCAGTCAACGTAACTGAACAACTTTCAGCGAATAAAACTTTCAGGAAATAAAAAAAATATCAGCCTCTCCATACAAGCAACTTTATTCATTCACTTCATTTCCTGAAAGTTTTATTCGCTGAAAGTTGTTCATTACGTTGATCATGCCCTTTCCGTACCTCTTCGGAAGGCTGTCCCTTACACCCTGCAAGTAATTATCAGTACCTTCTGTTTAGGAGTCGTTCGTCAAATCGCTAACGTAAAACTCGCAAGATGTAAGCAAGTACGTCAATCAAAAATTTAGGGTTCGTCTCACAGTCCCCCAGTCCCGAAGACACCCGTCCCGCTGGTACCCGAATTAAAATTTTATTTATAAAGCCGATTAAAAGTTAATTTTGCTTAGAAGTACCGTCAGCTGGAAAAGTTTTATTCCAAATACTTCGCTGAGTATTTTTGGCAGGCGGTAGGGCTTTTGTGCAAAGTCCTTCTGGGAAATTTATTTTATTTTATTTTATTTTATTTTATTTTACTTTTTTAGGAAAACTTACAGCAAAAAATATACTTAAGTTGATTCAAAAACAGTAGCTGGAAACTACGCCATTTACAAGTTTTCGCCTATAACACGTTAATGTGTAAAGATAAAAAAAAAAACTAAATATCAACAAAATATAAAATCTTGAAAGGGGGTAAATGGTTCTTAAATCTACTTTGATATAAAAAGATTACATTATCTTAACATACGAAAGGTCTACCGAAACTTAAAAGCAATTATTAGGTAGGTACTTATAAGAAACACTAAAAGTAAAATACAGAAAATCTAACCATAGCATGAAATTTGTTAGCAAGAGATAACTCACAGATCTGGAGTCAAATGAGAATAAGAAAAAAAGAAACAAATTCATAAAAAATAGCCCCAACAATTATAGCCTAACAAAACATCAATGCATGGTGGTGAGAGGTGGTTGTGGTGCGTTATGAAAGAAACCACTCATGAACAGTCGCCGTACATGGGTGCGTTTGGAAAAGAATAAATCAAGTGATTTAGTATAGGTGTCGTTGAACTTTTTGCCAACTCGCCGCAAGAACGAGTTTTTGCGATACTCAGTACGCGAAAACGACAGCCCCCTTGCCTTTTTCTGCCGTAAAGCAGCAGTGGTACTGCTATGTTACGGTTTGAAGAGTAAGGGAGCCAGTGAAATTACTGGCACATGAGATATACCATCTTAGTTCTCAGGGTCGGTAACGTGCTTTGCTGTCTAATTAGTGTCAAATTATTTCACTAATAAGACAGTGGGTCTCATGGGCGTTGGTGACCACTTACCAACAGGAGGCCCACCTGCTCGTTTACCAACTTGTGATATTAAAAAACTGAACATGAAGGATTGGTTGCTTCACTTAACGATTTATTTATTTTTGTTTGAGACAACATCAGCACTTATTATATAAAATTTTTACATGATCTTTTTACATCATAAGTCAATAATAGCTGTCCATGGTATTATTACTTATGTTGAGAACAGATTGAAAGAAGAAATAACTGGATATATGCGTTTTGCTCTCTCCATCCTATTCGCCATAATGAAACGAGTGATTTTGATGTTGTTATACGAGGGCGGGATGATACCTCGCCTAGGAAAGGATTAAAAAGGATAGGATTGAAAAGTGCGAAAGTCTAAAACAAACCTTTTGTTTGTTTGTTTGTCTGTCTGTTTGACCGAGCATCACGCAAAAATTACTGAACGGATTTTGACGAAACTTTAAATGTTGATAGTGTATGTCCCAGAATAACATCATATAAAAAAAACTCGAAAAATTGTCGAGAAATAGTAAACCACAAAAAAAACCTTCGGCATAGTACAAAGTCAGTACATTTCAGAAGTCAACTTTGATTGTGGATTTTATCCAGAACTGATAACAAAACACTGTAGGTTTATACTTTGTGTTCAAGTCTTTGGTCCAAATACAAATATAGAGAATCCGTTTTTGAATTTTTTTTTAAGGGAAGCTCATTTCATGGTTTATTTGCTTATCATTTTGTTACTATGGTTACCAATGGTTACTTAAAACAAGTTGGCTATGAAATGGCTATGAATAATAATACTTATGTGATTATAAAAATTCTTATGAAAACTGGCAATGTCCACTGCTTTATGTACTCCATTGAATGGCAAAAGCATGGCCTGCCACACTCACATAACCTTTTGCGGCTTTAAGATAAGATCAGGCCCAACGATCTTAACCAAGTGATTAGTGCAGAGCTTCTGGACCCAGAATAATATTAAGGCTCATATGATTCACGGGCAATGCGGTATCGTGAATCTAAATTCACCATGTATGAAAAACGGGCGTTGCTTCAAAAGATTTCCGAAAGTATTCGTCAGTGAAACAGTCACTGGTGAGAATGGATATCCAAGTTATCGGCGCCGGTCGCCCAGGTAGGTGAACTGAGCACTGAGATGAACTCGCGTGGCCAATAGGGAACATGCACGAATTTTTTTTATATAAGAAATTTATTCTCATTCATGTAATAAACAGACTTGTAAAACTATTTTTCGAATAACTATAATATTAAAAAAGATATAAGCCATCGAAGATTTGTTTCTGTCCCTTTCTAGCAAAACAAAATTTAATATGGAGTTTATAGAGCTGTAGTGAATTGTGACGTCACTATTCATGTCGGATCTCTCTGTCTAATTAGTAGTTTTAAATGCTAATATCGGCCGTATTTCTTAGCCGATTTAAATTTTAATTTCACTTTTTGTCATCTCTAGTACAGTATTTTCATATTTTATTAATAAATGCGACTAATAAAATTTATGCATGTTCCCTATTGTTGTTGATAACAGATGAGTAGTTTCGTACTCACCAGTGCATTCTTGGGCTTTTGAGACACACATCAAAGTTGAGTCATGTGCAAGCGTCGCCTCTATCAAATACATTTGTAAATATGTCAATACTGATAGCCCAGGCTCCATACATTTATGAAACATCACCTTTCATTCTGATTATTTTTAAGTTAAATTACTTTCGTCACCCGCGTATTTCTCATATCTAGAACCAAATTAGTATTAAGTCTCGACAGCTACTGAAAATACAAGTCAAATATGAGTCGGACTCGGGCGCTGAGGGTGCAAGGGTTTAATATGTTTATAGGCAATAAAGTTCATTATGATGAGTGTTTAGCAGATTTCAAAAAACTGCTACTTAGAGTGATCGTTTTAGTTTTCCTGTAATATTTACATAACCTCTATCTACTATACTTAATTAAAATTTCTCCTTTTGCAAAATTCGGAGATAAGAAGGGGGGGAGGGGGGATGCTACTTTTATACATATGTTGAGTAAGAATTTATTTTGGAATGTACCGGTAACACCCTTTAATACCCCACTCGACCTTGTAACGATAATTTAAAATTTTGCCTACCCTATTTAGGCCCCTTTTACAATAATAATATGTTTTTAATAAATTTGGGCAAACATATTCTAAAACTATTCCTTTCAAGACATAGCGTGGTTGCTAATAAACAGGTGTGACAGACAGACAGACAGACGAAGTTGCACCATAAGGGTTCGGTGTTTATCATTTTGGTTCGGTGCCCTAAAAGTTCATTTTCTTACCTTGAAACACTTTTTATGCCGACGGTACTAGTTGAAAACTATAAAACTGTAACAATGTAAAATGTAATCAAATTTATGAAATTCGGGTGCCAGCGGGACTGGGGGACTGCGGAAATAATCCAAAATTTACATTAAGCCACGATCACACCTAGCTGAACTCAAAGACTAATTCGGCATACATTGCTCGTTGATGTAAGGATATTGCAATTAACATAACCAAGCCTCTCAGCAATGTATGCCAAATTAGTCTTTGAATTATGCTGGTGTGATCGTGGTCACAAGTTTAGTTTTTAAGTAGGTAGTATTTATGAACGTTTTATCTAAGGTACCTAGTTAGAAAGAAAAATAGTCCCATACCACAGATTAGTCTATAGTACCGACAGTTTAACAACGCGAAGATGTCTACAACGCAGGTAGGTATTCCCGCTAGCGCAAACTTGCAAATTGAAAAATAGAATAGGTACATTCGGTCGGCGGCGTTTTTGCTCCGTGGCGGCGTCCGGCGTGGCTCGTGCCCCTCCCCCCTTACCTCGATTTCTCCGCCGCGTTCGCCCACCACCGCACCGCGGTACGCTAGAGCATTCTTACCTATTTTTACGTAAGTAAAATTATATATTTTTCCAACATTCCCAATCTGCGACGTCAAACATTCGAATGTAGGCTAATCAGTAGACCTAAGATATGATTAATTAAAAATAAATACGCCCATTAGCATTTATAGCTGATTAGATAAATGCATATATATCATAGGGGGCTTTTCCCTACAACTTAGATTTTTAATTATTGTGAAACCTAATAATGCATTTCATCAGGAGTCATAAATCATTTTAAAATTGGCATAAATATTTATAGCTCCTTAGAAAAATAATAATATATATATTTATAAATTTAAATTATAAAGCAGAATTATAAAGTGTTTAATAATGATGTCAAATATTGTTATCTAATATTTACAATTATTATAAATAAGAATTGGCCCATAAGTATTTTTGGCTCGTATAATACGAATTTTTTTGTTTAAAATGTATTTTTCGTCATCTTCCCTATACATTTATTTTTTAATACTATTTTTCATATATGTATTTAAACTTAATTTTGACAATAATAATAAAAAAGTCACATTTATATTTACTTCAAACCCACTCATATAAAAGTTTCTAAATACCCTGGACTAGTATGTAAGATAGTACAATACACCGGAAGGACGACGCTGCTGCCCATCTTCCGGTTTATTAACCCTTATAGTCGCCTCTTACGACACCCACGGGTAGAGATGGGTCGGTATTATTCTTTACAACACGGAACGACACTATCGAGAGCGAATTCGAAATTTGAAATTGGAAGGTCGCGTAGGCCTGCATATTCAGTACAAAAGACTCTCAGAAGGACCACGAGAATATTGCGAGCGGGTGCGCGCGGGGGTGCGGGGTAGATTGCAAGGGGGCGGAGTGTCCGTTCTGAATGATAGCACTATTACTTTACTCTTCTTAATACATTGTCAAGTTGACAATGTATTAAGGCATAAGGTAACTAGCGTTATTCGATAACATTTTCCTAATAGTGTAGAGGCAACGAAGCAGTTGATCCCCGCATTAAATCCTCAGTCTATGAAACTTTGCTGGGGTATTACACTATATGAGACAAACCTTCTATAAAAAAATCCAAAAAAAAATCGGTACTTTTAATTTTTTCATAAATTTTTTGTAATTTTTGTATGGAAAAACTAAAAGTACCGATTTATTTTTGGAATTTTTTATAGAAGGTTTGTCTCATATAGTGTAATACCCCAGCAAAGTTTCATCGACTGAGTATTTAATGCGGGGGTCTTCATACAACGATCCGCTTCGTTGCCTAGACTATAAAGTAAACTAAAAAGTAAAGTTTACTCTGTGCTACAATGTCAAGATTTTATTTCAAAAACCTTTTCCTTAGGCCGATTAATATTTCAGAAACCTTTTCCACGCTAGCGGCCAAAAATGACTTTGTCACGCAGTTTTCAATAACAAACCAAGTCATACGATGTTGTCAGGTAAAAAATAAATGTCTCCGTACATCTTCTTCTCGAATGTTAACCTTTGTATCTGTCTAACTTAAGGTAGAGATCTTGATTTATTCCATACGGATTGCGGTAGATCAGTGTCGCTTGCGAGCTTGATAAAGTGCCTCCTTGGCATAAATGTACGTAGAACATTTATTTACGTAGTTACAAGGAGGAGCTCTTACAAAACATAATATTAAAGACATATTTTTATAACCACTACATTTACACTCTGTTTGTAATAATAACCCTTTTTATACTTTAAAATCTATAGACAAAAATCTAGGCTTCTTTATAACAGAAGCTCAATTCGTACGCATAAGTAGGCAAGGGGTTAGAAAAGTTAGGGACAAAGCTGGACCTTAGTCTTTTTACTAAAGGTTAAAAACTTCGAATTAATTATTTTCCACTATATTACGAAATAAAATGGAAAATAAGAATTTTAAATTAAGAACTGTGAGACTAATTAATAGGTACTCCAAGTGTTGAACAAAAAGAGAAGTGGCGAAGTTGAAATAAGAAGTTTGTGAGTGAACGACCCTATAATTGGCCAGCCAATTGAACAGCCTCTCATTGCCTCTCCGCATTTTTTACCCGACTAAGGCAAAAAGGAGGGTAATGATTTGGACCGGTATACGTTATACGTACGTTCATCTGTTCCCTCATAACTTCTAAACTACTTATCGTAATTTGACAAATGAGGTATCGTTAGAAGCGTCTTGATTATTCGCTGGTTATAGGATATAAGACGTCATATTTAATTGAATGTGACACCACCCTCTAGAGGAGATTAAGTGATGAAAGAAAAAAAATTTTTTTAATGGCAACATAGATAGATAGATAGATAGATAAATTCTTTATTGTCACACAAAAACAAAACAATACACAGGAGACTCTTAAAACAACATACTTATTGGATATCAAATGAAAGGGCTTATTGAGCAACTCTCCCCTTCTCCTTACGCATACACAATATAATAACATATTTAAATACAGTAATACATATAAACACACTCGTGCATGCTCATACACACACTCTCACACACATTCACACACATCCACACTCACATTCACACACACACACACACATACACACACATTCACACTCACATCAAAACTGCTTAGTTTAATTTCATTCTATTATGTTATTATATGTATAATATAATTAAGTTTTTCTCTGAGGTCATAAACTATTCTTGTATAAATTGATAGATATGGAAGAGCGGGTTCTTCTGGCACAGGTATATTCTACTTAAAAGAAGATCCCAACAATCTGTAATTATGATTAGTTTCTGACTGAATAAAGACATTTTTAATTTTAATTTAATTTAATTTAATTGAGCGCATTTGAAATATTGTAAGCCTTATTACGTATCTCTAACCCGAAAATAATTAAAATATTCTTTTTTTTACTAGAACCGACCTACTAGCAAATCTTGCTCTAAAAAGTATAGTGAGTAAGTTAAGCCCTAGGCCTTAAGCCTTAAGTTGTAAACCTAGGCCCAGAGAGCGGGCGATAAACCAAGAGGGGCCGTGAAAACCAAGGGAGCGGGTGGGGCACGAGCAGTTGGGAATAACAACCAATAACAGCTGCATGGTATCCGATCGGAGCCTTGTTCTATCGATGTTTGTATAGGGTTCCTGATGACTTCTTATCCAGCTTGCAGGCCGGCCACACGTGGTAGGTTCAAAGTTGTAGACGAAGTTCGACGATCGACACTGACTCTACAACTCCAAATACTGCGCCAATTATGATAAGAGGGTGGCTACAGTAGAAAATCAAACTCGGAGTTCTTGAAGTCGGTATAATATGGTTTTAAAAAAACTTAATTAACATAACAAATTTCGCTAAATCAAAAAGTGAGTCTTGAGGTTATAATGCTGACGCTGCAACACATGCCAGGGCCCAAATAGGGGGGGGCAAAATTTCAAATTGTCGTTACTAGGTCAAGTGAGTTATCATATGAAAGGGCTTTACTTGTACATTTTAAAATATATTTTTGTTGTTTTTTTACGACTCTTAGTTTTCAAGTTATAACAAAAATGTAAAAAAAACACCTCCCCCTTATCTCCGAAGTACTTATGAAAAAGGAAAAAATCTGAATTAATTACAGTCGATAGAAGTTTATGTAAATATTACAGCAAAAATAAAACGATTATCACAAGATATCAACATAAAGGAACTACTTAAAACCGTTATTACGCCTTCCTAAATTGAAAGACTAATTCGGCATGCATTGCTGGGAAGATTGGTTCTGTTAATTCCAATATCCTTACTTCAACCAGCAATGTATGCTGAATTAGTCTCTTTTTATATGACAACCAGCAATGTATGCTGAATTAGTAACTTTTTCTCAGCGGAACAGAATACTTACCCGGCTCGAATTCAAATCCTATACTATTAAACGAGCATTATTTGTATATATATATATATATATATATATATATATATATTTGTAATCGGTTTCTCGAAAACAGCTCTAACGATTTTGATGAAATTTAGTATCCGGGGTTATTTGGGGATGAAAAATCGATCTAGCTAGATCTCATGTCTGGAAAAAATCGTTTTCCTCGTGTTTTTTAGCATTTTAAAATAAATACCGCGTTTGAGACAGAAACCTACAGCGCCATCTGTTGGCGAGTAGCATAGCTTGCTCACTCGATGATATTTTAATGTTGAGGCGGCTATTATAGAGCGAAGCTCGGTCGACCAGGTAGGTACTATGAAATAAAAACCAAATGGTTCCAAAATTATGTCATACCACAGATGTTTAAGGCGGTTGCTGGGTGGCAGCACCTTACTTTTAGAAATAAATTTATTGCGACGCAAATACAAAACTTTTCAGTAGTATTGTTTGTTTGGCGGCAATATAGGGTAGTTATATGTTATAACCCGTGACATCATAGCTTAGCTTGTCATTTATAGCTTTGTATTGGTAAAGTGCTAAAAGTGGCCGTTTTTGGCAGTTTTACAATACAAAGCTATTCACGATAAGCTAAGATGTGATGTGATGGATAATAAAATATAGAACTACCTCAAATTGCCGCCAATCAAACAATCCTTATTAATTGTTTTGTATTTATGACGCAATAAATTTATTTCTCAAAGTGGCAGCACTTCTGCTCAGCAACCACCTTAAGTAGCAGCACTTTCTGCTAAAGATGGAGCCAATTAGCGTATCCATTTCTTGTGAGGGACCTCCATAGTAAAATGTATGAGTTATTACAAAATCCTAAAAACATAAAATTTATCTTTCTCTCTGAGAAATATGTGACCTGTGGATACCAATTCATTGGTCAGCCTTGTTGAATATTCCCTTAAATGGCCCTCGGAGAGAGATTTAATGTCATTTGATAGGACATGAATGAAGGAATGAAAACAGTGTAGACGATAGCCCTGGAGGTCCTACGTATATTGACGAATTATGTACCTCGCAGACGGGAACGTATTTGCACGAAAAGACCATTGTTTTCTGTTGCAAAAAGTGGCACTAATTATGTAGCAAATAGTTTTGTAAGGCGTAGTTGTAAACTTTATAACGACAAATATTCAAAGGTAGATATATTTAATCCTTCTTTATGTTGTTTTAAAAAAGCAATCTTTGAAAATGTTTCTTAATTAGTATATGTATCTATAATAGTTAGTACCTTGATAAGTTGTATTTTTTGGAAACGAAATACTTAGGTTGATAAGAATATAGGAAACTATAGGTCTAGTAGTATTCATGTTTGTACATAATAAAAATCTGTAAGTGACTGTTTGATTCCTGAATAAATAAAATAAAAATATGGATCTCTCATACTTCCTCCAGGTTTCGGAATTCGAGCCGCAGTAAAAAAGTGTGTTAGGACTGTCGACGACGGAGGTTGCCTGCTAGCCTGCGGTGCTAGTAGTCTTCTATTTATGTATCCCAACAAAAACATTTTCATGTAAAATATTGCCAAGACGAGACCATATCTCGTAGCTCGCATTTTCAAAAAGATATCAGATCTCATGTAGAGCCAAGCTTCTAACACTACACGCCTTAACTCTACAAGCCCTAACTTCACAAAATCTACACCTTAGTCAAAATATGTGGCTAGGTCATTTCGTTAGTACAAGAACTATTGTATAACAGGAAATCCTGAAAAGCAATGAACAGTGAATAAATTTTTCACCTCACGCCTATTACGTGACGGTAGCGAAACGGCCGAGCCACATATTTTAACTAAGATTAAGATTTTGTGAAGTTAGGGCTTGTAGAGTTAAGGCGTGTAGAGCTAGAATCTTGGAAGGTTGTCTGGAAGAGATCGCTTACAGCGATAAGGCCGCCTTTGCCCACTTTTTGTAATTTAGTGCATTTTAATTTGAATTTTTTTTTGTGTGCAATAAAGTGTTCATCTATCTATCTATCTTGGCTCTATATGAGATCTGATAACTTTTAGCTTCTAGAAAAGGTAGGTAGTCCCTTGCGCTTGGCTCGTCTTGGCGGGGTCACTAGTGCCCCCAGACATGGGAACTTAGTTAGACGTAAGCAAATTCTAAATTACTACTTTGATAGTTTCGGCAGTCTTGTCTTGGTTTTCTCGTAAAGTGTTTTTCTACTGTGAATTTTGATTAAATTTATTAAAGCGTAAAGTCTGAGGAGCAGTCTTCTACTATAATTTCGTAGCCAAATCGGTAATACTCGTAGGTACGTACCAAAAATATAGGGTGACTTTTAATTAGTTCTTGATAGAAAAAGATATGAATTTCGTAGCCAAATCGGTAATACTCGTAGGTACGTACCAAAAATATAGGGTGACTTTTAATTAGTTCTTGATAGAAAAAGATATGAATGTACTCATGGTACTGAACAACTTTCCCCAAGGAACATAGGTCGAAATACGAAAATCCAGTTTTGACCTCCCATAGAAACTGCATCAGCTGATAGCGCATTTTGTATGGGAGGTCAAATTTGGTTTTTCGTATTTCGACCTATGTTCCTTGGGAAAAGTTGTTCAGTATCATGGGTAAATGCATATCTTTTGTTATCAAGAACTAATTAAAAGTCACCCTATATATCGGGTGTAAGGGACAGCCTTTCGAATATTGTAAAGGCATGATCAATCAACGTAACTGAACAACTTTCAGCAAATAAAAGTTTCAGGAAATGAAAAACATCGGCCTCTCCGTACAAAATTGCAAACTTAATTTAGGGTTCCGATACCAAAATGGTAAAAAAAGGAACCCTTATGGTGCGACTTTGTCTGTCTGTCTGTCTGTCCGTCTGTCTGTCTGTCACACCTAAATATCTCAGCAACCACTCATGCTAGAAATTTGGAATGGTTTTAGAATATGGTTGCGCAACTTAATTTCACATGAAAGAATTGAAAAAAATAATGATTACTAATGTAAAGGGGGCCTAAATCGGGGGGGCATAATTTAAAACTGTAGTTACTAGGTCAAGTGGGGTATCATATGAAAGGGCTTTACTTGCACATTCCAAAATATATTTTTGTATTTTTGTACAACTCTTTTGAAGTTATGATAAAAAATGACAAAAAAATACCATTCCCCCTTATCTCCGAAGTTTGTGAGAGAAAAAATCTGAATTAATGACAGTCGATAGAAGTTCATGTAAACATTACAGCAAAAATAAAACGATCTTTCTAAATTGCACAGTTTTGAAGAAATTTGCAAAAATTCTTACAAAGTTAGTTTTTTACAAATTTAGTTTTGCGGTCCTAAAAATGGACTTTATTGCTTTCAAAAATAGTAAAGGTATATCGGAACCCTCGGCGCGCGAGTCCGACTCGCACTTGACCAGTTTTTTGTTGGATTTAGTACACTATATGTTAAGGGACGATAATGAAACAAAAGCATAGAGGAACGATCTGATAGGATTTTTATCATAGGTCTAATGCAACTTTGTGATTTACGTAAATTTTTTTTTTTATTTAATTATATATAAGTAAATGGATTTAATTGTTTTTCTTTTACAAATATAGGAGGATTATATACTTAAAAAAAAGATATTAATATAGGTAATCAAATCTAAAGTAAATAATATTTATAGCATTTTGCCCTTTTTTGTGGAATTTACCTTTACCTACTACTTATATTTTTTTTAAAACATCCGGTCGTAAATTTGGGTGGATTACTAATGAATTATTTTATAGACCAGCAAATCTAATTTTGACGAAAAAAAAATGCTGATATTTATTTTTGTTGAATCTTGATACAGTGAAATAGTTTGGCTCTCAGGCTATTTCGTTTATGTGTCTTGAGGTTGATAGTTGAGTCCTCAACAGGGCCCCCTTCTTCCTCTAATTGGGACACACAAGAGCACATCAAGCTTTACGCATTGATCTTTGTACGCATTTTGTACGTACATTTCTTATTCTAGGCGCTTCTAACGCTACATTTTGCACAGCAAGAGAAAAGTTTTACATACTCTTGATTGTACAAACAAAAATATTTCAGTGTAAGTCATTTAGTGTAAGTGTATATTTTTTGCAAACATGCCCTTTTCCTTTATGTGTTCGTCAATAATTGAATTTAGCGCGCAAAGAGTTGCCGCGTTTTCTAAACAATGGTGCCACCAGAACAACACGAAAAAAGCATAGACGTTTACTTTTTTTCGTATCTTGATACGAGGGTTTTGGGCAAGTAAAGAAAAGCCCGTTCGTTTCATATTGCAAGAAGCTATTGTGAAATGTCTGGAGCACCAAAGGTTCCGTACAGTCAGCATCAAAAGTGATTTATTTCCTCTATGATCAAAAGTAGCTTAGCATTTCAGATGTGCGCATAAATAATCTACACAACACAATAAAATTATTGTAAGCACCTTTTATTTTACAGGAAGCCAAAAATAATCTAAATATTAGCATAAATTATGGTCACTTTGAATGTGTGGATCTAAATAGACACCTTAAGAGGATATGTGAAAAGATAGTTCTTTAACAGCGAGCGCAGTCTTTTCCCTTTAAAGAAAGGGATAAAGTCCGCAAAGCATTAAATTGCGACATATATACTGTGCGTGTTACCAAAACTAAATCACGTAAAAGTACCTCATATAAAATATCGACTTTTTGTAAAAACTAAGAAATAAAATAAAATTTTAGGTTAGGCAAACACTAGTAACTACAACTACCTTTCTGTATACTTAATTTCATACATACATACATAACATACATACATAATATCACGCCTCTTTCCCGTCGGGATAGGCAGAGACCACAGTCCTCCACCTGCTACGATCTTGACATACTTCCCTCGCTTCCTGTACTTTCATCAATCCTTTCATGCATGCTCGTCGGTTTAGGGTACTTTTAATCTGGCCTGTATTAAGAAGATCCTGAATTTGGTCTTGGTACGTTCGCCTAGGCCTTCCCCTTCCAACGTGTCCATTCACTCTTGCCTGATAGATCTCTTTCGTCAATCTTCGTTCATTCATCCTCTCTACATGACCAAACCATCTCAGCATCTCTTTCTCGATTCTGGTCACTACGTCTTCTTTTACGCCACAACGTTCTCTTATCACAGTATGTCTAATCCTGTCACTAAATTTAATACCAATCATACTCCTTAGCGCTCTCATTTCTACTGCATTAATTCTACTTTCATGCTTCTTCTGCCTTACCCAGCTTTTACTGCCATACATCAGAGTTGGTACAAAAACACCCCTATGAACAGCCAAACGAGCCTTGTGAGACACCTTCTGACTCCTCATAAAGGCGTGCAGGGCACCATTCACCATGTTTCCAGCATTCACTCTTCTTTCAATATCACTTTTACACTTTCTATCTCTCGTAAACTTTGAACCCAGATACACAAACTCTTTCACTTGGCTTACTTGTTCGCCACCTATTAATATAGTACACTCTGTCATACATTCTTCTCTTTCAAGTACCAATACTTTCGTCTTGCTTACATTCACTTTCATTCCTTTTCTGTCCAAAGCCACATTCATCATTGTTACCATCTCCTGCAACTCGTCAGCAGATGACGCAAGTACAACTTGGTCATCAGCGTAGAGAAGAAATTTGATGAGTAACTCAATCATTCTCAGTCCACACATACTCTCTTTCAGATCAATCAAACAATTATCCATGAATAGGTTAAACAGCCAAGGTGACGCTACACATACCTGCCTAACACCTTTTTCGATGCTAAACCATTCAGTGTACGCCCCGTTTATTCTGACACAAGCACTGGAATCCTCATAGAGAGATTTTAGTGCTTGAATCAGATGACCGTTCACCCCATACATAGACAATGCTGACCAGTATTCACCCCTTACTCGGTCATAGGCCTTTTCCAAATCTACGAACGCGCAGTAGACTTTTGGATTTTTGCCAAAAACTTTTCAGCTATGCACCGTAAGGAAAAGACCTGATCTGAACATCCCATTCCCTTTCCAAATCCCGCTTGTACATCCCATTTCTTTTCGTCAGTATCTTTCATCACTCCCTTTGCATAAAGTTTGCCGACGACACTAAGAAGACTTATACCGCGGTAATTTTTGCAGTGCTGTTGTGACCATTTTCCCTTGTACAGCGGCACAATCACAGCTTTGCACCAGTCACCTGGTACTTGGCCGTTCGTCCAACACAAGTTGAAAAGGCGGTACAACTGACTAGCCACAATGCCTCGCCCAGCCTTCAACATCTCGAACATCTTAATTTCATACTTAATTTCAGTAAGTACTTAAAATACCTCCGATTCCACAAAAAGAGGAATAAATGAAAATTGAAGAGGCACCTTTGGATTTTCATTTTGTCGAGTCGATTTTCACTAATCATGTTTCGGTCTTGGTGATTCTCTCACTTGAATGGTCAAGAAACACATACCTGAAAATCACGGCAAAGTAATGAGTAAGTAAATAAAAAGATATTTGTCTTCAAAATACCCTAAAAAAATACATACATACATACATAACATCACGCCTTGTTCCCGTCGGGGTAGGCAGAGACCACAGTTCTCCACCTGTTACGATCTTGACATACTTCCCTCACTTCCTGAACTTTCATCAATCCTTTCATACATATCGTCTTAAAGCGCGCATTACATAATCCAATCTACAGAGCACTAGCTGAGCTAGCTGAGCGCAGCTAGAGTGTTCAGTTTGGGTCGTATAAATGCAGTTAGATCACTAGCTCACTAACTGTCTAGTCTCCTACTCGCTCAGCACGAAGCCTCACTTAAAATTATATCTAAGGTAAGGTACATCTATATTTTTGACTTTAAATGTATGAATTAATCGTCCATTTTTAGGGTGTGTAAATGAAAAGCGTTTCCGGGGCTCTTGCTAAGCCAGTCTTTGTCCACAGAGTCCACGTCGTTTGACTAATGTCAGGCCTGTTTTACTGCGCACTGCAAGCGCGAATGCGTCTTGACAAAGGCAGTCGAATGTCACGCACAGCACGTCTCTCACTCCACTCCACTCCACTCAACGGACTGCACGGCTTGAGAGAAAAATCATCAAAATATGTTTTTTTGAAACGTTTTAACGACGAATGAAATGAAAAAGACAAGACAATATTGTTGAGTGTTTGCGTATCATGTAAATCACGTAAAAACAAAAGATATCGGGATTTCCTACATTATATTATAAAAAGTACGTACAATTTTTAAATCATAAATACACCCGGTCGCACGCTGCCGATAAGATTAAGGTTGGTAAGCATTTGTTCTTTTGCTCACTCATTATCTCGTAAAGTCTACCCTTCCCAGTCTTGAGCGATTCAAAAATGTGTTCTGAGTGGTACATTGCAATTATAGACTTTATGCTCTAAGCTTAAGGTTGAAATTTGTCGGCACCCCACCTGGGAATGACGGTTCTGTAAACGTCAGTTTACTATTATCTAATATGTGCTAATATGATGATAATGCAAGGTACCTTGAATGGTGATAATAAATCAAACCCGTTTAACAAGTCCTTTGGTGTGGTTGGCAGTGAACCTGCCTGTAACGCCGTGGGCCGCTGGTTCGATCCCCGCCCAGGGCAAATATTTGTTTTTGAGCACAAGTGTTTGTTTTGTGTCTGGGTGTTATTTATCTATTTATTTATGTATTTCAGTCTGTGGTACCCATAGCACAGGTTTTGCCTAGTTTGGAATCAGATGACCTTGTGTGAAATATCCACCAATTTTTTTTTATTTGTATGTAAAAGTATAAATAATTCTTATAAGTGTGGTTCTACATCACCAACATATATTTAAATTTTATTTAAATTCCGGATGATCTGAAATAAAATTTTCTTTGAATTACGTTACGATAAAATACATGGATAATTGGATACTTAGATAAGTACAATAGAAGTCACATGCGTGAGATATGGAAACTCTACAGTGTTATCCATCCGATAGCAATTGGAAAAATTTTTGGGTGATGGGATTCTATTTGAACATCAAATTCATTCGATATATGACTGCGATAGAAAAATGTCTGTTTTTGCGTTTACGGTACGATTTCCTTTATGAATTTTATACGTTAGCCTGTGCGCGAAAGCCAAATTAAAATATGATAAAATTAATGTGTTTCTATTGTGTAATATGTTTAATTGATACAAAGTGCTTTTATTCATTCAGTAAATAAATAAAATAAATTATAACTTTATTTTTGTGACTCGTTATTATCACAAAAATAATCTTTTGTTCATCTGCGTCACCAGAATTGAACCCACCAGTCCCACTAGACCGTAAGGGCACTGCATGTTATCCTACGTCA
The DNA here is from genome assembly GCA_947532105.1 of Athrips mouffetella. NCBI lineage: Eukaryota > Metazoa > Arthropoda > Insecta > Lepidoptera > Gelechiidae > Athrips > Athrips mouffetella. The sequence goes on along the minus strand of OX383968.1, from coordinate 862,634 downwards.
TCTAGTACACGAAATTTGCAACTTTGTAGCGATAGTAGTGGCCTAGTAGGTCCACAAAACGTTGGTCTGCCAATCCGAAACCTGGCAGGTTTTGTACAGATGGAGAGAAAAGTGGTTAAATGACAGATTACACGAATGAAATCTATTCGTAGAAATAGAAGGTACCTATATAAATAAAAAACAACAGGTCTGCCTTGCATCCTCTTGGCAGTTTCGCCAGTCCGACCAAATTTGTGGTCCGATCACATCCGACCACATTTGTGGTCCGACTAGCGAAACTGCCAAGAGGATGCAAGGCAGACCTGTTGTTTTTTACTTGTATAGGTACCTTCTATTTCTACGAATAGATTTCATTCGTGTAATCTGTCATTTAACCATTTTTCTCTCCATCTGTACAAAACCTGCCAGGTTTCGGATTGGCAGACCAACGTTTTGTGGACCTACTAGGCCACTACTATCGCTACAAAGTTGCAAATTTCGTGTACTAGATGACGTAGGATAACATGCAGTACCCTTACGGTCTACACCACCCTTTTCATCTGTATGAGGTCGACAGTATCAGCCTCTCAGCACGATGCCATAAATAAAAGCACGATGCCATAAATAAAAATTGTCGTTTTTAGGGTTCCGGACTTCAAAATAAAAAAACGGAACCCTTATAGGATCACTTTGTTGTCCGTCTGTATGTCTGTCTGTCTGTCTGTCCGTCAAGACCCTTTTTCTTACGAACGAGAAGAGGTATCAGGTTGAAATTGATAACGAATATTAAGGTCCATATACCACACAAGATCTGACAATTTAAATTTTTTACAACGACGCAATCAAAAGATATATCTTTTTATGTCCTCATCTCCATACATTTATGCAGAAAAGCAAAACCTACAGGGTACTTCCCGTTGACCTAAAATTATAATGAAATTTGGCAAGAAGCTTGGTCTCACAGTACAAAACAAGGGAAAAGTCTAAAATAATTAAATATTTCAAGTTTTCTCACAACTAATTAAAATTAAACTAAATTAAAACCTACCAACTAAGATTTCTGAAAACACTACTTTTTTACTGTATAAGTACGTAGAATGTTAACTAGCAATTAGTAAATTTCTTAGGTCTCCCAAGATACAGGCTGCGTCCTAGTTTGGGGACCCCTGTCATAATTATGTGTGTATCTAACTCAAACTAGCAAATAAACAATATTTTCATTTTCATTTCATTTTCATTTAATAGTAACCAATTAAGGTGAGCTCCCGCTTCAAGAACTTTTCTATAAAAGAGGGGTCAAGTTGGATGGTCGCGGAGTTTTTAAAATCAAAGAGCAAAAGCTTTTAGTATATCATATGGTAGATGGGTACGGAACCCTTAGGGCGCGAGTCCGACTCGCACTTGGCCGGTTTTTTTTTTACTTTGAATGTGTTCGTTTGATTTCAGATGTAGTTTTTATCTAGAGCATCGTACTGACGAGGCTAGGTGTTGCTAAGACTTGCTCCCTTAATTAAGAAAGCATAAAAGTATCAAGACATCTTGTAAATAGAGGGAGGAGGTGAACAGCATCTGCGAATGAGCCGGTTTTTAAAAAGAAAAACTAGTTTTAATTTTCTTGATAGATAGCGTTGGTGTATGAAAATTTAACTGTCAACTTATTTTTCCTATCTGTTGTAAGTGTTGCCTAAGGAGGTTTATTTACTTCACGCTTCATCAATGACAGATTTATTAAAAGTCCTTTAGCAACTGTCTTCAGAGCCATCTATCGACACCATTGAATACTCAGTTGACGCTTAGCTTCGAAACCGGCTCATGGCGGAAGCTTACTATCCAGAAAAATTTAAACTGGAGAATATTTGTTAAACGTGGAAGATTTTGAAACGCACAAAGTGACGAGCACACAAAGATGTTTTAGGAAAGATAAGTTACCTTCATACTATGCAGCCTAAAATATTGCGTCGCTTTGACACATACATACTAAACTTCAATATGACTGACTTAACATAGATTAACTATGGAATAAACAGAAGAGACATTAAATACCTAAAACATATTTTCATGACCTAAACTACCTAACTTCTTATAGAACAGACCATTTTACTTTGGCATTGGGGAAAAAAATACCTGGGAAAGATGAATTGGTTGTTGTACGTAAATTTAACTTTTTTTTTATTTTCAATGGGCTTTCACTCGACCTGAGTCCACCCCTAAGGACAAAGAAGGTTGACATTGCAATGAGCTCACTCCAGAAAATCGTATTTATTTGCGACTCGGATAGATTCGGGGTAGTTATACCATAAAACTACCCCGAATCTATCCGAGTCGCAAATAAATAAATAACTTATATGAACCAGAAATACACAAGCAGGGAAGGCATTGGTTGAGTTATGCGAATGAAGGAAGATTGACGAAAGAGATCCACAAGGCGAGAGTGAATGGAAACGTTGGAAGGGGAAGGCCTCGGCGAACGTACCAGGACCAAATTCAGGACGTTCTGAATAAAGGCCAGGTTAAAAGTACCCTAAACCGACCTAAAGGATTGATGAAGGTTCAGGAAGCAAGGGAAGTATGTCAAGATCGTAGCAGGTGGAGAACTGTGGTCTCTGCCTACCCCGACGGGAACAAGGCGTGATGTTATGTATGTATGTATGTGCGTACTATACAACGTGTTAACGGAATAAGCGAAACTGAGAAAAAAGTTTGTTCAGAATCGATAGTAGAATCAGTTTCACGGGTTTTTGATAGGGGTATTTTTTTTTATTATTTAAATTCTTGCCGCTTCTATTTGTGGATACGCGCGCTGGCGGCCGGGCACCGCGCGGTTAATGAGCGCTGAGGAGGAGAGGGAAGTGGGAACAATATCTAGATAAAAAAGACTTTTTTCAAGAGTTAAGCGCGAAGCAAACACTGCCGTACCATCCTTTACTGGAACCATTTCGCTGCATTTTCAGGCCCCTATTTGAGAACCTCTGGATAGTAAGACCAGAACGCAGAAATTTTCGTCATCCAGTAAGCTATAATAACATGCTTAAAATCCAAAATTTCAAGTCTGTAGGTCATTTAGTTCCGATGTTAAGCGAAAGCAAAGTTTCGTATTTCTGACACACACTCACTCACTCACTCATGATCATCAAAAAGAACTAGTACTTCCCATAAACTCAGAGAGCTGAAATTTGGTACAGAGTTAGGGTTTAATGGCCACATAAAGGGAAAACTATAAATACTAGGATAATCGAAAAAAAAAACAATATGCCCACGTTTCTACAAAAAAAAGTGAAATCCCACCAAAAACATTCTGTAAAAAATTTGCCAAGTGTCCATGGAGCTGCTTGTTTATCTCTAAAAAGTAATGAAATCTAGTAGTTAATGTTGTGTGACTTGGCCGTTGAAGGGTACAAAACCAGGTGCTCCATGACACCATTGCACCAATCTGTCGCCAGAACCGCTACCCATTGACGATCAACAACAGCCTAAAATGAGACACTAGCGTCCAATTACCAATACCAGTATGGGCTATTATCTCGCTTAACAAACATAGGTAGTTACAACAGATATAACATTACGTGTAAACAAAATTGACTTGTACCCACTAACGTATAAAGAATGTTCAACGGCCAAGTCACACAACATTAACTATAATAATAAAGAAATCGCAGTAAGGAACCTTAGACTTGGTACGACTTTGTCTAGATTTCATTACATTTTAGAGATAAACAAGCAGCTCCATCGAGACTTGGCTAGTTTTTTACAGAATGTTTTTGGTGGGATTTCACTTCTTTTTGTTTTCATTGTTTAATTTCTGTCTTAAGTAAACAAAGCTAAGCCCAGTGACTGTTCGCATGAAATAAGCAACATTTCCAAAAAACAATCCAAAACGTGTTTCAGCTTCCCTTAGGCACTACAGTGTTTCGAAATTAATGAGAATGGCGCTTCTGTTAGTTGATCTATGTTCACGTTTTATGTCCCTATCACTCCAGTTTCGAAAGGAATATGGTTATCTTTTTCTTTCATGTTACGTCTACTACGTCATTATGGCGTCATATTTTTTGTAATAAAATAATAAACCGAATAAAATGTGATAATTTTGTCTAACTTACCTGTGATTTGTGATCCCGTCGACTTTTTTCTTTTTTGCCCAACTATTTTTACATTTATGCACTACACACGTTGGCATTTTGTTTAAATAATACAAAAAAGTAAACAAGGTCTCAAATATGACAGGACGTGCACATAGTCTCCTTGTTCGAGAGCGACTGAAGCGGGTTGCGCCATGTGGCGCAACTTTTGAGCTTCATTTTTGAAGCACTAGTAACGTATCTACGTCGGTTATATAATTGGCCAAGCTAAATATGATATAACACACTGAAATACAAAAACCATTTCGAGATATTTTTATATCATACCATATTTTGTTATTTTCGAATAGAAAAGTAATTTGATTGCGGTAATATATTCAAAAATGCTGCGGCAGTTGTAACATTCATTTGACCACTGAGTGACGTCATTCCACAAGTAAAAAAAATCATTAGATAAGAAAACTTTTATTCTCTGTGCTCTTTCTGTTAAACGCCAACAGTCGGTAATGCATCTCTGTCACAAAGCAGGGTGACCAAACTACTTTAGTCTTGGGGTTGTATTATTATTGAAGCCTTCTGGAAGAGCAGCTTCATTTTCAATATTTTATTTGGCAAGAGTTTTTCGTCTCTACCTGAAAAGTTGTGTTTCGCTCGGCAATAAAAAAGCATTTTGCGTCTCGTGCATTGAAACCCTTGCAACGCTGAGGATTCATCTTTGGTTTGGCTCCAACCAATATGTTGTATACTTATTGAACACCACTCGTACATCAGCTGTCTTTCTGTCCATCTATCTATACGTGCGTCCCTTCTGTACGTCCGTGAACAACAGGCCGATAAAGGTCTTTGTTGGTATTCTTGTAAAAACTCAACATCAACAACTGCATTTCAGCCTAGTCGCCAGCCCCCTACTTTTTAAATGAAGTTATGGATGAATCGAGAAAATAGGTCGGTCTATCAATGAATAAAACAAAACAAAATTTCTCCCAAATTCCAAAACAATACCTTCTAAAATTAACTACCAACCACTTGAATATGAGCAAGAATACATCTTTCTCAGCGAGGTGGTTTGCTTCACTACTACTAAACGACGAAGTTTTGTATTCCGTGGACGAAGGCGTTTTTATTTATTGCTCCTGTCCTCCTGCTTCGATCGCACTGTGCCATTCGGTACACTATTGCTGTCACTTTCTGTTTCGATGATAAAGAAAGTGACAGCATAAAAATTAAAGGAAATTTAACTTTAATGTCGCTTTATGCAACTGGCCGTAAGAGGCATACCAAGATCGAAAGATGAAACTCTGTTAAATAAATTCCAACCCAATGTAAAAAAAACTTCACATAATACCTCTCAATAATCACGGCACTAAACTCCGATGCTGACCGTAAATGTGGCTCGAAATATCGCGAGGGAGCGCAGGGCAGGCGTGCGAATTGTTCATTGGCTCCCCGCGTGTCGTCCATAATGTTAGTTGGGACTAGTCTATCATAATGTTCTTTGGGACAAGTTGTTCAGTTTTATGGGCAGTTTCCGCAGATTCACATCCCAGAGTACTGATGTGGTTGTACCTTGTGTTTTCCTGTATGTTCAAACATCGTACATTATAGCCACCCTACTTCATACGTAAAACAATTCGGCTTTTTCATAGAAAAATCAAAGGAATAATGCATACCCATAGAAGAATATTCCGCAAATAGCATAGCTATTAATTTTGCAGCCATTTACGCAACAATATTTCACTGTTTTTGCAGAAAAATGCGTGATTTTAAACAATATTTAGCATGACACAAAAATGTGTCAAAGACGGGGATACCAGTAATGTGTAAAAAACTATTACCAAAAAGGTTGATGACCAATGAAGAAGTACATAACCTGCTTGACCATAAACAACACAATTAGATCAAAATAAATTTTAGAGTTTAGTAGCTAAATCACAGAACCAAAAGCACCCGAAAGATATTTAAGTTTGACGATTTAGCTGTAAAAAGGTTTTCTATATAAAACCAAGCATAACTTGCCTAAAGATTTTTCCTACCAACCCGCGATTTCGTTTTGGTATGGCAATCGTTTCATCGTCTACTGTGAAATGACGTCATCAACTTTAAAACTTAAAAAAATAATATAAAATTAATAATAGTATTTTAGGCGGAAAAAAAACAAATTAGTTTCCTAAAATAGTCTAAATTTTCAGTTCAAAATATAAAAAAAATCATTTTTATTTATTTAGCTTAGCGAATTGTAATATCATTGCGAGCACAGAGATATAAAGTGCATACTACGGAACAGCGGAATATTTGCACGACAAAGTTGGCATTTACTGCTAAAAGCCAAAAAAATACCTTAATTGTAGATATTTGTCATACTTGCGTATAAAATCACAGACTCACAGACGAAAATAAAAAAACAATGTATGTATGATACGATGAAATAAACATTTACCTACCATCGACAATCTCATAAGAAACTCGAACTTAAGTCACTATATAATTAACATTTTTTCACCGTAAACTATACATTTTTACACCTGCTCAGCTGTTTCAGAGTAGTTTTGGATATTTTTTATAATAACATTATAAATTATAGCATTAATAAGAGCATTAATAATTTTGTCAATAATTTGTTTTATTTTTTTCATAGTTACACTGGCTGAAATTAAAACTATATTAGATCATAGACAATTTCTTGACGTCCGACGCCGTTCTTTCTCTTTTTGTTATGTTGGCAGCGCTGTTGCTAACGCCATTTTTGTTGTACACTCGAAGCTGCGTAGGGTGATTTTTTTTTACTCATAGCCAAATCGTACGAGTGCGAAAGAGAAAGAAGAATGAGATTGTATTACGTAGCTTCGACTTGCGAGAATATTTTCTTCAAAGCTTATTTACGACGTTTCTCATTGTCTATGCTGTAGATACGCATCCCAGCGATACATACGGTGAAAAGCTTTTTAGTGACAAATGTTTAGTAAAAATGAAGGAAAACGCGGTACTTAAGTGGCAAAAAGTCTACAATCCCACCGGCCCCCAGCCCCGACCCCGACATGGCCATCGCGCTGTCGCCATAAAAGATTTGATGATAGTTTTCGGCGGCGGAAACGAAGGGATAGTTCACGAGCTTCACGTCTTCAACACGACAACAAATCAATGGTTCGTGCCTGTCACGAAGGGAGAGGTTCCACCGGGATGCGCCGCATACGGGTTCGTGGTCGACGGCACACGTCTTCTGGTCTTCGGAGGCATGGTAGAGTACGGCAAGTATTCCAACGACCTCTACGAGTTGCAGGCGTCCCGCTGGGAGTGGAAGCGTTTGAAGCCCCTCCCGCCCAAGCAGGGCCTGCCGCCATGTCCGCGCCTCGGCCACAGCTTCACACTCCTCAACGGGAAGGTATATCTCTTCGGTGGACTCGCTAATGAGAGCGACGACCCTAAGAACAACATTCCGAGGTATCTCAACGATTTATACACTCTTGAACTGTATCCCAATTCTTCTATGACTGTATGGGATATTCCATTGACGTATGGCCAGTCGCCACCGCCCCGCGAGTCGCACAGTGGTGTGGCCTACACTGACAAAAGCAGTGGAAAGTCTTCGCTACTCATTTATGGAGGGATGAGTGGATCCCGCTTGGGTGACCTGTGGGTGCTCGATGTTGACACTATGTCCTGGTCCCGACCTGAAGTAGGAGGCCCAGCACCTCTTCCACGTTCATTACACACGGCCACTGTCATCGGACATCATATGTATGTGTATGGAGGATGGGTGCCCCTAGTTCCAGACGAGTCAAAACTTGCTACACATGAGAAAGAATGGAAATGCACCAACACACTTGCCTCTCTCAATTTAGAAACAATGACCTGGGATAACATTGCACTGGACAAGTTTGAAGAATGCATTCCTAGAGCCCGTGCTGGCCACAGTGCCGTTGCTATACAAACCAGGCTTTACATCTGGTCCGGAAGAGATGGGTACAGAAAAACCTGGAATAATCAGATCTGCTGCAAAGATCTGTGGTACTTGGAAGTTGGAGTGCCACCACAAGCAGGCAGAGTGGCCTTAGTCCGCGCTGGCACTACCACACTAGAACTCTGTTGGCCAGCGATGAACACTGTAACTACTTATCTTCTACAAGTACAGAAATGCGGTAAGGTGACACCAGCGCGCTTCCCGGCCGCTGCCGAGCCTGTGGCCGCCCCACCGCCCGCCTCGCCGGTGTCAGCGCAGCCCGACGCCTCTAAAGCCTTCGGTCTCACGTCGCCGATAGCGAGTGGCCTGCCACCGACAGCCGCAGTGGACCCGCTCGCCGGCCCGATTCGCCCGACGCCCGCCGCCGCCGCTGCCGCATCTCCGATCGTCACTCCTATCGTCTCCACACCGCAGAAGATCGGCCCCGGCACTATAAAAGTTCCCGCTCAAGGCACAGTCAAAATTTCTCCTAACACGCCCACAATCAAACAAGCCACGTATCAGGGTAAGACGGTCGTTAAATCCCCTGCGACGCCCGCGGGACCTTCGCAGCAGATCAAAGTGGCGTCTGTCACGCCGCAAGGAGTAACGAGGATTGTCAGCGGAGTCAGTACGCCCGGCACCGTGCGAGTGTCCACGGCGCAATCCGGCGCGCAGATCGTCATAGGATCGGGCGCGGGCGGCGGAGGCACGCCGCGCTTCGTGCAAGTGAAGACTGGCGCGAGCGGCGCCGTCCCGGTGAAGCTCAGCGCTGGCACGCCCGTTAAGATCGCCGGCAACACCATGCCGCTCAAGATCGGCGCCGGCAGCATCCAGGGCAAGATCAACAGCGTCCAGAAGGTCGGCCAAGTCGCCGGGCCGCTCAAAATCGGTACCGCCGGTAACGTCAAGATTGGCACGAGTAATGTCCTCGTTAAGACTGCGGGTGGCATGCCGATCCAGGCTGGCATGGCCAACTTGCAGACCAAAGTCGCCACCGGAGTGCCCGTCAAACTAGGCGCGGGCAACTTGCCTGTTATCGCGAGTAGCGGGGGTACGATACAGATCGCGAGTAGCGCGCTGGCAGGACAGGGCGGCGTGAAAGCGCCCGTCTACAAGATAGTCACGGCTAAATCGGCGGAACAAGCGACGGCCACGGCGGCGACGACGACAGGAGTTGCGGCCGGAGCGACCGTGCTGAGGCAAGCGGGCGGTAACGCGGGCATCCCGGTCATCATAAAGAAGACGCCGGGCGGCAGCGCGCAGGCGGGCGGCGCGCCCCAGTACGTGACGCTCGTGAAGACTTCCACGGGGATGACGGTGGCGACGATGCCTAAAGTTGCCATGATGCAGAACCGGCCCGCCGTGTCGGTAAGCGGACAGCAAGGCATCGCGCCTGGAGCGACCATCGTCAAGCTTGTATCAGCCAACACTGTTGGCGGAAACAAGATCATAACACTACCTTCTAACATGCTGCAGCTTGGCAAATCAGGCGTCGGCGGGAAACAGACCATCGTCATCACCAAGTCCGCGCAGTCGCAGGCACAGTCGAGCCAGCCACAGTGAGCAAGACAGACTACCGATTGGTTTCCTAGCCTGTAACCCGGAGTCATTGATGATAATGACATCATCCCGGAAGTGTTGTGCGAAGTGATCTATGTAAATTTGATTGATGTGAATCACACTCGTGTGCCGGACTATAATATACCTATTTTAAATCATATGGATATAGTTTATGAGTTTTGTACGTTATTATGGGTCTGGTCTGTGTAGAAAGTGTCCTAGAGTTTTTACTAAATATTTTATTTACTCTTAAATTGTAGTTTTACTGATAGATATTTGTCTGGTCCACACACTGCATTCTAAACTGGATATGAACTGTTCTTATGCTGGCTTTTAATACTCTATTTTTCTTGTGCTGTCTTTATGCTGTTACATTTGTCGACCCAAATATTTACTTATTCTAAAGTGCCTGTGCTGCATGTTTTGTTGTAGCCTTCTCATCAGAAAAGACTGTATGAAGGTTTAATTGCAAACTTTAATACATTTTTTTCTGTGTATATAAGTAGTTTATAAATTATGTTGCAATATAACTTTAAAGCAATAAAAGATCATAGGTGTGCTGTACTATCAACCAAATTGAATTGTTGTCTTTAGTGGTTTTGAATGCATGTTTAGGCAAATACTTGCCTAAACATGCATTCAAAGTGGTGGTGAAGCTTGCCAGCCAAGGCTACCAGCATGGTCATATTCAAAAAAAAAAAGTTTAGGCAAAACATGTCTGTTTGAAAATAAGGATGGGTCATGATTCCAATTTGACAGTTTTTTTTAATGTGAGTTTCACTATACATAGTATGCATACTATTTATAAAATTTTGTCACTTGAACAGATTGAAGCACCTTTTCGGTCTTCCTAGTATTAGTTGTAACATCCTAAGTTTCTATTGAATATCAAGTGAATTTTTTGCCAGCTGAAAAGTGTGTATCAATTGTGCTAAATTTAAAATATTGATTAATTAAGCTTTTTAGCTCTGACTTCTTTGGCTGCAAAACGTTGGTCCACAAAGTGTGCCACTTGCTGCCTAAGAAGGCATGGTCAGCCTAGTTTATAATTTAGTTAAATCACATCATAATAATGCACTATTTAAGTTTGACAAGGCATTGTTAATGTTTTCTTTAATGGTGTTTTTATTGCAGCAATTTTATGTAAAATTTTGTGTACGGATCAGAACTCATCTTAACAATTGGACATCTTAATAGACTATCTGTGCCTAGGACAAACTTTTGTGATCAATATACAGGGTGTAAGAGGTGGTGTACCGAGAACTGAAAGGGTGTACTCAGTTAACGAAACTGAACAACTTTCCCAAGGGAACAAAAAGAAAATTTGACTTCTCCACATGAATAGCTCACTCTGCTCGAACAGTTTGTATGGAGATGTCAAACAAAAATGTTTCTTTGGGAAATTTGTTCAGTTTCGTTGACTTAGCATGCCCTTTCAGTTTTCAGTACACCGTCCCAAACACCCCATAGATTTCAAAGATGTTTGTTCTGTGCCTGGGTGTTTTTTTAATCTAATTATGTATTATTAACACCTTACACACATATTAAAAGCAGTTGTAAATTGCTCCCATATTATTATTTAAATAACTTCTAGTTAATCTCATGGAGGCTAATCAATAATGATCTATACACAATTGTAATGAAAGCACCATAATTTTATTTATAATTACGACACAATATTGTGCCAGATTCTGTTACTGATACTTGACATCAACATAATAATGTTTTTCAGATGTGTGAAAGGGCACTTCCATTTTATACTATGATGACAATTTTATTGATAAATGTTTATCAATAAGTTGTTGTAAGAAATAATTTTGACATAAAAATGCAGAATAATATTTTTGCCACCCTCGAGCTTGCAGCATTTAAATTAGAATACCCAACAGCATGTCAGTAGTAACTCTCTGGACTTTATGGCATAGTAATAGAGTTGTAAATGTTGCCACTTACGTGCGGTTGACTGTACAGGCACATAGTACTTTTGGATACCTGGAAGTATCCAATTAAATTTGCAGCTGCTGAAATAAGCACAGCATTGGTCTTGTCAGGTAATAATTGTTATTCAGCTGCAAATTAAGTTGGTTAGTTCAAGACACTAAAAATATGCATTATAGTATCTGCAGTCCAATTTTATATTATTTAGGAGAAACATTGAAATTCACAATCTTTTTGTTCCTGACAATGAATTTAGATGATTGTTTATTCTTGGCCAGTATCAAAAAGCTACTTTAAAATTAAGTCTCCCTTAAATCTATTGCTGACACCAATGTAAGTAGTAGATGTGAGGAGTTTTATTTTTAAAGAAGCATTCTGTGACCGGTTGTTAAAGCTTGATTCTGAAATGACAATGAATTTAGATGATTGTTTATCCTTGGCCAGTTTCAAAAAGCTACTTTAAAATTAAGTCTCCCTTAAATCTATTGCTAACACTAATGTAAGTAGTAGATGTGAAGGAGTTTTATCTTTAAAGAAGCATTCTGTGACCAGTTGTTAAAGTACTGAAGATGGTTCTTGATACGGGCTGATCCAGATATGTGTCAAATTAATTGGTGTTATTTTTGTACGTTTAGTTTTAGCTCTCTGGAGAGTGATATGATATTCTGCATTTCTATCTATAGGCTAAGCATCTTAGATTTATGTAGATTAATCATTGTACTGTAAGTTAAGCGAGGTATGGATTGTAAATATCAGTAAGTAGATAAATTTAATGTTATAGTTTGTTCATATTATGTTCATTTGCTTGAATAAACGATTTGGATATAATTTTATGTTTTTATTTGACATATGGCCAGTTGCACAAATCGTCTTGAAATTTAAAGCTCCTTTAAATAGCTGCCTCTTAGTGAAATTAGAAAGAGATAGAGCTTTAACATTGCTATGTGCAACTGCCTGATACTCTTTAAAGTTAGCATAATAAATAAATACAGGGTGTAAAAAAAGTTCGATGATCCTTTGAAGGGGTGATTCTTTCATGAACACACAAAATATAAAAAAATATTGGTTACAATCTATTGGTGATGTAGAATCACCCCTCAGAAGGATCATCGTACTGTTTTTACAACCTGTATAGGTACCCATTAATTTCACAAAGTAGAAAATCGCATAATTTAATATTTAATTTTGTTGAAATTAAGAAAAAGAAAGCGCACTAGTTAACTGGATACAGGCATTATCAGTTGTATATCGACTGCCTGCCTGCTCAATGATAATAATAATAATTTTCAACCACCGGCAGGATTCGAACTTGCGTCTCCGTAATTACCAGAGAAGACTCAACTAGGCTACTGTGGTCCTGCCTGATGTAAAGGACCTCTTAGGTACGCATTGAACGGAGAAGACTGGTTCGAATCCTGGATATGGTTGTGAATTTAACGATTTTCTACCAATTATCCCAACAGAAATTATGGCACAAATTTGCATTTATTTAGGAAAAGAAAAGCGCTAAAGTGGTATTTATTCAGGAAATTTTGGCACCATAGACATTATGGCATCTTGGTCATTACGCCGCCCCTGAACGAAAGAAAGTGTTAAAAGGTATTTAAGTTTGTACTTTAACACCTTTTGATAGCAAAGTTATCAAATTGTTATGAAATCAGGTAGCGGATACCAAGTTCAGACATAATAATTTTGTTCAATACGGATGTAGGTGATTAGCAAAAGGAGACTTGATTTTATATTATCCTGCCGTCCACTAGCGCCCCCATCAGTTAAAAAAATATTACTCGCTAAATACAAAAGTTATCAAAAATCCGGAAAGATAGATTGAAGTAAAGCCACCTTTGTTTTTTTAGAAACTATTTACTCTCGAAAATAAAGTTCATTATAGTTACAGATACAATAACTGCTAAAAGTTTCAACTTTTTCTATAGATTTATGACTTTTTCGCACTTTTTGTATCTGTAACTACAGTGAACTATATTTTTCAGAATTGATAGGTTCTGAATAAACTAGGGTACTTTAATTTCAATCTATCTTTCCGGATTTTCGATAAGTTTTGTATATTTAGCGAGTAATATTTTTTTAACTGATGGGGGCGCTAGTGGACGGGAGGTAGCCTTAAAATGTTGATGTACCTATTTATTTTTAACTTTGTTCAGCGCCATCTGAACTTTTTGCATAAAACTATAACACCATTGGGTTTACGTTTGTAGCTCGTAGTATAAGAAGAAAGTTCCTAATTTTGTAACAGATGTCGCTGTGAGTCACAAAGTTAGCATGGTTCTTCGAAACTTCACATCAAAGTTTTTAGCCTTGAGGCTTTTTAAAAGGTAGAGAAAGTATTATCAAAATAATATTTAAGTAATTATTTATTTTTATCGTTTTGTTTGGAACCCTAAAACTGTAGTATAGGTACCTTATTTATATTAGAATAGAATAATATTTATTTGTGAAAGCAGGTGTTTACAAGGTGTTACAAAAAGGACATTGTTCTCTGGCCTCTGCAATCTACTATAAGAGGTGTACAAATTTTTTGAGGATCTTAAAAATAATAAACTAAATAAAATAAGGAAACCAACTAAACAAAATAAAAACTTAAGGGTCTATATCTAACAGATCTCTTAATACAAACCAAAACTATACAATAATTTAACACTTACTAGGTACCTACTTTATAAACTAATTTTTAAAATTTTCATTCAAAAAGTCTATAATTTTATAATATGATTTCTTTACAAGAAATCCATGTAATTGGTTTTTAAAATGAGGAAGTTCCAAGTTCCTTATGTAATTGGGCAAGTGGTTGTAAACCTTTGGTGCCATGCAAAGGATACTGCTGTGCATAACACGCACACACAGCCTATCTCTGTATCTTAGGGTTCTATCATGTTTTTCAAATTGGAACGTTTTTATAAACAGAGCTTCATTATTTTTAACAAACAAGGACAATTCAAATATATACAACGAGGGTAGTGTTAGTATTTCTAAAGATTTGAAGTATGGTTGGCAACTGTCAGTTCTTTTTAAACCACACATAATGATAATGATAATAAATTTATTTGCATGAAATACAGTTTTAAAAAGATGTTCATATTTACATAGTCCTTGTACTTCTACCTGCAAGCAGGCGTGCAAATTTTACAATATTATTGTACATTTCAACATTTTACAGTTCAAATTTAAGTCGCTTCTTTATATTCCAAAAATTCCTTCACACTATAAAAACATTTGTCAATTAACCAATTTGTCAGTTCCTTTTTAAAATTCTTAAAATCTAATATTTTGAAATTGTCAGGAAGTTTGTTATATACTATTATACACATATTCAAGACGTTTTTCTTATAAATGTCCGTTTGGCTCGGTGGTTGGTACAGCTGATATGCATAAATCGATCGAACTTGTCGTCTATTAACATCTGAAACCTTTTTGAAAAATTCTGGGTGCAATTTTACAAATATACATATTTCTCGTACATACAAGCTGGGTAAGGGGAGAATTCTCAATTTCTTAAATATTGGTTGGCAACTATCTAAGTACCATGAGTTAGTTATAGCCCGCATGCATTTCTTCTGTAATATGAAGGCCCTACTTATTTCTACAGAATTGCCCCAGATTATCAATCCATAACTGAGAATGGACGATACATAGCCATGATAGGCTGTCAAAGCTGCATCTTTAGAAACTGTTTGTCGGATGCGCTTTAGTGCATATATGAATCTATCGAGTCTGCTACAGATTGAGTTAATGTGACTTTTCCAATTTAAATTTTTGTCTATTACTATTCCTAAAAACTTAAACGTATTTGTTTCTTCAATTATTGTATTATTAAATTTAATTTCTAATTTAAATTGCATCATCTTTGTTTTTTTCCAAATTATATTATAATAGTATAAATAGTGATAATTTTTAAAACCTCTTTGTCATTGATGGGCTTAAGAAAAATTGTGTAATTATTATATGGAGCCACTTTAGGTTGTCTTTTGTAATTGTCAGAGTTACTATTAGTCAACTGAATGAAATATTGGTTAAAAATGTCACATATTAATTTAGAATTATAAATAATTTTATTATCAAAATTTATTGAATTTATGTCATGTTTGTGAATGTCAGTAGCAATTGTTGAAGAAATCGTATTCCAGACTGCATTTGAATTACGCCCATTGTTATAAATATATCTATTGTTACTTATTCTTTGGGATAAAAGAGATGTAAAATTTTACTATGGAGGTTGGGTTTTTATTTCGAGGGAAGATTAACAGGGTTTAAACCAAGTTCATATGGTGGATAGGATAGTAGATAATATTTTGGTGAAGAAATAATATTTTTAAAGGCCACCATTTTTTTACAATTGATTTTTAAAGTTATTGAAATACGGAATCACTGAATGGAATTTGGCAACACTGATTAGACTATGACAACCCTACTTACAACAGGGTTTTAGGGTAAGTAAGTATACAGGGTGTTAGATTAGGATCACCATATGTACAGGGTTTTAGGGTAAGTATACAGGGTGTTAGGTTAGGATCATTATATTTATAGTGATCCTAACCCAACACCCTGAATATTTATCCTAACCCAACACCCTGTGTAGTTATTACTATATAGAATAATGATCCTTTTTTTGTGATGGAGAAAATACCTACGCATGCCGCACCGTTCGGGGAAGCGGTACGGTTATGTGGGGCTTGCACCCACTAAAAACTCCACCGTGTGCCACTCTCGCATTTTGAGTGGGTCACGAGCACTGTACGTTCGCACTACTTTGGCAAACCACCCTGCGATAGCCTCTGGAGAAGTTCCCTCACCTAGGCGACGTCTGAGCACACATCAGACGACGCCCCCTCACTGACCTTTTAGTGCGAGCGATGGGCTCCCCGGCCCGCCGCACGCAAGCCTACGGAGCGGGCGGAGGACGGGCGTACTCCCGTCTCCTGCGCTCCCTGCGCCTTCTGCGAAGCGGGTAAGACAGAGCGATATGCTTCTGCGATATGTCTGACTCACAGAAGGAGACCATGGCCTCCCAAGACCTCTTGCTGCCGACCATCGCCTGAACAATAACCGGCAGCGAGAGATCTGCACCCACTACCGCCACTAAGGCAGCACACTCCTCTGCCCATCTTGGGAATTCTACCACTGTGTGCTGCACCGTGTCCTCGGTGCAGTCAGAACGATGGCATGCTGGAGTTGGTTCTCTGCCAGCTATGTGGTGCAGATACCGGCCAAAACAACCATGTCCGGTCAGTACCTGCACCAGCCGGAAAGGTCAGCCCACCGAATTTACGGTCCACCCGCTCTTTGAGGAGCGGGCGGACCACCTCCACCGTCCTGACGCCTGCAGAGAAAGATTCAAGGCGCAGGCTCCATTCATTAAGCAGGACAATACGCGCCTCATCTCTCCAGGCCTCGATTTCCTCCTGGGGAGGATGTACTCCTGCGTTACGGCGGCCTCCACCTTCCTGGCATAACCTTCTGCCAGGAATTCCGCTTCCAGATCCCAAGGCGGAGACCCTGTCAATACGCAGGCCTCCTCAAAGCTGATCGTGCGATACCCTCTAGCAACCCGCGTTGCCATTGTGCGTTGCGGTCGGCGCATCTCCGCCTTTTTTTGGGAAAAGATGGTAACGACCCAGATGGGCGCTCCATAGAGTGCCATGGAGCGCACTACATTAGTGTAGAGGCGGCGGCACCCCACATTTGGTCCTCCCACATTTGGAAGTAGACTTATAAATGTGGGGCTGGAGGATTGCAGCCCTTGCCACCAACCTGATGGTTGGCTGGTAACTTAGCCTCTGCACAAACCGGACAGTAAGGGGCGGCAGTACAAGACACCGCCTTATGACCAGATTGCCCACATCAGAATCACAACTCGCCACAGTCGAAAGCAGAGGTACAATTTGGCCTTATGTGGCCCTGCCTCATACAGCGGAAACAACGCGTCGGGCGTTGCTCCAGGGATAGTACTCGAACAGAGCTCCAGCCAATTAAGAGCCGCTCTTCCACAATGAGCAGCTTGGCCGACGCAACTGGACACTTGACTAAAACAGATACAGCGCCCCTAGAGCCGCGGCGTATCTGCCCCACCTTAATTAACTCTGTAGGGCATTCAGCTTTCGCAACGACGGCCGCTTCGACATCCGCTTCGGTCGTTCAATCATCGAGACCCACAAAACGCACCTCAGCGCATTATGATCCAGGCCTCGTGATCTTAACAGAAATAGGAAGGACTTCCCGCAGCTTTTCTACAAGTTTGTCTGCCTTCTCTCCGCTATTAGCACCAGGTAATTCTATCATTCGGGCGCCAGTAGCAGCCTGTCTGAAGTGGCAACCTCCGGTTATGCCGAGCTCAGCCAAGCTAACCCACTCCCGTACACTGCTTGATACGCTTGAGTAGGTCAAACCTGACTGCGTGGCCTCAGGCTGCAGTGTGAGCACTACAGCTGCTGTTTTAGGGACGCGAAGTTTCTTTCCCTCACCCTTTTTTGTCTTATTCACCTCGGAGGAGGTAGAGGACCAGAAGGAGCAGAATGAGCTGCATTCTTCCTCCTCTTCGCGCGTCTGGTACCGGCTGTCTGCCAACCCTCATCAGCCGGTGTGGCTGAGGCAGCATCACCCCTTGGTTTTTTCGTTGGCTTCTTTGATGAGGCAGCAGAGCCAACAGTAGGCGGTACTGACCCTGCACCAGCTGACGGCTGATTTTCAGTAATATTAGAGGCCACCAAAGTCCTCTTGTCAGCCGCCAATGGAGGTCGACAGACCCTTGCAGGCAGCAGTCGATCCTCCAGACCGCCAAACCGCGCATCCAGCATTTTGCGCCCCTGGCAGATGGTGAAGTTCGTCAAGTTTTTAGCCATCGTCTCCTCTTGAGAAGGTCCCCCAGTAAGGTGACTCCTTCGCAACCGATTCCATGTGTTTGTGAGTGGTATTAAACTCCGCTGGCAGACGATCGTTCTCCATTTGAAGGGAGTGGGTCTGAACAGACAGAGGATCGACGTGTCCGCAGCCGTCGCTTCTTTTTCACCTGATGCTGCAATCAGTGTGGCACACTCGCGTCCAGCTTGGGCCATCTCGTCGACCTTAGCCGTTAATTCTTCGTCGGAAAGCTCAACGCGAGCCCCCAACGAACCACGTAGACAACCTCTCCCCCTTCCCCGTAATGAGGTAGGCATTTTAAAAGGATTAGCAGCCTCGTCACCGCTGGATGCCGATCTGCTCCAACTGTGAGTCCTGTTGACGCTTTGGTTGGCAGTAGAAGCCTAGGACGTCACGGTCCGAGCACTGCAGTCAGATGCATCTGACTCCTCACATTGGCCCTGAGAAGGGCGTTTAGTCTGGTCTTTTACTTTCTTTCGAAAGCAACCTTTCGCATTACGTTCCGCAACAGACATATCGAGAGCTATAGAGCAGTCTCACAGAGAATTGGCTTGTCTGGACGCCTGCGTTACCGGGCTCAGAACAGTTTCCAGGGTGCACCACGGGGAGGTTCTCTGCTTGTACCCCACATAAAAGTGATACTAACCAAACACCCTGTGTAGTTATCCTATCCTAACACCCTGTATACTTACCCTAAAACGCTGTACATATAGTGATCCTAACCTATCAGCCTGTTTAGTAATACTACCCTATCACCCTGTATACTTACCCTAACACCATGTTTAGTAACACCCTGTATACTTACCCTAAGACCCTGTACATATGGTGATCCTAATCTAATACCCTGTATACTGACCTTTAAACCCTGTACATATAGTGATCCTAAACTAACACCCTGTATAGTTATCCTATCCTAACACCCTGTATCCTTACCCTAAGACTCTGTACATATGGTGATCCTAATCTAACACCCTGTATACTTACCCTAAGACTCTGTACATGTGGTGATCATAATCTTACACCCTGTATACTTACCCTGAAACCCTGAGTATTTATCCTAACCTAACAACCTGTATACTTACCCTAAAACCCTGTACATATAGTAGTCATCCTAACCTAACACCTTGTATACTTACCCTAACATCCTGTATAGTTATTCTAGCCTAACACCCTGTATATTAACAAATAATGACCATAAGAAGCAATTTTGATAATACCGAGACTTATAAAAAAATATATTCATGGTATCTTACTAGAAAAAAATTAAATCATCGACATCGTGTGTCGATATTATTTTGATCGATCACCTCTCTAATTATCATACAAGAAATATGCCGACAAAAATACGGTCTTAGATTATAATAATACTATAAAAACGGTCGTGGGCGGGAGCCCTGAAACACACTGCTGTCAAAAAATTATTACTTTGAAAAACTCATAAACATTACCCTTTTGCCACAAACAAAAAAAAATTACCCTTTGAAAGCAGTCTGTCTTGACCACGCACACGGGCGTCATATACAGCTATCCTGCTGTCAATGCTTTGGTGTTGCCAGTACTTAAAAAAAAAGTCCACTATCAATATTTAAAAAAAAACATTAAAAAAAAAATGGCGGCCCCAAAAAAATAATTTTTTGTTGTTCTTCTTTCTTTTTTTTATTCTCCTTCATATGATATAAATTTCAAGTCTGTTAGTTTTATCTCGGAATAAAAAACCACTAGTATACATGTCTTTTATACATTTCTTTAGTAGTTTATTGTAAGATTTGACATAATTCTATGTTTCACGGTTGTTAAAGGATAATAATCTTTTAGTTTTACACGACTTTCGTAAACCTTTGGTCAGCCATTTTAGTTTTGAAGCCCTATTATTTATTTTAACTCTAATGACTGGAAAACACAATTCATAAAAAAGACGCAAAGTTTCATGGAAAAGTACAAAGGCTTCATTAGTGTTTTGACTGTTCAAAACATCAGAAAAAGACAGTGAAGATATACAATTATAAAATTTTATCTACTCCCGTACCGGAATATTCCGAATTCGAAACCAATGACAGATTCGAAATTGAGGTCATTGTCCGCTATCATTTTCATTTCCACACTGTTCCATACTACGAGCAGTACGGAAATGGAGTATGGATTTTCATTCCGCAACTGTTATAATACATAATTTTCAATCTGCATAGGCTAAGGCAATACTACCACAGTACTACATACAGCCTATTTTAAAGTAATTTTGTAAAAATACTTTTTACTGGGGTGACGACTGCCTACCTATATTTAAAAGAAAACGGAGAGTACCAGGCGTGACTAGGAGTACATAAATCGACAAGAAGCTGACAGTTGGCTCGCTTCTATATAAAGTGACATTGGCAACAAAAGAAGTGATTTGAACAAAATGGAAAGTATGTACCAGGAGAACATGATTCGACAAGAGGCTGTCAGTAACCATATACATGAAATTAATGTTAAAGCAACGCCATCCACAAGCTCTGGATCTGGAATAACTTCGGGAATAACTTTAATTAACTGTACTAACTGTCCTCTTAGTTTAATAAATTGATCACTACTCTTTAAAAAAAAATATTTCGTCGGTCGTAGATAAAGTTTTGTATGCAACTATACGTAATTAGTCATTTTAACACTCGATCTATACTATTTTGATACTCGGCTGCGCCTCGTATCAAAAACCAGATCTCGTGTTAAAATTACTCTCATTACGCAACAGTTGCATAAATAACTATTCTAAAATTATCAGCTGAAAAGTCTCGTTTATATTCAAACCATGTGGTAAAAGCTTTTCGTTTATTCTTAATTGCAAACGTTATTGTTTGAGCGGTCTCATGGTCTGAAAGATTCAACTGATGTAATGCGAATTCTACTTCTTTAATATTTCTTGCTATCAGGTCTATGCAAGATTTCTTTCTTGTTGGAGTTTTTATATGTATATTAAAATTATACCCTTGTAATACACTTTCCAGTTCTATGGATGAATAATTTTGTTTCAAAATGTCTATGTCACCACATATGACAACTTTTTTCCTACAATTAGTTTTTTCTGTCAGTTCATGTAAAAGTTGGTTGAGTTTATGAAGAAACAAATTGATATAAACCTTCTTCTGTTCAGGAATTCTATAGATAGTTACCACTATGAGATTAAGACCTACAATTTCTACACTACAACATTCAAAATACAGGTTTGCTGCCAAATTTGAGATGATTGGTTTGCTGCCAAATTTGAGATACTCCTGATGCATAGCTTTTGAGCTTTAAAAACAGTTTCCTTTTCAGTACAGTTACCCCAAAATATGATGCCGTAACGGAGTTGTGACATTACTAAACTATGAAACGCATTTAAGATAGCATTTTGGTTCACGATTTTGGTCAGCTCATAAAGGGCATTGCGGATTTACTTAATTTTTGGCATAACTCTTCCGTGTGGGTTTTCCAAGTCAGATTATATAGTCAGGCCTAAAAATATTGTGTTCTCTACTTTTTAATTTCGAGCGGAGCGAGAAAGGTATTGTATTCGTGAAAAAAAAAATTTCTAATTTTCTCAAAAATGTGTTCTATATCACTTATACATCATAAAAAACAAGTCTCCCAAAAATGTCCGTCCGTCGGTCGGTCGGTCGGTCGGTCCGTCGGTCGGTCTGTCCGTCACGCTTTGGCCTAGCGGCTAAACGAATGGTCCGATTGACACCATATTTTGAATTTAAGAGTTTTATGCAAATCCATCCAAGGATTCTGAGTGGTTTCCTTCTGGCTCTCATTTTGAGGGTAGCTGTCATACAACGAAAATGAAAAATTGAAATTTTCTCAAAAACGACTCATAGAATCTTGATGAAACTTTGCAAGACCAAGCATCTCCATGTAAGATATCATGCACCAGTATCAATTGATCTGTGTAATTTCATATAAGGGGTGTTCCTGTACCACCAAAACGTAAATATGTGATTTACCCAAAATTGGTTCCATTGAGTTTATTAAAATTCTCTATAATATTAATCCTGGATTGGTTGTCTACCTGACTGGATATTATTTATGATTTTTTTCAATAAAATTTAGTACACAGGGTGTACCAAAAACTGAAAGGGCTTGCTTAGTAGACCAAACTGAACAATTATCCATATGGAACATGTGTAGGGAAATTAAAAAAATGTGCATGCAAGTATCCTACGGTAGTATCCATTGATCTGTGAAAATTCATATAAAGTGATACAGTACTACCAAAAGTTAAACATGTGATTTACTCGAAATCGTTTGAAGTTTGTTTGTTTTAATGTTTGACAATTTGAATTCTGAATTGATCTGTATATTTCAATCGAACATTTTTTTGAAAAAACGTAAATAAAATTTTGTATTTCCATACTATGTGTATGGCATTACAAATTTAAGTTTGCGGTTGATAGTTTTTCTTGAGTATTGCGAGAAAGTAAGTGCAGTGCTGCTGTACCATTTATTTCACTTCTGTATCCAAATAGATTATTTTGATATTATCGTTGTTTGGTTTACGTACATGGAAATGCATAGCTTTGGTTTTATCTAAATTTACTGACAGATTATTACAGTTAAGGTATTCAATTACTTTGCTATTATGGCTAGACCGACAAATACTTATTTCGCTTATGTGAAAGTACACGTTTGTTGTTGTCGTTGCTATCCTAGGGCACCCCGCTAGTACGTAGGGCAAAGAGTACTATAATAAGGTAGGGCCTTTACGAGCTGTCTCCACTTCGCCCTGTCTTGCGCCGTCCTTCTCGCTTCTTCCCACATCAGTCCAGCAGCCTTGAGCTCGCTCTCGACGGTACGTCGCCAGAAGTGAACGGCTCGCCCAGTTCTACGTCTGCTACTCGGCTGCCACTCGAATGCTATTAAGGTCATGTCCCCACTGTGAGCCGACTGACTCTGAGCGGCATATCGGTCGCTCACTCAATTCGTTCCGTCGTCCGCGAAGTGAGCTGACTGAGCCGCCGACCGGGAGCATAGTTCGCGGCGACTCAGCTGCTCACTGAATTAATCCGCAAGCGCAACGCCGCAAGCCGCAAACTGCGTACAGTAAGCGCTGAATGGACACTCCGTTTAAAATATATAGGGAGGCAGACAGTGAGCGGCTCACTGTGAGCCTAGTGGGGACATGGCATAGCGCAGCGTTGACGTCGTTGCGCCGTAGAGTATGCCCTATCCACCGTTGCTATCCTACATTTCGCTGCGCAATTTCTTGCTTAAGCCGCAATCACACCTTCCTAACTTCAAAGACTAACTTCAGCATACATTGCTGGGAGGCCTAGTTCTCTAAATTCCAATATCCTCACTTAAATAAGCAATGTATGCCGAATTTGTTTCTGAATAAAGGAAGGTGTAATTACGGCTTTAATAGGTGTTTGCTGGCATCACACTAAGTAAGTAGGTACACTAAGTACCGCATAACTCTAATATTGCTATGCAGCTGTTAGTCTAGAACATTGTGCAAAGAAATACAAAAATATAGACATAGCTTTGTCTCTAGAAATCCATTCGCGGTTTTTTTTTATGATACAAGTGAGCAAAAGTGCAGGTGGGCCATCTGATGGTACTTGGTCTCCACCGCCCATAACTCAAACTATTTTATTCATTGTTGGATATTAAAATCTCTTAATGACGTCAGCTAAACTACATCGCTTCACACCATAGCACCCACTATCGACGCTAATAAGACATCAAAGCGCATTGCCCACTCTGAGAACTATCCATGTGCCAGTAATTTCACTGGCTCCCTTGCCCTTCAAACCGAAACAGCAGTGCTTTTCGGCAGAAATAGATAAGATAAGAGGGTGGTACTTCCCCAGACGGACTATGCACACAAGCCCTACCATCTTGTTGTTCTCAATTGGTTACTGTTTGTTGATTTTTATTCAAATTGTTTGTGGTCTTCTTTATAGGCAGGTAGGAGGTTGTAAAGAAGAGCTCCAATATCGCTTGTGGTCCAAGTGGCATTTACTTGCTGCCGTGCGTACCTAGACTATATAAAATTCTTACCTGTCTGGTTATTCAAGGAAGTATCTTCTGCCAACAAATTGCCCTGCAGTTTGGCAGAAGTATAAAATAAAATATGTTGGTACAAGTATACAAAAATTGGAGTTTATTTACAAACTAACTAATAATAAACTATCGGTTGTTAATTGTACAATTATTTTTTTAGGGTAAATCAAGAAGGTAACAAACAACTGTTCTTTAAGGACTAATGTCGAAATGTATTTTTTATTTTTTCACTTCTCATACTTAATAATCAGCTGCTCGGGTTGGTTAGTAAGTATGGGAAATGAAAAAAAAAACTCGCGTGCCGAGGGTTCCGATATACTTTTTGTATTTTTGGAAGCAATAAAGTCCATTTTTAGGACCGCAAAACTAAATTTGTTTGTAAAGGTTATTTGCAGATTTCTAAAAAACTGTGGAACCTAAGTTCCAAATAAAACGATCTTTCTAAAATCTTTATTTTTGCTGTAATGTTTACATAAATTTTTGTCAACTGTAATTAATTCAGATTTTTCCTTTCAGAAACTTCGGAGATAAGGGGGGTAATGGTATTTTTTTTATCATTTTTCATCATAACTTGAAAACTAAGAGACGTAAAAAAATACAAAAATATATTTTAGAATATACAAGTAAAGCCCTTTCATATGATACCCCACTCGACCTAGTAGCCACAATTAGAAATTTGCCCCCCCCCCCCCCCCCCCTATTTTGGCCCCCTTTACATTAATAATCCTAATTTTTCATAATTCTTTTATGTGCAATTAAGTTGGGCAACTACGAGTATATTCTAAAACAATTTTAAATTTCAGGTCGATAGCATGAGTGGTTGCTGAGATATAGAGGTGTGACAGACAGACAGACAGACAGACAAAGTCGCACCATAAGGGTTCCTTTTTTTTATCATTTTGGTATCGGAACCTTAAAAACTAGGAATGCATTAAACTTTATAGTAGTAAAGAGCACGGCAAGCTTGATACATTAGAATTTGCACCGTTCTTATTATTACAGCCGCAGGCACTAAAAGCGCGATGCGAGTGTCAAGCTTTCCCTGCTTTTGACTGTACCAGTACTGTAGTTTTAGAGGCTCAAATTCATAAGTACCTACTCGTACTTATCATTTTTCAAAATTGCTCTATGATTAAATTTAATAACAATCAAGCTGAACAACCTTTTTAGAGCAGGCTCCAATGAGATGTTCGTATGCAAAAATTGCGGACCGCGAATTGTTGTGTGATTTGTCTACCTGAGACGCTTGACTTTATAAAAAGCCATGTTGCCCCGCGGTTGAACCGTCCGTCTGTTTGTCTGTCTGTCCGGTGGCGGCTATTTCAGCAAATAAAAAAAAAACATAAAACATGGCTTTTTATAAAGTCGAGGATCGCAGGTAGACAAATCACAAAAAAAAAATTCGCGGTGCGCTATTTTTGCAAACGAAATATACATCAGAGCCCGCTCTATTTCGCCTTAATAACTCTTTGAACTGAAAAGCTATTCAAATTGTTTTCCATCCAAATCAAAAATTTTGGAAAAATACCTACGCGCATAGAAACGGAGCGCTTTTCTCATGTCAATAACTATATTAGCCACACTGGTGGACTGTCAGAACAAAAAGTCTGCCATCTTCTGTGCCTAGTAGACACCAGGAGTCAATTTCTTCAATACCACAGTAAAGGAAATTAAAGTACCGAGATCCAAATGCCGAATGCCGTGTCGCGAGCCCTCCACTATAGCACAGTGTTTGTATAGGATCCAGAAAGTTCTTATAATCACACAAGATAGAAAGTCCGGTGAAAGCGTTGGGAAAGGCAGTCCCAAAATGCGCACGATGTGCATAGGCCAGCGGTCTCTCAACGAATAGGTCTCTCGAAAGCCGCGGGGTGCGGTGCGGCGCGGTGCGGTGAAGGGCTCGCGACACATTAGCAAATGCACAGACGAGATTTCGGCATTTAGATCTCGGTACTTTAATTTCCTTCACACAGTGTGATAGAATATCACATAAAAATTTAAAGTAACAGATTTTCCTTATCAAAAGCGATGAATTATTTTCGTTAAAAATAGTCTTTTAGGTACTTTCCCTTTTAACGTGCTATTCAAGAACTCCTGTGTCTTTTTACAGAAGACCTATCAGCAGCCCTTAGGAAATCACCAGGTAAATGTAACATTAATAAACGTATGTCACTGTTCTTCATCTTCTACCCAAGCAGCCCACAGCTGATGATGCTCAGACAACTTCTGGAGTCACCCTCGGGCTGAGCGGCTACCACTCTCTTCTTCTTTTTGCCGTTTGCATCGTAGTGCTTCTCTTCCTGTGGAGACAAAATGTTCTTAAGGAATAAGAAAATTAACTAGCAGATGCATGAAAATTCCTTTTTTAGGGTTCCGTACCCCAAAATAAAAAAAACGGAACCCTTATAGGATCACTTTGTTGTCCGTCTGTCGGTCTGTCAAGACCCTTTTTCTCACGAACGAGAAGAGGTATCAGGTTGAAATTGATAACGAATATTAAAGTCCATAAACTACACAAGATCTGAAAATTTATATTTTTTACAACGACGCAATCAAAAGATATGGATTTTTATGTCCTCATCTCCATACATGTATGCAAAAAAGCAAAACCTACAGGGTACTTCCCGTTGACCTAAAATTATGAAATTTGGCAAGAAGCTAGGTCTCATAGTACAAATAAAGGAAAAAGTCTAAAATCATTAAATATTTAAATTTTTCTCACAACTAATAGTAACCAATTAAGGTGAGCTCCCGTTTCAAGAACTTTTCTATAAAAGAGGGGTCAAGTTGGATGGTGGCGGAGCTTTTAAAATCAAAGAGCAAAAGCTTTTAGTATATCATAATGGTAGATAGGTACGGAACCCTTAGGGCGCGAGTCCAACACGCACTTGGCCGATTTTTTATCTATGTAACAAGTGAGCAAGCGAGCTTGTGGGCCACCTGATGGTAAGTGGTCACCACCGCCCATAGCGCCCACTGTCTTATTAGTAGCATAATTGACACTGACAAGACTGAGAACTAAGATGGTGTGTCTCATGTGCCAGTAATTTCCCTGACTCCCTGCCCTTCAAACCGAATTACAGCAGAGCAAACACTGCTGCTTCACGGCAGAAAAAAGCAAGGGGGTGGTACTTCTCCAGACGGACTTTGCACAAAAGCCCTACCACCCTCAAAGTTAAAGCACCTTTTTTGATGGCAAAGAAAGTGACTAGATGTTAAGAAGGTTTATCTTTAAAGTCAATTTGTGCAACCGGTGGTAAAAGTTACACAATTTAAAAAGGTTGCCCTGCATCATAGCATCCCATAAAACGTCCACTACAGGACAGGGATCACCTTCCAGAATACAACTCCATTGAAATACACCTTTACACTTACTGCATTCTAAACGCGGAAGAATTAAAAGTGATGATGATATTTCTGACTACCTAAATTATGTTATTGGTTATTGACTATTATAATTTTAACTATTTTGTGTGATTTTTATAAAAGAATTATTTTTAATTTTAACATTATTAATGTGCATGGGATATGCCTTTATACATTGTAGGTACTTTGTAAATTTTAGTATTTTAAATGAATTGAATTGCAAAATTACGGGTCAGTTTGATATTGTGACATATATTTTCATCAGGGACTAGATAAGTACTATACATTTTCATACAACGATACTGTCAATTAAAGTGTCAATTATGTATCCTACACAGGGATTCCTACATCAAATAAAAATACGAAGCTGGATAGTAAAAAAAAGCGTTAGATGAGACGTAAGAAGAATCACTCGAAGAATCCATGCATGAAAACATAAACACGATATTTTGATAGGATTCCCATACTTATTCCGAATAATTTATGATAGAATCGAAATAGGATCAAACTTCAAAGTTTCGCACGGGTTTTCCTGAACATTTCAGACTAGTGCAATGTGTCATAAAATTGTACACGAGGTTTTTGTCAACTATAATCAGATTCGTATTATTAGTCGATTTAGATAAGATTTAGTAGCTTACTTTGATCTTATTAGTATGAAAATGTATGGCAGAAAAAATACCGACCCGTTGATTCTGCCACTGACTGTAGTTAGCGAATATTACAAAATTTAAAGAACTTCTGCTGTGATGTTTATTATTTTGGAAACATTGGAATATTTTTTTTCTGTGGAAGTAAAAGACTACACTGTTAATACAAAACTTTATTCTTTAACCAAAAATATATATAACTATCATCTTACTATTAATAAACGTCGCACAAAATAACTATGGCTGTGTCATTGATGCACAGAAGTCAAAAATTATTTATTTTCTTAGGACTTGACTTCTGCGCATCAACTGACATAGCCAGAGTTATTTTGTGCGGCGTTTATCAGTCTACCAGTCTACTTAACACTTCACTTATCAACTGACACTAATATTTTAATTCCAGTTGGAAAAGACTACTGGTTTGATTATTCTTAAATCTTAATCTTTTGTAGAGACAAGACGTCTGCTTTTGTAGATGTCCTTTTGTTTGAAACTTTCTGTTTGTGAATTTTGCAATATAGAATACGTATAACCTGTATACGTGTAACACATACAGGGTTTATTTTTGGACCCCTAGCTAAATTTTAGTATGTTACTTCGAACACGAATCTGAGCAACTTTCCCAAAGGAACATGGGTCGAAAACCGAGAAAATTTTTGGTCCTTCCATACAAATCCCAATATTGTAAGCACAAGATTTGTATGGGAGGACCAAAGTTTTATCTCGTTATTCAACTCATGTTCCTTAGGGAAAGTTGTTCAGATACATGTTCTGAGTAATACTAAAATGTATGCTATCAGGGGTCCAAAAATAACACCGTATTGCCGAAACTTTTTCGTCAATTAGTGTACAGTTTTATAGTTTTAGGACATGTTTTAATTTACAGCAGCTTTCGGCCAACTGGTGGTGTTTATTTCTTCTTAAAAACAGCCGTACCAGTTTTGGTATTTTTAAAAGGATCATGTATCAATTTTGATTTGCTGGTAGTAGGATTCTTGACAGAAGATGAGCTCTTGAAGCTCTTTGATTGGCTGGACGAAAACCAGGGCAATTGAGGTGGTTTTGGAGCTGCAGGCTTTGATTGAGCAGCTACAAGAGGCCAAGGTGGTTTTCTTATAGACTCTTGAGCAGAAGAGTTTTCTGATGATGATATTGAAGCTTGAGATAGGTTCGTTGGTGGAGCGACTTTTGCTGCATCAGGTTCAGAAGTTGCTTTGTTTATTTCTGTTGTATTGATACTATTTTGGTTGTCTTTTGAAGTAGTTGTTGAGTTGCTGTGTTGTGAGTCAACTAAAGATCTCATCGAGGTATTAGAATCCATCGTTTCACTTTGGGTAACAGGTTTTAAGCTGCTTGAATTGCCAGGTTCTTGATCATTGACGCTGTGAGGTGGTGTCTCCATATTACTTCTAGGTGGTGGACTAATTGGGTTACCAGAAGGTGGGCTCATTGGTAAGTTACCAGGAGGTCCCATTATGTCAATAGAAGGAAGACTTATTAGTGCTTCAGTTGGTAAACAGAGTGAATTTTTTGCTTTTTGCACTACGCTTTCACTAGGTTGCTGAGAGCTTTGAGCTTCTGGAGTGGGTGCAACTATGTTAGCAAGTGTTGGTGATGGCGCCATATTGACGTTAAGTTCGATCGACTTTGGAGCCGGACCCGTTGGATTCTTAGGTGGCGGGCCCGCTTGGCTTGGAGGCTTCGACGGTGTTACCTGTTTTATTGAAGGCTTTACTGGACCCTTGATAGGATTCTTCTTTTTCTGTAAACAAATAGTATGACTGTCGATATTGTTTAATACTGTTTTACTACATTATTGCCATTTCCCAGCACAAGCCATCTATCTACACGCGCTGTTCTAAATTGTCTACGACGTATATTTTAATTTTATTGTTCGTAATGTTTTTTTTAAATGTATATTGGTAAAATAATCGGGCGTCCAAAATTAAACGTACCATACAAGATATTTAAATTCATATACTTAGCGATGGTGTCAAAAGTTTAGATCTTTGTAAACTAGGTACACGTTTTGTACCCGCTTACAAACTTTGGAAATACTCGTAATATAATTTTCTATTTGATGTATTTTATTTTGACCTCCTCCTTTCCTTTTTTGAAGGCTCTTCGATTTTGATCTTTAGACACAATATATGTATACTATGAAGAGATGGGTTCTGGTTCTAACTAATTTTGTAGTGTAGGTTTGTGTTGTTATCTTCAAAGTTGAATTCTATAGTAACCACTTTGTTAAATGGTGATACAGTATCTCGTGGATAGCATTTGTCTCAGGTGTGTCTTTCTTCATCATTTCAACTCAATCGAGAAACGGACAGACTTCATTACATTATCCCTCGATGGATATACACTACTAACGGTCCTCTTGTCCTCTTGCACGTTTGTAATTCAGATGATATGCCTACTCAATTTGCTTGTTCAGATAAAACTTGTTAATATCGTAGTAGTATTTAAAGAGATAAGAAGCGGTGGTTTAAACCGATTTTCTTTAGGAAGTAGATATTATAAAGTAGGAAAGATAACATCAAGGATTTCATAGGGGTGAAATGCCTAACTCTACGTTGAAAAGGTTAAATTAATGGACATCACAATCATTAAGAAAAAATACAGGGTGATATATCAAGATTAAATAAATGGTACAGCAACACTGCACTTACTTTCTCGCGATATGCAAGGAAAAAGTATCAACAGCAAACTTAAATTTGTAAATCCATACCCATAGTACGGAAATGCAAACTTATATTGAGATTATTTTTTTTTATAAAATATGCAGATCAATTCAGAATTCAAATTGTTAAACATTTAAAGAAACTAACCGTAAACTATGTCGAGTAATTCACA
Source organism: Athrips mouffetella (assembly GCA_947532105.1). Lineage (NCBI taxonomy): Eukaryota > Metazoa > Arthropoda > Insecta > Lepidoptera > Gelechiidae > Athrips > Athrips mouffetella. The sequence goes on along the minus strand of OX383968.1, from coordinate 831,375 downwards.
TGTTTAAATTTTGGTAGTACTGGAACAAACCTTTATATGAACTTTCACATATCAAAAGATACTACCGCAAGATACTTGCATGAAGATTTTTTACATTTGCTAATTTCCCAACACATGTTCCGTAGGGAAAGTTGATCAGTTTAGTCTACTGAGCAAGCCCTTACAGTTTTTGGTACAGCCTGTATACTAGATTTTTGAAAAAAAAAAAAAATCCAGTCAGGTATATAACCAATCCAGAATTAAAATTATAGAAAAGTAAAGTAAACTCAATCGAAACAATTATGAGTAAATCACATGTTTACGTTTTAGTGGTACTGGAACACCCCTTTTGTGAAATTACACACATCATTTGATACTGGCGCAAGATATCTTACATGGAGATTCTTGGTCATGCAAAGTTTCATCAAGATTTTATGTGCCGTTTTTACGAAAATTACAATTTTTCATTTTCGTTGTATGACAGCTACCCTCAAAACGAGAGCCAGCAGGAAACCACTCTGTACCCTTTAATAGATTTCTATAAAACTCTTAAATTCAAAATATGGTGTCAATCGGACCATTCGTTTAGCCGCTAGGCCAAAGCGTGACGGACAGACCGACCGACGGACCGACCGACCGACGACGGGCGGACATTTTTGGTAGACTTGTTTTTAATGATGTATAAGTGATATAGAACACATTTTTGAGAAAATTAGAAAAACTTTTTTTTTCACGAATACAATACCTTTCTCGCTCCGCTCGAAAGTAAATAAATGGTACAGCAGCACTTCACTTACTTTCTCGCAATACTCAAGGAAAAACTATCAACCGCAAACTTAAATTTGTAATGCTCGAATAAAAATGTTCGAATGAAATATACAGATCAATTCAGAATTCAAATTGTCAAACATTAAAACAAACAAACCTCAAACGATTTCGAGTGAATCACATGTTTAAATTTTGGTAGTACTGGAACACCCTTTATACGAATTTTCACAGATCAATGGATACTACCGAAGGATACTTGCATGGAGATTTTTTAAATTCCTCAACACAATATGTTCCTTATGGATAATTGTTCAGTTTAGTCTACTGAGCAAGCCTTTTCAGTTTTTGGTACACCCTGTGCACTAAATTTTATTCAAAAAAAAGTCATAAAGAATATCCAGTCAGGTAGACAACCAATCCAGGATTAATATTATAGATAATTTTAATAAATTCAATGGAACCAATTTTGGGTAAATCACATATTTACGATTTGGTCGTACAGGAACACCCCTTATATGAAATTACACAGATCAATTGATACTGGCGCAAGATATCTTACATGGAGATGCTTGGTCATGCAAAGTTTCATCAAGATTGTATGAGCCATTTATGAGAAAAATTAAATTTTTCATTTTCATTGTATGACAGCTACCCTCAAAATGAGAGCCAGCAAGAAACCACTTAGAACCCTTCGATGAATTTGCATAAAACTCCTAAATTCAAAATATGGTGTCAATCGGAACTTTCGTTTAGCCGCTAGGCCAAAGCGTGACGGACAGACCGACCGACAGACCGACCGACGGACGGACATTTTTGGGAGACTTGTTTTTTATGATGTATAAGTGATATAGAACACATTTTTGAGAAAATTAGAAAAAAAAAATTTTTACGAATACAATACCTTTCTCGCTCCGCTCGAAAGTAAAAAGGTTTTTAATGTATAGTGTATTTTTGCTAACTATGTTTGAGAAAAAAATCCCCAACAGCACCTGTTTTTGTCATTATTTGCAAAATTTCTCCAAAACCGCAAAAGTAAGTTTTTACACACAAAAAAGGTATCTAAAATAAATTTATTAAAAAATGGTGAAATATTTTTACATGAATGTTTTTTTTATTCCACATAATACTAATGAAAAGCGCGCGGCCGCGAACCCGACTAAAAACTCTGCTTGACATCTTAGGGTGCACATACGATAAGAGTGCATATTTAATTTGGTCGGGTAGGGTAGTGATGGCTGTACATATTTGACTTTTTTTTTTATGAAATGAGCTCACTCTTGACCTCGATCTAGTCATGAAGACAGAGATGAGGTCGACGATGGAACGAGCTTGCCCAGAAGAAGCCTGTTCACTCGCGACTTGAATAGATTCGGGTAATATGAACTCGGGAACACAGACGCAGGCAGAGAATTCCACTCTTTAGCCGTGCGCATTATAAAAGATGTTTCAAAGCGCTTTGTGCGAATGTGTGAAATATCAACCAAGTATCCCGATGGTAGAAGAGTGATGGTGGAATAGGCTCGTGGAGCTCTTGAGCACACTCTCCGAAGTACGTGTAGAAGACCGACAATCATACAACTTTGCAACGGTAGCATCTCCTCACCAACAAGCTTCTTGGCTCTGCGATCTATCGAGTCAAGTGCGGCTAGTTGGTATTTGGCTGAGCCATCCCAAAGGTGACAGCAATTCTCCATGCAGGATAGGACTTGAGCTTGGACTTCCATTTTTCTCGCGGGAAAGACAGCGAAAATATGCAGTTTCCTTACCTCTTCGGTGTCTACTAAGCCACTGTCATTACTCAAAAGGGACAAGGGATGGTTTGTCAAAGTCACGTCTGTTTCCTACTAATAAATGAAACAAGATACCTAAGATGATTGCTTGACCCCTTCTGGCGTTATTTGCACAGTATTTCGTCACAGGCGGTTTTAGTTTCCACTTTTAAACCGACTTCAAAAAAGGAAGAGGTTCTATGTTATACTGTATGTATTTTTTTGTGTATGTAGGTGCTACAAGGTGTAACAGAAAGTGTATATCGACCCGGAGGGATCTGATTCAGTAAATGAAACTGAACAACTTTCCCTTGGTCGAAATATGAATAAACAATTTTGACCTCCCATACGAAATGCGCTAATAGCTGATTTAGTTTCTCTGGGAGATATTTTTTTTTTAAATATTTCGACCTATGTTTTTTTTACTGTGTATGGGCTTACTCTTGACCTCGATCTAGCCCTGAGGACAGAGATGAGGTCGACGATGGATCCAAGCTTGCCCGGAAGAAGCCTATTCACTCGCGACTTAAATTGATTCGGGTTACAAGAGCTCGGGAATACAGACGCAGGCAGAGAATTCCACTCCTTAGCCGTGCGCATTATAAAGGCTGTTTCAAAGCGCTTTGTGCGGATGTGTGGTATATCAAACAAGTATAGGTGATATCCAGCGGTGCGTCTGGATTCCCGATGGTAGAAGGGGGATGGCGGAATAAGCTCATGGCGCTCTTCCTTATTATATATGTTCCCTTGGGAAAGTTGTATCGTCCCTTACCACCAGGTAAGATCGGGGTCAAATACTCACCTATATTACATTTATGAGAATTTAATATAGGTATGTTAAACGGATATTTTCGAGAAAAACTGTGACAGGCACAGCAGTGTCAACATAAGAAACAAGAATCAACTTGCTTCTCATATCAGCCGTATTCACAAAATTTGTAAAACTTATAAAGGTCAATGTTTACGCTTCTATAATAAGGTACCCACTGATATTGAAAGTTTACTAATAGATAAATTCAAAACTGTTATCAAGCAAGAATTATATAAGAAAGGTCATTATAAAATATCAGATTATCTAGAAGATAAAAATCCATGCTGTTCTAACAGGCTAATTCGAAATTCAAATTGACTTATGTTTATTGTAAATCAACATTCAAACATATTTAAAAGAGCGCGTGGGTTTTTATTGTCACTTCTTTTTTTCCCACCATGGCGCCACCTTGTTTGTGAAGCGATGTAGTTTAGCTGACGTCATTAAGAGATTTTAATATCCAACAATGAATAAACTATATTTTATTTGATTAAAAATATCACAGATTTCGTGCCTCACACGACTAAGGGCACATGGGTAATGAATCTACGGAATTCGAATTTTTTCAAAAAAGTTAGGCTACAGGGCAAACCCTTAACCCGATCGTCTTTGTTTTAGGCTCAAATTGTAGCTGACTAAATTGCCCAGAGGATTTTTCTCAAATTTTTGATATCATTCTTCGTTTCCAAAATATCAAGCGCCAAAATCAAAAAATCGGAAAAAAATATTTTTTTCACTATTTCAGCCATAACTTTTTTCGTTTCTGACTTTCTCGAATAATTATATTTGCACCTTACAGCTCTTGTAAATACGCGTCTTTTAAGTTATTTTTGAATATCATATCTTCACAACTCTCCGAGATATAAGGGGATCGCACTTGTTCGTTAAATCGAAGCCTACACTGGAGCGACCGAAAAGACATTCCAATGTCAAAAAAACTTCTACATGACAAGCATTCTACGCCAAGCTCTGCAAAGCAGAAGTCACTCCAACCAGTCATTACCTCAATGAGCTCTCCGACCCTGAACTTCTTGAGGATGGTCCTCGCGTCGGAGCTGTGGCCAACATCCTCGAAGTCTTTGGTGGCGTCCTTTCCTGCGTGCTCCTTTATTGTATCATCGCCGCCAGGGTGCTGCGAATATTATCAAGTTTTATTTTTCAGATTTTAGGATTAGGTTTTTTATGTATATGATGATCGTAGCAAGTGGAGGGCTGTGGTCTCTTCCTACACGTGAAAGAGGAGTTATGTTATGTGTGTCGTAGCCAAATCGTATAACATGCCGGATTACAGACAGTCGGCCAAATGTAAAAGGCCGCCATTATGTATAACGGGGTTGGTAGATTGCAAATGGGTTTAGATCACTGAGCATCGCCAGATTGTATTTTCTCGGGATCGGTTAGGTTGAGTTAGGTTATCTTGCGACCACGCAACAACCATAAACGAATTACGCGCCGTTTTGTGAAATGGCGCCGCCGTTATATAAATCGGCGACTTCAAAATTCTTCGCTTTAATATAAAATGGCCGGCGTTTTTTACAATATGGCTGCGACATATAAATGTGGACCGGCCTAGATTAGAACAGTTTAGTCAAGGGTAAGTCAAGCTTCAAAGAGAAAGTTCAGGTCGAGTCGTATCAGGAGGTGAAGGAACTGGCGGAAACAAGAAAACATTGGCGATTACTCCACCGACAAGAACATGGCTGTTAAGTTCAGAAAGAGAGAGAAAGAGAGAGTAAAACAACTGTAAGCTCATATACTAAAGTTAGGGTAAGTCGTGCTAATGGAATTATTTTGAACTCTGACAGCTAGGTTGGTTTTAACCTGGCAAAGGCTGATCTAGGATTGGGTCTGGTTCTCCCTCTGGGTTTCGTCAGTCAGATGGCAGTCTTTTTGTGTAAAAGCCAGTGTCCTCGTCGAATTCCCTAGGTTAGGTAGCCGACTCCGATGATGAATGGGACCTTATTGCTATTGTAAGCCATACATGTACCTGTCTACAGGGTGAAATCGAAATCATTCGACAAATTTTTAGGGTGAGTTCAGACCATGAATTTGAACAACTTTCCCCATGGAACATGGGTCCGGAAACGAAAACAAATTTTCGACCTCCCATACTAAATGCGCGCTCGAATTGATCTTCGATCACGAAATGCCGGCACATCGTGATGTGCCTAGGCAGATCTCGATCGGCCCAGTTGATAGGCTCACTTTGTATGGGAGGTCGAAAATTTGTTTTCGTTTCCGGACCCATGTTCCTTGGGGAAAGTCGTTCATTTTCATAGTCTAAACTCACCCTAAAAATTTGTTGAATGATTTCGATTTCACCCTGTATTTGTATGTACATTTAAGGGTTTTAAAGGCAGTTACGATGAGGAATATTTTAACTATTCTTACCTCTTTTAAATAATCGGAGACGTCATACACGACGTCTTTTAGAATGATCCATATTGGTGCTTCGTTCTTCCCATTCCTACTGGCTACATCAGCTCGAGTGTACCTCTGGGTTTCCACCACCATCCTTGGAATAGAAAAGAAACAAATCAAATGAAACCAGCTCCAGGACGACTTTTTCATTGGCCTCAGTTTCGGTTAAGCATTTGTTTGTTCAAATTTGTTAAATTTTTTGTATAGCAAAAATGTTCTTATAACTTACCTGTAAATATATAAGTAATTCTTATAATATGATGTTTGAGTCCGACACCGAAACTCGCGTGTTTCAGACTGAATACTTTGTCTTATCAATCAGATTACTTGGAATTATCGGGTTAGTTACACTGTCAATACAATATTGTCAATAGATATTGATTAAATTGCCATGTTGCTCAAAGAAATAACGAGAAGGGCCATTGGGGCATTAAGACATAAAGTTCCTATACCAGACTCATGAGATATTATTTGTATTTATTTATTTAGTAATAACCATGTTAATACATCTAAAAAAAACATTAGATAGATAGATAGATAGATAAAACCTTTATTCAATAAACATAACACATAAAACAGATCACAGGAGTTTACAAATATTAACATACACAACTCAAAATAAATAGGTAGATTAGGTAGTTTCACATTTTAGTCGCGCGTAACATCAAGAAGACAAAGTCTATTCTACAGGCAGCCAACCTTTTGCATGCTGTATGTGGTATGCCTATTGTATAGGCGCTGGCTCAGCATAATGCATACAGCACCGGCAACGGCACTGCAGCGCTGATATTCTGCCAGAACCGTAAACTTCTCTCTCGTCACAGAGCAAACAGGCTAAATTTTAAAAATAAATTCAAAAATATAATAAGAAAAACCGTAAAACTAAATACTAATTAAAAACAATTTATAACAAATATTATCAAAAAAAGGAAGAAATAAAGAAATAACGTTATAGTAATTTATTTTTAGGTACGCGTCGCTCGTAGCATTTGTGCTTCCATGAGCCATTTACGGTAATGAAGTTTAAAGGTGACTTTGGAAGTGATAGAACGAATAGGCGGCGGTATATCGTTCCAGATTTTTGTTGCCGCGTACCTAAAACTACCCCGGAAAAGCGTAGTTCTATGCTTAGGAATTTCCAACGCAATAGACAAGAAACGCGCCACATAACGATGATCCGAATAACGCCAGGTTAGTTTGCGATATAGATACTCCGGTTGCTTTGTCAAAATTACATCGAATAGTAAGCAGGCCAAATGTAATTTTATACGCCCTTCCATTCTTAGGATATTTGCCCCATTGAGGAATGGAGTTACATGGGTACGAGGAGGAATCTTAAAACAGTATCGAGCGCAAGCATTTTGAATACGCTGAGCAAGTGCGAGGGACTTTTTTAATAGACAGGGTCCATAAACGGCTATGCAGTGGTTCAACTTTGATAAAACAAGTGTTTCGCAAAGTGTGATACGTAAATCCAATGATAGAAAATCTCTTATTTTATATAGGACTTTGAGCCTAAAGAAACAATTTCTCACCAGCTCAAGCACATGATCATGAAACTTTAGTCCATTATCCATCAATAGGCCTAAATTACGAGCTTTATCAATTTCTTCTATAGGCTCGCCATTAATAAAAATTTTGGGTTGAAGATTTCGAATATTATCAACTTGATGTCTAGTTCCAATAATTAGGAATTTCGACTTCGAAGGATTAAGTACCAAAGAATTTCGCACGGACCAATCATGAATATTCTTGAGATCATTGTTTATCATGTCCATAGCCTGATTAGAATTTGGATTTACAGAGATGTATATTTGTACATCATCTGCGTATAGATGAAATTTGCAGTGTGATATACAATTCTTTATATCAGCAGAATAAAGTATAAATAACAATGGCCCAAGGATTGAGCCCTGCGGAATACCTCTGCTGACAGGTCTGAAAGTTGATGTGAGTCTGTTGCCATCCGATTTGGTAAGCCGAACTTGTTGACTACGATGGGATAAGTAGCTATTGAACCATACCACAGCAGATTTGTCAAATCCATAATAAGACAGCTTTGATAAAAGTAAAGGAATGCTCAGAGAATCAAAAGCGCGACTAAAGTCAAGCAGTGTAAGCAAGGTACCCTCCCCAGCGTCGGCCGATGCAAGTATATTATCAACAACGTCAGAGAGAGCAGTGCTGGTCCCGCGACCCTTTCTAAATCCCGACTGCATATCTGGTAAAATTTTGTTTACTTCACAATATTTATAAACTTGGAGATAAACTACTCTCTCTAAAACCTTTGAGAGGAATGGCGAAATGCTTATGGGCCTTAAGTCTTTTAACTTGAAGATGCAAACTTCCAGCAGTCCGGGAAAATGGAGGTAGAAAGGGATCGATTGATAATCGCTGTGATAAACTTGAGCGTTTTAGGAAGAGTTAACATTACCATATCCAGGCCAATACCATCTACACCCACGGCGCTGGATTTTATACTAAGAATAGCCTTGCCAACTACATCTTCAGTGACAGTCCGCAGAGTGAAAATCTCCGAACAAAATTTTTGAGTTTCATAGTAAGATAAAACGTCAGATGATGTCCTACCATCTCCGGGAATATTCAGGAAGTGGTCATTGATCTCTTCCGGCTTAAACATGTCACACGGTATCTCCGCAACACCTTTAAAACTAGGTAAAATAGTTGATTTCATATTTTTCCATAACAATTTCGGATTATGCACGTTTTTATTAATATGATATGTAAAAAATGCTTTTTTTTCATAATACATACTACTACAGACTAGGCTCTTAAGGGTTTTGTATTGCTCCTTACGAGCGACCACATCAGAATTATTATAATAATTTTGGGCTTCGTCACACAGTTTTATTAAAGTTTTATAATTATTATGGGCCTCGTCACGTAACTTTATCATGTACTGAATATTACTAGTTATCCAAGGAGGTATGCGCTCTTTTACAATGATCGTCTTTTCGGGAGCATGTTTGTTGAATAAATATAAGAAGTTGATATTAAAGTACCTCAGCATGTCGTTTACGTCAAGTAGCGTAAGTAAATAATGCCAGTCTAGTCGATTAAGGTCTAAATCAAAGCTACTCATGTCGATATTTCGTAAAGGCCGGTAAGTTACGTACCTGGGCGGGGTTTTAGGTTTTTTTATTTTCAAATCAATAGATACCATTGCGTGAGCACCCAAACCAGTTATATGATGGACTGAGCTACTGCAGACCTTAGCGTCAGTACATATGACATCTATGAGTGTGCTGCTATGTGAAGTGAAGTGCGTTGGCTCATCGATGTAGTTCGTCAAATTGGTGTAATATAAAAACTGGTTAAAATTTAAAGTATTAGAATGATTGTGATCTAAAAGATTGATATTAAAATCGCCCAATAAAATAATATGATCATAGTTAGTAAATGACGCTATTGATTCCGACAGCGCGTCCAAAAACACGTCGACGTTTACCCAGTTGGGACGGTACGCTGTGCCTATGATATACCTAGTACGTTTAATGTTTACATTTAACCACATCTGTTCTACCATACGGTTAACGTTTGGGTGAGGGCGAGCGCCAACTGTGATTAGTGATCCGCAAAAAGTATCGATACCTGAGTAGTATCGATACTTTCGTTTCGATACCAAGTATTTGAGTACTCGATACATTTTATTACGACACTTAGTAGGTATCGATACTTTTTAAAGTACTCGATACTTTCGCAAGCAAGATAAAGTGAAAACCATTTCCCATTTTATAACGATTTACCAAAAACCGGTTAAAAAAATCGTAAAACTTATTCACATTCACATCAAATCACTAGCACTACGGATTGTTTCTTGAAATCAACGCACACATCACATTCACTGAATATAGTCGGTTTATTTCTATATGCGTGCATTCGTCGAATATCATCGAATACAGTTTTAAACCAGACTAGAGCGCGCTTATGTCAATGTCACTGAGAAAAATTAAAAAGTTTGATTTTGTTTTGCGTTTTAAGAAATTATTGAGAGATAATGATTATTCGATAAGATAATTTAATCTAAAACCCCAAAAAGTGTTAAAAAAAATCTCTCGAAAACGAGATTGATGACAAATGTCTTATGAGTTTGACGTTTCGCACACGCTGCACTACCTCATTTTCGTATGCAATGATAGCGCGCTAAAGTGACGTCACTGATGACGTCACATCGCTTAAAAGAGTGAATATGAGCAAGTTTTGAACCGACTATTAGCGCGCTAAAACCGCACACAAAGCTCATGAGCAGGTTTTAATCCGTACTGTAGTTTTTCGCAAGAAGTTGCGGGGAATTCCCAACTAGTCAACATACTGTGTATTGGGTTGCCATTTTTTAAGGTTTGATACGTTTTCGCAACTTTTTGAGGAACAATTTTGATTGATTCCTTTCTATTTGTTAATTTGATTATTTTAATATGAAGATAAATCTTACTTAATAAGAATTACAAAACATTCTTCAAAAAATTATGAATGATTTAACACTTTTAAACTCATTTATGAATAAAATTTGTAAGAATTCTTTCAAAAAATATTGCAACACTTTTTTATTGGATTGGATTGGATTCACGTTCATGAATGTTTCACTTCACAAAAGTTCATGTCATCGTCGTTGGTAATCTGAAGACTGAAGTGAAGAAGTTGTTTGTGAGAGAAAGTGACCCTGAGCCAGTGAAAACTTTTAATTTTCAATGCCACCTCCAGGAGGAACCAGTGATGTATGGAAATACTTTAGGAAAATTGATGCAAATTCAGCATCATGTAAAATTTGCTTCAAAGTTTTGAAATCGAGTGGTAATACATCAAACTTAAAGAAACATTTGAGTACTCATTCACAAAGGTAAGTTGCTCTCTATGGATAGAAAGAAATATATAATTGTACTATTTTTATAAATTCTATGTGAACGCATATTATAATGAAAAATTTAGTACAAAATAGTACTATGTATGACTGGTCTTTTTAATTCAGTTCTTTCTTTTTTCAGTTCCAAAGAAAAAGCTTCATCAAAGAAAAAAACACCAAGTTTAACGAATAACCCCAGCACCAGCACGTCGCAGGATGAGGCCACTGCACAAGAAGAACGTATGTCAGATGATGTAACTATAGCCACTGGAGAATCAGAAAGGGCATCTCATGAGGCAACGGAGACAACTGCGAATCCAGCAAACACATCGCATGTAGCTGAAAGTGATGTTATAGAAAAAGCAAGCAGTGACAGTGTGCAAGTTTTGTCAAAATCCTCATCTTCTAGATCTTTTCAGAAGTCCCAATTGACCATTGAAGAGACATTCCAACGAGCTGCTTCATATTCAGATGGAGGTATTCGATATGAAACGTTTATTAAACACCTTCTTTATTTTATTTGTGTCGACAATAGACAATTTCATATTGTCCATGGAAAAGGATTCCAACGTCTCATGAAAATTCTAGCACCAAATATTAAAGTACCTTCTGAGGACACCTTGAAGAGAAGATTGGATGACCTTTACGACGTTGTTTTACAAAGGTTCGTCTCCAAATTTGCGACGTTCAGTGACAACGATAATTATGCATTGACCTTTGATATATGGTCGGAGATGATGAGCGCTCGAGGTTTCCTAGGGGTTACAATACATTATCTAGAAGGTAGTGAACTGAAATCTAAAATTCTGACAACTCAACCACTAGCTGAACGCCACACAGCTGTAAATATTAAGGAGCATATGGAAAATTGCATAAGCAAATTCGGACTGAAAAAGCAAAATATTTCAGCTGGAGTCACTGACAATGGCAACAATGTAGTAGCTGCTGTCAATTTATTACTCGATCCTGCCCGTCACTTGCCGTGTTTTGCTCACACAATTAATAGGGTGGTGGAAATTACGTTAGAAGCAGATGATGCAGACACTTTGATTCAAAAAGTTCGTAAAATTGTAATTTTTATTAAGAATAGTGTCAATCAAAGCGATTTACTGAGAAGCAAACAAGGCGCAAAAAAAAAGAAATTAAAGCTGGATGTCAAGACACGCTGGAATTCAACATTTTATATGTTGGAACGATACATAGAACTGAGAGGCATAGTGAACGAGACCTTACTGGAAACTCCAAATGCTCCAGATATTTTAACCGCAACGGAAAACAACATCATCCAAAAAATTATGCTTGTCTTACAGCCATTTGAATACGTGACTAGAGATATTTCTGGAGAGAAGTACTCGACCATGAGCAAAATTATACCAACGGTTAACTGCTTGCGGGAACAGATAAAAGACATTAAATATAATGGTGCCGATGAACAAAGAATCGTAGAACCACTGAAGGAGCGATTTTTAAAGAAAATCAACAACCGTTTCGGCCCAATCGAAAACAACCACAACTTGGCAGTTGCAACTCTTCTAGATCCACGGTTCAAAAATATTCATTTTTCTAATGCAAATGCATGCGCTCGAACTATTTCATTTATACGGAGAACGGTTAATGCCGATGACAATAATGGAAGCCCTCCTCCTACCATTCAGTCTTCGGAGTCAGAAAATGAGGAGAAATTTGACTTTTGGAGTCCACATAGGAAATTAGCATACAGAAGAAGAATTAGACAGCAACACGACGGAGAAAAGGATGAAATGGCGCTGTACCTTGCTAACCCAGTTTGCCCTTTAAAATCAGATATTTTTCAGCAGTGGGAAGACATGAAGTCAGTATTCCCGAAGCTCTATGCAATGTCTAGAAAATACCTGATTGTGCCAGGCACATCAGTGCCTTCAGAGCGACTGTTCTCGAAAGCTGGCGCAACAATGAGCGAAGCTCGCAATCGTCTTGCTGGTTCGAAACTTGATAAATTGTTATTTTTATCTGACTGTTCGGAAACAGACTGGGGGTTTTAATTATTTCTTTAATATTTTCTGTAATTTCTGTTGATTTGTAATAAACCACTTTTAACTAATTATTTGTCATGTTTTATTCAATACGTTAATTTTTTTTAAAGTACTCGATACCAAGTAGTATCGATACTTTTGACACGATACTTATACTGGTATCGATACTTTTGATGCGATACTTGGTATCGAGTAAGTATCGATACTTTCAATATTTTGCGGATCACTAACTGTGATACCGCGTCTAAGGGCTCCCGCACACGACCGAGAATCGGTGGCCGATTTTTTGTCGGCATCCCGCTCTGACGTGTTATCACCTGAATCTTCCGTCCTTGTCCTGGCCGATAATCGCCCACCGATTCTCGGTCGTGTGCGGGAGCCCTAATATAAAAACCCACCCCGCCTCCCCGCGAGCGCTGATGCGCATTGCGCGGGCCATGCGCTCGCGGCGAGTGTCTCTATCCGGGCACGACAGGTGCTCTCGCGTCCTCGCCCATTCGCAACCATGTTTCATTTATCGCTAGCAAGTCTAGGGGGTGGCGAAGTAGGGCAGCTTGAAATTCCTCGTGGTTCGTGCTAAGGGAGCCAACGTTTAGTAGACCAACACGTAGGTTGTTGTTAGCCATTGATGTTATTAAGTGATAAAGTATTCCAGCCAATTAAGTTACTGTAAATAATGACAAATGAATGCTGCCACAAACGTAAACAAACAAAGACTACTTCTCGCGATAATTTTATTGCATAATAAGTTTCTATTTCAAACGTTTGGTACCGCAGTGACTTCAGTCGATTACGAATGAATGTGCTTTTGTTTCTTTTCGACATATCATTAATGCTATCATGAACCAGACTATCTAAGTAGTTATATACAATAGGCATAACCAGACAGCACCATACTATTTGGATGACAAACAAAAGGTAGGCATTGACAGGGTACATAGGCAAAATGTTTGCAATAAACAAGCGACTTTTATATAAATTCAACTTTAGGTAGACATAGTAAAGCATTGTTCGCGTATATAAACACCATAAAAAGTTCAGTAGGAAAAATACAATAACAGTTAAACGAGCTAACGGGGCGACTTTGTAAAAAGGTCTAAGTCTTCCTCACACCTGAGTCGATACGCACGTGAACCCGGCTCATCAGTTTGTTTTGCATATATACGTCCTTCCCTAGTCCAGACAAACTTCCATTTGTGCATGTTTCCAGCTTCACGAGCCTTAGCGAAGAGAATACGATTTCTTTTAGTCAAACGTTCATTGACGAAGATACGCGTGTCACTAGGAGCAGATATACCGAAGTCAGCGGTGGTGATGTTGCGCCTGACCCTCACAGCTTTGAGTAGCTCGTCCCGCAGCGCGCGGCGCGCCAGGCGCAGCACGACGACGCGGGGCCGCCCGCCGCTGCCGCCGGTGGCCGCCGCTGGAGGCCTACCGACCCGCGACACGCTCACTATATCGTGCGAGTTAATTTGGACTCCTACTTTTTGACCGAGTGTCACTGCGACATGAAGTAGGGAATCAGATGCAATCTCGGGGACGCCACTGATTTCTAAATCGTTTGCTAGTTCCTGCTGTTCCCTATCGTTTAGATCTAGTTGCAGCGTTGTGATCGTCTCCTTCAAAGCCCGCGCCTCGTCGATACTTCCTGCTTGAATTCTGAGTGCCGCCAGTTCCGCTCGCAGGGCGTGATTGTCCCCTTCCAGATTCTGGACTGTACTGCTCATTTGTTTTAGCTCTGCCCTTGTGTCATTTATTTCACTCTGAAGAAAATCTGTAGTATGCGTGAAATCTGCCTTAAGCTGCTCAATAGCCCGATTAAATTCTGCCTTAATGTCCCTTGGGATTGCGTACTGAAGATTTTCAATTTTCGAGTTTAAGTTAGCCAGTTGAGGATCGAAGTAGTTTGCCATGAGTTCCAAAGTGACAGGGCCGGTACCGAGGGTAGGTGCAGCTGACTGGGCTAGCGATGACACGTTAAAACTATTTAGGGTGTCATCTGCCGTGCTGACGTTACCAGTGGGAGAAGAGTAGGCATCTTCCTGAGTAATTTGATGTGCTCCACGGACCGGAGTGTCATCTTTCTTACGACGGTTGGTATTCACATTCGTACATTCCTCGCATCGCCAGGCTTTAAGTTTCTGAGCGTTAGCCATATAATAGGCGGAAGTCATGTTCAAACATGCATAGTGGTAGGAATTTTTGCACGTAGTGCAAGCCAGTAATTCGCTGGTATACTTTATAGGCCTTTGACAACCCACACAACTCATATTGATGCAAGAAAAACCATTACATTATAAACTAACAGTAGAAGCAAGCATTTCTATAATATAATACAAATTAAAAATGTAGCAATAAAAATGTCATAATAACAAAACTATTATAAATGTCATAATAACAATACTACAATACGATATTTTATCTTAGCTCTCAAGGTGGACAACGCGCTTTTAATATATTCTTATTAGCTATATTTACAATTTGATTGCTATAAATTAATTGTCATCATTATTTCGTGTGGGCTTTAAGTTCAGTGATCGACCTCACAGAATCTGGTGTCAGATGCCTCTAACATGGCTCGTTTTAACGCAACTTTCGTTTAGAGTAGCCGGGACCAATGGCTTAACGTGCTTTCCAAAGCACCGAATCGTCTCACTTTTCGGACTATCAATTGATTCATTCTGCAATGATTCAGATTATTTTATTTAATGTACATTATTTACAGAATAATTGTTGAAAGTCATAACGTGCAGAATACAATGCAAATAGAGCGAGTCTACTACCGTTTTGGATCATGCTATGGCAGCGTAATGTCCTGACCAAACCGGCGACAGTCTCACATAGTGATTATTGTTCTGATTCAAATATTTTTATTTAATGTAGATTCTTTACACAATCCTCCACCTGCTACGATCTTGACATAGTTCCCTTGCTTCCTGTACTTTCATCAATCCTTTCATACAACCTAACCATTGGTCGATAGTTAAAACTGATGAGAAACCCATAATCCAAATATTGAAGATTGATTAAGTATATTGATAGTGTAAAGGCCCTGTCTGCAATCAGTTGTGATGTGACTGATATCGACATGCTGATAAAATATCGATAGACGATAATTTTTGATAAACATTTGAACTTATGATAAATTACGTTATCAGAAATAACTTCGTTAATAAGATAATCTTTGGTTTTCATAATCTTATGTCTAATCATGTCTGGTTGTAGATACCTCTGGTATTTACATCGTCATCATTCTCTTTATACAGAATATAAAAGAGAGGTGTGATAACACTAAAGGGTGTGAATCTGCCCATTAAACTGAACAACTAAACAACATAGGTCAAAATACGAAAAACCAAATTTGACTCAGTTGTGTCAGCTGATGCAGTTTCTATGGGAGGTCAAAAATTGATTTTTCCTATGGCCTATGTTTCTTGAGAAAAGTTGTTCAGTTTCGTGGGCAGATTCAAACCCTTAAGTTTATCACACATTTCCGTCACACGCTGTAGAGCAACTTTCCCTATGGAAAATGGCTCGAAATACTTCGATCATATATTTTGGTAGATCCTACATTTGCTCTTCTCTTGTTCCTAAATTCGTTGGACATATTTGTGCATGCTGTCCTCTCCTGTAAGTGATGAGGCACCTGTTCTTGTAAATTGTAAGCAACCTATGTAATCAATGTGCACTCTTTGTCATAAATAGATGCACGATTACTGCTCAAAATATGGCACCGTAAAATAAGGATTATGCCTCTTTTCTAGAGATGGGCCGAATGTGGTTTGAACCGAATTCGAACTTCGGCCGAACTTCGGTTTAATTTCGCCGCGCTTTCTCAAAAACGACATGCCGTGAGATGACTGCTAACTGTGATAAAATAATATATTTTACATCTCTAATATTCGGTAAGTAGGTCCTTATTACCCCCAAGTGGGGCTTGTAGGTGACCAATTAGCGCTCTAGGGTAATAATGTAGCTAGAAAAGCTCTAGGGCGGTAAGTAATTGAGTTTTGAAAGAGTGAAGTGTTTTTTTTTATTACTTACCGCCCTAGGGCTTTTCTAGCTACATTATTACCCTAGAGCGCTAATTGGTCACCTACAATTTGGTGGTAATTAGGACCTACTTACCTCACAATCGAGATGTAAAGCAGAGTAGTTAGCTCGGGTGTAAGCATCAATTGCACCCTCGAACTATAGGCGCCCTCGCTGCGCTCGTGCGCCTAAATATCTCGGGCTGCAATTGATGCCTTACAGCCCTTGGCTACTAATCTACTATTAAACCTGTTTGAAAAAAAAAAACACTCATAATTCTAAACCCTTAATGTTTTGTTTGTACTTTGTAAAATAAAAAGTTTATATCCGTTAGAAATATTTTTTTTAATTTGATTCTTTTTTGTTTGTTTTTTTATTAGATTTTTTATACTATTTTTGTTTTAATTTGATGTCTATTTATTTACGCAAATATTTTTCTGACTTCAATTAAGAAGAACTAAATTAATTTTTAATCACAATGCAAGTTAAGCTTTACATGTTCCTAACTAAAATAAATTACCACGAGTATATTAAGGCCTAATTTTATTTTACGGTTATGTTATGATGATATCATGAACAAATTCGTCCATGAAGAAATTATTTCTATTAATTTCAATCATAATAGAGATTATACTTGAATAATGATTTTATTTTAACACTTCCTGTGTTCGAATACTTATACTTTTGTCTTGCACCGAATGTTCGGCATTTAAACCGAATTTCGGCCGAATGTCGAAGTTCGTCTCAAGCTGCCGAAATTCGGTCAAACCGAATGTAAAACGAATTTCGGCCCATCCCTACTCTTTTCACTTTATGGCTCAATTTATAAATTTCAAAATTAGAACACACGAAAATGGGAATATAATTTTAATTTAATAGATGACCGTTGACAAAATTAGATTTTTAGGGTTCCGTGACTACGGACCTGCTCCCTTCCTCCTCCTCCTTCCTTGTTAACTAACAAGGAACCCTTATAGTTTCGTCATGTTTGTCTGTTGGTCTATTAGTACGGATATATTTCATTCATGTCGACAAAGTGGTAAATAAAATAAAATCTTGAAACAAAAATTGTACCTCCCCTACAAATGGGGTTGATTTTTAGGGTTCCAATACCAAAATGGTAAAAAAAAGGAACCCTTATGGTGCCGCTTTGTCTGTCTCTCTGTCCGTCTGTCTGTCACACCTGTATATCTCGGCAACCACTCATGCTATCGACTTGAAATTTGAAATAGTTTTAGGACATGGTTGTCCAACTTAATTGCACATGAAAGAATTAAGAAAAAATTATGATTCTTAATGTAAAGGGGGCCCATTTAGGGGGGGGCAAAATTTTAAATTATCGGTACTAGGTCGAGTGGGGTATCATATGAAAGGGCTTTTTTTGTACATTCTAAAATATATTTTTGTATTTTTTTGCAACCCTTGGTTTTCAAGTTATGATGAAAAATGTCAAAAAAAAATACCGTTCCCCCTCCTTATCTCCGAAGTTTGTAAATGGAAAAATCTGAATTAATTACGGTCGATAGACGTTTATGTAAATATAACAGCAAAAATAAAACGATCTTTCTAAGTTGCACAGTTTTTTAGAAATCTGCAAAAACCCTTTACAAACAAATTTAGTTTTGCGGTCCTAAAAATTGACTTTATTGCTTCCAAAAATACTAAAGGTATATCGGAACCCTTCGCGCGAGTCCAACTCGCACTTGACCGGTTTTTTTTCTCGTCAACCTCATTGTGTTGGGTGTTGTTGGATAGGTCTTTTAAAAATAATGCTAGTCTGTAAAGATCATTTTTCAATTTAGGGATCCGTTCCCAAAATATTTAGCTTAAAAGCGCAATTTTTCGTTGGATTCGGGTGCCCCCTGCCAGCTAAATGGTAGTAATCAGAATCTAGTCAAATAAGAGTTGTAGCAAAAAGTAACAAAAGCCAGCGTATAGGTCATCAAAGAAAATAAGGGTAGGTACCTACCTATAATATCAACCCTGAAAGATATTAATCTGCTCATGAAATTGGACTTTTTCTTACGGGTCGAAATACGAAAATAATTTTACATCTCTCGTATTCGGTAAGTAGGTCCTTATTACCCCCAAATGGGGCTTGTAGGTCACCAATTAGCGCTCTAGGGTAATAATGTAGCTAGAAAAGCCCTAGGGCGGTAAGTAATTGAGTTTTGAAACATTAAAGTGTTTTTGTTATTACTTACCGCCCTAGGGCTTTTCTAGCTACATTATTATCCTAGAGCGCTAATTGGTCACCTACAATTTGGTGGTAATAAGGACCTACTTACTTCACAATCGAGATGTAAAGCAGAGTAGTTAGCTCGGGTGTAAGCATCAATTGCACCCTCGAACTATAGGCGCCCTCGCTGCGCTCGTGCGCCTAAATATCTCGGGCTGCGATTGATGCCTTACAGCCCTTGGCTACTAATCTACTATTATTAACAAATAAATTTGGGCGATCATATGCTAAAACTATTCCAAATTTCAAGTCATAGGATGAGTGGTTGCGGAGAAAAACAGGTGTGACAGACAGACAGACGAATTCGCACCCTGAGGGTTCCGTTTTACCTTCCATTTTGGTTCTGAATCCTACAAATGAAAAAAATGCGATACATTACATTTAGAAAAGGTTTTTTAATTAATACATTCGTTTTTTAACAAGATAACAGCAAGATACTATGCGTCATAAGGTGAAGGTTCCTACAAACGAGTCTTAAGAGAGTTGTTCACGAACGATTGAGAAGCAGTAGAATTATCTTTCTGGGAATCGATCTGTAACAAAATAAATAGGTCTTTAAGTATCAAATTGTCGAAATTTTCTTACCGAATTTATGAGATTATAATTTCTAAAATTCCACAGCAATTTTTTTATCTGTCTTATATTTGAAAATCTTTATTTGTAGTTTGATATAAAAAATTAAAGGTTCGAAAATTGTTCGTCTTAAATATCGTCCGATTTCATCATTATATTTTTTACAGATATGTTTTTTTTTTTTCAAAATTAAACTTAAGCTTCTGTAAGCTGTCTTTCTAATCATGCTTAAAAAAAAGTATTAAAAATTAAAATTTTTATTTTTTTTAAATGGGCAGCAGCATCTTTCTGTGTATTTTACCATATCACATACTGCGGTCACCAACAACAGCGGTCGCCAGCCACATTGCTTACAAGCGTGGTGACTATGGTAAATCCCCTCCTAAGTACCACGCATTTTTGCTGGAGTTCTGGAGGGAGTTCCCTGTCCTGCAGTGGACGTGTTATGGGATGATATGATGAATAAAAAAATGGTTACTTACTATACTGCCGATTTGGAAGTATTTCAGGAAGGGTTCGAACACGTTGGCGTTCATTGCCTTGACAGCTGTAGTGGCGTCTTGGCCTGCGTGTGCCTCCAGAGGTGCCTTTCCTGGGGGGTGCTGGAGAAAAATAATAAATCTGCAATAGTATATTATGCAATTTAGTGAATAAAGGATTTTTATATATATATATATATATATTCTCATTCTCAACCCTAATGTTTTCAATAACCTTTACCTAGTACCTACGTAAAATGGACATATTGGTCTCACTAACTGGACACTGTCCCCTAAGATACAGGCTATATGGCTTAGCTTAGTTTGAGTTTAACTATTTAATTTTGTAAATGTATAAATTCATTTATTGTGCTTTTCGTTCAAAAACGGGTGTAGAATCAATAAATTTATTATGATTATTATTTAAAGCGAAGGCCAGAGATGAATCACAGAGATGAACCAGAGAGGATTCTAATGACTGAATCACGACCGTGGGGAGTCTCAGTTTATTCACTGTTTTCAGTGAATAAAAGAATATTTTTAGAGAAGAAATGGTATAAA
The DNA here is from genome assembly GCA_947532105.1 of Athrips mouffetella. NCBI lineage: Eukaryota > Metazoa > Arthropoda > Insecta > Lepidoptera > Gelechiidae > Athrips > Athrips mouffetella. The sequence continues at coordinate 810,870 of OX383968.1, read as the reverse complement.
TTCTTTTTTACTGCGGTATTTTGGTGATAAATAGAGGAATGAAACCCAGATAAAGAACAAACACTGGTTTTCGATACACAAATCTGCCCTGGGCGGGGATCGAACCCGCGGCCCACGGCGTCGAAGGCAGACACACTACCAACCACAACAACGGGACAGTCACTTTAAATCCATTTGCCATCTTAGTAGTGAGATCAAGTTCAACAATTTTTTTAAGACTTAATTACAACTTTAAAAAAATAGGTTCCTTTTTAACTGGACCGATTAGATGTATTTTACGGAATAAACGGAACTGAGAAAGAAGTTTGTTCAGAATCGAGAGTAGAATCAATTTCACGGGTTTTTGATAGAGGTAATTTTTTTTCTACTTGATTTTTTGCCGCTGCTATACTAAATATTTCTGTGGATACGCGCGCTGGTGGCCTGCGCCGCGCGGTTCATGAGCGGCGAGGAGGGGAGGGAAGTGGGCGTGACGTGCGTGGACTAGAACAACGATGAAACTAGAAAAATCATGAAACTTTTAAATTACAATATCTAGAAAAAAAAAACATTTTAAATATTTTTACGGGAATGGAAATCAGTATAGACATGATAACTAGTTAGATCGATTTATCGCCCCCGAAAACCCCGTATATTAAATGTTATCGAAATCGTTCGAAAAACCGATTACAAAATATACTGGGTTTAAAAAAAGTACGATGATCCTTCTAAGGGGTGATTTTATATCACTAAAAGATTGTAAAATAGTACATTAAGATGCAAGTGCGCTATTTTGCTCATTATACTCGAGGCTCAGGAATTGCAGCCCTAGCCGAAGGCGAGGGCGTGTTGGAGCCGAGAGTGTAATGACAACGCGCACGCGCACTCCTTGGTCTAGTGGTTAGAGGGCTCAGCTTTCGATCCGGAGGTTCTGGGTTCGATTCCCGGTGGGGACACTGTCAAACGAAAATCCCTTTGTGCGACCTCCCTAGTGTGGCTAGAAAATTGCAGGATGAATTACCTGATTTTCCGAAAATTTAGATGATTCCGTGCTTCGGAAGGCACGTTAAGCCGTTGGTCCCGACTCTTATCTAAAGATGTAGTCGTTAATGAGCCATGTCAGAGGCCTTTGGCGGCTCAACAACTCTGACACCAGGGTCAGTGAGCCTGCACATTATATTGAGGCGAAGTACTATTATTTTGTACTTATCATCATCATATCAGCCGAAACACGTCCACTGCTGGACATAGGCCTCGCCTAAAGATCTCCATGACGACCGGTCCTGCGCTGCTCGCATCCAGCGGCTTCCCGCGACCGCCACCAGATCGTCGGTCAACCTTGTGGGGGGCTTCCAACGCTTCGTCTTCCGGTACGTGATCGCCACTCTCGAACCCTTACGCCCCAACGGGCAACGTTTCGTATTGCCCTGCGCACTGCCAATTTAGTTTAGCGATTCTCAGGGCTATTTTTTAAGAATAAGAATAAATTTATTAATTCCACACAGAAATAATTTACAAAAGAGTGCACTAGAGGTTCCCAAACTAGGACGCAGCCTGTCTCTTGGGCAACCGATTAATAGTTACTTTATACATATAATTTACATAGGACTAGAGGGACGTTTAACATAGTTACATAGCTCAGTTGTAAGGAAGTTGACAAAGTCACAATTTAGCTAAATTAAATAATTTAAGTGATGTGTGCATGTGTGTGTGTGTGTGGGAGCGCATGTGTTGTGTATGTATGTGTAAATGTGGATGGTGTGACAGGTCTATTAAGGGATGATAGATTCGGTTTGGATGTAATTCATGCCAAGTAACCATATGTGAACCGCATCTTTTGTCTTTTTCATTGAGGAACCTTTTATATCACATACTTTAGCGACTTTATTATAAATGGAGGGGAATGCAAAGAACGAAAATTTGCTTGCAAAATGAGTTTTTATGGGCATTACTGGGATACTAAATGTCCTTTTTTGTAGCAACATGTATTATATATATATTGTTTTGTACTAATACTCACGTATTCGGCGAACTCAGTGATGTCATACACCATGTTGTTAATCACGATGTAAAGAAGATCCTTTCCTTTACCGTTGCACTTCGCTACTTCCACCCACGTGAAGTTTTTTTGCGGCTGAAAATAATTAGTTGGTTTATGTATGTGTATGTTGGTTGTTTTACAGACATATTGCACATAACATTCTCAAACACATCTAGCTATATAAAATTATAATAAAATAAACACAAACTTTTGCACCTTCTACTACATCACACAAATAAATACTCGCTCACACACGCTTTCATGATGCCCACGGCACAGGGTAACCTAGTGTGGGTGTCAAAACACATTACTCAGCATAATTTTATACAGTAAGCATATGGTGCCTATAATAAATATGTTTGTAATAACCTTGTTTGTAAACTTTTAATAAATATATTTGATTTGATTTGATGTAACAAACATATCTTAACATCTCATAATAATCCACTCCAATCTACGAAACTTTGTATACCAGTAAAAACATTCAAAAATTAAAACCAGTATAAGGTGAACTCAACCTGTATAATATTTACCATGTAGGTAGCACACGTCAGCTTCTACTGGTACAAAAAAGGGTTTTTACAAAATTGCCCGATTTAATTAGTAACAGCTTCAAATAGTCTATATAACTATTTAAATTTGTTTTCTCTAAATGTGCATTTAATGCAATCTCATGTCGTAGATTGAGTAGACTATGAAAAGTCCATTGTTAGACAAGGAGCTCCCTCCAGAATTTTACAGCATAAAATGCACAGCAGCATACATTGGAGTGATGTACCTACCATAGTCACTACGATTTTTACCAAAAAAAGTAATAACATCATCAAACAGTCAATTGATAAGACAGCTACTACAGATGAACAGGACAAAACTTCGAAAAGCGAAATACGAAAAACCAAATAAGACCTTCCATATAAAATACGCTATCAGTTTCTATGATAGGACGAAAAATGATTTTGTTCTATGACCTATGTTCCTTGGGAAAAATTGTTCAGTTTCATAGACAGATTCACACCTTTAGTCACACCTTTCTGGTACACGCTGTATACATAATATCATGCCTCTTTCCCGTCAGGGTAGGCAGAGACCACAACCCTCCACCTGCTACGATCTTGATATACTTTCCTCGCTTCCTGTACTTTCATCAACCCTTTCATAAACGCTTTTCAGTTTAGGGTACTTTTGGGGACATTGTCTGAAAAAAATGTATAATTATGTTAAAGTCAAAACCCTTAACCAGTAAAAACCTTATTGACCGGTAAAATTAGTCAATAAGGTTATTGACTAGTGTCGGTCAAAACCCTTATTGACTGATTTCGTTTCTAGCACTCGCCGGCTGCTCTGGCGGCACGATCGCTTCGCTCGCTGGCTCGTGCGTGGTGGTCGCAAGATAACCTAACCCAACCAAACCGATCCCGTCAATACCCTTATTGACTAATTTTACCGGTCAATAAAGTTTTTGACTGAGTTAAGGGTTTTGACTGTAACATGTATTTAAATGAAATAAATTTATGCAAGTATGAGTTGTCTACTTACATCTTTAGACTTGTCGTGGAAGTGTTTCATGAGCTCTGCAGTGCGCTGGATCTTCTTCTCCAGGTCCTGAGGGTCCGACGCGAATTTGATGGTCTCTGGGATTGCAGCTGCAAATTCGTCTACTTCTTTGATTGATGCAGCTGAAACAGAGGAAAAAATGCGTATTTTTTTTCGATCATCTTTTGCAGGATTAGTGACCGACCCTAAAAATTCTGGTGTCTGAGTTGTTGAGGCGCCCAAGGCTTCTGACACTGCTCATTTAACGGCTACTACCATAGATAGTTACCTGTGTAGTGCCGGCAAAGAATAGCAAGAACCCATCTCTACCCGTGGGTGTTGTAAGAGGCGACTAAGGGCTTATGAACTGGAGGATTGGCAGCAGAAACTTTCTATAAATCGTACCATCTTACATACTGCGGTCACCAATAACAGCAGTCGCCAGCCGCGACGCTTACAAGCGTGGTGACTATGGTAAATCTCCTGCATAGACAGCTGCTGCTGCTGCTAGATAGAAGCCAGGACCAACGGTCTACGGTGTCTTTATTGTTTTTTAGTTACAAAAAAGTGACCTTTGTTTGACAGTGTCCCCACCGGAAATCGAATCCAGAACCTTCCGGATCTAGAGTCGAACGCTCTAACCACTTGACTATGGGGGCTGTTTTACTATGTAATTTACATACCAAAGCCGCCACATACCTCTACTTTTGTTCATAATACCCGTGTCCTCCTAAGCACGGAATCATCTTAGGTCCTTATTTTACTTACCGATGAGCATGCATGAAAGGATTGATGAAAGTACAGGAAGCGAGGGAAGTATGTCAAGATCGTAGCAGGTGGAGGACTGTGGTCTCTGCCTACCCTACAGGGAAATAGGCGTAATGTTATGTATGTATGTATTTTACTTACAACAGCCTCCAAGGTCTAGTGGTCGGAGGGTTCGGCTCTCAATCCGGAGATTCTAGGTTCGATTCCCGGTGGGGACACTCTCAAACAAAATCCCTTTGTGTCACCTCCCCAGTTCAGTTAGGACATTGCAGGATGAATCACCTGATTGTCCGAAATGTTTAATGTTTTCGTGCTTCGGAAGGCACGTTAAGCCGTTGGTCTCGACTACTATCTACTGATATAGTCGTTAAAGAGCCATGTTAGAGGCCTTTGGCGGCTCAACAACTCTGACACTAGGGTTAGCGAGGTCGGTCATCGACCATATAAGCCCACACTATATGATGATGATGATCTTATTTTTCGGATAATTCAACCTGCAATTTCCTAACTAATTTGGGGATAGGCTAACAAAGTGATTTTTAATTGTCATCTTATTCTTTCACCTGTTGCAACACTGACGCACACATAGACAAAAGTCAACCCATGGCATTTTTATTCTGCGACGCCATATTATAAGCTACATAAGCTACATTCGAGTACTAGTCCATGTAACCAGAGACGGTTTTAGGAATAACAGCACGCAATCATATTTGTTCTATATTTCTCATAATTTGTATCTTATAATTTTAAGGTTATTAATTCTTAGTGTTTGTTGGTTTTTATTTGTGTGTTAAATTTTATAGAAATTTTTTGTATATTTAATTTTGCAACTTAATTAATTATGCAATGTACTGTTTTAATTTTTAGGATATTCAAACACAATTTAAATTGTTAATGAATTAAATAAATGAAATGAAACAAATAATAAAATAAAATTATAAAATTGTTTATTTTCTCTCACAATTTTTAGAGGTAATTTAAAGTAATGAGTGAATACAGTTGGCGTGGTAGTGAGAGACGGGAGCCTAAACTAGGTTATCCTGTGTCTCAGGACTCCTGGTCTCCACCCCTCGGACATAAGTAAAAATTTTTCAAAATTTAAAAGTTAAAGAGTTAAACACGAAGGTAAAACAAACACTTACTTGAAAAACCTTACCTACAAAAAAATGTATTTATTTGTGACAGTTTTGTAATAGTGTAAAGCTATATATAAATGCCATATCGCAGCATTGATGTAAAACAATACTCAGCAACAATTTTAAACCAACGTATCCAATTTAACTCATTATGTGTAACAAATTTTCAGTTTTATTATAGGTTAAATTTAGAAGCCATGCAGTTATTTTTGCTTTATTTTCCCTTTTCGTAGAAAGGTATAAATTGAGATGTTTATTTATTTTATTATAAAGTACCCCTCCCCAATAGTAGAAAAAACGCTGCGCGAAACTAGTTCTAACCGCTATTTGTGAAGAAACGGTATAATATCTTCTGGATTGGTGTAGCAAGTAGGAGTTGTCGAACGGTACAAGACTGTGTTGGCGAAGTGTGCAAGCTAGAACGAAAAGCTTTCGAACAGAGAGCACTTTTGATTCCTCATATAGCTTGTCAGTAGGAAAAAGACGTGGTTTGTAGAATGAAATCTTCAGAATAAGTCTTTGAGCTCTCTCTAGTTCTATAAGTTTCGTTTTCGCAGCGCCACCCCACGTCGTAACACAATATGACAGCAATGACTGGACTAGTGACTGATAGACCAATTTCATTATTCTTTCATCAGCAATATGGCGTAGATTTTTAAAGATGAATGTAAGTTTCCTAATTTTCTGAGCAGTAGCATGGATATGTTCTTCAAAAGTTAAATTTTTATCTACAATTATTCCCAAATAACTGATTGAATTTGTTTGCTTGATTGAAGTACAATCGCATCCTACTGTTGGTGGATAACTGCACATGTGTGCTTTTAGGCGGGTAGTTGGGATATTACGATTTTGAATAGAAAAAATAATGAATTTGGTCTTGTCCGCATTTAGTGTTAACGCATTGTGATTGAGCCATTGACAAACCATGTCAAAACCTGATTGGGCATGCTCAAACAATTCCTTCCACGTATCAGCATAAAAAGTAAGTGCAGTATCATCTGCGTACGATGTTATTTTGCAATTTGGTATGCGTAGCTGGCAAAGTTGATTTATGTAGCAGAGAAAGAGTGTAGGACCCATTATGCTGCCTTGAGGGACTCCACATTCAATCGGAAGCTCAGAGCTGATAATATTATCGATCATGACACACTGTCTTCGGTCGGTTAGATAGCTTGAGATCAGAGAGAGCTGGTTGCCTCTAATGCCCAATTTTGCCATCTTTTTGATAAGGTTGGGGATAGAGACCGTGTCAAAGGCCTTAGCTAGGTCTAGGAAGATTGTAAGACATTTTTTATTTTTATCCAAGGTGTTTACTACAAATTCAGTGAACTCCAAAACAGCGTCATCGGTTGACTTGCCAGCTCTAAAGCCAAATTGAGACTTAGAAAGTAAGCAGTTCCCTTCAAGATATTTTACAAGTCTGGAGTTAATAACGCGTTCAAACACCTTGGATAGTGTTGTCAAGATAGAGATCGGCCTATAGTTATTGACACAGTCTCTATCACTAGCCTTAAATATGGGGAGCACTAGTGCTTTTTTTAAGGCATCGGGGAAAGTTCCCGTCTCCAAGGACCTATTTATAAGGTAAGTCAGCACAGGTGTGATGATTTCACTGACAGCTTGTAGGGCTTTGGAGCTTATAGAATCCCAACCAGATGCACAGTCTTTTTTTAAATTCCTGATGACTCTTTCAATTTCCTCATAGTCTGTTGGTAGTAATACAAACGACCTATTTACACTTTCATCAGGGCAGATCTGCGCAGACAGCGGTAGAGTGGCGGCGTTAGAAGTATTATTAGATAGCTTTTTGCCAATACTGACAAAAAATTCGTTTACTTCATTAATAGCAACATTCTTGTCTCGACCCGACGACAACAACTGTTTCGATGAAGTATTTTGCTTAGACAAGTTCGTGACCTGTTTTATCGTGTACCATAATTTTTTAGAGTTATTCTTTACCATCTGTAACTGGTCTTTTTCATATTGCCGTTTTAACTTTATTAGAATGTTGTTACAATAGTTACGATATATTTTATAGGTTATAATTAGGATTTCATTGTTAGGTTCTTTTCTTAGTTTCTTATGTAAATAATCTCTATTCCTGATACATTTGAGCATTCCCACTGTTATCCACGGTTTGATAGTAACTTTGCTTCTAGGCCATTTTATGCTTAGTGTGTTATTAATAATAGCCCTCGTTAAACATTCAATAAAAGAACTAAAAGCCAGGTTAGGATCACTTTGTTCTAGTATACAATGAAAATTAATACTTGCAACCTCAGATTTAAAGGTTGTTAGGTCTAATTTTGATTTTGTAGGTTTACAGCTTGTAGCAGTAGCCCTAGTTTGTAAACAGAACAAGATGGAGGAATGATCCGTCAAAGTAGTCGTTAAATTAAAAGAGATGGAGGGCAATTTGGACTTTAGCAGAACATGATCAATGCAGCTTTCTCCTCTCGTGGGGAAATCGTATGCTGGCATCAGGCCATGAAACAGAGCGAGATCTAAATAATTATTCGTTTCAGAGCATTTTTTTAGCAAATTAATATTTAAATCGCCGATTAAAATTATATTTTTATAATTATTAAGAGTAATTAACAAATTATTTAATGAACTGAGGAAATTATCTAATTTTGTATAACAAGGAGGTCGATAAATTGCAATAATTGCCGTGTCGGAGGACTTTATAACAAGACAGTTAGCTTCTTCAAAAGGGGGTTCCGTGACCGTACACTCTAGTTGGTTTAGGATGTATACGATTACCCCATCATTTTGGTTGTAACAGTAAGTGGTTTGGTGGGTGTTAAAGCCGCTTAAAATGAAATGAAATGAAAATATAGTTCAAGCGCCTTTTCGGAAGGTCTACTAGCATGTCACCGCTCTCATTCTCCCCACATGCTCATGAATTTATCTTACACCCAACACGAATCCTTCCTCAACGACATCACATACTATTCCAAACTGACAAGACGTACGCACGAGACGAGAAGCACGAGAAATAAAACCAGTGTAAGCTGATCTAGCGCTACACTACAAACGCCCTCAACCAGAGACACTCAAGGCCAATGTGTGTACACCGATGTGCAGCCGTGTGTACAAACTAATACCGTCTTCACATTTACCGTCTTTACAAGAAGCCATCAAATTCAAAACTGCTTTAACAGTCTAAAGACGGTTAGTTCGGTAATCGATACGAGGTAAATATTTAGGCAGAAGTTTATTTCAATTCTAATCGATTAAAAAACAATTACCCTGGATGCGGCCCATACTTTGCTACGTTATCTATGTGTGTGTATTTGCCACGCTATTGAAGAGCTAATCTTCAGTCTGCTAGCCCCCCCTTTATATGTCTGTGGTCCTTTAGCTTAGTGTTGATGAGGATTCCGCTTCCGCATCCTCATAACGCGGAAGTTCCGCATTTTTCAGACTTCCTCAACCGCTACCGATACCCTATAAAAGCAAGTTAAAAATTCCTCATCCGCTTTCGCTTCCTCTTAGAAATGAGGAACTTATGAGGAAGGCTCAGTAGCGACTTGTAGCGCGCTTTGAGAAAATTTGTGTGAAACTATCAATATTTTTTTTAAAGTTGTTCAGTTTCTTTATTTCACTATCCTCTTAAAATATTATACACTATTTTTGTAATACCCTATGTATTACTTCCACTCTTCTCAACCTTCCTCTTCCTCAACCGCTTCCTCTTCCGCATCCTCTTCCACATAAATATATCATGAAATATCCTCATCCTTTAAAATTGTACTCTACACTTCCTCTTCCACTTCCTCTTCCTCATAACCACTTCCTCATCAACTCTATTTAGCATGCATAATGTTCTTACTTGGCATACGATTCGGTAATAAAAATAATCAGTTTTATGTTGACTGTACAAAACGCGCCAGGTTGCGCCCAGGCAACCTTGTGTTTTCAGACTCATCTTTTCATCGTGTTAGCCTAGATGGGTCACTTTTTGGTAAGCGATGAGGTAGGGTTGCGCTAGTTCATAATCTATGAATTGAGAGCCGAAAGCTATTAGAAATTTTAAATCATAAATAAATACTAGGTTGATCAATAAATTCTTGAAAGAGGATACTTATAAAAGCGTTACATGCATGCGATCTATTTTGTTCGAATCTTAAATTCATCAGTAGCCAAAGGCAAAAAAAAAAAGAAAAAAAAAACTATTACCAATAATATTTTTTGAACTTCTTATATGGCGGGAATTCGATTCGTACACAAAATGGAAAAGCTCGAACTTCGTGCGGTTATTAAATATTTCTGCCTGAAAATTTTTTCTACTAAATGTGTTTTTGAAGAATTGCAGGCTACTTTGGCAGACAATGCTCCGTCTTATTCGACAGTAGCATACTGGTGCGCCGAATTTAAACGTGGCCGCCAAAAGCGACACGCGTACAATCGACGCCAGCAGCGCGGAGACCAGCATGAGCAGACCGCTGTGAGTGACGTCATCGTGGTGGCACCACGGCAGCACATCGATGAGAGCGTGGTGACTGCGAGTAAAGACATCACCACGTCGCCAATGTCGCCAACACATGATGCCGCCGCGCGTGAGCAAACTGCTGTGAATGACGTCATCGTGGTGGCACCACGGCAGCACATCGATGAGAGAGTGGTGACTGCGAGTCAAGACATCACCAAGTCGCCAATATCGCCAACACATGATTCCGCCGCTGGTGGCGCCACGGTGGAACAGCAGCCACCTGTCGATAACAGCACAGAGACCACGGATGGCGAGGACTTTTCGTCGACTTCCAATAAAAAGAAGACCTTTGTATATTCAGACAGGATAGGAGTAGGTCTAGGGTCTATTTTTAATTACTGCCATAATCAGCAGGTGACCAATATTTGCTGTCCCGATATTACTTTCGATGGAAGACCATTTCTTACAAGAGTAAGAAAGATTGCTGTAGGCAAGTTTGACATAAACACCACTGTTGTTATCGTGGTAGGCAATCATTCTGACATAAGTAGATTAAAATTAAACAATTTTGTGACATTGTTAAACAAGATACAGAGTGAAACTAAGTGTAGGTTTATTCTGTGTAACTTCCCATACTGTTCAAATGTTACTGAGCAACACAACAAATGTATACACAGAATGAATTTACATTTACAAAATTTGACAAGTCGTCATAGTGACATTTTATATCTTGACATGAATATTTTTGTAAGTTATTTTAGATTGACAAAGGATACTATGTATCTGCCTCTTAAGTTTAAGAAAGACCTGGCTACATTGATAGCATATAATATTTCTGACTCTGTTATAGGAAGTTATACACAAAAAACTTCTATAGTTAGTAACATTACTAACACCAATTCTTTAAACTAGTTCATACGACAAAAGAGGGTTTTTCTACACAAAATTTTACTGAAGTAAATGAAAAAAAACCTTCTGGCAAAAAACTTCCTATAGCAAAGACAAAGGAAAAATCTAATATTTTGAAAATTTTACATCAAAATATTCAAGGTTTTTCTGGAAAAATTTTAGAATTAGAATTATTCTTAGAAAGAACAAAATTTGACATTATTTGTCTGACAGAACACTGGCAAAAAGACTATCAAATGTTGATAAATTATGAAAATTATTGTATAGCCAGTGCTTTCAATCGAAAGTCTGCTTTACACGGTGGATCACTGATTTTAGTTCGTAACAGTTTTAAGATAAAGAACCGTAAAGATATTGTTCGACTTTCGGTTGAAAGATGTATTGAAATATCTTGTGTTGAGCTGGACAAGCATGTTGTAGTATGCGTATACAGACCTCCCGCTTTTCAAAATTTTTCAATGTTCGAGTTAGTAATGGAAGATGTTTTAAAAATAGTGACAAAAGAAAATAAGTTTGTGATAGTGTGTGGTGACTTTAACGTCAATATCTTAGAAAATAATACCTATAGTAACAAACTTATAAGTCTTTTCAAATGTTTTAATTTAGAGCATGTATTTTTTGAACCTACAAGGGTGACGTCATCCTCGGCTACCTGTATTGATAACGTCTTTTGTAATTGCGATTATTTTGAGAAAAGTATCATAAACTCGCTTCAGTCTGACCACTCTGGTCAAAGTGTTACTTTTAATTATTCTCGAGTAACCCAGAATATAGATATAGAAACCAGGAGCCTAGCGAGCGGTAGGTTAGAAAAGTACAAAAACACGTTGCTAGAAAAACTGCCCTGTCACAATTATAATACTAACAACCCTAATAACTCATATGAAGATTTATTCACATTGATTAATACTGAATTCAGTAAAATTTTCACTATTAGAAAAAAGCAAATTATTGTAAAATTCAAATTCAGTGACTGGGCTACCGCTGGTATTCGCAAAAGTAGAGAGAGACTTTTTGAATTATATGAGCTTAGAAATTATTCAAATGACGACAATTTCATTGAATATGTCAAAAATTATTCAAAATTGTTTAAATTAGTTTGTTTAAAAGCAAAATCATTTTTTCTACGGAAAAAAATACAGTCTGCTGATAACAAAAAAACCGGCCAAGTGCGAGTCGGACTCGCGCACTGAGGGTTCCGTACCACCACATAAACATAATTGTATTAGTTGAAATTTCAGTAAGTTAATGTGCTATATTTTTTGAGTCCGACACGCGCTTGACCAAATTTTATTATTTGTTGTTATTTTATAGCGTATGCCCTATAAACATACCAATTTTCAAGTTTGTACGTGTTCCCGTTTTTAAATAGAACTAAAACAAAAATCGCCTCAGCAACCATCCAACTTGACCCCTCTCTTATATGAATGTTCTTGAAACGGGAGCTCACCACAATTGGTTACCATTAGTTGTGAGAAAAGTTGTAATATTTATTGATTTCAGACTTTTCCCATTATTTGTACTGTGAGACCTAGCTTCTTGCCAAATTTCATAATTTTAGGTCAACGGGAAGTACCCTGTAGGTTTTTCATTTTTGAACTAATGTATGGAGATGAGGACATAAAATGCCATATCTTTTGATTGCGTCGTTGTAAAAAATTGAAATTTTCAGATCTTGTGTGGTTCATGGATCCTAATATATGGTATTAATTTAAACCTGATACCTTTACCCGTTCGTGAGATAAAGGGTCTTGACAGACAGACAGACAGACTGACAACAAAGTGATCCTATAAGGGTTCCGTTTTTTTCTTTTGAGGTACGGAACCCTAATTAAGGCTGTATGGAATGTTATAAACAGTGAAACTGGAAAAGTGAAACCGCGTGACAATCAAATCACACTTCATACAAATCGCGGAACTATTAGTTCAAACGTAGAAGTGGCTCAAGAATTCGAAACCTTTTTTACTAATATTCCTTTGAAAACAACAGAGTCACTCAATTCATCATCTTCACTTGCTAGCGATTTACTTCAAAAGAATGTGGACGCCTGCGAAACTGAATTTGGGTTTAATCATGTCACCCCTAACGAAATTGTTAAAGCCTTTAAAAGTATTAAAATGAAAACCACTGAGGACCTATGGGGAATGTCAGTAAAAGTCTGTAGTGCGATCATTGATACTATATCTCCATATTTAGCTGTTATATTCAATGATTGTGTCGATCATGGTACATTTCCTGACTTAATGAAAAAAAGTAAAGTAGTTCCATTATTCAAAGCTGGTGACAAAAAGGATCCCAGTAATTTTAGACCAATATCAGTCTTACCTGTACTTAGTAAAATTTTTGAGAAGGTCATACTCAATCAAATGCTTTCACACTTCAATAGAAATAACTTACTACATGACCATCAATTTGGTTTCACGAAAGGGCGCAGTACAACGGATGCCGGGACTGCACTTTTAAAATACATCTTTTGCGAGTGGGAAAAATCTGAAGATGCTATTGGTATCTTCTGTGATCTATCCAAAGCATTTGATTGCGTAGATCATAGCACATTGTTGCTAAAACTTGAACATTACGGTGTTAAGAATAATTCACTTAAACTACTTAGGTCATATTTGGAAAACAGGATTCAAAAGGTACAAGTAAACAGGACGAAATCACTGGGATCTGTTGTCAAAATTGGCGTACCTCAAGGGTCCATATTGGGGCCATTTTTATTCCTTATTTATATTAATGACCTTCCTTCTGTGGTGAAGAATCTGTCAAAGATTGTGTTATTTGCTGATGATACTTCATTAATATTCAATGTAAGTAGGAAATCACAAAATTATAACGAAGTCAATGATGCACTTCGACAGATTCATGCATGGTTTACTGTTAACAATCTAGTCCTAAACGCCAAAAAAACTAAACGTATTAAATTTGCACTACCAAATGTAAGGTCTACTTCACATAACATAGTATTGAATAATGAACCATTAGATTTTGTAAATAGTACAGTTTTCTTAGGGTTAACACTAGACTCTAAACTTCAATGGGGACCTCATATAACGGCTCTTTCTGGTCGATTGAGCTCGGCTGCATATGCTGTTAGAAAAATCAGACAACTTACTGATGTAGCTACTGCAAGGCTGGTTTACTTTAGCTACTTCCATAGCATTATGTCTTATGGCATACTGCTTTGGGGCCGAGCAGCTGATATACATTCAATATTCGTTTTACAAAAAAGGGCTATAAGAGCAATTTATTGCCTGAAGACTCGTGATTCCCTGAGAGAACTGTTCAAGGAAATCAACATTATGACAGTGCCATGCCAGTATATCTATGAAAATATAATGTATGCTAGAAAGAACATTCATCAATTACCTAAAATTTGTGACAGGCATAATTTTAATACTAGAAATAAGCATAAAATTGATCAACCATATACTAGATTAACTAAAGTCAATACATCTTTCGTTGGTCTGTGTATACGATACTACAACAAAATACCTGACAATATAGTGCAATTACCTGAGAGAAAGTTTAAAGAATGTGTAAAGCAAACGTTATGTAAAAAAGCTTACTATAGATTGGATGACTATATGAATGACAAAGAGGTATGGTGCTCTGATATTCCAGCGAAACACAAGAAACACATTGTAAAAAGCCGACTCTTAAAGTAGGCCGTGCTGCAGTGGTTTCTTGCCGTTTTTTTTACGCTGCCATAGCACGATCCGAAACGGCGTAGACTCGCTCTATTTGCATTGTATTCTGCATGACATTCAATAAGTATTCTGTAAAGAATCTACATTGAATAAAATTATCTGAATCTGAATCTGAATCTGCAGAACCGCCTGCAATGACGATGCTCGCTCCGGGCGGCCAACAACGGCCGCTACGCAAGAAAATGTTGATAAAATCGAAGAAATCGTTTTGAAAGATCGACGTGTGACCATTCGTTATTTAGCTGAGGTTCTAAAGCTTTCGTTTGGGACAATTCAGTCTATATTAACTCATAACTTAAATTTCAAAAAGGTGGCCGCGCGCTGGGTTCCCCGAATGTTAACAGACGCCCAGAAGAAGACAAGAGTTGACATTTCAAAGCAAAATTTAGCTATCATTGAAGAGAATCCAGATTCTTTTTGTGCTCGTTTCGTAACCGTTGATGAAACATGGGTACAACATTTTGACCCGGAAACGAAAAGCCAAAGCAAGGTGTGGAAAAGACCGTCTTCTCCGCCAGCCAAGAGATTCAAGGTGTCTGCGTCCGCAGGAAAGATAATGGCCTCGATCTTCTGGGATGCGGAAGGTATAATAATGATCGACTATTTAAGGAAAGGAGAGACAATTACTGGAGAGTATTACGCATCATTAATCAAAAAACTACGTGAATTGCGTGCTGGAGTGCTTTTTCATCACGATAATGCCCCTGCCCATAGATCTGATGTGGCAGGCGCTGCCATCCAAGCGGCTGGATTCCAGTTGATGCAGCACCCACCATATTCTCCGGACTTAGCGCCGAGTGATTTCCACCTTTTTTCTCACCTGAAAAAGCAATTGCGTGGTACAAAATTTGATGGTGACGATGAGGTGATCTATGCTGTAGAGGCCTTTTTCGAGTCCCAGGATCAAGCCTTTTTTTCTAAGGGAATAAACCAGCTTGCAAAACGCTACTCAAGATGTATTAGCTTAAAAGGTGATTACGTTGAAAAATAAATACAATTTACATATACTTTTCCTAGAGTTTCATTGCGTTTTCAAGAATTTATTGATCAACCTAGTATAACAGACCTTACAAACCCACAATGTACTGATTAAATAGGTTGTAGGTATCTGTGTGGGGCACGGGTGTGGGAAGTATAATACGAACACGGATGAGGTTGAAGGACATGTTAATTCCAATCTGTTCAGTCAACAAGTCTCGTTGACGCGACGTAAGTAAATATCACGCACTCTACCATCAATTACTTATTCGTAAGCGGTGGTGATACCATCCCAACTACGATCTTTGTACAGTCAAATGTTCGTATAAAACTTGTTTCAAAATAGGTATAAACAACCATGAAACCGAACAACTTTTCCAAAGACACATGGATCAAAATCGGAGATTTTTTTGGCTTCTCCATATAAAATACTCTGTCGACTGTTGAAGGTTTTGTATGAGGAAGCCAAAAAAATCACCGATTTTGACCCATGTTTCTTAGGAAAAGTTGTTCAGTTTCGTTTTTAGAGAAAACCCTTGAGTTGTCGCACGCTTTTGTATTTACACCCTGTATATACAAGGTAAAAGGGATAGTTTACCGAAAACTGAAAGGGCGTGATCAGTCAACGAAATTTAACAACTTGCAGTGACTGAAACTTTCCAGAAAATTAAGGATCAATCTATATCTCCATATAAAACTGTAAACTTGATTGGACAGTTTGTATGGGGAGGCGGATTTGTATTTACATTTCCTGAAAGTTTCATTCACTGAAATTTTTCCAGTGTCGTTGACTGATCACCTCCTCTCAGTTTTCGTAAAATAACGAGTGTAAGGGACGGTGTACCGAAAACTGAAAGGGCATGTTCAGTCAACGAAACTGAACAACTTTCCCAAAGAAACATTTCTGGGAAATGAAAAAAAATTTTGACTTCTCCATACAAACTGTTCCACCAGAGTGAGCAATTGTTATGGAGAGGTCAAAATTTGTTTTCATTTCCCAGAAATGTTTCTTTGGGAATGTTGTTCAGTTTCATTGACTGAACATGCCCTTTCAGCTTTCGGTACACCGTCCCTTACACCCCGTGTATATCTTACAGTTACAACCCATATTTCATCATCATCATAACATCCCATGAAACGTTCACTGCTGGACAGATAGCTCCCTCCAGAACTCCAGCGAACGCGTGGTACTTAGGAGGGAATTCACAAATAGTCACCACGCTTGTACGCGTTGCAGCTGGCGACCGCAGTATGTAAGATGGTACTATAGCGAACACGAGGACCGGGGTTATTATAAAAGAGACGCTCGGAATCGTATTTATGTTTTATATTCTTTTTTTTAAATGCAAGCTAATAGCAACGTCCGTACCCAGCCGTGGGCAGGAGTTGACTGGCGACTGTTTTCAGAACGTGACGTCATTATTCGAAATCAAATTCAATTTTAGAAATACTCGCCAGCCAGCTCTGCTAAAAGAAGGCTTTCGAGGAGGATCACTACATTATCCTCCCCCCGCAACGTCCGTACCCAGCCGTGGGCAGGAGTTGACTGGCGACTGTTTTCAGAACGTGACGTCATTATTCGAAATCAAATTCAATTTTAGAAATACTCGCCAGCCAGCTCTGCTAAAAGAAGGCTTTCGAGGAGGATCACTACAGTACGATACACAGAAAGATGCTGCTGCCCATCCTTCGATTTATAAGCCGATATACAACGTGTTAATGGAATAAGCGAAACCCTCATACACCCCAACTGATTTTTAAATAATCCATTTAATCCATTCCCCTAAAAAAAATCTTAAAAATAGTTTTTTTTTCTAGATATTGTTATTTTAAGGTTTCATCATAGTTATAGTTTCATCGTTGTTCTAGACCGCGCACTCCGCGCTCGCTTCCCTCCCCTCCTCACCGCTCATGATCCGCGCGGCACTTTTCGTATTTCGACCTATGTTCCTCGGGAAAAGTAGTTCAGTATCATGAGTACATGCATATCTTTTGCTATCAAGAACTAGTTAAAAGTCACCTACGCTTTAAAAGTTTTTAAAAATGTACCTACTACTGTGAATGTAGCGGGTAATTTCGTGTTACACATTTTTATAGTCGACGTACAGTTCGTAATAAAGTTAACAATCAATAGGAGACGCTATAAAGCCAAGTTGTAACATGTTGTGGAATTGGCCACTCGTAAAATACTAACATCGCACTTAGGGGTGTTAATTCCTTATTTTGCAAACTAGTACTACGAGTACCTATCAATATTCTGTGAACACATTAAACATAGACCTGGGCGACCGAGCTTTGCTCTATAATAGCTGCCTAAACATTAAAATATTATCGGGTGAGCAAGCTATGCTACCCGCCAACAGATGGCGCTGTAGGTTTTTGTCTAAAACGCAAATGCTTAAAAACATGGGGAAAATGAATTTTCCCAAACATGAAACCTAGCTAGATCGATTTTTCGCCCCCGAAAACCCCCTTACGGTTAATTTCATCAAAATTGTTAGAGCCGTTTCCGAGAAACCGATTACAAATATATATACAAATATTACTCGTTTAATAGTATAGGATATAAAAGAGCGAGTAGGTTTTTCTTAGTGTCGCTTCTTTTTTTTTCCACATGGCGCCACTTTGTTTGTGAAGCGACGTAAGTGTAACTGACGTCATTCAGAGATTTTTATTATCCTACAATGAATAAAGAACATTTTGATTTTGATCACGAAGTCTTCCAAAACTAGGAAAGCTATTGTTTATGCCTGTAGGAGACGACGAAACGAAATAAACATATTTTCTAGATATAATACCTCATTTTAAAAAACTAATTTCCCTTGTACATGCACATAATGCAGCACGTGTAGCACCCTTTTCCAAATTAGTCAAAACTTTTTTGCGGCCAAATTCTGTCTTGTTCTTTAGCAATATCCAAGATACTGGATCTTGCCCTACTTTTCCAAGATATTTGATTACATCTTCATACATACAAAATACAAAAAGAAATCTCCGACTACCATATATCTCCACACGGTAAGCAAAATAATAAACTTAAAATAACCGATTATTTCAAAATTCTTCCAACCCGTTTGGAAACACGCCTCATGACCACGCCACAGCCGCAATAAAATCAAGCGAATAAAATAAAACCCCAATAAAAATTGAATAAAAACGGAATAAAACGCATTTAACTGCACCGTCTAATTGATACTGGCTGTGTTGGCTGGGTATTTGAGGCAATCAATTTTATTACTTCTTTGCCTATGTACGCCATCCAAATTATTTTAAAGGAAAATTCATATTTATAGTTCGTCCATCTAAAAAAGTGCCAAGCGCCGCTAAAGAAGTTTTCACTTCAATAAATTATCGTATTTAATTTTGGCCGAACAATGATTTCCGTTCACTAATTCTGCTCTTTTATGGCTCAATTTCTGTTTATTATTTTCGCATAGTTGACAACACTGTAATTCTACGGCTCGGCGCCGCACCGGAGCACGGCACGGCGCCGTGCTGGAGCTATGTGTGCCGGGCCTTACACAATACAATATTCTTTATTTCACACAGAAATACAAAATTTACAAAATATACAATCATGAGATACGGAGCATGGCCTTATTGCTTATCTTCTTCATCATCTTCGCTTTTCGCCGATAGTATCCAAGGCCCTATCCAATCAGGTCGCTTAAAATTATAAAGTCGAATGCACAATGACTAACTGAAGGCAAACCTTCGAAATAAGCGGTTGTTTCCTTTTTGTTATACCTAAAAAACGAAACAAAAAAGAATCCCATTTTAACTCCATTATTGTGAATACATCTCTTAGTGCACGCGGACGAATTACAGTACATTTGAGATTCAGAATCAGATAATTTTGTTCAATGTAGGTTCTTTACAGAATATTGAATGTCAAGCAGAATACAATGCGAATAGAGAGAGTCTACACCGTTTCGGATAAAATTTCAAAAACAGTATATTTTAATTTAAAATCCTCATCACGTTTAAACTGAGTTAGCTAAGTTGGGTGATTCGACCAAGGTATTCATATTTTTACACAGACTGACTGTTATCTGACATCGGTAACCAAATGGAAATCCTGACCAATTCAGGCGTTTATTTTATTTTATTTATTAGGTCACCAACGGAATGTACATTAACAAATTCTTAAAAATGAACATTAAAGTTAACAATTTAAATGTCATTCTAATTATAGGTGACGACGGCATTCACAAACTTAAGTAACTAACTGAAAATAAATTAAGAATAATAAGTTAATATCTAAACATATTTTAAACTACCTACTCATAATATAAAGAAATATGAAGTAAAAACATTTATGTGAGATTTATAAAATTTTACATTTGAAGGAATACTGGTCATATTAGGTTATGCATGGTTTGAATAACTTCCTTTTTGTACGTTATAAGAGAATTAAAAATATCAAGACTATTATTTTTTTGCTGAGATTGTTGTAATTATACGTTAATCTGTTTAATGGAGAAAAGTGACCCAAATTTGTGATAGCAGCATTTTGGACAAACAGAGCGTATTTTCCAGAACGAGGTAAGTTGTGCGGAATGCGAAAATTTATACAGGAAAGAAGAGGACTGCAATCATAGTTACTGTTTATAAGCTTCCATAGAAATACACTGTCTAATAAATACCTACGGTCCTGTAATGAGGTCATTTTAAAGAACTCAAGTCTTTTAGCATAGCTTGGAATTTTTTTCGCCACGTTGCAGGTGTACGAAAGATGCCATCGAAACCTCTTTTGAACAGATTCTAAACGTTTTTTGTAGACATCATAATGAGGATTCCAGACGACACAGCAATATTCTAAGCCAGACCTCACTAAGGAATTATAAATAGTTATTTTCGTAATGGGTGATTTAAAATCTCTACAATTACGCAACACAAAACTAAGTGTTTTAAAGGCTCTGTTAACGATGTGGTTCACATGTACGTTAAACCTTAATTTTTGGCGTTGCCAGGATTCAACTTGACAAAAGGGCTCAATTTAACGATTACTATCAACAGCCGCGATAATAACAATTCTTTTAATGTATTCACAATTTTTTTTGCCACAAGATGACCTTTTGATTCGTTTTTAAAAACGAGTCTTATTTGATTTCAGGGACCCAATTTTTGAAAGTCACCGGGTGATTTAAGAGATTTTTAAAATTAAAAAAAGCCGCCATAAACTCATAAAACTCAAATTGTTATGATAGTAATTTTAAAACTGAACATTGTTTTATAATTTAACAAATATTGATCCTTACTTTTGTGCAGTTAAACAGGGCTTATTTTAAATTTAAAAGTATCGAAAATCACCCGGTGACTTTAAAATTGGCTCCCTGGCATGCTGCTTACACAAAATTAAAATTTCAGCTAACATTTACCTTATAACTAACGTTTGTGTCTTAATGTTGATTACTAAAAAACCCTAAATATTAATTGCAAAACCGCGGTACTCTTCAATACTTAAAGGCTTAAACCTTTCGCTTTCAAAGTGGCTGTTCGACTTTTAACCTTTGCCTGTCTTAGTCATTTGTTGAATTCGTGACGTCATCGATGACGTTTGCTGTCAAAGTTGGGCGGGATTTCTTCGCGCATGATGCGTTTAGCCCCGCCCCACACCCCCGCGCCGCTTTGGCCATATATAAGGGCGCAACCCCCGTTCATTCTTCAGTAGCCACCGCGACGCGACTTGGGACCCTTTTTGCGACCACACAAAAAGTTTTCGCGGAGTTTCATCACGGTAAGTGAATTGTCTATATTGAGATTTTAGAACTGAATGTTTTATCAACAGGTTGTTTAGGTGCTAAAAACACAAAAAAAAATAAAGTAGGTTTCGTCTGGCACTACAGTATAGAAGAATCATGGAAAAATTATGAAAAACATATTCTGAGTCGTTAAAAATTGCGTTAAATTATGATGCGAATACGTTATGTTATGAACCATAAAACTTCAAAACTCCTCTCTACATTACAAAGGATCCTACAAAAAATCAAACCGATGAATACACACCTACGAACAAAATAAAACTTTTTTAACTTCTTGTGAAATCCTAACACTGAAGTCCTACACGTGAATCATCAACCAGTAAATTAATTTTATTAATATCCAATTACGTGAAATAAAAAGCAAATTGTATCAAAGTAATTGAAACACTTCCTTCTAATAATTTGTATATTCGATTCAAACCTAATTTGAAATCGAATAACTTCTCTTTTAAGACTTCACTTCTTATTATTGGAGAGTTTTTTAATCGATTGGTTCTTTTCAATCAAAAACGCTTTGATTAATGAAAAATATTGTAATGTGGAGGCTGCTATTACAAATTCCATTAAAAGAAATACTTATATGATTTCATATGTTGAGAAATGTCACTATTGTGTTTCTTAAGAAATTGAGTAGATGCGAGGGATTCTAAGAAACTACAGTATTGTGTAGTACATTCAAGACGACTCTTTTTAAGATAAATATACTTACTTACGTTTCTTTTTTCCTTAATTGATAATATTTTTCTGATTTTTGTGGATGATTATATAAAAATAACGCACTTTTATGTTAATACATATAATATTATCAAGCGGAAATAAATATATTGCTAGCACATTTAGTGCAGCTTGTCTCCGGCGGCAGGCTATTCTTTGGCCTCTAGGCGGCCGCACCAATACCTCACAAACTACTTGAACGACTTAAACGGGGTTTTCAATAACGTATTTGGGTTGCTATTGTACAATATTAACTTTTTTTTATTGCCTTCGGTTCATTCAAACCGATTATAGGAGAGTTCAAAGTTTCAAGCTGTGAAACAGAGCTGAAATCAAACAAAGCTTATAATTTTGTACGGAAGAAAGCCAATACGTTGTTGAAAATTCCGTTTGATCCGGTCCAGTTGTTTGTGTAAAAGTCGTGGGTACAGCTAAAGATTGCTAAAATCTAGATTTAGTTATATTGTAAAAATAATAATAAAAAAATTCCTGTTTCGACATGGCTGTGCAACAAATGTAAAAAAAATTATGATTGTTCTAAAGTTTTGAAAATTTAGGAAGTAGGTAGGTACTTATAAACGAAATACTTCAAAAAATAAAGAGAGAAGTGAATTATTGTTTTTTAGGAATTGTCTTTTAAGGGGAGAGATAAGTTACAAAGATTGTACGGAATTGAAGTCCAACAGTTTTGTATGTAGGTACATGTTGAGTTAAAAGCATGTGAAGCTAAACACGTTGGACTTTGTACCGCTCTTTTTTCAGTAGCCACAGAAGCTAAAGTGACTGAGCCTTAGATTCAGTTAGGCTTTGTTTTGTAAAAGAAATAACGAAACCCATAGCATAGTTACTCCTCGTGGAATTCGACTATGATTTTACACTTACGAGAATAGTGGGCGACCTAACAGTCCACACGTAAACAAGAGGTGTTTAATTTACAAAAATCCGTATTATCGGTACTCTGTATACCTAATAATATAAGGGCGAGAACTGCACTGTCTAATCCGATAAACCGATTGTGATAAAAACTTGGTACGAAGATAGTTTGAACCATGGGAAAAGTCATAAGCTACTTTTTCTGAACCCCACGCGGACGGAGTCGCGGGCAACAGCTAGTGTATAATAAGAATATATAAATATTTTTCATAAAAATAGAACTTTTGGAAACATATAAAAGCTTTGCAGATTCCCAATATTATCAATATTTTAACTTTACTACTTGTGGTGCCAGCAAATATACCTACCCGTACGTTTCGTAAGAGGCGACTAAGGGCTTATGAACCGGAGGATAGGCAGCAGCATCTTTCTGTGTATCGTACCATCTTACATACTGCGGTCACCAACAACAGCGGCCGCCAGCCGCAACGCTTACAAGCGTGGTGACTATGGTAAAACCCCTCCTAAGGACCACGCGTTTTTGCTCGAGTTCTGGAGGGAACTCCCTGTCCAGCAGTGGACGTGGACGTTACATGTGAAATTATTATTACCCCTGAAATTATTTGAAGAGTAATTAGAGTTAGCTTAAGAGGCTACCTCCCGTCCACTAGCGCCCCCATCAGTTAAAAAAATATTACTCGCTTAATACAAAACTTATCGAAAATCCGGAAAGACAGAAGTTAAAGTACCCTAGTTTATTCAGAACCTATCAATTCTGAAAAATATAGTTCACTGTTGTTACAGATACAAAAAGTGCGAAAAACGGCCACTTTTAGCAGTTTTTGTATCTGTAACTATAGTGAACTTTATTTTTGATAAGTTGTATTTGTACACTTTTAGCAGTTTTTGTATCTGTAACTATAGTGAACTTTATTTTTGATAAGTTGTATTTGTACACTTTTAGCAGTTTTTGTATCTGTAACTATAGTGAACTTTATTTTTGATAACTTTATTTTTGATAAGTTTTGTATTTAGCGAGTAATATTATTTTAACTGATGAGGGCGCTAGTGGACGGGAGGTAGCCTCTTAAGGGCCGCCGTCTCGAATACTTTCTGTAAGCTCAGCCCGGAGGTAATTGATATCCTTAATACAGATGATTCCCTGCTCCCTGCTAATTATCCCCTGATAAATACAATCTATTCTCTTTCAGTCTTTTTCTTAGTATGATTTACACCTACGTCGTTTTAGACAGCGATCACAGAAATGGCCTAATTGTGAACCTATGAGTATTTCCACATTTTACAAGATTATTTTTAGGGTTCCGAAACAAATTTGTAAAAACGGAACTCTTATGGTACGACTTCGTCTGTCTATCAGTCTGTCACACTTGCATATCTCGGGAACCACTCATGTTATAGACTTGACATTTGAATAGTTTTAGAATATGATTGCCCAACTTTAACGCAGACAAAAGCATTATAAAAATAGTGTAAAGGGGACCCAAATAGGGAGGGAATTTTTTTAAATTGTCGTTAAAAGGTCAATTGGGTATTCCTAAATAGATTTTTGTATTTTTTTACAACTTATGTTCTCAAGTTATGATGAAAACTATCTTAAAAATACCATTCCCCCCCCCCCCCCCTTGCCTACGAAGTTTGCGTATGGAAAAATCTGAAATAATTACAGGGTGTTAATTTGATTGCGTGCCATAGCTCAGGGGCGGGATCCGTATCAGTAACTAAACAACTTGGACTTTGTACCGCTCTTTTTTCAGTAGCCACAGAAGCTAAAGTGACTGAGCCTTAGATTCAGTTAGGCTTTGTTTTGTAAAAGAAATAACGAAACCCATAGCATAGTTACTCCTCGTGGAATTCGACTATGATTTTACACTTACGAGAATAGTGGGCGACCTAACAGTCCACACGTAAACAAGAGGTGTTTAATTTACAAAAATCCGTATTATCGGTACTCTGTATACCTAATAATATAAGGGCGAGAACTGCACTGTCTAATCCGATAAACCGATTGTGATAAAAACTTGGTACGAAGATAGTTTGAACCATGGGAAAAGTCATAAGCTACTTTTTCTGAACCCCACGCGGACGGAGTCGCGGGCAACAGCTAGTGTATAATAAGAATATATAAATATTTTTCATAAAAATAGAACTTTTGGAAACATATAAAAGCTTTGCAGATTCCCAATATTATCAATATTTTAACTTTACTACTTGTGGTGCCAGCAAATATACCTACCCGTACGTTTCGTAAGAGGCGACTAAGGGCTTATGAACCGGAGGATAGGCAGCAGCATCTTTCTGTGTATCGTACCATCTTACATACTGCGGTCACCAACAACAGCGGCCGCCAGCCGCAACGCTTACAAGCGTGGTGACTATGGTAAAACCCCTCCTAAGGACCACGCGTTTTTGCTCGAGTTCTGGAGGGAACTCCCTGTCCAGCAGTGGACGTGGACGTTACATGTGAAATTATTATTACCCCTGAAATTATTTGAAGAGTAATTAGAGTTAGCTTAAGAGGCTACCTCCCGTCCACTAGCGCCCCCATCAGTTAAAAAAATATTACTCGCTTAATACAAAACTTATCGAAAATCCGGAAAGACAGAAGTTAAAGTACCCTAGTTTATTCAGAACCTATCAATTCTGAAAAATATAGTTCACTGTTGTTACAGATACAAAAAGTGCGAAAAACGGCCACTTTTAGCAGTTTTTGTATCTGTAACTATAGTGAACTTTATTTTTGATAAGTTGTATTTGTACACTTTTAGCAGTTTTTGTATCTGTAACTATAGTGAACTTTATTTTTGATAAGTTGTATTTGTACACTTTTAGCAGTTTTTGTATCTGTAACTATAGTGAACTTTATTTTTGATAACTTTATTTTTGATAAGTTTTGTATTTAGCGAGTAATATTATTTTAACTGATGAGGGCGCTAGTGGACGGGAGGTAGCCTCTTAAGGGCCGCCGTCTCGAATACTTTCTGTAAGCTCAGCCCGGAGGTAATTGATATCCTTAATACAGATGATTCCCTGCTCCCTGCTAATTATCCCCTGATAAATACAATCTATTCTCTTTCAGTCTTTTTCTTAGTATGATTTACACCTACGTCGTTTTAGACAGCGATCACAGAAATGGCCTAATTGTGAACCTATGAGTATTTCCACATTTTACAAGATTATTTTTAGGGTTCCGAAACAAATTTGTAAAAACGGAACTCTTATGGTACGACTTCGTCTGTCTATCAGTCTGTCACACTTGCATATCTCGGGAACCACTCATGTTATAGACTTGACATTTGAATAGTTTTAGAATATGATTGCCCAACTTTAACGCAGACAAAAGCATTATAAAAATAGTGTAAAGGGGACCCAAATAGGGAGGGAATTTTTTTAAATTGTCGTTAAAAGGTCAATTGGGTATTCCTAAATAGATTTTTGTATTTTTTTACAACTTATGTTCTCAAGTTATGATGAAAACTATCTTAAAAATACCATTCCCCCCCCCCCCCCCCCCTTGCCTACGAAGTTTGCGTATGGAAAAATCTGAAATAATTACAGGGTGTTAATTTGATTGCGTGCCATAGCTCAGGGGCGGGATCCGTATCAGTAACTAAACAACTTTTACTAAGGAACTTAGGTCGAAATACGAAAAAACAAATTTGACCTCCCATACAAAATGTGCTATCAGCTGATGCAGTTTCTATGGGGAGTCAAAAATTTAAATTGGTTTTTCGACCTATGTGCCTTGGGAAAAGTTGTTCAGTTACTGATACTAATCCCGACCCTGAGCTATGGCACGCATTCAAATTAACACCCTGTATAGTCCATAGAAGTTTAAGTAAATATTACATAAAAAATAAAACGATCTCTCTTGGGAGCACAGTTCTTTAGAAATCACCAAAAACCTTTGCAAACAAATTTAGTTTTGCGGTCCTACTTTATAGCTTCTAAAAATACTATCGGTTTATCAAAACCCTCGGCGTGACACTTGACTGGTTTTTTACCCTTGGGCAGTTTTGTAAGTTAAGAACATATGAGTCAACAATTTTCATACAGCACGCAAATTGTGAAAAATTTCTGGGCATCAAATTCCAATGTATACTTCTAATGTATGCTTCTAACACTACTCTCAATGAGTTTACCGTTTGATTGATTCAAAACTAGGCTTATAGGCTTCTTCTGGGTAAGCTCGTTCCATCGTCGACCTCATCTCTGTCTTCAAGACTAGATCGAGGTCAAGCGTAAGCCCATTTCCAATAAAAAAAAAAAACTGCTATCAAGCAAAGTCTGACTAAGTGGTTATTATTAGCTTTTTTTCAAAAGGTACATCTCGCCCATGAGCCAGTTTTTGAGGGGGCGAGATGTAGCCTAAGCCATTATAAAATAGCAGATTATAAAGAAGAGGAAAAATACGATTCTACAAGCGAATTCAAATTTAATATGACTTACTTATTTATTATTATTTAAAATAAAGCGTGGGTTTTTACTGTCGCTTCTTTTTTTCCAACCCCAGCGCCACTTTGTTTGTGAAGCGATGTAGTTTAGCTGAAGAGTTGAGCGTCATTAAGAGGTTTTTAGGGTTCCGTACCTCAAAAGAAAAAAACGGAACCCTTATAGGATCACTTTGTTGTCCGTCTGTCTGTCAAGACCCTTTATCTCACGAACGGGTAAAGGCATCAGATTGAAATTAATACCATATATTAGGATCCATGAACCACACAAGATCTAATAATTTCAATTTTTTACAACGACGCAATCAAAAGATATGGTATTTTATGTCCTCATCTCCATACATTTATTCAAAAATGCAAAACCTACAGGGTACTTCCCGTTGACCTAAAATTATGAAATTTGGCAAGAAGCTAGGTCTTACAGTACAAATAATGATAAAAGTCTGAAATCTTTAAATATTACAACTTTTCTCACAACTAATGGTAACCAGTTTCAAGAACATTCATATAAGAGAGGGGTCAAGTTGGATGGTCGCTGAGGCGATTTTTGTTTTAGTTCTATTTAAAAACGGGAACACTTAAAAACTTGAAAATTGGTATGTTTATAGTGCATACGCTATAAAATAACAACAAATAATAAAATTTGGTCAAGCGCGTGTCGGACTCAAAAAATCTAGCACATAAACTGACTGAAATTTCAACTAATACAATTATGTTTATGTGGTGGTACGGAACCCTCAGTGCGCGAGTCCGACCCGCACTTGGCCGGTTTTTTTTTTTATCCAAGAATTATTAAACTATATTTGATTTGATTTGTATCGTATCGGCTTGAGACATTCATTAAATGGTTTTTTTATAAATTCGTGGGTGCTTATTGTTAATACTACTATTAAAATACTACTAAATAAAATAAAATAAATACTAGTATTACTTATAATCTACATGGAAAGAAGAACCAGGTTACTAAAATATGAAATTCTTAAATATTAGGAATAACAAGACAGTGGATGTAAGGCAAAGCCATATAAATTACTACATCCGTGCCTATTCGTAGCACGTCTACGATGCTACACATGTGCTACGCGCTTCGTAGTCTTTACTACGAAGTTAGTTGTTTACGTCAAAACGCTGCACTGTTTGGCAACTATCCAAAATTCTTCTCAAGAGGCAGCTTAAGCTGACTAAATCTGGTTTACAGCATCTTTTGACTACTAAAAGCACAAAATAAGCAAGATTGTTTTAAGCTAGGGAATTCCTTAGAGGCATTCCAGCACAAATCGTAAACTTAATCTTTGGGTTTGTCTTACTTCAACGAATGAAAGAAAGAAAATCTAAAGTATTTTTATAATTATTATAATTTTATTAGCGTCCTTAATTTTGGATGAAAAGTGATAAATACTAAAAAAAAAACGTTAATTTTTCGGTTCTAACGTAGAGACAAATTTGTCTTTCAATACAAAAAATAGATTTTACAGACTAATGAAAATATTTATTATTGCATTTGCTTATTTTTTTTTATTATTGAAAATGGGCTTAATAATTTGACTTAAGGTAAACACATTTCAGATGATGAACCTAGTACCAACTTTTAGTATGTTATTAAACATGATATTACACCTTCAAAACCACCGGGACGAAAGCTGTCAAACAGACTTCCAATAACTCGAACTCTAAAAATCTATTAAGAGAAATAGAAAATTATTTGTAAAAAAAAAATAATTTAATAAAATTAAGCAAGATATTATTTAAAACGTTGCGTTGTTCGGAATGAATATGACACAAATTTATTCGTATTCTTGGCTGAATTACTTAATGTGTGGAAACTTAATGTGTGCCTAAATATTCTCCAAAATATGTATGCAAATCAAGAGGCTTATTACTCACATTGTAGAAAATGAAGGCTTTTATAAATAAATTCGCTGTTTTGTGATTACGTTCGGGTTGAATATAGTTTGGTAAGAATGAGGTGTTATTTTGACCAGATTTGAATGTTAAGGGCAATACACACCAAAGCCGCCAACCCGCCGACACAGCCCGCCGACACAACCCGGCGGCCTTTATAGAAAGAATCATGTCAGCAACACGGGCCCGTGCGTGTTGCCCGCCGACATTTCGGCGACTTGCGAACACACGCAAGCGCTCAGTTTATGTAGTGACATGCTAGTATTGCCAAATAAGTTCCTCATGTCGAGCCGCTGACATGTCGCCGACAAAGATTTCCGACATGCAATGACTGACGTCGCTAACATAGCCCGCCGACAAAAAGTTGCCAACATATGTCGGCGGGTCGGGTTGTACCCTTAAAGGTTTACTACATTAGTGTAATTTTCAATAGTGAAAGTTTGTTTTATCGATTTCGTATTAATAGAATTCAAACGTATTTTTCGTTGAATTTATTTGTCTTCCAACGGTAAAATGTAGCCTATACTATTTGAACTAAGAATATCGCTTTTGGATATTGGTGAAAGAATTTGTGATATAAGTATTTTTGCGCAGTGTGCTCATGTAGTCTAAGAAATGAAGCGGATCATTTTATGAAGACCAATGTCGATGAAATTTTGCTGGGGTATTATATATACACTACATGAGACAAACCTTCTATACAAAAATTTCAAAAAATTTATGAATTTTTTTCTTTGTTGAATTATTTTTTGGATATTTTGAATTTACATTTAATTCATGATAATTAATTCATTTGATTCATAATCATACAGTTAAATAAAATCGGCCTGAAAGAATTATGTTGGGGTCAACTGCTGCCGTACTCCGAAGTGAAACTACGATAATATCGCGCCGTTAATTAGTCTGTGGTTCGGCCTTTGACAAGGAAATTCCCATACAAAGTAAATTTCCGAACATAATTGTTGTTGTCAATCCGATAATATCGGAGCTCCGATAAAACTTAAGAGTACAGGCTCTGCTTCATTTCCTACACTAATTGGCCCTTTATTGCTCGTTTTGTTTTCAATATAGTAGAGAGATTAAATGTGACATCTTTATTACAACCAATCTTTCGGAGCTACCCCACAACACACCACCTCTACCAGGGCATTCTGCGAAATCCGTACAGCAGAATATAAAAGTAATGTACTTAATTGTATATGGTTTGGTGAATAAACAATGTATTATTATTAAAAGTTTGTTGCATATAGCCTCATAACATAAACCCTTAACATTCCGCTACATTAGTCGGCGAGTGCCTAAAACTAAACGAGTTCAGGCTTTTTTATATAAAAAAAAGGACGGGTTGCACTCCGGAAGTGCCGGCAGAAGTGAATGTTAGGTGCATCACTATCACTACAACACGTCACTAGCTAACAAGTCTATTGTCGATGCGGGCCCTTCTCTCTCTCGTCCCGACCGCCACGCTAGACACAGCTCGCACGTTGTACCTAATTATTAAGTCTACAATAAATACTATACAGAAGACTGAAGCCTATTATTTAAGACGCCCTAGCTCAGATCATCATACCAACACCACCAAGAGACAACGTCATAGTGAAAACGTGTATTTTTGAATATTATGCTTTTTGTAAGGGTCAATCGCGCCATTGCTCGCGTACTTCTTTGATGTCACCGAATAAAAACCCGTATTGTAATAACAATACGGTTGACAGTTGACGCTTTTTCGATCAGGCTACAGATCTGACGCGACATCTGACGCGAGTTTAACATTTTTTTTACCCATCTAAAAAAGAAGTTTTCACTTCAAAACTGGATTAGTTTTAGTTAGACTGAGACGATCTTTACACATTATAATCTAGATATTTTCAAGGCTAGAGTGAAAGAACAGGCGTTATCTAGTGAGCAAACTAGCAAGTGGGCCACCCGATGGAAAGTGGTCACCACAGCCCATAGAAACCTAATATCATCAAAAGCCTGCGACATATACAAGACAATCGATACCAGTAATTAAAACTTATATGTACCTGACTCTATAATGCCAGTACTTTTCTATTCCTTGGCTAGATTATACCTCATTACGAATAATGTCTTTTTTTCTAGAGGTTTAGTCTAATTAACTTATGTGAAATGAATCGCTAACCCATACAGAATGAGAACAAAATTACAGATTTTTGATCAAATTAAAAACAGGCAAGCTGCTAATTAGGCGTTAGAACATAAATTTTAAGCTGAAAATCTGACAGGTAGTCGAATTTCAACTCTAGAATCGAATACATTATTTGTTAAAAAGTCCAGATACTTTATCATCTTTTTAGGGTTCCGTACCTCAAAAGAAAAAACGGAACCCTTATAGGATCACTTTGTTGTCTGTCTGTCTGTCTGTCTGTCAAGACCCTTTATCTCACGAACGGGTAAAGGTATCAGGTTGAAATTAATACCATATATTAGGATCCATGAACCACACAAGATCTGATAATTTCAATTTTTTACAATGACGCAATCAAAAGATATGGCATTTTATGTCTTCATCTCCATACATTAATTCAAAAATGTAAAACCTACGGGGTACTTCCCGTTGACCTAAAATTATGAAATTTGGCAAGAAGCTAGGTCTCACAGTACAAATAATGGGAAATGTCTGAAATCATTAAATATTACAACTTTTCTCACAACTAATGGTAACCAATTGTGGTGAGCTCCCGTTTCAAGAACATTCATATAAGAGAGGGGTCAAGTTGGATGGTCGCTGAGGCGATTTTTGTTTTAGTTATATTTTAAAAACGGGAACACTTACAAACTTGAAAATTGGTATGTTTATAGTGCATAAGCTATAAAATAACAACAAATAATTTAATTTGGTCAAGCGCGTGTCGGACTCAAAAAATCTAGCACATTAACTTACTGAAATTTCAACTAATACAATTATGATTATGTGGTGGTACGGAACCCTCGGTGCGCGAGTCCGACTCGCACTTGGCCGGTTTTTTTTTTTATAAATACATCTACATTAAATTTTTGTTAATTACACATTATAATTTATGTTTGAACATCGTCAACTTAAGAAAAGAAAAGAAGAGCCTAATTAAACAACCCACTCCTCGTCATTATCATCACTGGTGCAAAGGTGGGCACCTCTCATGACACTTAATTCGATACCTTATACTTATACAATTTGAGTCTGAAATCATTCAAAATAAATCATTTTGTAAAACAGAAAATGCTGCACAAATTCCAAGAACAGAAACTTCCATTCCAACAGTTTGAAATATATCTTAAGAATTTAAACTCCTAGTTTACAAGATCGTGAAATGGAATTGGAAATTTTCTCGCAATCGTGAAGGAGATTTCATTCTATTGCGATTCATCTGTCGCTTCTCATATGCTGCGATTTACCAATCGTCAATCGCATTTTAGTGACGATACATACAAAATATCTTCTGTTATATTCAAGAAGAGAAGTAAAGTGGGGCCAACGCATTGACGTAAGAAAAACGCTGCGCCCCCTGGCGCAGTTTCCAAAATCTTTGGGCCAACGTAAGGAGTCCGTTTTGATATTTTCTTATCACCAAGACACAGAGTTCATTTTTCTGTGCAGGTTGTCTTTCATACGTTTGACAGCTGTCGAAAAGGACCTATTACAATGATGGCCTTAATATAGGTACTACACCAGTTATAGCTTACGACTAATAGATTAAATTAATAATATCTCTCTTGTATATTTCTCTCTTGGATGCCGTGCAGTGCGGTCGTGTTTCGCTGCAGCGTATTGAGAATTCGTGTAACAATAAATTCCTTGAGTTAAAATAGTGAGTCATACAGATAGTGTGTGAGCAAGACCCCTACGAGGTGAGCGAATCAAACATATTCTATCAGATAAGCCGCATAGCTACGGCGCTTGAATTATCATTCGATTGGACCGCACAGCTGACGCCCACCGGCGCAGGAGCAAGTTTTTGAAGGGCGGGGCCAGGGGAGCCACGTGACCTAGCGGTTCACAGTTATCACTCTGCCGACGGCAAAAATTTTTAGCGCGCCAAATAGGCCTACGCGAAGCAGAAAGTTAAGGTCAGATTTATT
Source organism: Athrips mouffetella (assembly GCA_947532105.1). Lineage (NCBI taxonomy): Eukaryota > Metazoa > Arthropoda > Insecta > Lepidoptera > Gelechiidae > Athrips > Athrips mouffetella. Next base: position 777,577 of record OX383968.1, on the reverse strand, counting down.
AGCTTTCTCTTGATAATTATACTATTCCGACTTGACAACAAATAATTATTCAGTTGCTAAAATGAGCCTACCGAGGACGCCGATAAAGGAAACTCAACCTACCTTGTCTTCTTCTTTTCCTGACCTCTCCGGACGAGAAAATATTTTAAATCGAATTCCGAAGAGGAAGCAAGGGGACGACTATGACCTTGACGCATTTATGTCTAAAATGGAAGGCATGTTTACCAACTGGCAGACGCAACAAAATGCAAAACTGGATGCGGTAATAACAGCAGTTACAAACCAACAAAGCGAGCTAAAAAAGGCTGTTGATTTTATATCGATCCAATACGATGAAATGAAGCATACAGTTGACAAGCTACTTAAAGAGAAAAAAGAAAATTTTGAATATATCAGGAGCTTGGAGAATAAAGTTGAATATCTTGAGAGAAAATCTATTTCTGCAAACGTTGAAATAAATCTTCCCGTGAATGAAAATGAGAGTACTACTGAGCTCTGTGAATCGGTAATTAACATTGGAAAATCGATTCAAGTACCTATAACTATGACGGACATTAGAAACATTTACCGAATAACTAAGAACAATGGAAATAGACCAATCATTGTGGAGCTTAACAGCGAATTACTAAAAAATAGCTTATGTAGCTCTGCAAAAAAATGCTACAAAGAGAAAAGAGAATCTCGACTAAACTCGGTCAACTTGGGCATAAAGGGACCGTGCACTCAGATTTACGTGTCTGAAACTTTAACACACAAAACGAGAAAGCTTTTCTACCATGCTAAAGAAATCGCTAAGGACAACAATCTCCTCAAGCCGTGGACTTTCAATGGGAACGTCTACTTGCGGATGAAAAAAGATGAAAAACCTATACGTATCAATTGTGTTCAGGATCTGAAGAAGTGTATGCCTAAATGACTATACTTTTCATGTTTTTTGGTCTTACATTTTATTCTTGAAAAAGTGCTCCAATTTTTCCTTGCTAAAAGAAATAAGGTGGCTGTAAAAAATATTTGTATAGTTAAGCATGCTATTGATAACAGTAAGATTGAATGCAAAAACGTTTATAGTACAAATATAACATGCTATTATTTAAAATCATATTCACGCACGCACACAAACACACAGACATACGTCACAGAAATAAAAAACCACTTATACTTATTCTCATACAAACAACATCACAACAAACATACTTTGAATTATACAAACTGTAATATAAATACAATTAAGATAATTTATTTGCAAAATCATCTAATACTTTTTAAGATTCGCTGCTACTAATGATTTGTTAGACAATATTGACCGATTTAATATTTCTGTGCCTATTGTATGTTCTCCGGAAAAATGTAAATCCACACTGTTGTCACCTAATAAATACCTAAAAATTATACAACAAAACATACGTAGTATTAATTGTAACCTTGATGACTTTAACATATTATTAACTAGGCTAAAGTTTGAATGTGACGTACTAGTTCTCACGGAGTGTTGGCTATCCCAAGTAACCTATCTTCCTACATTACAAGGCTTTAGTTCCTTCAAAACTTCCGATAACTACAACCAAAATGATGGTGTAGTTGTTTATATAAATAACAAAATTACATGTTCAGTCGAGGAACCAAATTTTTTAGATGGAAACTGTCTACTTTTAAAGTTCGGAACTGAGACGGTGTTAATAGCTATATATAGGCCGCCTGCCTTCAAAAATCTAAATAATTTTCTTCAATCTTTACATGATTTGCTCGCGAAATTATCTAAATTTAAAAATGTTATACTTGCAGGTGACATTAATATTAATATTAGAAATATGGATGATACGGATGTCTCTTATTATTTGGATATTACTGCTTTCCATGGTCTATTACCTGCCAGCACAATTCCCACTAGGGACGGCAATTGTTTGGACCATTACATTATTAGAACTAATCTCACTACATACACATTTCATCTGCAGACTACGATAACTGATCATGACGCGGTTTTATTATGTTTAGGTGTTAGAAGTGTTAGAGGTAATTTATTGACGACTACAAGGAAAATTAATTGGGATCGTATCTATAAGGAATGTCAAGAAATTACTTTTTCTAATATTTTTAATGAAACAGATCTTAACAAGGCTACACAATTATTTATTGATTATTTTTCACGTGTCATAACAAAAAATACCTTAACCACAAAAATTCCAAGATCCAAAATATTGATAAAACCGTGGCTTACTAATGGGTTGTTACGTTGTATTAGAAATAGGGATATGATGCACAAAAAACTGAAAACACAAAAAAATAATACGATATTAGAAACAACTTACAAAAGGTACAGAAATTTCTGTAACAATTTATTAAAGAAAATAAAGAGACAGTATGAGCGTGATCAGTTAATTCAAGCTAAAAATAATTCAAAAAAGCTCTGGCACACAATAAAAAATGTAACTCATATGCAAAAGGATAAAGTTTCACCGCATGAATTATTAACTACTCGAGGTACCGTACAGGCGTCGATTGATGATGTAAACACATTTTTTGCAAATGTAGGTAAAAACCTTGCAGGACGTATATCGCCCAATGTTCCCCCCTTTATTACAACCTGTAAAAATAGTATCATTCCACAAAATTCGTTTGTACTTCTTGATGTTGATATTACTGAAGTACAAAATATAATCTTAAACCTAAAAAGTGACTGCTCACCAGGATGGGACTCAGTATCAGCCAAAGCCTTAAAGCTGGTTGTGGAGACTGTTGCTCCTGTACTTGCCGATCTTATAAATCGCTGTTTAAATGCTGGCGTATTCCCAATTGCGTTAAAAAAGGCAATTTTACATCCCATACATAAGGCAGGGGATAGAAGCTGTGTCAACAACTATCGTCCCATCTCCATTCTCACCACATTGTCAAAAGTATTTGAGAAGGTTATAAACTCAAAACTAACAAAGTTTCTGGAATCTCAAAAACTACTTTCCAATTCACAGTATGGCTTTCGAAGAGGAAGGTCTACTGACGATGCGGTACATGATTTTACGGACTTTGTGGTGCGGAGTGTAGATGGTGGCAAAAAGTGCTTAACGATATTCCTAGACCTTGCAAAGGCATTTGACACAGTTTCTATCCCCAACCTGATTGTCAAATTGCATGACATGGGAATAAGGGGAATTCAGTTAAATATCATAAAAGATTATCTAACCAATAGAACACAGTGTGTAAGAATAGGTGAGTACACGAGTGGAGATCTTCCATTAACACATGGTGTTCCACAAGGCAGCATCCTTGGGCCCACACTATTTCTGTGTTATGTTAATGAATTATGTAGTATGCAGCTGGAAAATTGTCACATAATCTCATACGCAGACGACACTACCTTAATATTTGTAGGTGACTCTTGGGAGGAAGTGTATCAAACAGCTCAGAAAGGGTTTGATATTGTATGCCATTGGTTAGCAGCTAACTCGTTAACGCTAAATACAGAAAAAACAAATTACGTACTTTTCTCTATTAGAAATCCAGGGGTCGAAGCAAATACCCTCCGTGCTCATGGTTGCTCTTTTCCTCCTGTTGTAAATTGTAACTGCCCAAATATAAAAGAGACCAAAGCTATAAAATATCTAGGAGTATACATTGATAGTAAACTTTCATTCGATATACATTTAAATAATTTAACTGGAAAGGTACGTAAGTTAATGTTTCTGTTTAGGACACTGAGATTTGTAGCAGACGAAGATGTAATTAAAATGGTTTATTACGCCATGGCTCAATCAATTCTCAGTTACTGCATATCGTCCTGGGGTGGTGCAGCTAAGTCTAAGCTGTTAGTACTAGAGCGTGCCCAAAGGTTGATCCTCAAAATCTGTTATTTTAAACCACGTTCTTACCCAACTGTAGATCTGTACAGGGATGCTCAAGTATTAACAGTGCGACAGCTGCATATCCTTGCGTGCATACTAAGACAGCATTGCGAAACGGCATCCTTTAAGAATGATGTTAGTAATACGAGGAGACACTTTTCAGTTTGTGAAACAAATCAAGCTAGAACGCAATTTGCTAATAATTTTTTTTACTTTCAAGGTCCAAGACTTTATAATAATATCAATAAGCAACTAAATGTATTCAAAGATTCTAAATTTAAATGTAAGCAGAAGACTATAGCTTGGCTTTTGCAACTAGATTATAATGAAACAGAAAATTTGTTGACAGTTCAATCGTAATAAATTAGTGATGTATAAATATACACATACATACACAAACATGTACACACACTGGCCCACCCACACACACACAAACACACACACGCACGCACACACACACACACACGAGCATATATATATATATATATATATATATATATATATATATACATTGATAGACGCACTTACACTTTTTATAACTACTATAATATTTTCATTTATGTAGCTTAGAAATCTCCATAAATCCACCTTATAATTTTAATAACATGTACCTATTACTGTATTGGTGTCCATGAGGGGGGACCTGGAGTCCTAAAATACAGGCCTTGGCTTAGTTTAGGCTCCAGCTACCCCACAAACAAATTACTAAGTTATATTGCTAGTTTTTATTTACATTTAAATGTTTTTTTGTAAGTTTTTTGTTTGTGGAGAGAAATAAACAATTTTTTTATTTTATTTATTTATTAATATCAAAAATAGAATCTAAAGCTGATTTGAATTTAAATAACGTAACGCTGTTATTTTTCAACGTAAACCAAGAAATTGTAAAATCCGATATGTCTTTAACCTGAAATTAAAAAGTTTTTTAAATCTGTGTAGGCACCAGTAAATAGGTTGAAACAATTACTTCTATCATCATCCTCTAAGAAATAAAAAAAAACTAAGTCATGCTGTAGTGGTTGCCGTAGCGAAGAATCGGGATGTCGCATACTCCTTGCTCGATTTTCTCCTTTGTATTTTTTATATTTGTTTTTTAAAACTTTCAGTCTGTCTTGAACATTCAAACTAACCACTTGTGCCCTTTTCCTCCATATAATCCTATCTTCGAGTCTTGGTATTATTTATTACAGTCCATTTGCTTAGTTCATTTCATTTATTAATAGTACTATCAGTCAGAACGGACACTCTCCGCCCCCCCTTGCAAACTACTCCGCCCGCCTGATTCTCGTGGTGGTGCTTTTGAGGGTCTTCTGTACTGAATATGGGAGCCTACACGACCTTCCAATTACAAATTTGGGCTCGATGTATGCAGTGTCTGGTGTTTCTTGTAGTCCGTAGAGTGACTCCTAAGTCGCGGTAGACTATTTATACTTATATGTATATCTAATTAAATGGAAATAAACTCGATACGCTATAATGTCAATCAATATTCAGGGACCGTAGACAATAGGGAACATGCATAATTTTTTTTATTCGCATTTATTAACAAAATATGACAATACCGTAGTAGAGATGATAAAAAGTGAAATCAAAATATAAATCGGCTAAGAAATACGGCCGATATAAGCATTTAAAACTACTAATTAGACAGAGAGATCCGACATGAATAGTGACGTCACAATTCACTACGGCCATATAAACTCAATATTAAATTTCGTTTTGCTAGAAAGAGACAGAAACAAATCTTCGATGGCTTATATCTTTTTTAATATTATAGTTATTCTAAAAATAGTTTTACAAGACTGTTTATTACATGAATGAGAATCTTATCTTATCTTATTTAGCCGTTGCTGTCCCACTGCTGGGCAAAGGCCTCCCTCTTTTTTCTCCATTCGTCCCTATTAAGAGCCTGCTCTTGCCAGTTTGTACAAAAGACGTCAAGTTCATCGCGCCATCGGCGCCTTGGTCGGCCTCGACGCCTCCTGTCGCTCTGCGGCTGCCAGGTGGTGGTGATTTTGGCCCATAGATCATGCGGCATGCGGGAAACGTGACCTGCCCAATCCCATTTAAGCTTGGCGGCTGTGTAGGCTGCGTCAGCTATTTCTGTTTTTGAGCGCAGTATGGTATTTCTGACCCGATCTGTCAGTTTCAGACCCAACATACTGCGCTCCATTGCTCGCTGGCAAACCGTGAGCCTGGATCTTTGATGTTGTGTCAAAGACCAAGCCTGTGCACCATACGTGAGAATCGGGAGAATGCAGCTGTCCATTAGTTTGCGCTTTAATGTGATCGGAAGAGAATAAATTTCTTAAATAAAAAAAAATCGTGCCTGTTCCCTATTGGCTTTCTAGAATCGAAAACACCAGTAGAATAGAATAAAAATGTATAAGATGGACATAAGCTAACGAAATGTTGCGTGACAGCTAATGTCAATTCCATACGTTTCCATTCTATTCCTATTTCATAGGGTGAAATTGGAATCATTCAATAAATTTTGAGATTGAGTTCAGACCGCGAAACTGAACAATTTTCGCCTAGGAACAAAGGTCATCGTCATCGGACGAAAAAAAAAATTACCCTTTCATAGTAAAGTCAGTCAGCTGACCATACATTTTGTATGGGAGATTGATTTTTTTTTACGTCTAACGACCTTTCCTTGGGGAAAGTTGTTCAGTTTCGTGGTCTGAACTCAATCTCAAAATTTTTGCGAATGTTTTCAAATTCACCATTATAGAAAGCCACTGGTCTAGTTACCCTGTTAAGAATCTAAATTTACTAAAATGAATATATAGCTTCCAGAATTTCACTTAATACACGATGATGTTTTAAAGTTGGTTTTATTAGTCCACGTTTTCATAAGATGTTTTGACAGGTATGTATTTTGTGTTTTCAAGATTATAGCCGAAAATAAATGTTATGTCCATATCTAAAATACCAGTTGTTATTTTTTTACCCAAAATATTTATTTACTCTTATTTTCTCAGGACGACATAAATAACTCGTATTTTCGTCGTCGATAATTCAGCCAGTATTGCCCGGCTAACGTCTTCAGTTACGAAGCTATCACTCACAGATAATAAATAGCGAAAACCCGGAACGAAATGATTCTCGGATAACATTTACTAATATTTTACTCACAGAATAAGGACTTTAAAAAAAAATCATTATTTAAGGATGGAAATTCTTCTTCTTTCGTGTCTATGGCAACACTCATACATTCTTAGACCATGGCGTTTGGTCTGGCCGTGTACAGATCTTTCAGCAAGCATATCGTAGGGCATGATTTGCATGCTGTGAGGTTGGACATAGTTTTTGGCATCACACCGAAGTCGCAGATGTTTTTACTAGCTTCTATGTAGCTCCACCGGCTCAGGTTGAAGGATGGAAATATTCGTCATTTGTTTGATGAACACGAGTGTTTATTCTGTATCTGGGTGTTATTTATCTATAACATACATACATACATAACATCACGCCTCTTTCCCGTTGGGGTAGGCAGAGACCACAGTCCTCCACCTGCTACGAACTTGACATACTTCCCTTGCTTCCTGTACTTTCATCAATCCTTTCATACATGCTCGTCGGTTTAGGGTACTTTTAACCTGGCCTTTATTCAGAACGTCCTGAATTTGGTCCTGGTACGTTTGCCTAGGCCTTCCCCTTCCAACGTTTCCATCCACTCTCGCCTGGTATATCTCTTTCGTCAATCTTCGTTCATTCATCCTCTCTACATGACCAAACCATCTCAGCATCCCTTTCTCGATTTTGTTCACTACGTCTTCTTTTACGCCACACCGTTCTCTTATCACACTATTTCTAATACTGTCACTCAATTTAACACCAATCATACTCCTTAGCGCTCTCATTTCTACGGCATTAATTCTACTTTCATGCTTCTTCTGCCATACCCAGCTTTCACTGCCATACATCAGTGTTGGTACCAAAACACCCCTATGAATAATCTATTTATGCATGTATATCAGTCTTTGGTGTCCAAATACAAGCTTCGACTAGTACTTATTGTGTGAATTTTTCCCCAATATTTATGTATTCAACTTTCAACACAATATCATTAATTTCTTGGTCCCTCCTTCGTGTTTATTTTATTAACATAGTAAAGCGAAACAAAATTACAAATGCGTTTTTGTTTCTTTTATTACTTTCAAAAAGGTTGATAACAAAATTTCACATTTGTCATAATTTAACATCGAGTTTTTACCAAAACAAAAAGATGATAAAAAGTTTTTAATTCAAGTTCATTACAAAATCCTACTTCAGAGTTAGATAGAGAGAGAGCAGGTGTTATCGTAAAACACTTCGTTAAACAAACCGTTACTTGAAACAACTTTTATAAACTTTGCGAATGAAAAATTGAGTATTGGTTTTAGGATTTTGAGTAATTAGAAATATTTCAAGAATTTTAGCTAATACTTCTTTGTTTAGAACCGGCCAGAAAGTATGCCACTTTGTTAGGGTGGCCGTATGCTGAGACGTAGGTAGCATAGCGCAGGGCAGAACGCGTCTTACCTCTCGCTTTATTCCAAAGAAAACTAAGGGATAGAAATACTATTCCGTGTTGTTACCTTTATTAGGGTTGGTATCATAAGTATGTTTTGGTACATTGAACTTTTATATTCAATTTGCTGTTATTACTGTCTCTATAATAGCCGCCTCAACATTTAAATATCATCGGGTGAGCTAGCTACGCTACCCGCCAACAGATGGCGCTGTAAGTTTCTGTCTAAAACGCGAAACTTTTAAAAAATGCTTAAAAACACGGGGAAAATGAATTTTCTCAGACATGAGAACTATATAGATCGATTTTTCGCCCCCGAAAACCCACGTACGGTTAATTTCGAGAAACCGATTACAAATATACTACTTATACAAATATTGCTCGTTTAATAACATAAGGATTTAGGATTATTTCTGTAGCTCAGTGACTATTAAAAGTAATTTCTTAACAAAAACCTACTGCTTAACTAAAGCCGCTGGATGAGAGCAGTGCACTCAGAACAAAAACCTCCTTGCTTTTTGGCAGTTCACGACCGGTCATCGTGGAGTTCTTTAGGGGAGGCAGTCCAGCAGTGGACGTCTTTAGGCTGACATGATGAACCTACACGTCATATTTTCGATACATATTAATAGAAAGAAACCTATTTTTAAATGACCTAAACTTTATCATAGCAACAAGAACGAATATTACGTCCCTATATTTAATAACCTACATTCAACAAGCTTCAAACATGGTTCGGGCAGGTCAAAGGATTATTGACTAATATAAGACCCTCCATCTAAGATCCTTTATTAGAAGCGTTCTGGAAGATGTTTGCTCAAAAAAGAGCACTTTATTACTCTGGGAAGGGACCAAAAAATCTTTTTGAAATAAAAAGATATTTGTTCGGATTTATGCTAGCGACGATTGTACGTTGTAATTTTTTATATCATTTAGTTTGTAAGGTCGATGACTGACCTCATAAACCCTGGTGATTGAGCCATTAAAGACATGGATTTTTAAAAACTACTTAACACCGATAGTGGAACCAGATTTACCACTTAACTTATGATAATCTTAAAATGGCTACGCGTGTAATATATCGTCAGGGATGTGTTTAATGACATATCTGTAAAATTTAAGAACTTTATTTAACTTGCGCTGGGTATTATACATTAGGTATTTCCATTTACTCTCGATAAAAACTTTAATGTAGTATTTATGTTCGATATTCTGGTTCCAACTTTCATCAAACATTGGTAGATACGTATCATTAATTGTTTAGAAACTTTAAGGACATGCGAAAAGGTAAAAAAAAAATTGTTCTTAATTCTTAATTTGCGGGTTGCTGATATTAGAGGAACCGATGAAAGTATGTCAAGTACGAAGTAAGGAGGCTCTGCCTCAGAGCAAGCAGTCGTGATTTTTAACCGACTTCAAAAAGGAGAAGGTTATCAATTCGACTGTATGTTTTTTATGTATGTACTCTTTACAAACAGAAAGTTACATACAAAAGAACATTTACAAAGGCGGGCTTATCTCTAGTTTTGATTGATTGCCGAAACAAACCTATACAAGCACGGAATGGCACGCAATTGGGTCCCGTTTTTCACCTTTCGGGTACGGAACCCTAAAAAAATACTTTCTACATAAGGAAGACAAAAAACACAAAACGATGACATGGACCATTATAGGCAATAGACCAAAAGTCATTGCTCCAGAATATGAGCTTAAAATGTTTAACATGAATTATACACGTCTTTAAATAGGAGTTTTCTTGTGCCAAAAGAATGACTGAGACATCTTATTTTTACGTATTTTTTAACTTATCTCAAAAATTTTTCACAAACAGTTTCATAACAAATAAACACTGAATGTCTGAATAAAAGACACAAATCATAATGGAACAATGCAACCTCACAGCGACTGCGATTGTCCAATATACATTTAAGCAGTAGTACGAGTATATCGGGTATCAAAGATTAGTAAGCACTAATTTAGCCCTGGTTTCACCATACTATGTTTGTTAATTAATTGACCTGTTAACCATTTTAACGGACTGTTAGTGTTATTGAGTGTCCCATCATGCAGTAACGATAATTTAATCAACGTTTAAATTAACCCCTGCTTTAGAGGTCCATCAAATTGATAACGGACTATTAGTTCGGTCTGCCAATGTCATTGCTCACATGATGGACAAATAAACACGTCATCAACCACACAAGTGACATTGAAATGACATTTCAACCTAGACCAAGAAAAATACGTCCAACCTCTGTGCCTTTAACATCAAAACCATTAGAAACTCTTTGAATTTTTAAAAGGGAATGGTTGTTTCGTTAGTAAAACCTAATAAGTAAAACTATTGTTTTTTTTTTTTGTTTTTTTTTCTTGACATGGTATTTAATTGAATTTTATTGTTTATTTTTATTTATGATTTGACATTTAATAACTCTCATCTATGAATTGACATTGTTTAAATTATGGATTGACTTATTGACTGTTGTATTTTACTTAACTTGAATTTTGACTAACATAGTTTTTAAGTTCTTATGTACTAACAATACATGGACCATGTTGTCTGATATTAATTAATAAATAAATAAAAAGTTAGTCATTTGGTTAGTGTTTTTTTTTATGATGGTCTGTTAGATTTTCCTAGTGAAATGCATAAGTCGTTAACAACAATATTAACTTTAACAACAGATTGACTAATCTCTGATTTAAGAAACTTTAGTGAAATCAGGCTTAACCTGTTACTTAGTTAGACCATGAAACTGAACAACTTTTCTTAAGAAAAGTACGAAAGTAGTAAGTAAGTAAGTTTCAAAATACTAAACTTTTTTTACCTGCCTTAAAAATACGCAATCAGCTGATCCAGTCTCTGTGGTAATAAGTTGAGATTTCTTTTATGAATAAGTGACCTTCTATTTGGTAAAAGTTGTTCAGTTTCACGGTCTGAGTAACATGCTAATGTAGTGCTTACAATTTTTTTACAGCTTGTATTTACGATATAAGACATTCTATGAGTTCGTAGTAGGTTCGGATATTTGTGCCGCTTAGGAATCGAATCCGAAACTTTTGCCGCACCTACCATTCTAAAATTAGAAACAAAACGCACTAAAACGGTACCAAAACGCATACTTTTGTACCGTTTTTGCTAAAGTTTTCATTTATCAAGGAAAGAGAACGTGGCATCGGTTGTTTCACTCTATCGTTTGAGACACATTAGCGCGCGCGATGTTTACAAACGAGTTGAGTGTACAACGCCGCAATAACAATCGTACTGGGATTTGTTGGTCACTCACACCAGATTCATCCCCGGTTCGTGTCAAGAATAATAAAATGAAAACTAATGCCTTTTTGAAGCTATTTTTCTTTGCAATGTTTGTAAGTTTGACAACGTAATAAGCTATCAAGCTTTTAAACCACCTCTAAGCCTAAGAGTATAAGGCGAAAGCCAGACAGATAAGGCGCGGCACGCCTTGCGGTGCGACGCACGGTGCACCATATTGCACGCCGTTCAATACACCGCCTTGTCTCTTTGCTTCTCTGCATATTTTTTTTATGCAAGTGCGTGAGAAGTGCGCTGCTGCGCACTTGCACACAAAATGTATGAAATGGACGCAGCGCAAGCCGGAATGTTTTGTCTGGCCAAAGCCTAATAGAGATTATACATGTGGTGTTATTTAATTGCGTGCCATAAGTTAGAGGGTGTTTCAGAAACAATGTAAGAACACAAATTTATAACATAACATAACATCACTCCTCTTTCCCGTTGGGGTAGGCAGAGACCACAGTCCTCCACCTGCTACGATCTTGACATACTTCCCTTGCTTCCTGTACTTTCATCAATCCTTTCATACATGCTCGTCGGTTTAGGGTACAAATTTATTTAGTATAGTTTTGCGAATTTATAACTTTTCTATAGTGTACACGCAAGTAAGTAAAATAATAATAAAAAAATCTTAGCTAACCATACTTAAGATAGCTTAGCAAAAACAAAATATTCTCTACATTTTAGGGCGACTCAATTGAAACTAGTCCTTTACAAGATAAGAATGTTTTAAAACGGGAAACTTACCGAGTTTACTTTATATGCTAGTTACCGTTGGGAAATTCAAATGCGCGCGAGTAAAACCACGGGCTGAAAATAGCAGAAATGTAATCCGTGAATCGTGCCCAACCCACCGCGTCTTTTATCCTCTCGATGTAAACTTCTCTCAATTTAACTATGATTCATTACATCTGTCACGTTTACGTCATAATGCAAATACTTAAACTATGGTTTTACCATACTCTGTTTGTCAATTGACCTGTTAGCTACTTAAACTGACTGTTAAGGTTATTGTGTGTAAATTTCATCAACTTTTAACTTAAGCGCAGCTTTAGATGGCTGTTTAATTGATAATGGACGATTATTTTTGTCTGCCAATTAATAAATACGTTATGAACTACACAAATGACATTGACATGACTTTACAACAATATTTCAACCTAGACCAAAAAATGCGTCCAACCTACGCGCCTTAAACTTTTCCTTTGTTTAAAAAAGTTCTAGCATCAAAATTTTTATAAACTTTTTTTGAATTTTTGAAAGTGAATTGTCAGTCATTCGGAAAGTGTTTTTTTATGATGGTCTGTTAGATTTTCCTCTTGAAACGCATAATATGTTAACAACAGTGTTAACTTAACAGGAAACACCCTATAAAGCGGTATTTTGTCATCAACCCGAAAATTTTTAGCCCATGAAACTAAATAACTTTTCCCAAGGATCATACTCGTAGTTCTAAACACCTCCCATACAAAATGTGCTGTCAGCTGATACAGTTCGTATGGAAAGTTTTTTTTTTCGTATTTCGATCTATGTTCCTTGAGAAAATTTGTTCAGTTTCATGGGCAGAATCACCTTTTAAAATATCCGCGGTGTTAAAAAATTAGGCTTTATATTCCAGTTAGTTACAAAGACAAGACTTATGAAGATTTCACTGAATTTATTAAAACCATAAAGAATTTTTGGGTAAATTGTTGCCCTTTTTAAAAAACAGCGAGAATAATACACAAATGGACACAGACGTGACATACTGACCAACTTAACTGTAAATAAACCTCTCCCGGTTCAGTCACAGTCTGAATAATTTCATTCCCTTTTTTTTTGTATCTGTTTCGAACATGAATCCGAACTAAAAGTTGAATTGCAAAGTTTATACGGCTGAATGGTCGCGATAAACTTGGACTGCATCGGTACGGACTGACAAGTTTCTTAGATATCTTTTGTGTGTAAATATATTTTATAAGATACTAACTAACTGAGTCTGTGCCGTCATACGCAATTAGTTTTATATTTTCTTTTTGCTTTTGTTTATAAATTGTCTCTTCTCAATTGTTTTTCTATCATATAAAATATAAAAGTTTATATCTTCAACCAGTTTCTTATGTTTTCTGATCATAGGGGAAGAAAACTTCTATATTACTATCCTCTTAGGATATTAGTGATATAGTATTCGTTCATTGCACTTCCCTTTCTCGAATGGCCATCCCAACTGCCTGCCAACCACGGTCGATCTCATAAAACAAAGTTAAAAATAAAAAGGCAGCGGGAATCGGGACAGACAATGCTAACGTCACAGGAGGTCCGAAATCTTTACGAGTAACTAACAGTAGTGCATAAGCGATACGAGTAACTTAGTACAAAATAACAAAACAACTTGTGGCACAGTTGTGTCTCCCCCCAGGCATACATACTACATACATCGAACGCGAATTTATAATTGGGAGGCTCGCATATTCAGTACAAAAGACCCTCAGAAGGACCACGAGAATTTTTTGGGGGGGGTGCGCGCGGGGAGCGGGGTTGATTGCGGGCGGGGGGCGGAGAGTGTCCGTTCGTGATAGTACTAGTACTTTATTCTGTGTTTGTGTACCGTGTCCTTCTTCTACCGTGTCCTTCTTCTACCTTCTACCGTTCGATTACTTATACGGAACCTCGGTGTGAGCGTTTGACTCTCACTTAGACCAGTTTTATATATGAATACGTAGGTAGATAATATAAGAGTACGTTGAGAATTCTTCGATAAAAATTGTCACAAGTTAATAATATCTTTCTTTCTAGTAACCGACAAACGGATATATTTTTAGAAATTCCGTAAAACGAATAATACCGTCTTCTTTCATTCATTGGTTTTATATAAAAAGCTGTACTTTCGTTGAGTAAAAGAGCGCGTGGGTTTTTTCTTGTCGCTTCTTTTTTTCCACATATCGCCACTTTGTTTGTGAAACGAATTTCATAAAACGAACTATTAAAAATTTTATCTGAAAACAGGGGGTACAATAATGTTAAGCCAGTTCTTTTTAAAATAAAAAGTCTAAGTACTTAGGTCTTCTACGAAAATTTTATCCAGTCATTTCAAGGGTAGATAAAAAATCAATGAACAAATTGTTCCATGCAATTATGTATGTAAAATGGGTCCTAACGATAATTTAAATGATTTCACTCCTGAACCGATTTACATAATTTATTTAGTGTTTGTCTAAAAAGTGTCCTTGATAAAAGAGACCTTGATAAAAATTTCATTTATACAAAACTTTTTAAGTATTTATAAGGTGCTGTTCAAAATTTATATTTAGTACTTTGATATTGACTTGATTATACTGTGTGTAAATGCAAAACTGAGCGTTAACTAAAGGGTGTGCTCAGACCAAAAAACTGAACAACTTTTCCAAAGAAACATGGATCGAAATAGACGATTTTTTTTTTGGCTTCTTCATACTGACCTACAACATTTGACAGCTAATTTTGTATGGAGAATGGAGAAGCATCTTTCCATGTCTTCTTTTTTGACCTTGGGTCACTGACCTTTACTATGGTAAGACAGATGAGAATCGATCTCGTACCCTTATAAACTGGATGATCTGTATCAGCTACGCTAATCTCATGAGTGATGGGATCCAAAGCCCTTAAGCTAAGGTTCATTTCCGATCCATACTTCAGTTGCGACAAACGGATCAAACATACAAGAGTATAACACAGACTCTGTGGTCTAGTGGTTAGAGGGCTCAACTCTCGATCCGGAGGTTCTGGGTTCGATTCCCGGTGGAGACACTGTCAAACAAAAATCCCTTTGTGCTACCTCCCCAGTTTGGCTAGGACATCACATAATGAATCACCTGATTGTCCGAAAAGTTAGACGATTTCGTGCTTCGGAAGGCACGTTAAACCGTTGGTCTCATCTACTATCAACTGGTGTAGTCTTTAATGACACCAGGTTTAGTGAGGTCAGTCATCGACCTGGCAACGCACACGATATGATGATGACTGCCTAAGCAATAAGGTTTTTTCAGAATTACGTATCTACAGTGTGCTTATGTTGTTTACTTGGCTTGGTTTCTAGTAAGTAACAACAGGAAAAAAAATCGTACTAAATCAAATAGAAATGCAGGGTGTAAGAGACGGTGTACCGAAAACTGAAAGGGTGTGCTCAGTCAAGGAAACTGAACAACTTTCCCAAAAAACATTTCTGGGAAATGAAAAGAATTTTTGACCTCTCCATGCAAATTGCTCACTCTGGTCGAACAGTCACTCGAACAGTTTGTATGTAGAGGTCCATTTTTTTTTTCATTTTCCAAAAACATTTCTTTGGGAAAGTTGTTCAGTTATTTGACCGAGCACTCCATTTCAGTTTTCGGCACCCCTTCCCTTATATCCTTTATAATGTACTCGTTTTTTGAACAATGCAACAACTTTCCAGCCACTTACTCGCGACGCGCGTCAAACGAAATAAATCGACGTATGTATCGGAGATCAACCTTAAATGACCTAATGCTAAGTAAGCCGGATGGACTCAATGTCTTTTGGTATATTGTCAGTTAAGTTATAAGTTTTGTAAGAGTGTCTCTGGAATGGGAGTTATATCTTACTCGCAGTAACAAGAACATACTTCTCTTAAAACTATGTGTATTTATTGAGATTTCAAGATTTCACATGTAGATAAATTAAGTTTCAATCAATGTATGCAACCTCTGCCTCTTTAGGTCTTTTATAGTACAAACTTGAGAACTAACTTTTAGTCATTGACGTAAGAAAAACGCTCCGCTTCAAAACTCCCTGTGCGTCAGTTTCCAAAATCTTTTTTCTTGTTTATTTGTTTTAATTTATTCGTTTTGTTGTAGAAATTGAATTTTAATTATTTTAGTATTAAAAATATGAATAAACTGACAAATTAGTGACAATTTAGAACGTAAACACATAAATGAAATAGTATGGAATTTTTCGTAAAGCTTCTTTATTTCTTCTTCGTAAACTTTTTCAGTAAAATCGACGCCAAATTAATAAAATTACTGGGATTAAAATGCACATTTTTAATTAAACAAAGCTTTCTTCGACTCCCGACAAACCGCGAACTCATTTCGCGACACAAATTTTAATAGCGACGAATACTTCTTATGGGATGAAAAAATACTTTCTAAATTGTTCACTACCAAGCGCTAATGAAAAGTTACTTTAACCTGCAACTTTCTGTTTAACTTCGCATCCATCGCTGGTTTTATTCGTTGCCTTTCGAAAGTTTTTAACCAAAACTGATAATGGATGAGTTTCTTACTGGTATAGTAGATTTGTGGTTATGGTTTTGGTATGACGGTGATCTTCCCTCATTAGTCGTGGCATCCGTGGCTTCTAAAAAGCTTGCACTGAACTAGCTGAAGGTGCCTTAAGTATTTTATTTTTTGTATTGCTTCGAAGGAAATGGCTGAAACCTGCTTTTTGTTAGACTCCAGCGTTTATTTACACATTTGGAACGAAAAACGTTTAGAATAAAAATGGGAGCATTTCTCTTTTCATGAATAATGGCCGTTGTGTTTTATTTTGTCGTTTTGAAATTGACGAAAATAAATTTTGATTCTAGGTAACATAAGCAACATTTTGTTTTATGTCACAAGTGCGCAAACGAGCAGGTGCACTACCTGGTGGTAAATGATCACCAACGCCCATGACACCCGCACTGTCTAATTAGTGAAATAATTTGGTACTAATAAGACAGCAAAGCGCGTCGCCCTCCCTGAGAAATAAGATGGTACGTCTCATGTGCCGGTAATTTCACTAGCCTCCTTACCCTTCAAACCAAAACACAGCAGAGCAAACACTGCTGCTTTACAGAAAAAGGCAAAAGGGTGGTACTTCCCCAGACGGACTTTGCACAGAAGCCCTACCACCATGCAAACCAATAAGCTTATTTTTGTAACTTATACATTACGCATTAAATAATGTATTCGTTAATTGTCATTAACTGTTTGAGGTGTTATAAACAACACAGTTATCAATACCGGGTGTTAGTGTAAACACTGTGATCCTTGAAACTGTGCATTGAAACAACTTTCCCTAAGGAACATAGGTCGAAATACGAAAAAAAAATTTTGACCTCCCATAGATACTGCACCAGCTGACTGCGCATTTTGTATGGGAGACGAAAATTTTTTTTTCGTATTTCGACCAATGTTCCTTAGAGAAAGTTGTTCAGTTTCATGGTCTTAATGCACAGTTTTAAGGATCACAGTGTTTACACTAATACCGTATACATGGTGTTCATTTAATTGCGTACCATAGCTTAAGGGGTGCTTCAGTTACGATAAAGGAACACAAAAAAAAAATATTTAAAAAAATCCTACTGAAAAAAAACTAAAACTCCATTGAAACTTAACTAACGCGGAGCACCGCGCTATCACCGAGCCAGCGCGCGAGAATCTGTGGATAAGGTAGGCATATACATAGCTGAAACTCTTTCGCGCGCTTTTGATAGCGCGGTGCTCCGGGTCATTGCCCTCCGCGTTAGTTTAGTTTCAATGGAGTTTTAATTTTTTTAAGTAGGATTTTTCTTTTTAATTTTTTTGAGTTCCCTTATCGTTACTGAACCACCCCCTAAGCTATGGCACGCAATCAAATTAACACCCTGTATATTTTAATTATCAATAAGTTTTAATACAGACTAAGGAACAACTTTTGCACTGTAGTTAAGCGAAGCCGGCTTATGGCTTAAGCCTTCCCCGCTTCGATGTATCTATGAGAGCTTAAACCGAATCTGTTCCTTGCTTTCAAACGGAAGGGGAAATTTTATTTTAAAACTAATATGGGTTTATTTGACTAATTTCCTTAACGTTACGAATGCACTAAGTTATTAATGCAAATGAGTAAAAGTGTATTCACAATGGAGTTTTTTTTTTATTACAAATGGGCTTACTCTTGCCCTCGATCTAGTCTTGAAGACAGATGAGGTCGACGATGGAACGAGCTTGCCCAGAAGAAGCCTATTCACTCGCGACTTGAATAGATTCGGGTTATATGAACTCGGGAACACAGACGCAGGCAGAGAATTCCACTCTTTAGCCGTGCGCATTATAAAAGATGTTTCAAAGCGCTTTGTGCGAATGTGTGGAATATCAACTTAGTATGGGTGCAGTGAGTTTGGACTCCCGATGGTAGAAAGGAGATGGTGGAATAAGCTCGTCAAAATGCAAAAAAAAATATTTTTACAATTTTTTTTTAAATTAGTTTTTAGGTAATATTTGCCTTTGAAAAAAGCTTCCTTCTTCCTTCCTTTATTGTTAACAAAGTAATTGTCAGCAATTTTAATAAAAGTACCCTAAACCGACGAGCATGTATGAAAGGATTGATGAAAGTACAGGAAGCAAGGGAAGTATGTCAAGATCGTAGCAGGTGGAAGACTGTGGTCTCTGCCTACCCCGACGGGAAAGAGGCGTGATGTTATGTATGTTTAATAAGAGTAATAAAAGCTTTACTGTTTGTTTAATTTAACAGTCTATCAGTTAGTTTCAAAAAGGTTCATTAAAGTTTAAAACCGGCGTTTAGTGATGGGCTCTACCTTATTAAAACATAGCATTACATATAGTCCGGTCCCTTATAGTCTTATATCGCCAAATTCACCAAATTGCACCATTTTTTTTCCAGGTACTAGTTAGGTACATAGCTCTCAATTTTTGATAGGAGCCAATTCTTGAATTTTCTATGGAAATCTTTTGAAATTCAAGAATTGGCTCGTATCAAAAATTGAGAGCTGTGTACCTAACTACTACCTGGAAAAAATTTGGTGAAATTGTAAGGCGTGTCTACTTGAAACAGCTAACTGACCGCACTAATATTATTTAATCCATACTAATATTATAAATGCGAAAGTAACTCTGTCTGTCTGTCTGTCTGTTTGTTTGTTTGTTTGTTTGTTTGTTTGTTTGTTTGTTTGTTGCTCTTTCACGCCTAAACGGCTGAACGGATTTTGATGAAATTTGGTATGGTGATAGATAGTAAATAAATGTCAAAAATTTGGTCTCAAGCGACGCCATTTTTTGAAAACTTTGGACAAAAAATAAAAACTTGTACCGTCCTATGCTCATAAGTCCAGGTAAGTACCTGAGCATAATTGCTAAGTTTTCCATTGTTTCTCTTTTGCGTCTTCCTACTTATACCTACTTATTCTTTGTGGTTACGTAACAAAGCCTCTTGCTAATTAGTGGGCTAACGGACCAGGGACTCGGAACTGGGAGTTTGCAGGCGAGTCTGCTACATTGATATACCGTAAAGTAGATAGATAAACAATCAAGTCGCTGCTATGCTTTGATCATAAATTTTAATTGATGCACGATAGTAGTATTTAAAAAAATCTAAATGTTCTGTATTCATTGTAGGATAGTAAAAATACCTTGATGACGTCAGTTTCATTTAGGTCGCTTCACTAACAATGTGGCGCCATGTGTAAAAAAAAGAAGCGACAATAAAAATGCTTGTGTATACCTCTTTGTGCTTTCAGTTGCTTTATAGGCTCAGGAAACTTATACTTTTGAAATTTAAAATTTAGAAGTTTTTATCATTCGAGTCTTGTTATGTGTCTTCGAGAATGTGTGATCGAAGCTGCTTTGATGTAATTTCAGCTATTGGTTGGCCTAACCTAACAGTCACGTCAAACATCCATCTTGACTAATAAAACATACATACATACCTAATAAAACTTTATTTTTCAGTCATTAAATATTTAACTCACGTTTTCCTTATAACACTACACGACTTGTGAGAAGATCCTCGAACAGGATCTAAACGTGTTGGCCCTATGCCGTCAATATAAAATGTGAGTTTTTCGTTTTAAATTAATTAATTATTCAATTCGGCATTTTAATAATTGTTCTTTAATTATGAAATTGCCAAAATGTTCTTACAGATTAATGAGATCACAAAACCTATAATAATTCTAAAGCTATTTTTTTTTTCATTTGTCTTATATTCGAAAGTTAACTTTTAGGTCATTAATTAACACATAAAATAAAGATTTTATTTTGAGTTTGATATACACAATTAAAGATTGGAAAATTGTTCGTCTTAAATGTCGTCCGATTTCATCATTAGAATTGTTATATTTTTTTCAGATGATATTTTCGAAAATTATATTTAAGCTTCTGTAAGCTTAATGTCTTTCCATTCATGCTTAAAAATATTAAATATTTGGATTTTTAATTCCTAACAAAGAAATGCAAAAATGTTAGTACTGAAAATTGAGTTTACCTTAAATTTGCCATACAAAACGGCAATTTAAAGACCCAAGATAAAGGACAGCAGTCAGTCATTTAAAACTATTTTAATTTTTCTTTAATTTATGAATTTATATTTGTCTAGCAGTGGAAGTTCCTTGAGAGCGAACCCCGATCGATTTGTGACCCATTTTGACAATTATTCGTTTGAAAATGATTTTTATTTTAACACTTCCTGTGTTTGGATAAATCTAAAAAGTAGTATTCGTCTGAAACTGTCAAAGCAATGAAGTTATCTTCTTTGTTATTTTGAAATTATGTTTGAGCGATGTTCAACCTACCTGTATTTGACTGTATGAACGAAAATAAGTATAAGTCGGGTCATGATTCAAATCGTTAATCAGTCGACTGTTATTCCATTTAGTACATGTAGGTATCTAGTTCGTTAAGGTATATCACTGAATCTCACGCACAATAAAATTTAACGAGCCACCGCGCTGATGTCTTTTAGGAAGCCGCAATAAAGATGCCAGAAGGATTGAGATAGTACGGACTAAGTCTAGGACTATTGAACATCCTGAGAATGTTTTAGTTTCACTTAGAATAAGGTAGATCTAGGCATACATATGTATACTAGCTGTGCCCGCGGCTTTGCCCACGTGGAATTTAGATAATGTGCAGTATTGTGCAGTCTCTCCCCCCCCCTCCCCCTCGTCAGCCTCAATACAAAATTTGAAGAGCCTAATTTCAAAACTGACGGACTTTCATACAAACTTTCATCCACTACTTTGGGCCGTGCGTTGATATGCCAGTGAGTCAGTCAGTCAGTCAGTCACCTTCTTCTTTTATATATATAGATGTCGGAAATAGAGTAAAGGAATGTGTGTAGAATCGGCCGAAGGATAGGATATCATCATAATTATCACTGGGCTTTTATCTACCAACTTACCTTACCATACTTGCCCATGACTGCTGGCACTTATCCTTCCTGCATCAAGATCTTGGTACACGTATATTTTATTCCCATTCCTGTTAACTTCCGTAACTCCTGTTAACCTTAAGATTAACTCAGTTGACCACAAATCTGCCACCCCAAAGATACGAGCATTTAGGGGACTTTTATCCTATTGTTCTCTCTACATATCCAAAGAGGATGTAATAAATCTAGCTGTTCTATGAACTCAGTGCACCGAGCCTACCCACAAGTCGACTATACTTGTTATCACAAAGATGGTAACCTGACGTCATATCTTAAGGTTAACAGCACAAAGTCTGTGGTACTTAGCTCTTGGTTATAGCGCTGCTTCTGTTCCCACAGAAAGGCATACCTTCTTAAACGACTGCTGCATATTTATCAGATTAAAACAAGTCCGTCTTGAATGAGGACGCGCATCAGAGAATACTCAAACTAGCACAATCACTACTAAAGCACATTTTCTATACATGAGCTAGGCTATCGATTAAGAGCTAGGAATACTCTTCGAGCAACCTGTATCTGTTTGTCGTGTATTATTTTAGCGAATAAATGAATTTTATTATTATTATTTTATTATTAACCTCAGTAATTATCACAAAACGACCGACCCGAACCGCTCCCTGCAGCAAGGAACATACTACTCTCTAACCGAGACTCAATTCAAATAATTTTATCCAAAATGGCTGCAAGCCCCCACCAAAGACCGAGTGCTCTAATTCACCAGATGGCGCAAGCAGTAAATTGAAACTACCCGACAACCTCAGTTTTTTTACAGCCGTCAGAATAAAGTGTGCCGATACAATAACCATACTCATGACCTACCAATCTCCAACACATAATTTTTGAGATTAGTGCCTAACAATTCAATATGCACCTAAATATCGTTTTAAAAAACAACGATTGAGTGAAACCATCCGAAAAAGCACCTAAAACTAATTTGGAAATCAATTCCACATCACGAAACTTATTTGAGACCGTTCCCAATCAGCACAGATGTCGCACAACGACCAATTGAAATCGAATTAAAATTTTACGAACGTATAAAAACACCCACTTTCAAAAGACAATAAAATTAAAAATAATACAATTACAGTATAACGGTTGCGGTGGGGAAATAGAATAGGATCGTATTACGATAAAAGTTATATAAGAAATCAATTTTATGTGACTTTATTAAAAAGCCACGGGCAGTATTAGGGTTACGTAGTTTTTTTTTTATTTTTCATTGCAAAGCAGGTTTTGATTAAGTAGGTATTTCATAAAGTTCACAACAAACTTACCTCCTAATGCTCAGAGAGGTCCTATCGCCTAGTTGCTATTTTTAATATGTATTTCCAGTTTTTCAGCTAAAGCTTATAATAACATGTAAAGTATTGTAAAGCCTATTTGGCTGTGACAACTTTCCTTTTAGTTTCTTCAATAGTACCTGGTCGACCGACCTTTGCACTATAATAGCCGCCTGATAATTAAATTTCATCTTGAGCAAGCTATGCTACTCGCCAACAGATGGCGCTAGAGGTTTCTGTTCAAAACGCGGTATTTTTAAAAAATGCTTAAAACACAGGCAAAACGAATTTTCCCAGACATGAGACCTAGCTAGATCGATTTTTCGCCCCCGAAAACCCCTGGAGTCTAAATTTCATCAAAATCGTTAGAGCCGTTTTCGAGAAACCGATTACAAATATAATTATATATAATACAAATATAATTATATATAATACAAATATAATTATATATAATACAAATATTGCTCGTTTAATAGTATAGGATTACTACCGTGAATTTTTTTATATTTCCAATAACAACCATTTAGCTTGTACACTCGTACAGCTTCGGGGACACTCGACTCGAAAAGATGGCGCTTTCAAGCAAAATATTTCGCAAACGGATCCCTAAATCGAAAAATATAATTTGCTGACTCACAATATTTTTTGAAGACCTATCCAATGACACCACATTTAAAATAATAGAAGTGTTTATATATACAAACAATAATAATAGTAAAAACATCTGCAACTAGCTGGTGCCCGCGACTTCGTCTGCGCAGGTTTATAAATTGTAGCTTATGTGTTATTCTAATGTATAAGCTATATTATTGTAAAGTTTCATTAAAATCCATTCAATAGTTTTTAAGTGAAAAAGTAACAAACATCCATCCATCCATATTTACAAACTTTCGCGTTTATAATATTAGTAGGATAGGATATCCACTACTACGCCAGCCACTTCGATCGCTTTCTAATTTAAACACGTATTTTTGGTAAGTTTTTTAGTGCTGAAAGTATCGAACAAGACCTTAATTTTGTAAAATTTTGACAAATAGAAATAAAATTTTTGTTTTTGCAAATCGTGACGATGCGAAGTGTTACAGATCGCGCCAAACTTCTAGACGCCTCTGAAGTTGCTTCGCGCTGTATTCAGAGGCGTCTAGAAGTTTGGCGCGATCTGTACTCGTGCCGTACTGTATCATATCATATCATATCATATCATATCATATCATATCATATCATATCATATCATATCATATCATATCATATCATATCATATCATATCATATCATATCATATCATATCATATCATATCATATCATATCATATCATATCATATCATATCATATCATATCATATCATATCATATCATATCATATCATAACATATCATATCATATCATATCATTTAATCTTGTTTTTATGTACAGCTTAAAGTTCTTATTAACACATAGCAGTTCGTTACATGTACCCTGTAAGGGCATTACAAGTGACTAGGCATGCAAAAACGTATTTAAATAATAATCATAAAAATTGTCAAAATTAAAAATAATAATCTTAGTAAACATAAACTAACTAAATTATATAAAATAAGATTGGAAGAACATGCCTTAAATTTCACAACATTATCATTGATTTGTCAAATAATTAAAATTAGAATTAGAATGAATAAAATTGTCAAAAGATAAAAATAATTGAAATTGTAAAAAAAAATAAAAAAATAATCATAAAAATTGTCAAGAAAATAAATAATAATAATAATGTCGGTAACAAAAAGAAAAAAAAAATTGACAAAAATATGATAAGATTGGACTGTGCCTTAAATTCCTCAAAAATAATTTAAATAAAAAATTCAAAATTCAACATGTCATTACATCATATGGAAAAACAGTCATATTTTTATCATTGTCACTAAAAAATTCATTAACGGAGTAATAACATTTTTTTAGTAAATAAGTTTTAATTTGATTATAAAAAGATTTGTCTTTGGTTTCTTCTTTAATAATATTTGGAATTTTGTTATATATTTTTATAGCTATGTGGTGGGGGGAATTTTGTAGCATTTGCATGTTTGCTCTCGGCAATTCGAGCTGGTTATTGCGTCTGGCACTTTTACAGAATTTTAATAACCCAATATTTTTCCTTACAAAAATCGCAGCTTCGAGAATGAAGATGCAAGGGAGTGTTAATATTTCCTCTTTCAAAAAGTACGGCTTACAGCTGTCCCTTGGTTTTATATTAAATAAAATACGAATGCATTTATTTGTAAAATAAAAATATCATGAGAATGTACACTGTTTCCCCACAATAACACCCCATATCTCATCCATGCGTAGGCATATGCGTAGTATGCAGCCAGTGACGCTTCATGGTGGGCGTTCATTTTGAGAGTAGCCAGTGCATACGTGAACTGAGATAACTTGGATCTCACTTTTTGTACATGTTTTTCCCAAGTTATGTGGGTATCTACTGTAAATCCTAATAAATTATATTCACTCGCTTCTTCTATGTTCAGACCTTTTGCAACAGTGCTAATGTTTAGTTCCGATTTTTGTCGAGGCCTATACTGTACTATTTTAGTTTTTTTGAGGTTAACTTCTAAGTTATGTTCAATAAGCCAATTTTTTACTTACGCAAAACAATTTATGATATAATTTCGGCTCTCGTTATCGTCAATACATTTAAATAATAACGAAACATCATCCGCGAACATTATACATGTAGAATCCAGTACATTGGGTAATTCGTTAATGTAAATAATAAACAATAAGCACCCGACTACACTTCCCTGAGGTATAGACCAGTTTGTGCATTTTGTTTCAGATACTATTGTTTCAATCATACGAGTCTCTGCATTGCAATATTCGATTTCTACATACTGTTTACGATTTTGTAAATACGACTTGAACCATCCGAGCGCCCTACCTATCATTAATTTAATGATTAAATTGGACATTACCGTATCGTTTACGACCTGTCTAGACGAGGACAAGGTTTTACTCGCGTTTGATAGCTCTATAAAGATAGTTGTTGTTTTACTTATCTCGATATCTTCAACTTCCTGAATACTATCAATAGGTACAGTGGTTGGAGCCTTCGTCTTTTGATCCGGAGGTTCTGGGTTCGATTCACAGTAAGACTCACAGACCTAGACTAGATCGAGGTCAAGAGTAAGCCGATAGACAATAAAAAAACTGGCCACGTGCGAGTCGAACTCGCTCCCTAGGGTTTCCGTACCTATGTACCATAATAACATGATTATACTAAAATCTTTTGCTCTTTGACTTTAAAAACTCCGCGACCATCTAATTTGAATCCAGTACATTGGGTAATTCGTTAATGTAAATAATAAACAATAAGCACCCGACTACACTTCCCTGAGGTATAGACCAGTTTGTGCATTTTGTTTCAGATACTATTGTTTCAATCATACGAGTCTCTGCATTGCAATATTCGATTTCTACATACTGTTTACGATTTTGTAAATACGACTTGAACCATCCGAGCGCCCTACCTATCATTAATTTAATGATTAAATTGGACATTACCGTATCGTTTACGACCTGTCTAGACGAGGACAAGGTTTTACTCGCGTTTGATAGCTCTATAAAGATAGTTGTTGTTTTACTTATCTCGATATCTTCAACTTCCTGAATACTATCAATAGGTACAGTGGTTGGAGCCTTCGTCTTTTGATCCGGAGGTTCTGGGTTCGATTCACAGTAAGACTCACAGACCTAGACTAGATCGAGGTCAAGAGTAAGCCGATAGACAATAAAAAAACTGGCCACGTGCGAGTCGAACTCGCTCCCTAGGGTTTCCGTACCTATGTACCATAATAACATGATTATACTAAAATCTTTTGCTCTTTGACTTTAAAAACTCCGCGACCATCTAATTTGACCCCTCTTTTATAGAAAAGTTCTTGAAACGGGAGCTCACCTTAATTGGTTACTATTAGATGTGAGAAAAAATTAAATATTTTATGATTTTAGACTTTTCCCTTTATTTGTACTGTGAGACCTAGCTTCTTGCCAAATTCCATAATTTTAGGTCAACGGGAAGTACCCTGTAGGTTTTGCTTTTTTGCATAAATGTATGGAGATGAGGACATAAAAAGCCATATCTTTTGATTGCGTCTTTGTAAAAAAAAAAAATTTTCAGATCTTATGTGGTTTATGAACCTTAATATTCGTTATCAATTTCAACCTGATACCTCTTCTCGTTCGTGAGAAAAAGGGTCTTGAAGGACAGACAGATGGACAACAAAGTGATCCTATAAGGGTTCCGTTTTTTTATTTTGAGGTACGGAACCCTAAAAAGAAGAAAATATAGTGCATTCAGGTTAATGGAAATGTAATTAAAATCCGTCACTGAGGCGGAAAAAAACTTAAACGAAATTTAAAGTCGAGTGCGAAAGTTGGTATTGTTTGATAACAATACTAATACTCGGGCTTCGAAATTTGAAATCCCTGTTATTTGGTCAAGGGGGTTAATAAAAGAGAAAAGGGGTAGTCACTGTGGGTAGTCATTTGTATGTAAATTGCGCGTGTCATAGTTGTATGCTCGGACGAGAGCCCTTCACACTGGCCCGGACGTAGTAGCACAGGATAAAAAATAGAGCAGACATAGAAGGCTTACTCTAATACTGTTTTGTCCAGTGCGGTGCCGGCAAATAGTAGTACCTACCGACCCATCTCTACCCGTGGGTGTCGTAAGAGGCGACTAAGGGTTTATGAACCAGAGGATGGGCAGCAGCATCCTTCTGTATCGTCTTATATTCTGCGTTCACCAACAAGCGCGGACTATGGTGCCAGCCGTAACGCTAACAAGCGTGGTGGCTTTTTTTTCTTTTTTATAGAAAACACTTGTCCTTCTGACATGATCATTAATTTAAACATTATTAAATACCATATTTTCTTACTTAATTAATCGTTTTTTTTTCATAATTTATATCCAAATAGTTTCTTTATTTATTATATTTATTTGGTAATGGAAGTCGCCTCTTAGGCGAAGGCCTACCCCGATCTCCTCCACTTTTCCACTTTAAAAAGTCCTAAAACTAATATTGTTGTTTTTGGTTTGCGCCTAATAGCTTATATTACATTTGGTTATAAACTCTTCATCGTGATATCGTGACGGCTGCAAGGTCGATGACCGACTCCCCAAACCCTGGTGTCAAAATTGTTGTACCGCCAAAGACCAAGAAAAGGGACACAGGTATAAACTGAAAGAGGTAACCTGAACTTACTTTTTCCGTAAATAAAAAAAAAAATATCCGCTCATTACAATCGTGATTGGATAATTTGTATGGAATTAACTACTTGTCAACTTCGGAAAATCACTTGGGTGAATCACTCGACCTTTGAATACAAGCTGGTTTACATAAATTCAGAATTTCATGGATGAAATTACGCAAACTGAAACGTCGGAAATATCCATAATATGCCGTGGAACGAGTCAGAATGTCAATATAATATTTCGTAGAATATATCATACGTTAAGCAGGTGAGGTGAGTAATGAAGGGGATGAATGAACGAGTGAGTGAGTAGTTAATAAATGGGGAGACTGGTGCCATTTTCGTAGGGTAAAATCCTGTATCATCCTATACTACGAGTATTAAACGAGCAATATTTGTATATAGGTATATATGTTACCGGTTACCGGCAAAGTCTACGTTTTAGGCATTGTATAGAATGACTAGGCATTCTATAGAATTTCGGATTTCACACATTTCCGGTAACATCTATACCTATAAAAGAAGAAGGTGACTGACTGACTCACTCACTGACATATCTACGCACAGCCTAAACCGCTGGGTCTAGAGATTCCAAATTTGGCATGTAGGTTCCTTATGAGGCCTAGGGGTGCACTAAGAAAGGGTTTTACAAAATTCCACCCCTAAGGGGGTAAAATAGGGGATGAAAGTTTGTATGAAAGTCCATCAGTTTTGAAGTTAGGATCTTCAAATTTTGTATTTAGGCTGACGACTATAAATTTATATTTATGTGTCTCAGGGTTTTTGAAAATTCGACACCCTAAAGGGTGAAAAGGGGGATGAAGTTGAAAAACCTTTATTTTTTAAAGAAAAATCCACATTTTTTATTACTTAGCCATTAGGGTTGTAATTATATGCAACGTTCATCACTTTTATTGAAATTCAACCCCTAAAAATGGGAAATGGGGTGAAAAAGTCTAAACACCAATATGGGTATCGTTTGTATGGTTTATCGGGTCGCTGATTACGAAAACTACAACAATTTTGAAATCCAACTTGGTGGACGTGAAATACCACCATCCCCTGGGGATGGGGTTGGGGTGCGATATGGTTGAAATGTCTAAAAATCAATATGGGTGTCGTTTCTATGTTTATATGAGGATAGGGATAGCGGTTAAGATGGCGTTAGGGGAAGGGCTAGGGGTAGGGAGAGGTAGAGGGACAAGGAGAGGGACAGGGAGTTGGAGAGGGACAGGAAGAGGGAAGGGGGGGAGGAAAGGGAGGGGGAGAGGCAGGAGGAGGGGGAGAGGGGGAGGGAGGGGGAGGGGGAGAGGGAGAGGGGCAGAGACAGGGATGGTTTGACGGACGGTTGGAAAGATGGTTGGACGGACGGACGGACGACAGATAGACGAAAGGGTGGATGGATGGATGGTCAGATAGATAGATATACTAGCTATTGTCGCAGGCAACAGCTAGTATATCTATATATTTGTAATCGGTTGCTCGAAAACGGCTCTAGATAACGATTTTGATGAAATTTACTATACGGGGGTTTTTGGGGGCAAAAAATCGATCTATCTAGGTCTCATGTCTGGTCAATTCGTTTTCAACGTGTTTTTGAGCATTTTGTTAATTCCGCGTTTTAGACAGAAACTTACAGCGCCATCTGTTGGCGATTAGCATAGCTTGTTCACCCGATGATATTTTCAGGCTGAGGCGGCTATTTAAGAGCGAAGCTCGGTCGTCCAGGTACTCGTTTCTATTATACGAGCAATATTTGTACATCGTGTAATTCTAAATACGCGAAACCGCTCAGGGGGCAGTTTTAATTTGAGGAAATGTTTTTAGAGTTTTTCTTGAAAATAGCGCGTTTCAGAAACCCTACAGCACCATCTATGTTGTTAAGTCGCCCATAACCTCTGGCATAGCTCATTTAACGACTACTACCTTTACTACTTTGATATTAGCCGGGACTTACAGCTTAACGTGCCTTTCAATGCACGGAATCATCTTAATTTCCGGACAATCATATCATAATTTCCAACAATCTCACTTGTCCCTTCCAGTCCGGCTTTCGTCCCTCCCACAGCACAGTTAGTGCGTTGCTGAACGTCACGGAAGACATTCGGTATGCTATGGATAACACCAAGCTTACCATTGTCACTCTGTTGGACTTCAGCAACGCATTCAACTCTGTGGACTTTGATATCCTTCTTGCCATCCTTGAATCTATTAACATTTCACCCTCTGTGATCGAATGGTTCCGCTCCTATCTCTTCGGTCGTCAGCAGTGTGTAAGAGTCAATGAATCTTCATCGGCTTGGGCTACATTATCTGCTGGGGTACCGCAAGGTGGTGTTCTCTCTCCACTGTTATTCTCAATTTTTATCAATAATATATCTCGAGTTATCTCTTCGTCCTACCACCTGTATGCAGATGATTTGCAAGTTTATAGACACTTTACTCTTACGGAGGCAAAGGAAGCTGTCACTGCAATAAATAGTGATCTTACAGCCATAGAAAGCTGGGCTAAAACATTTGGTTTACTTGTGAATCCCAGTAAGTCACAAGCGATGGTGGTCGGAAGTAGCAGGCTCAAGAGCAGACTTAATTTTGCTGACCTTCCTTTTGTCTATTATGATAATATTTGCATTCCTTACACTAGCAAAGCCAAAAATTTAGGTCTTATCATAGACGACACTCTGTCCTGGACTGCTCAAGTCAATGAAGTGAGCAGGCGCATGCATTATTCGTACCACTCACTCAAGCGATTCCAGTTCTTCCTTCCGTTTACAACGAAAATTATGCTTGCCCAATCCCTTCTCCTTCCTATCCTAGACCATGCTGATGTTTGTTATTTGGATGCGACAGAGGAGGTACTGAATAAACTGGAGCGCCTTCAAAATCTTGCAATACGTTTTATTTTTGGACTTCGAAAATACGATCACGTCTCTCAGTTTCGTGCCCAGTTAAAATGACTCCCTATCCGACTTCGCCGTGATGTGCACATCCTTACTGTCCTTTATAACATCCTTAATGATCCCGCTACTCCTGAATACCTTCGATCCCGTTTCCAACGCTTGCCACCTGATCCCCGCCCTAGGCGTCCCTGTATCACTAAGATGCTGGAATGTCCTAGTGCCAACACAAAATTCCTGTTCAATTCCTTTTCCGTGCGTGCTACTCTAATGTGGAACAAGCTTCCCAAATATATTCAAGACAGCCCATCCGTCACTTCTTTCAAGAAAAGGCTGTAAGAGCACTTCTTATCGAACTTATCTTGATAATATATGTATTATTATATTGTAGGTATATTAATATATGTAGTCTATACTCGTAGTAGGTATATGTATGTAGTTATTATTATGTATTATTATAATATTATATATGTACTTATACTTATTTCTTATTTTTATTTGATGTGTACTTATTCTTGTCCCCGTCATATACTTTTTCACACTAAAATCTGGTTGGCTGGAAGAGATCTCTTCATAGAGATAAGCTCGCCATTGTGAACCTCTTCTATCACTACTGTTTTGTTTCATTGTGCACAATAAAGAATAAATATCATTCATGCTGCAATTTCCTTATTAAACTGTCTTCTTTTTTTTATTGACAATGGGCTTACTCTTGACCTCGATCTAGTCTGAACGAGCTTGTCCAGAAGAAGCCTCGCGACTTGAATAGATTCGGGTTATATGAACTCGGGAACACAGACGCAAGCAGAGAATTCCACTCTTTAGCCGTGCGCATTATAAAAGATGTTTCAAAGCGCTTTGTGCAAATGAGCGGAATATCAACCAAGTATGGGTGATATCCTGAGGTGCGTCTGGACTCCCGATGGTGGAATAAGCTGGTGGAGCTCTAGGGCACACTCTCCCTCTGACTCTCTATCTACATTATTACGACTGCCTGTAGTTAATTTCACGTCTTATCATTAAAATATGTCACGTGATGCCACAGCCACCTCGTATATTTCAGAAAGAGCTAGAAATTATTCAACAGATAAATTATGAAGTCGTAATTAGACCCGCTGTTTGAGACGAGGCGAATTTCACGCCGCTCTTCTTATTAGCGAAATTAAGACGTTTTTAAAAGACATTTACTCGCTTTAATGGGTTGTAATGAATTCTCAAAATTCTTTTTTGAATTTTTTTTTTTGGTAAATAAGTATCAGTAAATGCGGTCTAGTTTTTGTGTAATGAAATGAATTAGATTTTCGGGTAAATGTAATTACTTTGATAGTATTAGAAGATGTAGTTACACTGTTATACCTACACTTAAGTACAGTATGTTAATTACATACCTACTTACCATATACAACGTATTTAAAAGTGGTGGTGTCTTTCTTTTTAAGTCTATTCATTAAATTAAAGGCCTATTCTACCCTTTCTCTATGATTCTACCAATTTCACCATTATTAGGGTTCCGTACCCAAAGGGTAAAAAACAGGACTCTATTAATATGCCTCCGATTTTCATCGGTCTGTCAGCACACTGTATCTCATGATCCGTAATAGGTAGGTATATTTCACAGATTATGTATTTCTGTCGCCGATATAACAACAGATAAAAAAATAAAAATCATTCCCTACTACAAACATCTTTTTTGGAGATTTTTGCACGATTTTTAGGGTTCCGTACCTCAAAATAAAAAACGGAACCCTTATAGAATCACTTTGTTGTCTGTCTGTTTGTCTGAGGTATCGGGTTGAAATTGATAATGAATATTATGGTCCATAAACCACACAAGATCTGAAAATTTCAATTTTCTACAACGACGTAATCAAAAGATATGGCTTTTTATGTCTTCATCTCCATACATTTATGCAAAAAAGCAAAACCTACAAGGTACTTCCCGTTGAAATAAAATTATGAAATTTGGCAATAAGCTAGCTCACAGTACAAATAAAGGGAAAAGTCTAATATCATTAAATATTTAAATTTTTCTCACAACTAATAGTAACCAATTAAGGTGAGCTCTCGTTTCAAGAATTTTTCTATAAAAGAGGGGTCAAGTTGGATGGTCGCGGAGTTTTTAAAATGAAAGAGCAAGCTTTTAGTATATCATATGGTAGATAGGTACGGAACCTTTAGGGCGCGAGTCCGACTCTTCGAGTCCGACTTGGCCGTTTTTTTACTTTCGAGCGGAGCGAGAAAGGTATTGTATTCATGAAAATGAAAGCTTTTTTTAATTTTCTCAAAAATGTGTTCTATATCACTTATACATCATAAAAAACAAGTCTCCCAAAAATGTCCATCCGTCGGTCGGTCGGTCGGTCGGTCCGTCGGTCCGTCGGTCGGTCGGTCTGTCCGTCACGCTTTGGCCTAACGGCTAAACGAATGGTCCGATTGACACCATATTTTGAATTTAGGAGTTTAAGGGCTCCCGCACACGACCGAGAATCGGTGGGCGATTATCGGCCAGGACAAGGACGGAAGATTCAGGTGATAACACGTCAGAGCGGGATGCCGACAAAAAATCGGCCACCGATTCTCGGTCGTGTGCGGGAGCCCTAATGCAAATCCATTGAAGGGCTCTAAGTGGTTTCTTGCTGGCTCTCATTTTGAGAGTAGCTGTCATACAACGAAAATGAAAAATTGAAGTTTTCTCAAAAACGGCGCATAGAATCTTGATGAAACTTTGCATGACCAAGCATCTCCATGTAAGGTATCTTGCGCCAGTATCAGGGCTCCCGCACACGACCGAGAATCGGTGGCCGATTATCGCCCAGGACAAGGACGGAAGATCCAGGTGATAACACGTCAGAGCGGGATGCCGACAAAAAATCGGTCACCGATTCTCGGTCGTGTGCGGGAAGCCTCAATTGATCTGTGTAATTTCATATAAGGGGTGTTCCTGTACCACCAAATCGTAAATATGTGATTTACCCAAAATTGGTTCCATTGAGTTTGTTAAAATTTTCTGTAATATTATTAATATGGATTGGTTGTCTACCTGACTGGATATTAATTTTGATTTTTTTGAATAAAATTTAGTACACAGGGTGTACCGAAAACTGAAAGGGCTTGCTTAGTAGACTAAGCTGAACAATTATCCATAAGGAACATATTATGTTGGGAAATTTTAAAAATCTCCATGCAAGTATCCTACGGTAGTATCCATTGATATGAGAAATTCATATAAAGGGTGTTCCAGTACTACCAAAAGTTAAACATGTGATTTACTCGAAATCGTTTGATGTTTGTTTGTTTTAATGTTTTATAATTTCATTCGAAATTTTTTTTGGAAAAACGTAAATAAAAGTTTGTATTTCCATACTATGTGTATGGCATTACAAATTTAAGTTTGCGGTTGATAGTTTTTCCTTGAGTATTGCGAGAAAGTAAGTGCAGTGCTTCTGTACCATTTATTTGTTTTGATCATCGTTACGAGTATACAACGTGTAACGGAGAAGTGTGATAATACTGAAGGATGTAAATCTGCTCATGAAACTGAACAACTTTTTTCAAGGACACCCCCGCGCGCACTCTCCCGCGAAATTCTTGTGGTGTTCCTGAGTGTCATTTGTGCTGAATATGTGAGCCTACGCGACCTTCCAATTTCAAGTTTCAAGTTCGTGCTCGTCGTATGTAATGTCCAGGGTGTGGTTTAAAGATGTCGCGACTATGTGGTAGTAGGAGCTATGTATTCGCCCACAATCCTGTAAATATTCAACCAAACTGCCAATAAATGACACATTTTTGGGTATCGTTTGTAACGCGACTCAATCCGCTTAGAGCCATAATGGAGGCAACATCACCGGCCCATAAAGGTCGTTCCACACTGCTAACAGCCCGTAAACGCGGATAAACCCGTTTCAACGCAATAAACATCGATGTGTTCTCGCCTTACATGCCGTAAACTCCTTCTTTCGTACCTATACAGGGTGTCGAAAAATGCTTAGAAAAATTTTACTGTGCATTTTTTGTTTCCTAGTATTTTGAATTATTTTAAATTATTGTATTCTAGGTTTTGTATTAACAGAAATTATACAAAAGACGTCCCTTTACAAAAAGACGGAGTGAAAGGAAAACAGCACGATATTTTAAGGGATTCAAAATTGTTCACATAGCTAAGTAAATTTTCCATCACACCTCTTCACCCTACCCAACACCCACTTTACCTTTTTTAGTATCGTAATTTTTGTTTGATTTTAATCCTAAAGTCGCTTCAGTTTTTCAAAAAAGTTTGCATCTAGAAACTTATGTGAAGAATAAACGAAGAATGAGGTAAAGTTTTGCAAAAAAAAAAAAGCGAATTTAAGTTCATGTTCTATATTTTTTGTCTTTTTAGGGTTCCGTACCTCAAAAGAAAAAAACGGAACCCTTATAGGATCACTTTGTTGTCCGTCTGTCTGTCTGTCTGTCTGTCTGTCTGTCTGTCTGTCTGTCTGTCTCAAATCAAAATCAAATCAAATCAAGTTTATTTCTCCCACAAGCTTACAATTAGTGACATAGCAGTGTTGTGAATACAAGTCATAGCTGTGTTGGGAGACTGGTGTCCAAGCTAGGTAAGAACCTGTGTTATGGATCACCAGGCTTCCACTCCGCGGGTTAGAAGTACATTAGTACAATAGTAAAGTCTGTCTGTCAATCTGTCTGTCAAGACCCTTTATTTCACGAACGGGTGAAGGGATCAGGTTGAAATTAATACCATATATTAGGATCTATGAACCACACAAGATCTGAAAATTTCAATTTTTTACAACGACGCAATCAAAAGATATGGTATTTTATGTCCTCATCTCCAAACATTTATTCAAAAATGCAAAACCTACAGGGTACTTCCCGTTGACCTAAAATTATGAAATTTGGCAAGAAGCTAGGTCTCACAGTACAAATAATGGGAAAAGTCTGAAATCATTAAATATTACAACTTTTCTCACAACTATTGGTAACCAATTGTGGTGAGCTCCCGTTTCAAGAACATTCATATAAGAGAGGGGTCAAGTTGGATGGTCGCTGAGGCGATTTTTGTTTTAGTTCTATTTAAAAACGGGAACACTCACAAACTTGAAAATTGGTATGTTTATAGTGCAGCTATAAAATAATAACAAATAATAAAATTTGGTCAAGCGCGTGTCGGACTCAAAAAATCTAGCACATTAACTTACTGAAACTTCACTTGGCCGGTTTTTTTTCTGTAAAATATTCACAGTGTTACAGTAAGAAAACGTTAACCAATAGGATGTTTATGTGCCTATTTACGGCACCAAGAATCTCGAAATAAAATGATTTTAATTTAATTTAAACTGAACAATTTTCTTTAAAAATCTACCTCCTATACAAACCTGCTGGTATGTATGTTTTAAGTGTCGATGGGTGGTAAGCTGAACACTGTTGGTAATTTCTTTTTTAAAATATATGTAATCTTTTTACAAGAAAAATGTAACAGGCATTTGATAGCAGCAGTCAAATTGACTTAATAATTTTTATACTGATTAAATGGAGTCATCATGATAGTTATTCCTTATGCTAATTTGCAGCGCTATAGATAGATAGATAGAAACTCTTTATTGCACACAAATTTACAACAATTAAGTAAAAACAACATATCTTATTGCGCGCAAAGGCGGCCTTATTGCTTAGAGCAATCTCTTCCAGGCAACCTTATAATTGGGGATCACTGAGATGGACATGAGTAGTGCAGAGTTTACTAATTTTATAATAAATAGGTACATAGAATCAAACAATAAAATTACTCACCATAATACCTAAGTATACACAATACCTAAATATATATATTTGAATAAATAATAAATAAATTCACATATAATTATCTAGTTAAACTGCGAGAAGGTGGTTTAAAATACCCCTTTTCATTTCCATCAGATCCCCATTATAATAACAGCCTGTATAAATCCGAACTAAAGTGTAGCACTATTGTGAACACCGCTTTAAGTTATGTATTTTATGTGCGTTTTATATTTTTCTAGTGTTGAAGTGAAGATGGGGAAGCCACAAAAACTATGTTTATAGCACTTTAGCTGCAACATACGTGTCGTGTTTATACTTTATACGTTACTGGCGTTATCTTCTTTATATTTTGTTTTATAATTCACTTAACTTAGTTCATTCATAGGGTTATTTTTTTATTATCTAATTTCTTGTCAAAACAAAACCAAAAACTGAGTCCGTCTTTTTAAAAAAAAGCATTAGTAGGTTGAGAAGAAATAAAGTTAGGTATTTGGTCATTATGAAAAAGACCCTCATTAATGAACACTTTTAATTAAAAATATATGGAATTTAAAATATTTATTGCGGGTCATATGTCCATATTCGTGTTTCCACGAAAATTCTTTAAGAAATCTTATCTTTTAGTAATAGTCGGCTGATGATGATTATGCGATTGAGGCACATAAACGTAGCAAAGTTTTTAAACACGACCGGCCACCAAGGAATTTAAAATTCTAATAACGTTACGTCGAACAAAATAACTCTGTTGATTGAAATTTCGAATTTGTGAAATTATTCCCGCCAACACTCTCCACGCAGACGTTTTGCATTACAAATGGGTTTTGGGGTTTTTACAATCAAAGACAAACCAACAACATTTTTCATGGATTTTTGTTGATCAAATTACTAACTTTTCGAATCATTTTTTGTGTTCGATGCTAAACATGGGACTCTAGATTTCTGGAAAAATAAAACTACTGTGTGCCTGCTAGAATGAGTCTCATTAAAACTTAATGAAAAATAATTGCTATATTCCGTAACTACAAGTTAAAATATTTTAATATAAAAGTATAAAATATATGTAATTAAATGTATATTTTTTTATGCAATAGTTACATTTAACTTTTCCTAATTTTCTTAGCTGTCACGCGCCTTATTGTGAGCGGTCACGTAGTATTCGCTTTAGACATATTTCAGAGTTCTCTATCTTATGAAATATGTACCTTTTTTTTGGTGTCTATAATACTCCAACTCTTTTTTGTTTTAACGACAATTATTATCAATCATGTTGAATTCCTAATATAAATAATTAAAAAGTAATTAAAAAAGCCGTTACATCCTCGTTTCTCGCCTCCAGTCGCCCACTTAGCCGGATGAGTTTCGTTTTTTTAATTTTTGCCGAAACGTGTTTCGTAACCTCCGGGGGTTATACTGACAAATGTGTACGATGTTAACATGCTCTTTAAGGTAACTGGGTTGTAAATAAAATTATGTCCGTATGTGTTTTGGGGCGATTCTATAATAACTCGTAAATTTATTTATATTTTCAGCTGATTCATAGAGTTTGTTCGGTCATCATGACATCCCATAAAACGTCCACTACAAGACAGGGAACTCCTTCCAAAATTCCAGCTTTTAATGAAACAATGTGGAGGGGATGTACCATAGTCACCATCACGCTTGTGAGCGGTACAGCTGGCACCATGGACCGCGGTTGTTGGTGACCGTAGAATGTAAGACGACGATACGATACACAGAAGGATGATGCTGCATGAACGAGCCAAATTAGAAGGAGACGTTGGGCACCCCATGCACAACCATCACCAAGTAAAGCAGAGGTTGAAAAGCCGTAACAGCTTTTTTAAATCCTCAAAGCCACTTGTCGGCGACCCATCCACAGAGAAGTGTCGCTTGTCGAAAGAGAAGCACTCACTCGCTGAGTTTATTCAGCCAGCAGAAAGCCTCCCCGCTGGACATGACCTGCCCAGACCGATCTGGAAGTTTACAGACTACGGACACAGGTTGGTCGCTGCAAAGACAGTATTTGTAGCTGGGGTTTCACCGACAACTCCAATAACAAATGTGAGTGTGGTATCTCCCCACAAACACTAACCTCCTGAACCCGCATGTCCCGACACATGTACGCGTGATGACCTTTTTAAAGCCATAAATGACGCAGTAAATGTGGCAACGTTCTGGGCTACAAAAATTTTAACTTACTTTTAATTTTATTTAGTGATTGATCGACACGCTAAGAAGAAGAAGAATCAAAAAATTGGAGAATGCTGGTTGTGATACTGTTTTTTAAGCCACGATATCCTCCTGCGGCCTGGTTTCCTTTTGCGTTGGACGTTTCCTTGGATGTATTTGACGTTGTTTGGTTCAAACGTAAATTATCTCCCTTTTCACAGTAATTTAATTTTTCTCGCAGTCACTGACAACATATCCTTCCATATAATCCCTCGAGGTTTTAGTAATCCAATGATCCCGGATATCGTGTTACAAAACAGATACAACTCGATTGCTCTTACCGATTGATATATCACTGACAGCTTTTATTTGCTATATGGTTTTCAAAGATTGGAGGCTCATTAAATCTGACAATTTACTTGAAGTTATGAGAGACATTCGCACAAAGCGCTTTGCAACATCTTTTAATTAAAGAAAACTATATCCCATATTTTTTTTCGTTTGCCTGTGTGGTGCCGGCAAACAATAGTACCATTAAATACATACCCGTGGGTGTCGTAAGAGGCGATTAAGGGTTATATAAACGGGTGACAACAACAAAAACAGCCCTACGCCCGAATTAAAGAAAAAATGCTTACCAATTACCAAGCATGATTCTGATGTTAGTTTCCCATCGAGCACTGGCACCACAAATCACCAAACCACGACCATCTTATCAGCTATTCCGGCCAAATTGCAAGTTCCACTGTCACTAAACGACTCCGGACCACAAGGAATAATCCAGGAAATGGTACAAGCATCTGTCAGCGGCGAGCTCCCAGCCCACACCAGGAACCGATCCGTACCAGCTTCTTCACCGTCGCCTTCACTGGTAAGCACCAAGATTGACCATCCAGTGCAGAAGACCTATGCCAGCGTCATACCAGGAGGCATGCCTAAGTCATCATCGCCACCGTTGCCAGTTATCACCAAGATCGTTCCTTCAGCGGAAAATCCTCTATGCGCTGCTCCTCCGCGCCCCGTTAGTCTCCATTTATTTAACTTTAGCACAAAAACCACTGTAGCCGACATCATTAAACATGTTGAAAAGCACGTCCAGGTGGGCGATGTTACTTGCGAACAGCTTACGACCCGAGGTGATTATGCGTCATTCAAGCTCGATATTCCTCTCACTTCCTTGAAGACTATTCGTGACTCAAATATTTGGCCACAAGGGGTATCCATACGCAAATTCAACATCGTCACGCCAAAAAACACGACACGACACGTAAGAAAACCACGGAAATAGTTTCTGATCGTAAACACTCTAATGTAATTATTTTGCACCAGAATGTACGTTCTATCACAGGGAAAATCAGCTTACTAGATATTATTTCAAACAAGCACGATCCCGATGTACTCGTGTGTTCTGAAACATGGTGCAAAACAAATGAGATAAACAGAGTGAAGTTATGCAATTATGAGTTAGCAAACGCGTATTGTCGTCCGAACATCGCTCATGGTGGTGTTGCACTGTTTGTCCGGGAAGGAATATCATATAAAAAACGACCGGATTTACAGAACCTAGTGGATGAATACAATTGTGAATTTAGCGTGATTGAATTGTATTTAACGAAATTAATTATAATTGGTATGTACAGAACTGGAAACGGAGATTATAAAAAGTTTTTATCTGTGTTAGAAGAATTATTATGTAAAATAACTGACGAAAATAAAAGGTTCATTTTAGTTGGCGATATAAACGTGGATTACCTTAGTGACAATATCGAACGACGTCATTTAATAGACCTTCTAAGTAGCTACAACTCCCAAAATATCGTCAATTTCCCTACGCGAGTAACGGACCACTGCAGTACGTCATTAGATTGTGGGATAGTGGCCAGCGACGACTGCGATGTAACCGTAAAACCGGTTGACACCCCGATTAGTGACCACAGCGCACAGATATTTGCAATATCGACTACACAAAAAGAATTCGTGAATAGGTACATTGAAAGACGGTTCTTTACTAATGAATCTGTACAACAATTTTACATTGACATTGCTAATTATGACTGGAATTTTATTGAAATGAATATTTCTATTGATGATAAATTTTGTAAACTAATTACTATTCTGACAAACTATTTAGACATTCACTTCCCAATAAAAAAAGTATTAATAAAAAAAAAGTGCCGAACTCCGTGGTTAAGTGACGAGTTATCTGACTACATAAGTAAATTCGATAATTTTTGTTCAATAAAACGTCAATACCCTAATGACAGTAAAATCGAAAAATGTATTCAATATTACTCTAAACTAATTAAATCAACAGCTTTGCGGGACCGATGCAACCACATAGATCGAACAATAACAATGTCTAAAAACCCTTCTAGGGAGATCTGGCGAATCGTTAATAACGAGATATCTTCAAAAAGCCGATCACAGCCTGCACGCCTAGTAGAACACGGTAAATGCTTAGAAACTGACCACGTACCTGACAAGTTTAATGATTACTTCTTGAACATCACGTCAAACCTAAATTTACAACCTAACAAACAAAAAGCAATCACGTACTTGAACCAATACCTAAATGATTTGAATCCACCAATGTTTGAACTGCCGATTGTAACAAATCCCATGTTAAGTAAAATATTAAAAGACTTGCTTCATACTGGTAATACCCTAGATATTTATGATATTTCAGTCAACATCTTATTGTCAATATGGCCAGTTTTAGCAGATATACTTGTTGTATTAATAAATGACATGTTCACAAATGGAGTTTTCCCTAACGCCTTGAAAAGCACTAGGGTTTGTCCAGTTTTTAAAGGCAGAGGTGATCCTACCCAAGTTGAGAATCATAGACCGATAACTATAGTACCAACTATCTCAAAAATTATTGAGTCTATTGTATCAAAAAGTCTTATGATACACTTAGAGACACATGAGTTATTAACAGAAAGGCAATTCGCATATAGGAAGAATAAATCAACTACCGGAGCAGCTCATAGAATTGTTGACTCAATCATTACGGGTATTGATGACAAGTACAAAACTGCAGGTATATTTTGTGATCTAACAAAAGCGTTTGACGTGATACAAAGAGACTTGCTGTTAGCAAAATTATCTTGTTACGGAATCACAAATATGACTCTTAAACTGGTACAATCTTTCTTAGAAGAAAGAAAACAAACTGTTCAGGTAACTGCAGATGGTAAAAAAATTCGATCAAAAACTGGTAATGTAACCATTGGCATTCCTCAAGGGTCAGCCTTGGGAAATACATTGTTTTTAATTATTATTAATGATTTGGCAAAGTTTATAACTGACGGCTTAGCTGTGTTATTTGCTGACGACACAACTGTGATCATATGCGCACGAACTTATGATCAGCTGAATTTAAAGTTAAATAAAACGTATGAGCAGCTACGTGAGTGGTTTACGGTAAATGGATTAATCCTGAATCCCGCGAAATCAAACCTACAACTATTTAGTGCTCGGCCATTACAAACACCGCCCGCTTTAAGCTGTCCAGTACCGCTTCACAAGGAGTGCCGATTCCTAGGTCTCACGCTAGACTCCAACATCAACTGGAAGTCTCACCTGCAGACACTGAGTGGAAAGCTAAGTAGTGCCGCATATGCATTACCTAAATTACGTCCTTTAGTCTCTGAGGCCGTGATACTGCAGGTTTACTACGCACATTTCCACTCAGTGATGTCATACGGTGTCATGTTGTGGGGAAATTCGACCGACCACCAGCGAATTTTTATCCTCCAAAAACGAGCGTTGAGGACAATTGCAGGAACAAAACCAAGAACAACATGTAGGTCAGTCTTCAAAAAATACAATATCCTAACATTGAGTTCATTGTACTTATTTGAAATTATTAAATATGTCAGGGTGAATATTGAAAAGTTTGGTCGTCGTTCATTCGATGGGCGAAATCTTCGGAGCGCGGGAAAACTTGAATCAGTTCCAATACGAACAGAACTTGCGAACAAAAACCCACGCGTAATCGGTCCGAAGTTTTACGAGCACCTACCCGAACACCTAAAAAACGAGACAAATGACGAAACGTTTTGTCGCCAACTGAAAAACCTTTTGTTGGAAAAAGAATTTTATAATGTAAATGAATATTTAATGTTAAAATTTGAATGATTCTATAATATAATTGATATTGACATATTTTTAAATTATTTTTTTGTAAATTTGACATTTCACATTTTATTTTGACATTAAATACTCAAATATTCAATACCTTGACATGTTTTTAAAATTCGATTTTTATTATTGTACTAGATATTTTCAATACTTTTAAGTATTGTTGTTATATTTTTATTAGACATTTTAGTTTATTTTTGACATTTGTAAAATTCGTATATTTTTACATTATTTTCTATCTTTGACATTTTTTGAATTTTCCTTTTTCATTGTGTAATGTATTTTTGACGATCACGTTATGCTCGGACATATAGACAATTTTTGTAAATTTGAAATTGATAATGTGAGATAATAAAATCTAATCTAATCTAATCTATACTGGAGGAGGGGCAGCAGCACTGCAGCCTCACCTACAAACGCGGTCCATGGTGCCAGCCGTATCGCTAACAAGCGTGGTGACTATGGTACTTCCCCTCCACATTTTCCAGCAAAAGCTAGAATTCTGGAGGGAGCACTGTCCCTGGCCCTGTCCTTTAGTGGACATTTCTGGGATATTATGATGATACCCCACAAATAGAGGGTGAATTCCAGTGGTTGGTATGAAAATCCCTCAACCGCTTGGCGACCCAGGTCGGCTGCAGCAAGGAGAACCTCCAACGCTAGGGTTATACTGAATGTCTATGTAGAGCTGTACCACGATCTATGGGCCACCTTATAATGTGTCCCACGTGCCCCTATTCATAAACATTGAAAGATCTGTAGGCGGCAACTGACAACGCTCACCAAGTGGCAAAACATTCAGCCTATTTAGAAATATTTGACCATAGAAACGCAAACAAGAAGATTAATTTTATAATTCGCAAAGCCAAGAAGCGAAATTTGCGAATGAATAGGCTTCTTCTGTGTGAGGTACTATCATTGGTCTCATCTCTGTCCTTGGATAGATGAAGGTTAAGGAAATAATAAGTGTTATTTTCACGACAGTAAGAAACATTGTATAAAGATCAGTTCCAGTAGTGCTAGTAGATACCTATTAAACAAAGTTTAAAAGATTTTAAAAGAAAGTACCTGGATCTTTCTTAGATGAAAACACCATATTATTTATATTTATCACAGGAAATATCGATTAAATAATTATTGTTTGTTTAAAATTGTTTTTTTGTCTTTTTTAGGTAAGCATCCATTCTGCTTTACTATCCATCATCTGCTATAAAACCGTCAGCATCGTAATGGTAAGAAATATTTTCATTGTAACTAAAATATTATAACCATAATTCTATTTAAAACAAACTCCTCAATTACCTAAAAATTGTGACAGGCATAATTTTAATTCTAGAAATAAGTACACACTTGATCAACAGATACTACATAGATTAGCAAAAGTTAATTA
Organism: Athrips mouffetella; assembly: GCA_947532105.1. Classification (NCBI taxonomy): domain Eukaryota; kingdom Metazoa; phylum Arthropoda; class Insecta; order Lepidoptera; family Gelechiidae; genus Athrips; species Athrips mouffetella. Next base: position 732,855 of record OX383968.1, on the reverse strand, counting down.
CATCGTTCGTATGTGTGTAAGATACTACAACAAAATACCTGACCATGTAGTGCAATTACCTAAGAGAAAGTTTAAAACAATGTGTAAAGCAAACGTTATGTAAAAAGCTTACTATAAATTAGATTACTATATCAATGACAAAGAGGTAAGGTGCTCTGATATTCCAGCGAAACACAAGAAACACATTGTAAAAAGCCGAAAGTAGGCCGTGCTGCAATAGTTTCTTACCGTTTCTTTTACTCTGCCATAGCACGATCCGAAACAGTGTAGACTCGCTCTATTTGCATTGTATTCTGCATGACATTTAATAAGTATTTTGTAAATAATTTACATTGAATTTATCTGAATCTGAATTAAAAACATGTAAGACAAAATATCCTATCCTATATTCATGAAAATAAACCAACAACTTTTAATTTTCAGCAAAGTTTGTTTAACAAAATGGCGTGAATCTGAATACGTTCAGTGATACCATCGCGTTTGCTCAGAAGGTAATTTATTGTTACGGCAAAAATATTGAATTACTGCGCCAATACCTTGTTTAGTGTAATTGAACATTTTGATACCAAATCTTTCGTGTTTATTATTGTCTCTACATTGATTTAAAAAATATATACTTTCACGCTTTGATCTGTATAGATAATTTTCTATGGTAAGAAAGCGTAGGTGCACGGGGCCCCCAAATGCGTGAGGCCCGTAGCATTATTGTTACTGTTGCTACGTGGCTTATCCGCCACTGTTGATTAGAATGATAACAAAACAGAAAGCGAGTAGGATGTAGGAGACTGCATAAGAGAAGGCACATGAAAAAGAAAGGTCAAAAGGATACACCACTATTTTACCACGATCCGAAACAGTGTAGATTCGCTGTATTCGCATTATATTCTGCATGACATTCAATCCAATCAACATTCAATTCATTCTGTAAAGAATCTACATTCAATAAAAATTATCTGAATCGAAATTTTACCAAAATATGTAGCTGCAACGAGATAAAGACTGAAATATTCTTTTTTTATGGGCTGATGTAGTTTTTACCCCGATTATTGTTATTTGGAAAAATAAATATACCCAGTTTAATTGTTAGACTTGTTTCTTCTCGTGGGTAATTTTATTTTTGTTAAAGTTTGATTAATTTTAATTCAACCAAATTTACTTTGTTAATCAATCACTTGTAAGTGTTTAATAACTTTTACATTAAATTTCAAATCAATCATTTTAAATATTATTTGTTAAAATTTTATTGTTCTGAATGAAAAATATCTTTCAAAATATTTTCGTCATCTCTGTAATTGTCAGTAGGGTTATTTTCCCTTTAAGTTTTTTTTATAATAAGTTTTTCTTTTCTTCTTATGTTTTTGGAATCAGTTTCCGTAAAAATAGCCTTAGTGGTCTAGTAGTTAGAGCGCTCGGCTCTCGATCCGGAGGTTCTGGGTTCGATTCCCGGTGGGGGCACTGTCAAACAAAAATCCCTTTGTGCGACCTCCCCAGTTTGGTTAGGACAATGCGGGATGAGTCACCTGATTGTCTGAAAAGTTAGATGATTCCGTGCTTCGGACGGCACGTTAAGCTGTTGGCCCCGACTACTATCGACTGAGATGTAGTCGTTAATGAGCCATATCAGAGGCTTTTGGCGGTTCAACAACGCTGCCACTAGGGTTCGTAAGGTCGGTCATCGACCTTGCAGCCCACATAACATGATGATGACTTCTGACCCGTTGCGTTTTGGTTGGCTCCGGTAGAAAATGCGGCGTGGCATTAAGGTACCTGTTTTGTACCCTAGTACAACAAAATTTTAAAAAGTAAACTGCTTCTTTTGGGTGAATCCGTTACATCGCAGACCTCATCTTTGTCCCTAGGCCTAGATTGAAGTCAAGAACAAGCCCATTAAGGCTAAACCTTCCCTAAAATTAGCAACTACACCCTCGTCAATATTAAATTCGACCTCATTTACACGTCAATAACGTTCACATTAGCGTGCCTTGCAACGTGACTGTTACGACCAAAATGACCCTGAAATTCACAAAAATGAGAGAAAATTATTTTCTTTTTTCTATATGATTTCAATAATATTGTTTTGTTTAAAATATTGTAAATTTTCATATATTTTTGTTAAAAAATGTAGCAGAAAATGGTTACAAATGGAAAAAATACTGGTCAAGTGCGAGTCGGACTCGCGCGCCTAGGGTTCCGATATACTTTTTATATTTTTGGAAGCAATTAAGTACATTTAGAGCTACTTGGGGTGGTGGAGTCCTGCTTGCTGCCCGTCCAGGGATCATTCTTCAGCGTAGGCACGAACTTGAAACCGATTCCTGTGAAGATTTGTGGGCATCATTTCAATTGAATGGGACTGCAGTTTACGTGTGTGTAGTTTATATAAATCCAACAGCATCTGATGCTGTTTATCTTAATTGGTTCTGTAAGGTCGAGAGTTTTATACATGAACTGAAAGGAACAATTATAGTTACTGGGGATCTTAATTTATACAGTGCCTCTGCCAATGTTTGCAATTATTATTGTTACTTTTTGTCCTATTGTAACTTTTGTGAAAGGAACCAAGTTTTTAATGCACACGGTGGCAAACTTGATGTTGTTTTAACGCAGGAGTGTGTTGATGGCGTCTCTGTATCTTGGGCTGAAGGGGGCGGAATCGTTCCTATAGATAAATACCACCCTCCTTTAGACGTAGTAGTTGCAATCAGAGCAAAACGTCAGCAAGGCGGGGTTATCCCACCTAGTAATATTGACACCGAGAAGGACTGGAACTTCTCAAAGGCAAACTTCCCTGGCATGTACCAAGCAATTTATAATGTTGATTGGTCGCCAGTCTTTAATTCAACTAGCGTGAATGAGGCAACAAAACATTTTTATAAAATTATGTATGACATATTTGAACTATTTGTGCCTAAGAAAAAAAGGCAACTTCATAAGACGAATAAACGTTATCCTACATGGTTCACGCCAGACATCATTAATGACATTAAATGCAAATTGACACTCCATCATGCATGGAAAACCACAAATTGCCCAATTACTTACTCGCAATTTTGCAGCCTGCGTGAAGAGTTGAAAATACGAATCCCAGCAGCTTATAACTCCCACATGAGCCAACTGGAACGCAACCTTAAAGCAAACCCGCGTGCTTTCTGGCAGCATATGACAAGTATTCGATCCTGTGGAGGGTTCGAACCGACAGTACAATACGAAGGAGGGAAATATACGGGGGCAGAAGCGGCCACTGCCTTTGCTGACTGTTTCTCCAAGGTTTATCTCTCTATGGCCCCTTGTCTTGATCCTTCTGCTTCCTCGCAAAAATTGCCGACAAATAACTATGTTAGTGTATCTGACTTTGCGGTTAGAGACATCGAACGCTGCATCCTTAATTTAAAATCCACCTGCTCTCCTGGTCCGGATAATCTTCCTGCCTACATCATAAAAGACTGTAGGAAAATTTTGTCTAAGCCTTTAACCTTCATCTATAACCTGATTCTCAAAACAAGTATCTATCCCGAGCAATGGAAGCACTCCAGAGTTACTCCTATCCCCAAGAGTGGTAGAAAATCAGCTGTAGAAGATCACCGTCCAATTGCGGTGCTCTCCTCACCAGCCAAAATATTTGAGAAGCTCATGCATAATGCGATATACACCCAAGTCAACATATGCGAGGAGCAGCATGGCTTTAGACCTGGTAGATCAGTTGACACCAATTTACTTTTACTGGTCGACTTTATATCAAGCAGCATGGATGATGGATTTCAGGTTGACGTATTATACTTCGACTTTAGAAAAGCTTTCGACAGAGTCGATAACGACATTCTTTTGGGTAAATTAAAAGCCCTTGGTTTTGACCGCAAGCTAATCTGCTTGTTTGCAGACTATCTCCGAGATAGAATGCAGTATGTTAAGTATGGTTGTTATGCGTCTCAGCCATATTATACCAGATCTGGTGTGAACCAAGGGTCTATCCTTGGGCCTCTGCTCTTTCTGATTATGGTTAATGACATAGTCAAAGTACTAAAATTTTCAAAAAGTCTACTTTATGCAGATGATTTGAAAATATTTATGAAAGTGACAACTGCCGAAGACTGTGAGCGTCTTCAGCACGATATAAATGCAATCCTCAAGTGGTGCAATGAAAACAATATGGATCTCAATGCAACCAAATGTTATGCTATGAGTTTTGGACGTAGGAAGCAACAGATAATTTATCAGTACAAACTGGATGACAAAATTATTCCTAGAACTGCAGTTATCAAAGACCTTGGAGTAACATTTGATCAAAAACTTACCTTCAACCAGCATATATCTGCTCTTGCCAAGGAATGTTTCAGACGCCTCGGTTTTGTTGTGCGTAATATGCGGGATCTCCAAGATCCTACTGTTATGAAACTTATATTTTACAGCCTGGTGAGAAGTAAAACGGAGAGCAGTTCTTGCGTTTGGAACCCTCATGAGGCCTTATACACATTAGTGCTTGAAAAAGTCCAAAAAGCTTTCATGAGGTACTTGTACAAACGAACTAATGGTTATTATCCCTTTCTATACCCATCGAAGTTTCTACTCGGGGCTTTAGGTATGAACTCCTTGGAAACTCGGCGCAGAAAAGCAGAACTTTTGACTGCATTGAAAATTATTCGCGGACTAATTGATAGTAATGAGCTCCATAACCTGCTGTGTCGGCTTTTTGTTCCGAACAATTGCATAAAAAGACGCGCTACACGTAAACTTTGCTTACTTGCCGTTCCTCACTGTAAGACTGTCTCTCACCAGCAGTCTCCAATCTGCCGGATGCTAGAGGGCATCAACTCACTCCTTATTCATGCCCCTGAATCTGATATTTTTGCTTCAACATGGAATCAATTATTGAAAGCATGCTCTTCTTATAGTGATTTGACGTAATTTTTGACATATTTTAATTAATTTATTGACATTTTTTACTATCACATTCATGTGTTTTAGTGTATATTAATTTGTTTTGTTTTTATACAATTAATTAATTAATTACTGTAATTGGGTATACCGTTGTGATTAATAATAATAAATTTTTAGGACCGCAAAACTAAATTTGTTTGTAAAGGTTATTTGCAGATTTCTAAAAAACTGTGCAACTTAGAAAGATCGTTTTATTTTTGCTGTAATGTTTACATAAATTTCTGTCAACTGTAATTAATTCAGATTTTTCCTTTCACAACCTTCGGAGATAAGGGGGGGGAATGGTATTTTTTTTTTTGTCATTTTTCATCATAACTTGAAAACTAATAGACGGTAAAAAATACAAAAATATATTTTAGAATGTGCAAGTAAAGCCCTTTCATATAATACCCCCTCGACCTAGTAACGACAATTTGAAATTTGGCCCCCCCTATTTTAGCCCCCTTTACATTAATAATCATAATTTTTTCACAATTCTTTTATGTGCAATTAAATTGGGCAACCATATTCTAAATCTTTTCCAAATTTCAAGTCGATAGCATTAGTGGTTGCTGAGATATAGAGGTGTGACAGACAGACAGACAGACGGACAGACAGACAGACAGACAAAGCGACACCATAAGGGTTCCTTTTTTTACCATTTTGGTATCGGAACCCTAAAAATGGACAAAATGAGGGTCATTTTAGATTTTATTTTTCTTCAGCTACACAAAATAAATCAAAACTCTATCTCGACCACATCACTTCTCATATCTTGCAAATGCTATATTTAATGAAAAAAACCGGCCAAGTGCGAGTCGGACTCGCGCACTGAGGGTTCCGTACCACCACATAAACATAATTGTATTAGTTGAAATTTCAGTAAGTTAATATGCTAGATTTTTTGACTCCGACACGCGCTTGACCAAATTTTATTATTTGTTGTTATTTTATAGCCTATGCCCTATAAACATACCAATTTTCAAGTTTGTAAGTGTTCCCGTTTTTAAATAGAACTAAAACAAAAATCATCTCAGCAACCATCCAACTTGACCCCTCTCTTATATGAATGTTCTTGAAACGGGAGCTCACCACAATTGGTTACCATTAGTTGTGAGAAAAGTTGTAATATTTAATGATTTCAGACTTTTCCCATTATTTGTACTGTGAGACCTAGCTTCTTGCCAAATTTCATAATTTTAGGTCAACGGGAAGTACCCTGTAGGTTTTTCATTTTTGAATAAATGTATGTAGATGAGGACATAAAATGCCATATCTTTTGATTGCGTCGTTGTAAAAAATTAAAATTTTCAGATCTTGTGTGGTTCATGGACCCTAACATATGGTATTAATTTCAATCTGATACCTTTACCCGTTCGTGAGATAAAGGGTCTTGACAGACAGACAGACAGACAGACAGACAGACAGACAGACAGACAGACAGACAGACAGACAGACAGACAGACAGACAGACAGACGGACAACAAAGTGATCCTATAAGGGTTCCGTTTTTTTTCTTTTGAGGTACGGAACCCTAAAAAGTGGTTACAAAATTATTAATTCTCAAGTTCATTCAGGAAGGTATCAAAAGAACTAAAACATGAGTACTTAGGTCAAGAGGAAGAAAAATATGACACGAGTCGGTCAATAAGCATGTAATTAAACTGGCATTCGGAAGCGGTCTTGAACCTGCTATCTTTTGCATACCGTTTCCTTCCATTAGCAATTTTCCCCAAAACGCATAGCAAGGAGGGCGAGGCATAATTTCAGTCAGCAGCCGCTAAAACTAGTTAGCATAGTTCGGAGTTGGAAGAGTTTTAACATTTATCAGATCGGTGCTATCGAACTGTAATCGGTTTGCTTGGGAGTTGTTAATTGGTGGTGAAGTTGCTACCCACGCGAGGTCAATGAACCGTTTATGATCAAAATTTACAAAAAATTTCACCAAAAAGTATACCAACCCTTCAGGATGCGAATTTGCCATTTAAACTGAACATCTTTCCCAGCGCGCCGATAGAAGCGACACTATGAGTACGTAATACGTACTGTTTTTGCTCGTAACTTTGTCGGCGCTTTTCTGTTTTTATCGGTATCGGCTCGGAATCGTCGCGGTGGAAGAACAGGCTTAAGTAGGTTTTACACCAGAGCTATGCGAGGGTGCTAAGCTGTGAGCTGGAAAATTACAACCAATAAGATTTCTTTATTTCACAGCGTATTTGACTATAGTCTAACCGCAACCGCTGTGCCGCGCCCTAGGTATGCTCACGGCGAGACGGGGGGGCATCGCTCGTCATCGGGCGGCAATTAGTTCTTGTTCTACCCTTCCCACTCCCCCACCTCCCACGCATACCTAAGGCGCTGTACAGCGGTAGTAGGCAGACGAAAGCTAGGTAAGCGGAGCGATCCTACTGGTTCAAAAGCTCAAAGCTTAGCTCCCTCGCACAGCTCTCATGTAAAACCACCCTTAGTGTTTTAATATTAACAAAGAAACAAAAATATTTTTAAATCCTATGTTAATGATAGGAACACGAAATGTTAGAATGTAGTTGTTAATGAGGCATTTCAGAGGCCTTTGACGGGTCAACAACTCTGACACTAGGGCTTATGGGATCGGTCATCGACCTTGCAACCCACACTATATGATGATGATATTGCAAGCTTTCAAAGTGTTGAAGTATTGATGTATCTAAACCCATTTACAACCTGCCGACGACATTTTATATTTTGCCGGCTATTCGTAAACGGCGAATTATACGTTTTGCCTGCGAGCAGACTGAGTATGCTATGAAATCAATGAATGAATTGAAATAATAGAATGCATGAGTTAAACTGCAAAAGTAAACTAACACGTAGGATAGAGTAGGTAGGGGCAAGGGGCTCGCTCATTACCGCGTCATTAGACGTCTTTTCTCGTGATGCACATGACCCCGGCTCACTCTTTACTGCTCAACGTTGTACACGGAGTATAGGTTAATAGATTTTACATCTGTTTTATATACCACTAGCTGTGTCATAACTTAAGTGATAATAAAATGATAACTTATTCCAATGATATATTATGTTACTGACTTATTTAAATTAGATACGCGCAATTAATATCGCCTTAAAGAAACAACTTGATACGCTGACAGTAAAAAACCAACCAATTCTATTCGCGGTCATCAAACGAATGCATCGAATGTCATCGTAGTTCGAATCTAATCGTATGCAAAAATTATATTGCTTTACGCAAATGGCTATCGATTAGATAAAACAGTAGAGCTCCCATAGCGTAGGCTTGAAACTTGTACAAGTTTTAAGCTGGATCCTCTAGATTCGGTGAACAAATAGTTTACATTATTGAAAAGCGCAAGATAACATAAGTATTTTTTACCAAGCAAGAAGTTTTCCTATGCACGAAGAAAAAGATAAAATATCCAATCACGTTGAAAGATGATTGATGACCAGATGACGGATTCTGTCTGTGAGGATCGTTTGTCATGTTCCGATCTTGACCAAAGTTATATCTAACCGAGATAGCGATCTTTAACTTTACGCCGAAGATGAGTGACTTTTACTTTTATAAGAGTTTTAGTATCTTGCTGAGATATTTTTTTGTTTCCTGAAAATATTTTTTTAACGGTTAATAAAATGATATTATCATACAAGAAACAGATCCAAAATACGTAAAATGTTGTAATATACAAGGAGCCGAAGACAAATAGCTTTCTATAATCGCAAACGCCAGCAGAATAGAAAAATAATATATGAGTTTGACATAAGCTAACGAAACTCTTCGTGACAGCTAATGGCAATCCCACACACTTTCATTCTATTATACTAGCGTTGACGATTATAGAAAGCCACTTGTCTAGGTACAGTGAACAACAAGTTAAGCTTGACACTCTAGCCCGTACGTCTATTGAAATAAGAACAGTACAAGGTCCAATGTGTCAAGCTTGATGTGCTGTTGACTATACCATCGTATCTAAGGAAACCTATGCCAGTAAGAGTACTCGAAATAACAGGACCTAAATACTTTTATCTAGAAAAATTAAGTAGGTACGTACAGTAAAGAGCACATCGATGCACACATTGAACTTTGTATCGTTTTATTTCAATGACTGCTGAAGCTGAATGATGCTGGAGCTAGAAACGTACTGCAGGTAACAGGCTTGTCCTATTTTTGACTGTACACACTTATTGCTAAAACGCCTAATCAACGAAAAAATCTCACTTTAACTAAAACATGGTTCCCAAATTGCTCAAATTTTGTTTGAAATTGGACGATAATTAACTTTTGGAAAATGTGGATTTCATAATTTATTATAGTAGTTGTTCACTAGTTTGCAGTGTACAGTGTGCAACGAGCACATAGTGTGTGAGAATGTATCTGAAATTAAGTAAGTACCCACAACTTCAAATTAATCGATTCTCATCACAGGGTTTTTGAATAAATACTTGTTTCGTTAGTTTGCCCAAATACATGTCTTAGACTAAAAGCATAATCGCTCGCAGATTTGGCAGGTTTTTTTATGTCTGTGTGTACTGAGGTGTGTACTCTTGACCTCGATCTAGTTCTGAGGACAGAGATGAGGTCGACGATGGAACGAGCTTGCCCAGAAGAAGCCTATTCTCTTGCGAATTAGGTAGTATTAAAAAGTTACTTAATGGATTCTCCTGCACGTTCTCCCATGATTACCGTTTTATTTGGAATTCGCACCTACCACCGAAGAAGTATTTCCTACATACTTCGTTGGGAATTCATACTTCGATGGGAATTCATTGATCACGTCATAGAAAACGTTCCTTCCCTTCGACACCACCAAACGACACCACCAGGGGTGTCGTGGGGAATCACTATTTCCTTCGACACCACCGCCCAATAGAGATGACCTACCGAGTATTAGATATTACTGACGATGAAATAAGATATTATAACAACGATACCGCTATGCAACCGGCTGGAAGTTGCAAAGAGAAGAAAGAAACAACAACAATGTATCTATCGATACGGTAGAATCTATACCTACTTACAACAACATGAGTTCTATTGGTTTCGGACCCAAAGCCCAGTGGAACAAATCGAGCAATTTTCTCTTCCTTTAGAAACGCGTTTTTGAAGCGTTAAATGCGCATCTGCATGCAACGAGAGGTCTGACCCATTCGTTTTGGATTTCTACCTCTCGAATTCGAAAGTATATGTATAATCTGTGATGAGATGAAATATCAACTTTTTAATTTGCGTTCGTTCCATTCCCCTCGCAATTCAAATCAATGGTACGAAATTAAGTTCCATTTTTTAATTTTCTGCGTGAAACGTAAATTGTTTGAAGATTTAAATTCAGTGGCAACACTGCTTTGGTTAAACGAGAACATTCTCGTTAACGGTCCGTTTTCGTATGAACTAAAGATTCACTTCGAATGCTTCAAAAATGCGCCTCGGAGGAAAACCAATAAAAATTCAATTTGTGTTAACATGATTGTTTAATATGTCCTCCCGATAGGAACGCAGAGAAAATACTTCAACGAAGGAGAAAAAAACGGAAAAGACATCTCACGACTCGTCATCATTGTTCTCAAACAAAGCAGAAGTCAAAACCAAAAGAATTAACACCAGAAGGATTCCAAAGGGAAGCACAATACCCGTACTCAAAAAGTTATCGAGACTCGTACAAACAGTTCTATCAAGGACCTTTACATTGTTCCGACGAAACCTGTTCAAGATTGATTTGCAAGTCAAAGAAAATAGCTGGTGTAGTTAATATTTTTACCAAGGATTATTGCTATAACATAAACTATAAAAAAGCAGATACGATTATAAGCGGATCCGGTTATGGGTACGATTATTACGGTGCGTGGCGCATGTATTTACTCAGTTGGTCGTGGGAAGAGTCATTTATGACTTCCCGCGTTCTGTAAATGTCTATTCACACTATTGTAGGGTGTACACTTCATGTACAAAAGCCATGTGTCCAATAGTAACCTGCCAATCACGACAATTTAATTCATTGTTTGATCCGAAGTATTGTAATGTATCGAAAATGTATTCTAATCCCTATAAAACAAGTCAGCCTTATCAAGAGGCAACAACGTGGCCAAGGTTAACTGAATATCACCAGCACTTCAAGGGGTATTTGTGTGATCATGACAAGGATCTTAAGGAAGATCATAACAGACATTACACTAATCTTAAAATGGAATATAATAACAACTGTCCGATAGTAATTTTCAAGACGGAGGGTTATTTGGAATATGTGTTTACCAGCGATAAATGCCAATTTGAAAATGGCACACGTTTGCCCGATGGTTGGTCAGGACCACCAGGGGTTAGGATGCCATATAATTTTGAGGAAGTTTATATGGAAAACTGGAATAATGCATCTCTAGGTAAAAGATCTGATTGGAACCATATTGATGCAGTCGCGTGGAACTCAGTTGCTGGTTGGTATGTGACTATTGTATGCGAAGCACCGACAATTGAAGAAGTATTTGACCCAAAATTTTGTTGAATAACGTGTCGCATGTATCCTCATCCGACAAAAACAGTATACCCACATGTTCCAGAAGACGAACCAACAACTTATTGGCCGAGGATAAGAAGAGGTGAATATTATCAAATTTATATAGGGGCTTTAGAATGTGAGCATGATGGCCACTGTTCTAGATTGGTTTGCAAGTCAGATGGTTTTTTGAAATATTTGTTTACCTCGGATAAATGCCAGAAATGGCTGTATTATAATAATGATGAACCCACGCGTTTGAAATTGCCTGACGGCTGGTCAGGACCACCAGGCGTTAGAGCGCCACGTCATACTGTGGATGTTTATGAACGGCAAATCAACCCCAGAAAGAAAATTGGATATACATATGACAGACGAGTCGACCGGCACTACATTCGCGTAGTCTCTCCCACAGAAGGACAACCATTCGACTATGTAGTCGCAGAATGCGAGTCGCCAACAATTGAAGAATTGTATGACCCGAAATGGTGTTATGTAACAGGCTTAGCAATATAACATCTCAAATTTATGGTCAGGGAAATATTGTAACACAAGATAGGGATAAATGTATCTGCTATTCTATTAAAACGGTCAAGAACAGGTCAGACGTTACATTTACGGCGTGAGTTTAATACCACATGTTATATAACTATGGTTGTCCTATGGTTCAAACTTAACATGACCCAATCTTTTCCATTTATTTCACTTACCTAGGTCTGCTGGAAGAAATTGCCTAGTCGAATAAGCAGTAACTGTTTTGTCGGATTCCTTAATCAATGTTTTGTCGATTTGTATTTCTTATGTTCAATAAACAACTAAATAAATAAACTAATGTATACTTTTCAGTTTTCATTAAAATCAAGCAAAACCGATGAAGACAAAAAATAGGCCAAGTGCGTGCTGGACTTCGCTCATTTAGGGTTTCTTATCAGTGGCGTGTCGCCGCCCGCATTCCTTCTGTGCTATGCATTTGACCGCAAATTCAAGTTAAATGTAATAGGAAAACCACCCAAATTGTCGTAAGAGGTGACTAAGGTTCACGTACACATACACGCACTTACATACACACGCACAGACATGTACACACACACACACACACACACACACAAAAGCACTTACAATATTGTACGCACGGCCGCTCTTAGATGGAAATACTTTGACCACAGATTACAGAAACACTTTGACCTTGATTGGGCCTCTAAAGGCGTTTGTAGCGTGCGTGGCGCTGCTGGTTCATCTTATACTGGTTTTGTTTCTACGTGCTTACTGCCGTGCGTACGTATCTTAGTAGTTTGTTACTCGTAGCACTTATTTATTATCTTTTATAAGGAAATCTGAAATTGCCTTTATTCTTTTGATAATTCTTTTGTAAAAAATAAAAATAAGTGTTTATAAACCGGAGGATGGGCAGCAACGTCCTTCCGTGTATCGTATCGTACCATCTTACATACTGCCGTCACCAACAACCGCAGCCGTAACGCTGACAAGCGTGGTGACTAAGATACCATATTGTTCCAGCAACAGCTGGAATTCTCGTGGGAGCTTCCTGTCCTGTAGTAGACGTATTATGGGATGTTATGATGATGATGATGAAAAAAGGCTAAGCTGCGCAATTTCGCGGAACATACATGGGCGTCACATCGAACTTCAGGGTATTGAGGTCCTCTAACACCAGCACTTCGCTGATACAGTTTTCCTGGCCACCGTGTAAGTAGAGTTGATATAATACAGCGTGAATTTGTAGTGGTTTCGCACCCGAAGCCCAGTGATTCTGCTCATGAAAACAAGTAACTTTCCCGAAGAAAAAAAATTTTTACTCGAAAAAAATCTTTTGCCTCCCCATACAAAATGAGTCGATCACGTGACCACTTTACTATGGAGAGGCAAAAAAAATTTTTCGAGTAAAAAATTTTTTTCTTTGGGAAAGTTGCTTGTTATCATGAGTAGAATCACTGGGCTTCGGGTGCGAAACCACTACAAATTCACGCTGTATACAATAGAATCAAACTTTTAAACTACTCCCATATCGTACGTAACTCTTCAATAATGCGTTCAAAAATTGTAGGTTACCACCTACATAATGTCAATCTGGGCATGGAAACGCTATTATTGACAATATTTTATTCAAGCGAGTGTATTTTGAAAAATTTAATATCCCGCGGGAGATCAGTTAAATAACTTTTTAATTTTTATAGGCGTGTCATAACAGCGAACTGTATGTTGCAAGGAGGTTGCATTACAATATTTGCATTGAGTGAATACTCAGCAAACAGATTTTGTATTAACACATATTTTCATTGTGTTTGTAATGAAATAAGTGATAAAAGCGTTCATGATTTGCCTTTAGGTGTTTTTAAATCAACTAGGAACATCATCACTGAGTACGCAGGGAAAAGAGAAAAATATGGTTGTTCTTGAACACATTATTGTAGGATTCACGATATGAGAGTAGATAAAGTTGTGTATGCAACTCCACATAATTAGGTATAAAACACTCGTATCATCTATTATGGAACTTGGCTCGCTACGATCGCCTGCGTCCCATAACCCAATACTCGAGTTTTATTCCCCTCATTATGTACCGTTGCATAAACTACTATTCTTTGTTTTATTTCAATAGGGTGATCTCTCCTATGACCACGTCGCCGGCTCTCCGAGTTATTATGGTACTGGGCTAATGATCAATTTTTAGGGTTCCGATACCAAATGATAAAAAAAGAAACCCTTATGGTGCGACTTTGTCTGTCTGTCCGTCTATCTGTCACACCTCTATTCTATATCTCAGCAACCACTCATGCTATCGACTTGAAATTTGGAATAGTTTTTGAAAATAGTTGCTCAACTTAATTGCACATAAAAGAATTTTGAAAAAATATGATTATTAATGTAAAGGGGGCCAAAATAGGGGGGGGGGGGGGGGTGGCTAAATTTCACATTATCGTTACTATACCACCCTTATCTCCGAAGTTTGTGAAAGGGAAAATCTGAATTAATTACAGTTGACAGAAATTTATGTAAACATTACAGAAAAAATAAAACGTTCTTTCTAAGTTGCACAGTTTTTTTAGAAATCTGCAAATAAACTTTACAAAGAAACTTAGTTTTGCGGTACAAAAATTGACTTTATTGCTTCCAAAAATACAAAAAGTATATCGGAACCCTTGGCGCGCGAGTCCGACTCGCACTTGACCGGTTTTTTCGTTTATTCCAACGCTAGCCAACAAATTTTGCAGCTATGTCTAAAGCAAACGGCTAAAGCTGTCAGAAAAAACAAGTTTGTATAACAATGTTATTCTTTCCGTAAAATATACTCTGGTTTTAGCGTTGAAATAAAAGAAAAAAAAAGAATCATACTTGCTTACAAATTATACGCATCGGCGCATTTTCACACATGTTTTTTTTATTCGCTAATTTAGAAACAGCTGATCGAAATACTGCGAGAGAAAGATAGACTTAAAATCAAATGAGCGTAAGAGATTATAGAATTGAGTCGTCCAGTCTAATTTAACACACAAGGTTTTCAGATACATACAGGAACATGCAAGCGGTGGATATAGACACTTGCCTTGACCGATCCCCATTCGACATACATTCTCTAGTTGGTCAAATGTTGACAGATCTGATGTGAAATGGTACGTGTGGTATGACGTCGACACTCGCCGACAGGTAATGCAATGAACAGGTCATTAAATTACTGCCAACTCAGAAATACCAACCGAAATGCCATGGAATTAATAGGGAGTTAGTACCTGGTGGAATTTGTAACATTATTTCAGCTAAAAGTGATATACAGATGTGGAAAAAGTGATAATTATGCCTTCTAGCATTTTTTTTTATGTTAAAAATGAGCAAACGAGCAGGTGGTCCACCTGATGATAAGTGGTCACCACCGCCCATAGCACCCACTGTCTTACTAATGGCATATTTTGACCCTAGTAAGGCAGCAAAGTGCGTTGTTCACTTTGAGAACTAAGATAGTATCTCTCATGTGCCGGTAATATCACTGCTTCCTTGCCCTTCAAACCGAAACACAGCACTGCAAACACTGCTGCTTCACGGCAGAAAAAAGTAAGAAGTAGTACTTCCTAAGACGGACTTTCCAAAAAAAAACCTTCCACCTTCAAAAATGCATTTGAAAAACTTAATATAAATATAAAATGGTACTTACTGTTTGATTTGTTGTCTATATATGTTGCAAGCAAATCTTTTTATTTGCCGTTTACAAACGGGTGGAAAATTATAAAATGGCGTCGGTAGATTTTAGATGGGCACTGGTGTATTTCAGGTTTGTCAGTCAATGCAAACCGAACCCACCTGATTCTGTTCAGTTAGGTTGGGTTAGGTTAACCTACGACCGCAACACACGAGGCCGAACGAACTGGCTGCATGACCAACTGTCGAATTCCAGAAACTAATTACTCTGAAAACATAGGACATAATCATCATCATCATCATATCAGCCGAAAGACGTCCACTGCTGGACATAGGCCTCCCCTAAAGATCCCCATGACGACCGGTCCTGCGCTGCTCGCATCCAGCGGCTTCCCGCGACCTTGACCAGATCGTTGGTCCACCTTATGGGGGGCCTGCCAACGCTTCGTCTTCCGTTGCGCTAATATGCTAATATGGTACTCAACTCACGCCGTAAATGTAACGTTTGACCTGTTGTTGACCCTTTTAATAGAATAGCAGGTACATTTAACCCTATATTGTTTTACAATACTGATGTTATATAACACCATTTCGGGTCAAACGATTCTTCAATTGTTGGCAACTCGCATTCTACAACTGCATAGTGGCCCTCCGATCCCGGAAAAGGTTCTGACTTCCAAACAACTACGCGAACATAGTGCCGGTCGACTCTTCTATCATATATATTCTTTATTGCGCACAAATAACATAAAGTTGTCAAATGAAAATTGTTCACAAAGGCGAGCTTATCTCTTTTAGAGATCTCTTCCAGCCAACCTATCAGGTGTGGAAGAATGTCGTTAAAACGGGCACAAGGATGTGCGTTAATAATCGTGATAAGAAATTTTAAATTCAAATAAAAGTTTAAAATACAGTAAAATATAAAAAAATAAAAATAGGGATAAACCTACTTAAACTACACACGAATATACTTATACCTAATCACATTATATTATGGTATATATAAAAATTGATAAACTTACTTAACCTCACTGACCCTGTCATACAAAAAATTCGCAATAATCTATGCAATTAAAAAGAGGGTTGCGAATTTTTACGGTCGTATAATATGGCCTTGCACCCCGGCCGCCATTGACCGACTCAAATCGGTCGGATGTTGCCACGTGACCAAGATTTTCAAAAATTTTGAATTTTGGCGCGTCATCCGTCCGATTCCCGCCAACTTTAGTCTATGGTTTATACGTCACTCGAAAGGTGATTTCAATAGGTCGTTACTCCCTATACACACCAAACCAAAATAAACCATAGCTTCGACGCAATAAGGCAGAATATAAAGCGCGGGAACTCGATCCTCTTCTGTATCCTTCGGGATACACCGGGGCTCTACAGGTTAAAAATACATAAAAATAATACATAGACATAATACATAAAATAAATACATTACTCAAAATATAATAATATATAATATAATAATATCATTTATTCAAATCGTTATACAATTAATACTTATAGGCTAAACTTATACATAACAGTGGAAGATAAATTACATTTGCCTGAACTAGTAGAATCCTGTATTTCAGGCGGAGACAGGGCTCACAAACTTCTAAAATTAAAAATAAATAATATTGCAAATACTTAACATAAATATTAAAATAAATTCATTTTGTGACTGTTAACAATTTTTCTGTGTCTTCGTAGGACATACTTAAGAGGGCATCTTTGAGAAGTTTTTTAATTTCACCATAGCAATGGGAATATAGATCAAGCCTCGAATTCAGTCTATAGTAAAGTAGAGGTCCTAGAAACACAAAAAATCTGGAAGAAAAGGCAAACCTTGTGTTGCTTTGAGGGCAAACAATATCGTTCCTTCTTTTGTTAATCTGCTCAGGGTTGAAGGGGAGTGCGGTGTGTTGTTTTAAAACTATACTCATAATAAATAATTGTCTAACTGTTAATACTTTGCATGATTTGTAAAGGAGATCAGTGGCGTACAGAAAAGGACGAAAAGTTGCCACTTTCAAAATCGCTCTCTGGGCTCTCTCAACTGATAGTAAAAAAGATTTTGCCGCACCACCCCATGAGGAGATACAGTAAGTTAAAATACTTTGACATAAGGCCAAATAAACTTGTCTAATTATTTTTGAATCTGCAATAGAGCGTAGTTTTTTAAAAACATATATTAACTTACGAGTTCTGTTTCTTACGACTTCAGTATGCAATTTAAATGACAGCGTTTCGTCTATTATGATTCCTAAGTATTTAGTAGCGTTAGTAATACGAATCTCTGGACATTTGCATGGGTGATTTGATGAAACATTGCAGTGATGTGCAAATAATGAAAAATTAGTAGGAAATGGATCGAACTTGCGCATGGAGAAATGAATGTAATTAGTTTTGGCTGGGTTAAGTGTTAATAAGTGTTGCTGAAGCCAGTTATTTACCGTGTTAAAGCCAAGTTGTGCATATTTATAGAGGTCCTCCTTCGATTTTGCAGAAAAGAGTAGAGCAGTGTCATCAGCATACGATGCTATTGTACCACCATCCAGTTTGAGATTACAAAGGTCGTTAATGTAAATCAAAAACAGTGTCGGACCCAGGATACTTCCTTGGGGAACTCCGAAAGAGGTGTTGTTCATGTAAGAGCTGAAAATGTTGTCCACTTTTACGCATTGAGTGCGATCCTCTAGATAATTTTAGAAAAGTTTGAGTTGAGTACCTCTTATGCCTAAGTCTTCGAGCTTGTGCAATAAGATAGGAATAGAAACTGAGTCAAAAGCTTTGGCAAGATCAAGGGAAATTCCTACTGCCTGATTACCCTTGTCAATTTCCTCAACTAAGAAGTTAGTAAGTTGATGCACAGCATCTGCAGTAGATAACTTAGACCGAAAGCCAAACTGCGATTTTGATAGAAAAGATTGTTTCTCCAGATATTGGACAAGTCTGTTATTAATAATCTTTTCTAATATTTTAGATGTTGATGGGAGTAAAGCAATAGGTCTATAATTCGTAATTTGAATTTTACTGCCAGATTTGTGGACAGGAACAACAACAGCCTTTTTAAGACATTTAGGGAAAATGCCTTCTGACAGACATTTTCTAAAAATAAGTGTCAGCGGTGGGATCAGAATATGCTTGAAACTCTTAAGAATTTTATTTGAAATGCCATCCCATCCTACTGCAGAATCGTCATTTAAGCCCATGATAATTTTTTCAACTTCATTCTCATCAATGTCTAACAGTACAAAAGACTTTAAAGTACAGCTTAATGAAGTGCTGGGAGCTATTGTTGAGTGGTGTTGGATGTCTTGTGCAAGATTTTTTCCTACATTGACGAAAAAGTCATTTGCACTGTTTACTGACGACAATGGAGATTGAAATGCTTGTAGTAAACCTGTGGGTGTTTCGTGTTGTTTTGAGGTAAAAGTTACATTTTTAATATGTTTCCAAACTAATTTATTATTTGTTCCTGCCTTTTCTAGTCTATTTTTATCGTAACACGTTTTAACTTTTTTTAGGAGGTTATTACAAAAATTACGATATCTTTTGTAAGATAATTGTAACACTAAATTATCTGGCTTTAATTTCGCTTTTTTATGTAATTTATCTCTATGTCTCATACAACGAATGAGTCCAGGAGTTATCCAGGGCTTAATAATTCGGTTTTTATTGCTTACACGGATTTTTATCGTATTTCTCGAAATTGCTTCTTGGACATTTTGTATAAAGAAAGACATACAGAAATTTGCATCTGTTGCATTATTATAAACTGGGTCGAAGTCAATGTTACGTAAATCATTTTCAAGTGTGTTCATGTTAATTTTTGAAACTATTTGCGTGCGCTTTACAGTAGGTAATTTACGGCTTAAGGTAAGTAGGGCAGCACTATGATCGGTGGTGGTCGAATTAGTAACCAATGTTATTGCTGGGAAACTGGATTTAAGCATGATATGATCTAGACATGAACCTGAGTTATAAGTAGGCAGTGTGTGTGCGGGGAGTAAGCCGTAAAAAGAGCATAAGTCGAGGTTCGCCTGCGCGGAAGGGTTGCTAATTCCTGGAAGAATATCAATATTTATATCTCCTATTAATATTATATTTTTGAAAGATGATAGCTGTTGTAAAGTGACATTTAGAGAATCAATAAATATATTGACATTTTTGAAAGAAGGTGATCTGTAAATAGCTAGAATTGCAAACTCTGATCCTAATTTTATTAATAACCGATTACATTCTAAGATATTCGGCTCATCGACGGTTACATTCAAATCATTCTTGGTATAGATCACTACCCCATCACTTTGATTATAATTGATCTTACTATGTTGCATATTATAGCCTGGCATCACAGGTAAATTGTATTGCTTTCCTAGCCAACACTCGGTCAAAACAATTACGTCACAGCCAATGTCAAGTCGTTGTAGAAAAATACTGAAGTTGTCAAAATTTTTGAAAATACTACGAATATTTTGTGTTAAAAAGGTAAGTGGATTACAATAGGAGGAAACATACTGCTTGCAGCTTTCCACATCACAAGGTTTAGATTCCGATACAGAAAAATTATCTAGGTCAGAGATTAAATTCTCAGTCATAATGCGTTAGAGAAAAACGAAAATAAAAGTTCTTTAAGTAATAATTTACGAGGGGCGCTCTTAGGCGCCTTCATAATCTATTGAATTAATATATCTGTTTTCTGCAAGTTGTTTAGCAGGACAGACGGAATCGTCCGTTTTGTGATTGCACGGCTTCTTAAAGTGCATGCAAGTTGCACATTTTGGTTGCTCGGCCTTCTTTGAACAATCTTTTATTGTGTGACCTACTTGTCCGCAATGGCCACAGGTACTGGTCTCCTGCTTGCACGTTTTGGCCGCATGGCCGTACTGCTGGCATTTAAAGCACCGTGTAACGAGTGTAAAATCTCTGACGGGACACGAAGACCAATTTACAAAAACTCTGTCATTCGACATTAGAGCTTTACGTATGAGAGCTGATACTTCAATAACATAATTACAAGTCGCAGCATCCTTTTTTCCTGACTTATGACTTAGTTTGATGGAGGCCAAAAAGTTTTCCAAGGTCAAGTTTTCCATTTTATCTGCTAAATTTTGGTGAAATATGCAGCTGAGGACTTCCGCATCCTGCATACAAGAGGGCACTCCGATAACCGCAATTCTAGGCCTGCGCTTGTGGGCATCATCAACAGTAAAGCCGGAGGATGTGAGCTGTTTTGACTGCTTGAGTTTTACAATGTCGTCCTTAGATTCGGTGCTGATGATAACACCGCCATTTTTCACCTTTCTCAGACTTCTAACTTGTAGCTTCATTTCATCTGGCTTGATGATTTTTTGGACAAAGGATTTGGTCTCATCACTCGATTTCGATTTATCAGTCGGATAAATTGCTACAGAACTAAAATTACTTGGTTGGATCAAACTACCCGAACTTTTTTTAACCATTTCGGCGAAGGAAGGCGTTCCCGAAACAGGTTTTGAGGACTCTTCAATTTTTTGTTTGAGGTCTTGGAGTTGCTGTGAAAGGTCTAGCTTGGTGTTGAGCTCTCTCAGGGCACTGTGGGATTGAATAGCTTTTTGTTTTAGGTCTTGGTAGAAAACTGCCATTTGACTTGCCCCATGGCATACTTTACGGCACGTGTTATGGATTCTGAGCTTCTGTTCTGAATTTAATTTTCCTTCGGCTGCGATATTACACACTTCATAAGATACTGCTCAATGGTCTTCAACCAGTTATGAATTTCCTGCGTAGATATTGCATCAGTATCGTCCTCTTCCGTTTCTTGCGGCGGAGGCGAGGAGGCCCGCGACTCTGGAGAGGGCGGGCGGGGCGCGGGGGCAGGCGGCGGGCTGCGGGGGGTGAGCCCACTGCGGCTACCGAAGGGGCTATTCATTTCTATATTTAGATTAGATACACGCACTAAACACACATTATAAATTTCACTTAGCGCGAGTTGGCACAGAAAAACCGCTGACACTAAAACTAGGTCAATATTATTTTTTGCTAATAATTTATTTATGCAATAACGACACGTCCGATCGAGTTCGGAAATCTAGCTCCAATTGATTGCGATAAGTAGTGCTCTCTTAACCGCATCTTAAACGATGTTATTGATGGACTGCTTTGTATAGCCTTTGGAAGTTTGTTCCATAGTCGCACAGCATGGGAAGAAAAGGAGTTAAAAAAGAATTTGGTGTTCGCTCTAGGACACTCCAACATCTTAGTGATGCAGTCGCGCCTGGAGCGCGGATCAGGAGGTAAAAGTTGGAAGCGGGAGCGAAGATAGTCAGGAGTGGCAGGATCATTCAGGATCTTATACAGGACAGAAAGGATGTGCACATTACGACGAAGTCGGATAGGTAGCCACTTTAATTGAGCGCGAAATTCGGATACATGATCATATTTGCGAAGACCAAAGATGAAACGAATAGCCAGGTTTTGTAGGCGCTCAAGTTTGTTCAGCAATTCTTCAGTCACATCAAGGTAGCACACATCAGCGTAGTCGAGTATGGGAAGGAGTAGAGCTTGTGCAAGCAAGATTTTAGTTTGAAAGGGAAGGAAGTAAAAGAGTAGTGCATGCGCCTACTCACCTCACTAACCTGCGCTGACCATGATAGGTCACGGTCTAGGATAATCCCTAGGTTTTTTGCTTTGTCAGTGTAGGGAATACAGACTCCGTCGTATAACACTTTTGGCAACACTAAATCCCCCAACCTACCCTTCAGTCTACTGCTACCAACTATCATGGCCTGGGACTTGGTTGGGTTTACTAGAAGCCCGAAATCCTCAGCCCACTGCTGAACAGCAGCAAGATCGGAGTTTACTGCACTCACAGCCTCGGTGACTTCAGATGGAGAGAAATGTCTATAAATTTGCAAGTCATCTGCATACAGGTGGTAGGGTCATATATACCTCCCAAGTTGTTTCTATAAACTGCCTCAGGATCACGTGGCACTCTAACGCCTGGTGGTCCTGACCAGCCGTCAGGCAATTTTATACGCGTGGGTTCATCATTATTATAATACAGCCATTTCTGGCATTTATCCGCGGTAAACAAATATTGCAAAAAACCCTCTGACTTGCAAACCAATCTAGAACAGTGGCCATCATGCCCACATTCTAAAGCTCCTATGTAAATTTGATAATGTTCAACACCTTCCAACCTCGGCCAAATAGTTGTTGGTTTGTCTTTTGGAACGTCTGGGTATACTGTTGTTGTCGGATGAGGATACATGCGAGATGTTATAAAACAATATTTTGGATCAAATACATCTTCAATGGTCGGTGCCTCGCATAAAACAGTCACGTATCAACCAGCAACTGGATTCCACGCGACTGCATTAACGTGATCGAAGTCGAATCTGATACCTAGATATTCATTATCCCAGTTATCCATATAAATTTCCTCAAAATTATGAGGCATCCTAACCTCTGGTCCTGACCAACCATCGGACAAATGCGTGCCATTTTCATATTGGCATTTATCGCTGGTAAACAAATATTCCAAATAACCCTTCGTCTTGCAAATTATTATCGAACAGTAGTTATCAAAAACCATGGTAGAATCTGGGTAATAGAATTCATCCGGTTGAGGATAAATTGGAACCTTCTCAGGATCACATAAATGCCCCTTAAAGTGCTGATGATATTCAGATAATCTTGGCCGATTAAATGTTGTCTCTGCATAGTGCTGACCTGTTTTGTAGGGATAAGGATACTTCGGATCGAACAATGAATTAAATTCTGGTGATTGGCAGGTTAGAATTGGACACATGGTTTTTGTACATGTAGTGTACACTCGACAATATTCACAAAACGTGGAAAGTCGTCGGGTACGTTGGATGTAACGAAAACTTCATCAGGATTAGGTGGTAACCCGACTTCTCCCAGTGCCGACCAGTCCTTAATGACCCATGGTTTTAGTGACCAGTTAAGTAAATGCGTGCGCCACGCATTTATAATGGTACCCGTTTTTTTATAATTTATTTTGTAGCAATAATCCTTGGTAAAAATATTAACTACCCCAGCTATTTTCTTTGACTTGCAAATTACTCTTGAACAGGTTTCGTCGGTACAATTTAAAGGTCCCTGATAGAACTGTTTGTACGAGTCTCGATAACATTTTGTGTACGGGTATTCTGCTTCCTTTACGAATCCTTCTAGTGTTAATTCTATGGTTTTGACTTCTGCTATGTTCTCATTGTGAGATGGCTTGTCTGTTTTCTTCTCTTTCTTTGAAGTAGTTTTTGAGAATACCTATTGGGATAACATATTAAATACACTAACGGGGAAATAATAGGTCTTTACCTATGAAATTGCCGAAATTTTCTTACAGTTTAAAGAGATCATTACTCCTATAATTCTAAAGCTATTTTTTTTTATTTGTCTTAAATTTGAAAGTTGACTTCAAGGTTATCAATTTACGCACAAAATAAAGTTTTTAGTTTTAGTATGATATACTAAACAAAAGGTTCGAAAATTGTTCGTCTTAAATGTCGTCCGATTTCATCATATAGATTTGTTATACTTTTTTACAGATAATATTTTTCGAGAATTAAATTTAAGCTTCTGTTAGCTTAATTTCTTCCCAATCATGCTTAAAAAAAATGGATATTTAATTTAAAAAAAAATGAAAAAGTGTTTGTACTGAAAATTGAGTTTACCTAAAATTCGCTATACAAAACGGCAATTTCATAGGTAATAATTTTTTTTTTTTAAATTATAATTGCCCGGTGTGTTTTCTGTCATACAGACAGGTGGAATTTTTTCTTTCTATAATGCAAAATTTTCAATTTTTTTTGTAACATTTGTTTCGTAAAAACATGGCAAATTATTTGTGGATAGTTTTTTGCTTGATAACCTAAACACTCTACGCAAATGATGCTTCTATTGCGGTAAAACCTGAGGAAATTGAGACCAATTTTCGGTAAAGACGCCGAATTTTCCGTTTTGGAGTCGTAAAATACTCAAATTAATAATTCAGTGCTGCTCTCTATTTATTAAACGTGTAGCTTATTGTCGTGAATTTCAGTAGTTTTACCGGAGCATAGTTTGTGTAGAACGTTAACATTATTACAAACTTTTCATAACAAATTTGCCATGTCTACACGGTTTTGCTCAAGGTGCCCAGTGAAGAAAATAAATTTTCGACTACAAGCTGAGTCCAAAATTTTTTTTCGAGTAAATATAATTTTTCTTTGTGAAAGTTGCTCGATTTTATTAGTAGAACCACTGGCTTTCGAGTCCGAAACCAATAGAACTCATGTTGGTGTATGTAGGTATAGATTCTACCGTATCGATAGGTACATACAGGGTGTCTACTCTCAAAGTCCGATATATCGAAACGATACTACTCAAAACATGCAACAGCAAAACTTCGTCCCTTGACAATAGAGTAGAATATTGGTTGGATGAATTTTCAAACTGCATCCAACCAATATTCTACTCTATTGTCAAGAGACGAAGTTTTGCTGTTGCATGTTTTGAGTAGTATCATTTCGATATATCGGACTTTTAGAGTAGACACCCTGTTGTTGTTGTTGTTTCTTTCTTCTCTTTGCAATTTCCAGCCGAAGCAAAAGCCAGGTTAGGTTTAGCGCACTTCATGCAGTTAATGTTATAGTGCTCATCACCATCTTGATCACAAACAGGCTTATGGGTCTTGGGGCAGTAACACGGGAACGGTAGATCCTTATTAGGATGGTAAGGATCTTTATGGTATCCTATCTTCTTTCTGTCATCGGGATGGCAGGCGCCTTTGTAACGAATTTTCGCTTTTTTCTTGGGGTTCCTGCATCTCATACAAAAAGCATGTGGATAAGTCATGCCGTCAGAGTCGCATACTGGCTCATACATCAACGGGCACAGTGAGCAGTCCTGCTGCCTGACGAGCCGGTTAAGTTCTTTTCTTACGTCTTTTAACGGGTCCTCATTACTGTGCATAATCAATAATGATAATGGAAAACCTGTACAATAAAAAAAAGTATTGGCCATATTGCTTAACTGAGAAGCACTTGTATCTTTACAATCACGAAAATTAACATTGTTGATCTGTCCTAGAAACACTCTTAGTATTTTTATCTGCCGGAGACGCGTTAGCGTAATATTATACGAGGGCCACACCGAAATGATCGCGAATAGAAAAAAGTACAAAAATAATACAGCAATATTTACTTTCATTGTTTTTCGAAGTATTCTCCGTGACAATCGATGCACTTTTGCATTCTATCAAACCAATTATTATAACAGTAATTCCAGTCTGAAGTGGATATAGTCGAAACGGCCGATTTGTAAGCTTCGACTGCCTCTTCTGGGCCTTGAAATCGTTGACCACGTAGCATATCTTTAATTCTTGGGAATGTAAAATAATCATTGGGGCTCAAGTCAGGGCTATACGGTGGATGGTCCATTAACTCCACGTTTTCCTGATTTAAAAACGCGATCGTTTTGCGAGCAGTATGTGAGCTCGCATTATCCTGGTGAAGAATGATGCGACGATTCGGATTAATTTTACGAAGTTCTCTTATGACTTCCGGCAAACAAACTATTGTGTACCAATCAGCAGTAACCGTTCTGCGTTCTTGTAAAGGAATCGTAGCCACATGACCAGTTTTCGATACAAACGAAGCGACCATTTTTTTCGACACGCTACGAGAGCGGACAACTTTTGTTAGCTTGACCTCGCCTTCGAAGACCCAAACAGCCGATTGATGTTTTCTTTCGGGCTCATATGAATAAATCCACGATTCATCACCAGAGACGATATTGTAAACTGCATTTGAGCTCCCTCTATTGAACCGTTGCAGAGTAGACCGACACCAATTAACACGAGCCGACTTTTGTTCCTCGGTCAAACGATGGGGCACCCAGCGGGAAACTAACTTCTTGACACCCAGTTCATCATGTAAAATAGTTTGAATCGCTGTCATACCAATGCTGAGAGAAGCCCGAATCTGCTCGTATGTCACATGTCTATCTTCTTTTATTAATTGGCGCACAGCATCGATGTTATCTTGTGTTACCGCTGTTTTTGGTCGACCAGTAGAAGGAACTGTCGTGAGAGAGGAACGTCCACGACGAAACTCAGAATACCAACGATATATAGTCGTTTTACTGGGTGCTTCAAGTTCATAAACAGAAACAAGCTCGGCGAGACATTGTTCTTGAGATAAACCTCGACGAAAGTTGTGAAAAATTATGGCACGGAAATGTTCCCGCGTAAGCTCCATTTTCCCCACTGACTTGTCAAATTCAAATGGCTACTACTCTTTTCTTTTTTACTTTTTTTGAAATTCAAAAATGGAATTGTGTTTGAAATAATACTACATGTCATAAACCAAAAAGGTATTAATCTAATTTATTCCTGAGCATTCTATTCCCGATCTTTTCGGTTTGGCCCTGGTATATTCTTTGGCTGGAGTTTACAAGTACGTATTTACGTCATCTCTACCGGTGGGTGTTGTAAGAGGCGACTAAGGGCTAGTGAGCCTCGAGCAGCAGCATCCTTCTGTGTATCGTATCATCTTACATTCTGCGGTCACCAACAACAGCGGTCCTTGGTGCCTATGGTAGGTACTTCCCCTCCACAGTGTTTCAGCAAAAGCTGGAATTTCGGTGGGAGTATCCTGTCCTGTAGTGGACGTTTCTTTCATGGGATGTCATGATGATACGTATTTACTGAATTCCCATCAAAGTATTTGAATTCCTTACAAAACAGTCGTCATGGGAAAACGTGCAGAAGAACCAACGAACCAACCATTAAGTAATTTTTTAATACTACCTAATTCGAGAGCGAATAAGCTTCTCTTGGGCAACCTAGTTCCATCGTCGATCTCATCTCTGTCCTCAGGGCTAGATCGGGGTCAAGAGTTAGCCTGTATGGGCCCCATACACAGAAAAAACTGCCATATCTGCGAGCATTTACTTATATATAAGTACTAGCCCATCGGCACGTTACAATGTCCCCAATTCGTTGGTCCGAAATCTGACGTTTAGGACCAACAAATGTCAGTCGTTGTCAGTCATATTGTCAACATTGGATGCAAATAAACTTACCAACAAAATAGAATGTTCTTAGTTGAAGAAACAATATACTCTTATTATTATTGTTGTTATTTCTTATTATTGTTTTTGATAATAATCCAATTAATGAAACTGAAAAACCAGGCCTAAATCACATATAAACAGTAAAAAGTTTATTTGGTTTTTTCCCGCCATATTATTTCCGTTCCATATTTAGCACCGACGACCGAAGTACTACACAAAGTAGTTCACGCGATTTTTCACAGATGGCGCTATTTTTTCTTGTATGGGGAAATTTTGAACCGCTTGTTCCCAAGACCCTATCTTGACTATATAAATCTATGTCTGCGAGCCATAATGCTTTTTGTTCTTAGGCATTTGGGCAAGCTTACGAAACACGTATTTATTCAAAAACCCTGTGAGAATCGATTAAGTTGAAGTACTTACATAATTTCAGATACATTCTCACACACTGTGTGCTTACTGCTCCTTGCTTATTGCACTGAAATAAGTTTATTCCTCCGCAGTGTCCAAAAGTTAATTATCGTCCAATTTCAAACTAAAATTGAGCAATTAGGGAACCATGTTTTAGTTAAAGTGATTTTCTTTTTCGTTGACTTAGCAATTAGTAGGTCTGTACAGTCGGGAGCAGGACAAGCTTGTCACTTGCAGTGCGTTTCTAACTCTAATTTATCATTGAAACGAAAACATTATGCTTTTTCTGTTTAATTTTTGTATGAACTAAGTACGTGGTACGGGCTATACGGGGTGTAAGGGACGGTGTACCGAAAACTGTAAGGGCGTGCTCAGTCAACGAAACTGAACAACTTTCCCTAAGAAACATTTTTGGAAAATGAAAGAAAGAATTGACCTCTCCATGCAAACTTTTTGATCATAGTTAGAAATTTGTATGGAGAGGTCTTTTTTTCATTTCCCAAAAATGTTTCTTTGGGAAAGTTGTTCAGTTTCGTTGACGAGCACGCCCTTACACCCCTTACACAATGTAGACCGAAGCCGCAGGGTAGAATGCTAGTTCTTTTTTAGGGTTCCGTAGCCAAATGGCAAAAAACGGAAACCTTATGGATTCGTCATGTCTGTCTGTCTGTTCTGTCTGTCTGTCCGTCCGTATGTCACAGCCACTTTTTTCCGAAACTATAAGTGCTATACTATTGAAATTTGGTAAGTAGATGTATTCTGTGAACCGCATTAAGATTTTCACACAAAAATTGAAAAAAAAAAAAACAATAAATTTTAAGGTACCCCATACATAGAACTGAAACTCAAAAAAATTTTTTTTCATCAAACCCATACGTGTGGGGTATCTATCGATAGGTGTTTAAAAATGATATTGAGGTTTCTTAAATCTTTTTTTTTTCTAAACTGAATAGTTTGCGCGAGAGACACTTCCAAAGTGGTGAAATGTGTGTCCCCCCCACCCTGTAAGTAACTTCTAAAATAAAAAAAAACCGGCCAAGTGCGAGTCGGACTCGCACACTGAGGGTTCCGTACCACCACATAAACATGATTGTATTAGTTGAAATTTCAGTAAGTTAATGTGCTAGATTTTTGAGTCCGACACGCGCTTAACCAAATTTTATTATTTGTTGTTATTTTATAGCTTATGCACTATAAACATACCAATTTTCAAGTTTGTAAGTGTTCCCGTTTTTAAATAGAACTAAAACAAAAATCGCCTCAGCGACCATCCAACTTGACCCCTCTCTTATATGAATGTTCTTGAAACGGGAGCTCACCATAATTGGTTACCTTTAGTTGTGAGAAAAGATGTAATATTTAATGATTTCAGACTTTTCCCATTATTTGTACTGTGAGACCTAGCTTCTTGCCAAATTTCATAATTTTAGGTCAACGGGAAGTACCCTGTAGGTTTTGCATTTTTGAATAAATGTATGGAGATGATTACATAAAATGCCATATCTTTTGATTGCGTCGTTGTAAAAAATTGAAATTTTCAGATCTTGTGTGGTTCATGGATCCTAATATATGGTATTAATTTTAACCTGATACCTTTACCCGTTCGTGAGATAAAGGGTCTTGACAGACAGACAGACAGACAGACAGACAGACAGACAGACAGACGGACAACAAAGTGATCCTATAAGGGTTCCGTTTTTAGGGTTCCGTACCTCAAAAGAAAAAAACGGAACCCTTATAGGATCACTTTGTTGTCCGTCTGTCTGTCTGTCTGTCTGTCTCTCTGTCAAGACCCTTTATCTCACGAACGGGTGAAGGGATCAGGTTGAAATTAATACCATATATTAGGATCCATGAACCACACAAGATCTGAAAATTTCAATTTTTTACAACGACGCAATCAAAAGATATTGCATTTTATGTCCTCATCTCCATACATTTATTCAAAAATGCAAAACCTACAGGGTACTTCCCGTTGACCTAAAATTATGAAATTTGGCAAGAAGCTAGGTCTCAGAGTACAAATAATGGGAAAAGTCTGAAATCATTAAATATTACAACTTTTCTCACAACTAATGGTAACCAATTGTGGTGAGCTCCCGTTTCAAGAACATTCATATAAGAGAGGGGTCAAGTTGGATGGTCGCTGAGGCGATTTTTGTTTTAGTTCTATTTAAAAACGGGAACACTTACAAACTTGAAAATTGGTATGTTTATAGTGCATCAGCTATAAAATAATAACAAATAATAAAATTTGGTCAAGCGCGTGTCGGACTCAAAAAATCTAGCACATTAACTTACTGAAATTTCAACTAATACAATTATGTTTATGTGGTGGTACGGAACCCTCAGTGCACGAGTCCGACTCGCACTTGGCCGGTTTTTTTTCTTTTGAGGTACGGAACCCTAAAAATGATAAAACTAAAAAAAATATATGATTTACATTACCATGTAAACTTCCACCGAAAATTGGATTGAACGAGATCTAGTTAGTATTTTTTTTAATACCTCATGAATCGTAAACCGCAATTTTACTTTCATTCAATCAACTCAAATATAAATTTTAGTTACTTACATCACATAAACAACTTTTTTAGCAATAAAAATACCATAACTTTTACTTATATACGTACAAGTTTGTACGGAACCCTCAGTGCGCGAGTCCGACTCGCACTTGGCCGGTTTTTTTATGTCACAAGTGGGCAAACGAGCAGGTGGGCCACTGGTGGTAAGTGGCCACCGCCGCCCATGACACCCACTGTCTTAGTAATGAAATAATTTGACACTAATAAGACAGCAAAGCGCATTACCCACCCTGAGAACTAAGATAGTCTCATGTGCAGGTAATTTA
The DNA here is from genome assembly GCA_947532105.1 of Athrips mouffetella. Classification (NCBI taxonomy): domain Eukaryota; kingdom Metazoa; phylum Arthropoda; class Insecta; order Lepidoptera; family Gelechiidae; genus Athrips; species Athrips mouffetella. The sequence goes on along the minus strand of OX383968.1, from coordinate 701,991 downwards.
AAAAAAAAATAGGCAATGGGGTGGTACTTCCCCAGACGTATTTTGCACAAAATTCGTATCACATACAAATAATATAAATCCAAAATTAGTATATTTATTTAGCGGTTTTGTGATTATAACTAGAAGTGGCTTGTATGTCTGTAGCAAAGATGTCGTATTAGCAACTCTCTTTGTAATTGAAGAGACTACTTGACCTTTTCTCTTCCTGTATCGACGGATACATCAAAGCTGATATTCTGAACGTATAACAGATTTATCATGTGTGGTATAAGTAGGCTTATAAGCTTGTGGTAAGAAATGTAGTCTTATATTGAACCCTAAAGTAAACATTTCTTTTTTCATCACATTTGCTCGCAATGAGTCGCAATCTATGCACGCATAGAGGGCGGAAATTTTTTAAATGCGCTCTAGGGATTTTTTTATCTGTAATCCTGACTTTTCTTTGACACTGCTGGCTATCAGACGTTTCGTTCTGAAATGAGACTTTGATGCACAGAGGTTCTAAGCAAAATTAAAATATGCATCATCATCACTGTCCTCTATATATACAAGTTGTATATATAGAGGTCAGTGATCATCATCATATCAGCCGAAAGACGTTCAAAATGCATATTCAGCAAGAATATCTGAAGTTGATACTCCGAAAGAAAAACTTTGATGAAAAATCTAGCTTAGATGAGCGCAAAATAGTTTGTAGAGAGCAATGGAGTGGAATAATTGCCAATCAGATCGTGATACGTAAAGAAGCATACTTGTTTAAAACTTAAAGTATTAGGTATTCAGTTTTTATACTTAGATGTCTGAATGAATGATTGATAAGTAATTTTTAATTTAATTTTGTAATCAACTCGTGAAGTAAAGTAATTTTGTAATCAACTCGTGATTTCAACAAAATTTTATTAGAAATACATTTATTTAATCTCATTAATTTAAATTTATTTTCTCCATATTTAAGTACCAGCTTAAATTGTATTTCTCCATATTTAATTTAGCAATGAGTACCAGCTTAATTGAATTAAAATTATGAAATGAGTAAATTGATATAGAAAAGTACTAATCATTCTTTTGTATAAGCTCCAGAGAAAACAAAATTCTAACGAATTCAATCGATTTATGAATATTTTTCGTGAACTTTTGTACAAAGTGTAACATATTATTTAGAGAGAGAGAGAGAGAGATTTTCGTTTATTTGATTATCTAATTACATATTTCTTTTATTCTATTGTTATTTCTTTCCTTCTTTGTTATTTTCTTGCTTTTCTACGCGTGCAATTGTATTTGTTAGTTTTTTTTGACATCCGTATTTCATAAATTTCAAAAAAATGTTATTATATTTCTACTGTACAGCGTAATTTTTTTTTATTTCCCAACTTTATTTTGACAGCCTCTGTGGTCCAGTGGTCAGAGCGCTCGGCTCTCGATCCGGAGGTTCTGTGTTCGATTCCCGGTGGGGACACTGTCAAAGAAAAATCTCTTTGTGCGACCTCCCTAGTTTGGTTAGGACCTTGCAGGGTGAATTATTTGATTGTTTGAAAAGTTAGATGATTCCGTGCTTCGGAAGGTTGGTCCCGACTACTATCTACAGATATTTTCGTTAATGAGCTATGTCAGAGTTTTGGCGGCTCAACAACTCTGACACCCGATGAGGTCGGTCATCGACCTTGCAACCCACACGATATGATGATCATGATTGACATTATGTATTGGCATTTAATATCTACATGTAAAATTGAACAAAAAATCTAAATTGTGTTTTGGTAAGATAAGACGCCATGAACCGGTCACGCAGATAATCCCTACAAAACAAGATGGTACCTACACGCGTCACTTGTTATTCTTGTCTGCCGGTTCAGTGGGTGCGACATGTCACGGGTTCGAGTCTCCGCTGGGCTGTGAAAGGTCACGGATTCAGGGGACGGGATTATGCGATGATTATATTATTATTTCGTTGGTTGAGTTTAGGGTGATTCTGTATATACAGTCTTATACACGTTGTTAATAAAGCCACGGAAGGAAATGGAAAGGAAAATCCTTTTTGAACAGATTTTCCTTACAATCATTAACATGAGATTCTTCTCAGGGTGGGCAACGCGCTTTGCTGTCTTGTTAATGTCAAAAAAACAGATGTAGAGCCAGTGAGTTTCTACTATACACAAGGCCCATTGGTGTGGTTGGTAGTGAGTCTGCCTTTCACGCCGTGGTCCGCGGGTTCGATCCCCGCCCAGGGCAAACATTTGTATGATGAATACAAGTGTTTGTTCTGTGTCTGGGTGTTATTTATCTTTTTATGTATGTATATCAGTATCTGATACCCATAGTACAGGCTTTGCCTAGTTTGGGATCAGATGACCTTGTGTGAAATGTCCCCCGATATTTATTTATTTATTTACCATTATAAAATTGTAAATTGATTTTGTCTATACATTAAAGATATTTATAAAAAAAAATTTCTTTATGCTATTTGGATGTAAAATCTCTTCAATGGATTATGTGGGCTATGCAAAAAAGCTATGTTTATTCAAGAGTATGTATTTTGTCTCTTCATCGATAATTAAGTGTCTAGTTGTTAAAAATTCTTGTCATAATTTTGCTGATAAACTTCCTTGTTTTTACAGTAGTTGAAGTTTACTCAATGTAAGTTTTGAGTCTGAAAAGGTATCTATCTGCAAATGAACCGCTTGTTTCGTGTATGTCACAGAAGTAGTAGAAGTTTACAACTCGGCAACTCAACTGGAACTCTCGCTTCTAGCAATGCAATCAAATGTAACTATTCAGCTTGAAGCGCTAGTTTCGATTGATCTTTCTTTCTGAACGCAAAAGCTAAGCAAGAACTTGAGAACTTAGACCAGTGTAGAGGCATCTGCTCATTTTCGCTTCATTACAGCATCCCATGAAACGTCCACGTTTTTTTTACTGATGGGGGCGCTAGTACATGGCTCTTAATTTATTTTTTAAATCTCGAAAATCACTCAACTTTTTCAGGACTCGGATTCTAGAACCGAAATAGTTGGAGAACTGAAAAGGAGGCCTTTGCCCAGCAGTGGGTCAATCCTGTACATGTATATTATATTCTTATTTTGAATTCTTGATCATGCCCCGTGTGGTGCCGGCAAAGAGTAGTACCAACCCGTGGGTGTCGTAAGAGGCGACTAAGGGTTAACTGGAGAATGGGCAGCAGCATCCTCCTGTGTCTTACATCTTACTTACTGCGGTCACCTACAACCGCGGTCCATAGTGCCAGCCGTAACGCTAACAAGCGAGGTGATTATGGTACTTCCCCTCCACATTTTTCCAGCATAAGCTAGAATTCTGGAGGGAGCTCCCTGTCCTGTAGTGGAAGTTTCATGGGATGTTATGATGATCAACCATATACTAGATTAGCAAAAGTCAATTAATATTTCGTTGGTCTGTGTGTACGAATTACGATACTACAAAAAAATACCTGACAATGTAGAATTACCTGAGACAATGTTTAATGTATGTGTAAAGCAAACGGTATATATTTTTTAAACTACAGATTACATAACTATATCCAGCGAAACACAATAAACACATTGTAAAAAGCCGACTCGACAGTGGTTTCTTGCCGTTTCTTTTACGCTGCCATAGCACAATTCGAGACAGTGTAGACTCGATCTATTTACATTGTATTCTGCATGACATCCAATAAGTATTCTGTAAAGAATCTACATTGAATAAAATTATCTGAATCTGAATCTAATCAAATTCTCCTAGCGTCAACCATAACAAAACCCACTTTTCTAGGGCTCCAGAAAGTTAAATAGCAATTTCGTGACTCCAAAACTAACATTTGATTTCCGGATACTTCTCAGTCTTTTGTTTGTAATTATTATAACTAATCTAGGAGGATTATAATTTAAATGGTCTTTCTGGGATTAAATATTTCCGTAAAGGTCCGGGATGGACGGGACGGGACGAGAGGGAGCCAAGTACCCGTGAATTCCCGGGAATGCGTCCTCATTGTGTTAAACTTTATTCATGCTCATGTGCAAATTAGAACATTAGAACTCCTTTTAAAATATTACGGCGAGAATTAAACGTAAATTTTGTGGAACTGTGAGAATGTTTAAATGAGGAAGAGAGCTGTTTTAAAGTCTTCTTTTTAAACACTTGTACTGCGCGACACTTGGTTGATATTCCTGACATTCGCACAAAGCGCTTCGAAACATCTTTTATAATTAGTTTTAAATTCTTTGCCTGCTTCTGTGTTCCCGAGTTCATAGAACTCGAATCTGAATAGCATGTCGCATGTGAATAGGCTTTTTCTGGGGGAATTTGTTCCCTCGTCGACCTCATCTCTGTCCTCATCACAAGATCGGGGTCAAGAGTGAACGCAGTATTGACAGCAAAATTAAACGTCGGATATAAAACATCGTTCCCCAAAAAATGAGTTTTCGGAAGAAGTGTTTGAACAGTCAAGACAGGTGAAGCTTGACACTCGCATTGGGACTCTAGCCCGTACGTCTGTTGAAATAAGAACGGTACAAAGTCCAATGTGTCCAGCTAGATGTACTTGGATTTATAGTCAAGGGGTCAACCCTTGACTATAAATCCAGGTACATCTGTATTTATACGGCTTAGCATCTTATATTTCTTGTAATACTAAACCGCGTTTGTTTCCTACTACAAATCTATGGTGAATGGTGCCCTGCACGCCTTTATGAGGAGTGAGAAGGTGTCTCACAAGGCTCGTTTGGCTGTTCATAGGGGTGTTTTAGTACCAACACTGATGTATGGCAGTGAAAGCTGGGTATGGCAGAAGAAGCATGAAAGTAGAATTAATGCAGTGGAAATGAGAGCGCTAAGGAGTATGATTGGTGTTAAATTGAGTGACAGGATTAGAAATAGTGTGATAAGAGAACGGTTTGGCGTAAAAGAAGACGTAGTGACCAAAATCGAGAAAGGGATGCTGAGATGGTTTGGTCATGTGGAGAGGATGAATGAACAAAGATTGACAAAAAAGATCTACCAGGCGAGAGTGAATGGAAACGTTGGAAGGGGAAGGCCTAGGCGAACGTACCAGGACCAAATTCAGGACGTTCTGAATAAAGGTCAGGTTAAAAGTACCCTTAACCGACGAGCATGTATGAAAGGATTGATGAAAGTACAGGAAGCAAGGGAAGTATGTCAAGATCGTAGCAGGTGGAGGACTGTGGTCTCTGCCTACCCCGACGGGAAAGAGGCGTGATGTTATGTATGTAGATATGGACAAATCTATAGATTGAAGCTAAAGTGTTAACTGTCCTGTTAACACCATCTTACATGATCTTACTAAAACATTCCTCTATTCAATTTGCTTTAGAGAAAGAGACAGTCACAAGAAGAAAGCCTAGACTAGAGTACGTGATATTTCTTCTGTTTTGAGCTCCTGACTCTCACATAATACAAGTTCTTTATAGTAAGTGTGAGTTTAATCTGTAAGTTGATCCTTAAGATATTTGTGAGAAACTTTACGTAGGAGAAAAAAAAATAAAAGAAACTAAAATTCAATTTATTTGATTCCTAAAAAAAATCAAAAATGTTGGTACTGAAAATTGAGTATACCTGAAATTCGCCGTACAAAACAGCAATCTCATGGTTAAAGACCATATAATTTAAATCAAACCTGTACAATTTGAATACATAATTTTATTTTAAATGCATAAATAAATTTTACAATCCGGAGAATAAAACGTATTCACTGGAAAGTGATACGGAATCGTAAGTTGATAAATTTCCTAGTAAGTTTATCAACTTTGGAAAAATAATAAACTTTACCGAATTCGCTTCTGGCACTCGACGACTGCTACCGCAGCAGCAGCACGCTGGCTTCGCTCTCTCGGCTCGTGCGTTTGGTCGAAAGAGAACCTAACACAACTTAACCGATCCCGAATGGTATCAACAGACCTATGGATAATTTCTTAAGAGTTCATTATTTTTCAAAAGTTTATAAAAAAAAATTAAACTGTTTATTTCATCCATAAAACTTATAAGCTAAACTTACGTTTCTTATAATTTTCCGGTGACATATGTATAGTAGCAGTATAAAAAAGCATGAGGAATATTTGAGATTTAACTGCGTACTAAATTTTCTTTGAACTGAATGTGATTTTTGTCGAGATTTATAATAAATACATTATAATAGAAAACTACCATGTTCAAGTTCTGTCGGACGAATTACAATTTTATTTATTTTATTATCGACACACAGAGTATTATGTAAAGAGATATTATACAACATCTTCCTTCTAATAAACTTAAAAGATAAACAATCAATTAATGATAATTAATTAATAAGATAAGTTAAACGATCAGGAGGGCGACTAACACGACCTGACGAAGTAACTAGAAACCCTTGAGAATTTCTATGTAACACAGCCCTAGATCTAGATTCCACTGGTGGAGAATCATTTACAATATAAGGTGTTACTATGTCATCCGGAATATAAAATGGAACAAAAGCTAGTGTCTTGATAAATATTCTGTTACGAATAAAACATACACCATTAGAAATAATTCTGTAGGTTCGTCTATCTAATTGAAACAAAACTTCACCTCTTCTCCATTGTTTACCAACCTTAAATAGTACTTTTTCCCCAATAACAAGCAGTCTTAAATCTCTCTAACGCTTCTACATCTTGCAGAAAAATGATTAGGCTTTCCACATTTCATGCATTTTTTCCCGTATGCTGGACATTGGTATCGTCCATGCGAATAACCGCAATTTTTACAAATAAATAATGGCTTATGTTCCTGCAACTGCATTGATGGCATTGACATAGGCTGACGTTTGACTGGTTCAAAATGACGTGTCATGTTTGAAGTTGACGGGAACACATTCTCTTTGCAATTATTACGCATAAAACTATCCGATTTTCTTTGATTTACTTTGTCAACTTGCGAGAACTCACAACTAACTGCCGTAAATGTAGAAGAAGAGGAAATAGCTTCAACTTGTTTCTTTGTGCGCTGAGCAGTACAGCATATCTCAAGCGCCATGGGCAATGTCAATTTATTTGTACGAAGAAGACGATCTTTAACAGCCACATCTAAAATGCCACACACAAGTCTGTCCTTTATTAAGCTTTCAGTTAAAGATCCGAACTCACAAGATGCACTCAAGTCTCGCAACTCCATTGCATAACTTTCATAAGTTTCACCTTCCTTTTGGTTTCGAGTGAAAAACAAAAATCGCTCATATGTAACATTTTTTTCCGGGCAAAAATACTCTTGAAACTTTTGAAGAACTTTGTTAAAATCGTTTTTGTCAGCACTCTTTCCAAAATCAAAAGAATTATAAAGCTTCAGTGCACGATCACCAACGGCACTCAGCAGCAATGCCGTTTTGATAGCATTCTCACTAGCATTATTACCTGATGCAACTAAATAAATTTCGAATTTTTGCTTAAAGAAATTCCAATTGTCTGCTAAATTTCCTTCCCAAGATATGGAAGTTGGAAGTACAATTTGACAAGAAAATTTTGATGTCATTACCTTTTCTGTTTCTGGCATTTTCAAATTTGCAATTTTTTGTCACAATTTGTATATTTTCCGGTATATATACACTATTTTTACTGGGAAATGATAAAATATTACTTTAAAATGTTTTCCGCTGCGCCTTGTCGAGATTTATAATAAATACATTATAATAGAAAACTACCATGTTCAAGTTCTGTCGGACGAATGACAATTTTATTTATTTTATTATCAACACACAGAGTATTGTGTAAAGAGATATTATACAACAATTTTAACGTAGACCAAACGTCGCAGTATTTAAACATCATCCGGAAAAGGGTACTTAGCTTAAACAATTTAATTTCTCAAGCTTATCCTGACATTTTAGCGTAAATACGTTTTCGCATTACACATGTTTGTCGAAGAGATTGCACTGCGGTGGAGGCGCTCGCATGTTTAACTTGAAAGTATTTTTTTACAACTGGCGGCGTAGCTAATAAATAAACAAACTCTAACTCAAAATCATTTAATGACTGTTGGATATTAAAATATCTTAATGACGTCAGCTAAACTACATCGCATCACAAACAAGGTGGCGCCCATGGTGAAAAAAAAGCGACAACAAAATCCCACGCGCTCTTTTAAATGTGTTTGAATGTACAGGGTTGATACAATAAACATGTCAGTTTGAATTTTGAATTAGCATCTTAGAACTGTAGCCTAATCCCATGGGAAAATATGGTATTCATAAAATATTGTATTCATAATTTATAAATTTAAAATATTTTTAATATATTTACTGAATTCTTACCTTGGTAAAGCAGTGTGAACAGCAAGCTTAAATGCAGCAACATCTTCAGAACTTAGAACACGCCCTGAAACTTCGATATTTTATCTATGGTGTCTAAAGTTTATTAAAATGTAATGATTGCTTGTTATTCACCAATTAATATCTTACAGACTTTATTCATGAAACTTAATATTTTTCACCCTTATTGGATTTTAATTGACGATTACAATGTTGTAGTCGAAGTAGGGTGACCACGTGTTTAGTCAAATATGATGTTCTTTTAAACGGAAAAAGCCTTTACATTTTCACAAAAAACTGAATTAAACGTTAAACACGGTTTTTAGGGTTCCGAACCCAACTCTTATGTTGCGACTTCGTGTGTTGGTCTGTCTGTCACACCTGTTTTTTTTTTATGTATTTAAAAAAATATTTGTGGAAATGAAGCTCAAATAGGGAGGCAAAAAATTTTAATTGTCCTGACTAGGTCGAGTGGGATATCATATGAATGGAATTTATGTGTACATTTACATATATTTTTAAAATTTTCTACAACTCCCAATTTTCAAGTTTTGATGATAAATAAAAAAAATTACCACACCCACCCTTATTTCCGAAGTTTACTGTGCGAAAATCTGAATTAATTATAGTTGATAGAGGTTTATATAAACATTACAGCGGAAAAAAAACGATTTCTCTAAGTACCACAGTTTTTTTAGAAATCTGCAACAACCTTCGCAAACAAACTTAAGTTTGCGGTCCTAAAAATAGACCGTGGCTTCCAAAAATACTATAGGTATCTTCACTCGACCGGTGTTTTTGGGAAGTTTGTTTTTCATTTGGTCCATCGTGCTTCTCTCCTTCGGGCTTTTTCGGTCCTGCGCAAACTCTTGTCAATGTTTATCTTATTCCGGGTCATAGCGCGATACTTGTCAATTAGGCAAAATAAATTACCTTACTATTCCCGACGTTTCCGCTGAGTTGATACAACCGTATTTGCCAAATTACAAGTATCGCGCTAAGATCCGGAATAAAATTTTATAAACATGTATAAGATGTTGACAAGCCCGTTGGTGTGGTTGGTAGTGACTAGTGAGCCTGCCTCTCACGCCGTGGGCCGCGGGTTCGATCCACGCCCAGAGCAAACATTTGTGTGATGAGTTCTGTGTCTGGGTGTTATTTATCTATTTATTTATGTATATATATCAGTCTCTGATACTCATAGTACAGGCTTTGCCTAGTTTGGGATCAGATGACTTTATGTGAAATGTCCCCCAATATTTATATTTTTAAGTGCGAAAGTTTAAAACAAACTCTTTTCAAAGTAGAAAGAAGCGTATTTAAAAACCTAGAGCACTAATAATTGCTCACGCTCGTCGGTTTTAGTGTATTTCACAATAGGTTCATTTTTTTATCCTCTAAGATAACAGCGAAATACCCAGAATTAACTATAATTTGAATTCGCACCCAAGAGTATTTTAACCGATTCACGCTTTGATCAGATCTAATCCTATTGAAGATTTGAAGCTAAAACCGCGACTTGCGCAACTTAAGAGATTTAATTTTGTTTGTAAGAGAAGATAATCTTATGAATAATGTATCTTTCAAGTTCCTTTAATTTATATTCACTGCTGATCATACAAATTTAATTAGGATTATGAACAATTTAACTGCAAATTAAATTCATAGGTCGGATAAAAAATGCATAAATACCTTAAAAACTTTTGTTGTATAAAATACTATATTCTGTGAATGAATTTTTAAATATGACATTTTGTTATTTTATATTTTTATTATTTAATTTTACTGACTTTACAACCATGTAATTGTAATTATTTAGAATTTATTTTAATGACGATCAGTTGAATCACTTTACCATGTAGTCCTGTATTGACATTAAATGACAGTAAATTTTTATATAATAAAGTGAAATCAATGAATCTAAACTAATCTGAATTGAATTTATTATGAAATTTTTTCAATGGGTAGCTACATAAAATTGAACAAGTACTTAAATTTACAATTATAAAAAAATATTTTCTGAGGGATTTTTGTATAACGGGTACGGGTTCTGCGTGCAAACCGCAGGCCAGAACGCTTGTAAGTAATAAAAGTCAGGTTGACATTTGCAGTAATTTTGCAAGTACGTACTATCCACGTGGTCACCCTAGCACCTGTCGAAGATAACGTTAGATAAGATTAAATAGTTTTTGTAATATTTTTCCAAAACACGATTTACACTATTTTTAAGCACGAACTCACATAAACACCACCGTTCACTATACACTAAACTAAATTAAAATTGTGAGTACATCGACAGAAGAATATTCACTAACCACGTTATGGTATAAAGTTAATATTGTATCATTTTCAACAATAACAATAATGTTGACGTAAGTATTTTGTTGATTCAGCTGCAAATAGTATTGACAGTATTTTTCTGGTACTTCATACTTTACCCTTTTGTTATTGGAATTAATAAATTTATCAAACTTACCGCCACTTGCAGAAAGAGTCTTTAAAGTTAAATTTCCTTTAAGTCTATTTCTGACTCTCTCTGTTTTGTTAACAAAGACAGTGACAGCCACAGAAAAATAAGGGTACTTAGAAGGAGGATTAAAGAAATAATTCGTCACAAGGTAGCGAAGGCGTCGTTCTATGGATTTGACGGGTTATTTTGAATATTTCCTAGTGATCATTGATGATTTGACATAAAAATTTGGGACACGTTGGCAGATGTCATCCCATAGTAAAATAAATTAGCAAGGTACCTATTCCGAGCGAAGCAAGGAGGTCCGAAATCTTTGGTGACAGCAATGGATTTAAGGGAGCTTTAAATTCAAATGCGCTTTGTGAAACTGGCTGTTATCTGCTACTTGTTTGTTACTAATAGATCGACTGACGGACATATTACTTATTTACAAATAGGCTTCCCCTAAAGAACTCCATGACGACCGGTCCTGCGCTGCTCGCATCCAGCGGCTTCCCGCGACCTTGACCAGATCGTCGGTCCAACTTGTGGGGGGCTGCCAACGCTTCGTCTTCCGGTACGTGGTCGCCACTCTAGAACCCTCACGCCCCATCGGCCATCGGTTCTTCTTGCGATGTGCCCTGCCCACTGCCACTTCAGTTTAGCGATTCTCAGGGCTATGTCAGTTACTTTAGTTCTGCGGATCTCCTCATTTCTGATTCGATCGCGCAGAGAGACTCCGAGCATAGCCCTTTCCATAGCCCTTTGGGTGACTTTGAGCTTTCTGATAAGGCCCATCGTGAGCGGCCACGTCTCGGTGCCATATGTCATCACTGGCAACACACACTGGTCAAAGACTTTCGTCTTGAGACACTTCGGTATTTTGGACGTGAAGATATTGCGGACCGTTTTTGTACAAATAAATAATACAACGGCCTATATCGATCTGAGGCAATAAAATATTGACAGCTATCGATCGGTAAGGAATCGACCGGCAGGTGGCTAATTGTTACGAAATTCACCCCCTAGCTAAAAGAGGGCGTTATAAGTCTGAAATTCATACAAAAAAAATGTTCTTTATTCATTGTAGGATATTAAAAATCTCTTAATGACGTCAGTTACATTTACATCACTTCGCGCCATGTGAAAAAAAACCGGTCAAGTGCGAGTTGGCGCGCGCCGAGGGTTCCGATATCCATTTAGTATTTCTGGAAGCAATAAAGTCCATTTTTAGGACCGCAAAACTAAATTTGTTTGTAAAGGTTTTTTGCAGATTTCTAAACAACTGTACAACTTAGAAAGATTGTTTTATTTTTGCTGTAATATAATAACATAAACTTCTATCGACTGCAATCAATTCAGATTATTTTTTCAACAAACTTCGGAGATAAGGGGGGGAACGGTATTTTTTTGAAATTTTTTATCATAACTTGAAAACTAAGATTTGTAAAAATACAAAAATATATTTTAGGATTTACAAGCAAAGCCCTTTCATATGATGCCCCATTCGACCTAGTACCGACAATTTGAAATTATTATATTATTATTTGGGCCCACTTTAAATTATTAATCATAATATTTTCCTAATTCTTTCACGTGTAATTAAGTTGGGCTGTGGTATCAGGACGGATGCCGTCGGGATGTGTCAGTGGGGTGGCTTGAAGGTGGTGATGAAAACAGTAGAAACTCGTCACATGTTGATAAGTGTTTATTCAGTAGGACGTCCTTACAGAATGGGTTCCAAATTAAGTCTGTCTTAAATGTACGATGCGCGTTACAAGACAAATAATGCTTAGTCTAATTTAACCTAGTTACTTACTTATTACGCATACTATGCACATACACTACATCTTCCCCGTTTTTGAGAAAAAAAAATAAGGATAGATACTCATACTTATTTTTTTTTTTTTTTACATACCCATATTAGACACTAAGTAACTATCTTAACTCAATCTTATTTTACATACTCATAATATCTTACTATTTATTTATCTATACATTTTTGTCCTATTTTTATGTACAATCACCTGTTTACCATTTATGTCTATTTTTACATTTGGCGGCAATTCTTCAATTACGTCATATGGACCTAAATACAAACTATCGAGCTTGTTGCCGGTTTCATTTTTCAATAACAATTTATCGCCGGGCTTGTAAACAATCGGATTCACACTTTTATCATAAGTTTGCTTTCTAGCAATTTTACTCTTAATCATAATAATTAAACTTTTGCTATCGCTTTTGTCTATCATCGAGTCGTATAACTCTATTGCCTCTATTAATTCTAAAGTTACAGATTCTTTACCGTTCATTTTTGGTAATAAACTCACTGCCGTTTTGAGGCAAAACTTCTCAGAAATCGGTTCAGGAGCCATGTTGTGTTTTTGTGGCCGACACGGTAAGCTTAAAATACTCTGATAAATTTCCTCTATTTTACCACATAAAGCAATAATATCAAAAGAAAGATCTACTGGAAGACTATCAACAATATTACTAAACTTCTTGTACAATACACAGGCCTCGGCTATCTTCTTCTCGTAGTTGCTACCATGACGCCGACTGGGGCCTAATTTTACTAGATCGGTTCTTAACGCTTTTAAATCTACTAATATGTTTTCGAATTCTAATTGTTCGTCTTCCATTAATCTATCTTAAAATTGAATTTAATTAAAGTTACATACCTAATATACGAATTCCCTGACTAAACATAATCAATTAAATCTACTTACATAATACACCGACTTTACTTCGCTAATTAGGTCATCACTACGCGGGGCGGGCGGGGCACACGGTGAAAAACGCTCGGTGCATCGCTGGCGATACGTAGGCGGGGGGTGACTCGTTGGCTGTCATCTACTTGCTGAGTGGGCCGGGCATGGTCCCTGGACTCCCTGGAATACGGGCCGGCATGGTCCCTGGCTCCCTCGTACGCTTCTTCCTTGAACGATGACATTTCTTCTTTCTTCATGAAATAATTTTCCTCGTTCTTCTGTAATGTTGCTTCTAAATACTTCTATAATTATTGCAGGCTTCTTTCTTGAGTTTTTTCATAAATTTCTTCTCCTTCTTCTGTAGTTTGTGTAGGCTTCATTCTTGATTTCTTCGTAGTTTTCTTCTGTCGTTAGTGGAGGCTTCTATCTTGTTTTTCTTCATTATTTTTCTTTCTTCAAAGTTCCATTGTAGCTCGAAAGGCAAGGGTCGCCATGTGGTATCAGGACGGATGCCGTCGGGATGTGTCAGTGGGGTGGCTTGAAGGTGGTGATGAAAACAGTAGAAACTCGTCACATGTTGATAAGTGTTTATTCAGTAGGACGTCCTTACAGAATGGGTTCCAAATTAAGTCTGTCTTAAATGTACGATGCGCGTTACAAGACAAATAATGCTTAGTCTAATTTAACCTAGTTACTTACTTATTACGCATACTATGCACATACACTACAGGGCAACCATATTCTAAAACTCTTCCAAATTTCAAGTCAATAGCATGAGTGGTTTTTCGAGATATACAGGTGTGACAGACAGACAGACATAGTCGCACCATAAGGGTTTCCTTTTTTTTTTCATTTTGGTATCGGAACCCTAAAAAAAGCGACAATAAAAAACCATGTTTGATGACCATCAGTCAATTTGGAATAGCCTGTTAAAACCGTAGTCTAATGCCATGGATTATAGAGAGCGTTAATTTTTAATTTAAAAAAGAGTTTTGAAGAGAAGTGTTCATTTCTTGTTGTATCTCAGATATAAGCAATCGTTTATCAAATGATTTTGTGTTTTTACCCGACTGCCCCAATACAGGAGGGTTATGTTTTTCGTGTGTATGTATGTATGTCGATTTCTATGTCGCGCTCTGCAGCCTAAACGGCTGGATAGATTACAACATGTGAGGTGTGGGTGTCGTTAGATTTGTATTCATTGTGAGAGTGTCAAAGGGTATAAAAAAGAAATAATAAAAAAATATTTCATTAAAAAAATTTGAAAGTACTAAATTAAAAAACCTGATTGTGTAGAAAAATGTTAAAGACCACTTCCTTTCACTGTCACACCTCTCGTGATCTGTGGTTGCCTGTTGTTGTTCGTGTCCTGCTATCAGATTTATGTGTATTTATATATTATATATATGTATGTATATGTATATATATAAATATATATTTATTATGTTTTTATAGGTAGGTTTATATATGTAGTGTTTATGTATGTTTAATTTGTTATATCTTTAGGTCAATCTTTATGCACCGTCCCCGCATCTATGTTAGCCTAATATCCTGCACCCAAAGGTTGCCTGGAAGAAATTGCTCTTTAGCAATAAGGCCGCCTTATTGTACACCTATTTCTAATATTGTACTTTTCACAAAATTTCGTGTGCAATAAAGAATATTGTATTGTATTGTATTGTGAACTGAAAAAAAAAACAAAGAAGTTCTAAAAATTTCATGAGGTATTGCAGGCGGGGACAAACCGGGGCGGACTAAAATTATGTGCTTGGAGATGATTTTTCCACATCAAATATATTTTGTACTTTTTGTTTGTCCACACCTGCAATACCTCATTCAACTTTTAGAACTTGTTTTATTCAGTTCATGATTTTCTTTCACAGTCGGGTGTTTTTTTTTTTGTTTTTTCTGTACTCAGCATGATAAAATTCTATTGCCTGCCAGAATGTTGAAGACAGATGACGTAATTTCTTACAATAAGTCCAGGGACAGTCGTTAAACGGCCAAACTTTTTGAGTATAGTACTTATCTAGTCCCTGCTTTTTGACTACAACTTAGGTAGGGCCTCACCCGGACACTACATACATCGAGCGCAAATTCAAAATTTAAAATTGGAAGGTCGTGAAGGCCCGCATATTCAGTATCAAAGACCCTCAGAAGGACCACGTGAATCTCGCGGGCGGGTGCGCGTGGAGATGCGGGGTAGATTGCAAGGGGGCGGAGAGAGTTTGTTCTGTATGATAAGTAGTATTACTTTATTCTGTGGTAGGGCTTCATTGTACTGAATGGTTTTGGTCCTTAAACCGGAAATTGTATTATAACAGGAAAATCAGCTACAACCTTGTCAAATGAGCTACTTTTTATTGAAAATCAAAACGGAAATTACCTACCAATTCTCCAATGGACTTTTTTCTTACCGTCATTTCAACTTATTAGTTAATCAATTACCCACACAGATTACCCATGTTTTCATATAACACACAATGGTTTTGAAAACACTAGGTATTTTATTTATATTTATCACAGGAAATATCGTCTAAATAATTATTGTTTTATTAATAATTGTTTTTTGCTTCTTTTTAGGTAAGCATTCATTCTGCTATACTATCCATCATCTGGTATAAAACCATCAGCATCATAATGGTAAGACATATTTACATCATCATCATCATATCAGCCGAAAGACGTCCACTGCTGGACATAGGCCTACCCTAAAGATCTCTATGACGACCGGTCCTGCGCTGCTCGCATCCAGCGGCTTCCCACGACCTTGACCAGATCATCGGTCCACCTTGTGGGGGGCTAACGCTTCGTTTTCCGGTACGTGGTCGCCACTCTAGAACCCTTACGACCCATCGACCATCGTCTTGCAATGTGCAATTGTGCACTGCTCACTGCCACTTTAGTTTATCGATTCTCAGGGCTAGGTCAGTTCTTTTGCGGATCTCCTACATACTAACATATCGACATATTTACATTGTAACTAAAATATTATACCATAATCCTAATTAAAACAAACTCCTTCATTACCTAAAAATTGAGACAGGCAAGTACAAACTTGATCAACCATATACTACTTAGATTAGCAAAAGTCAATACATATTTCGTTGGTCTATGCGTACGATACCACAAAAAATGTAGTGCAAGTACCTGAAAGAAAGTTTAAGTCTAAAGCAATTTTGTTACAAAAATCTTACTAGAGATTAGATGACTATGTCAATGACAAAGTGGTATGGTGCTCTGATATTCCAGCGAAACACAAGAAACGCATTGTAAAAGGCCGTGCTGCAGTCTTGCCGTGCTGCAGTCTTGCCGTTTTGCCGTTTCTCGCTCTATTCTGTAAAGCATCTAAATTGAATAAAAATTAATCTAAATCTGAATAATCTAAGAAGATAAAAACTTGCGTTATGTACTACATAAAAAATAATACCAAAAGTACATAAGGTTAAACATTTTCACTATAAATACTTCAATAAGCACCGTCTAACCTCTATCAAAATCTCCTGTATACAGGGTTATTTTTTAATCACCATGTATACAGAGTGTAAGGGACGGTGTACCGAAAACTGAAAGGGCGTGCTCAGTCAACGAAACTGAACAACTTTCCCGAAGAAACATATGTTGGGAAATGAAAAAAAAAATTGACCTCTCCATACAAATTGCCCACTCTGGTTGAACAGTTTGTATGGAGAGGTCACGTCCTTTCAGCTTTCGGTACACCGTCCCTTACACCCTTTAAGTATTTTTTTTCATTATTGGATACGAGTATTAAAATCTCTTAATGACGTCAGCTAAACTACATCGCTTCACAAACAATGTGGCGCCATGGTGGGAAAAAAAGAAGCGACAATAAAAACCCACGCGCTCTTTCAAATATTTTTGAATGTACAAGGTTGATATACCATAAACATAAGTCAGTTTTAATTTTGAATTAGCCTGTTGGAACCGTAGCCTAATCCCATGGATTTTTCTCTTCTAGATAATCTGATATTTTATAATAACCTTTCTTATATAATTTTTGCTTAATAACAGTTTTGAATTTATCTAACGGTAAACTTTCAATATCAGTGGGTACCTTATTATCGAAGCGTATACATTGACCTTTATAAGTTTTACTAATTTTGTGAACACAGCTGACATGAGAAGCAAGTTGATTCTTGTTTCTTATGTTGACACTGTGCCTGTCACAATTTTTCTCAAAAATATGTATATTCAGTTTAACATATATTAAATTCTCATAAATGTATTGCAACACAAAAGTCAAAATGTTTATTTCTTTAAATTTATTTCGAAGAGATTCTCTAGGCTGCATTTTATTCCGCAGCAAAAAATTTTTTTATTAAAAAACCCACCCTGTATCAAGCAACAGCCTACGATTGGGGATTAGGCAAATCATCTGTTTTATCTTTAAGCAATCTACTCTGCCAAAGTAATACTCAGAACAGAACACCTTTTAGCGATCACTCGAGTGTAAGAGCCACGAGATTGGTGTTATTGTTGCGCTTACACAGCTGTTGACTGACTAAATAGTCGTATAACAGATGTTTGGGAATTCATTAGTGTTTTAGACAGGGGTGGATGGATGTCTTAATTGAACCTTGAAATGTAGCTTGAAATTCGTTCCGAGACACGACATTTTGAACAGTTTGTATTGTCTTTTAGAGGCTCTATAGCTATATATATATATATCTCCTTATACAGGGTGTTTGGTATATGTCTGCAAATCTCTCGGGTAGTTGCTCTGTCCATGAAACTAAACAACTTTCCCTAAAGAACATAGGTCAAAATATGAAAACAATTTTTTGACGTATTCGTATATTTTTTCGTATTTCGACCCATGTTCCTTAGGGAAAGATGTTCAGCTTCATGGGTAGAGGCAACCACTCGAGAGGTTTGCAGACAGTTACGAAACACCTTGTAGATGCAAGATGACCACACAATAGTGGTCCAAAGAAAGTGTAACGAAGAGGGCATCGTCAAATTGAAAATAAAATTTAGAGTGCAACATGCGAAGAAGGTTCAAAAGTACTGTGCTTAATTTTTTTGAGTCCGACTCGCACTTGGCAGATTTTCAGTAATGTTGTTTAATAAGTAAGTTAAATGTTCTTTAATCCAGCAAATATAGTTTTGTTTTTACGATAGAGCTAAAATTAAAACAGGTTTTTTTTTTTATTGAAAATGGGCTTACTCTATTATTACCAAAGGCTTACTCTTGACCTCGATCTAGTCTTGAGGACAGAGATGAGGTCGACAATGGGACGAGCTTGCCCAGAAGAAGCCTATTCACTCGCAACTTGAATCTCTTGTTTGTAAAGCACCATTAATTATTTAATTATGTATTTTTATTATTTGTTTGGTTGACCATCACAATGACAAGTGTCTGACAGACAGACAACGCATGTTCAGTAAGTGGGTCCCTTCGGGTACGGACGACCTGTGAGACACCCTGTTTTTTCTTCGGATCGTATAAATGGGACTCTCTGTATAACAAGTATTATCTACCATCAATTCGATTGTTTGTTTGCTTACCTACAACACAAAATGTAATTTCAATATTTCGCTCAAAGGACTACCTACGCAACTTACAGAATTAAACTGAGCAGTTTGTATTAATTAACTAATCTAAAACAGACATATTACAGCGTTCAATAAGTAGTAAGAATGACGCAGAAATTAAACCGACTATGAAAAAAATTGTAATGCACTTTTCCACGTAGCTTCCACATCTCTTTGGACCCTGAATCCCGTAGTTTTCCGATCTTGTAATTGTAATTGTGTAATTGTGCGTTGGGCTATTTTCCGCAACTCGACGTCAATGCGCCTATTTTGCGTGTGGGTAGAACAGCGATTACTCAAGCCACCCGATTTCCTGAAGAAAGCCCAGCAAGCCGGTGACGTTGCTCGCTACTTCAGGAAGGCCCCCGGGAACACCAAGGTACTTTGCCCTGTATGTGGCTAACTCCGTGCACTCCAGAAGGACGTGAGCAGCTGTTTCATCTGTCTTCAAGCAGGCTCTGCAAAGAGGACTGTCAGTAACACCTAATACAAAAAGATGTTTGTTAAAAGATCCGTGACCAGTAATAGCGCCGGTTGCCAGTCTAAGTTGCGATTTACTAAGACGTAACAGCTTGCGGGACAGACGACTGTTGATGCTAGGTAAGGCTTCCCTCGCCTGCCTGCACGTGTCTTGACTGGTCCAGTTCGTTTCGTATAAGCAATAAGACCTTGTTCTAAGCAGCGTGCGAATCTGCCTCGCCGGTATGGGTATAATGGGTTCAGGAACAATAGCCTTAGAGTCCGACCCCCTGCGAGCCAATTCGTCCGCCGCGTCGTTACCTCGGCAGCCACTGTGACCTTTGATCCATTGTAAGGTCAGATGGTTGCTAGTACATACCTCAGCAAGTAGTTGATGGCATTGGTAGATGAGCCCTGAAGTCATGGTGTTGCTACTCAGGGCTTGGAGTACCGCCATACTGTCCGAGAGGATTCGTATTGATTTCTCTTTTACCTTCCTAGACAATATGGCTGTAGCTGCCATTGATATCCCCAAACATTCAGCCTGGAAAACTGTGTTATAGGCGCCCAATGGTGTAGCTATTTTTATGTTTAGGTCTTCGGAGAAAACGCCTGATCCAGTACCTGTTCTCGTCTTTGACCCGTCTGTGAAGATCCTAAGCTCCCTGGGATTTAAGCCCTCGTAGCTATCGTCTTCATGCAGCTGGATCTTGTACTTTTTATCGAATACATACTGTTTCGGTATCCTGTCACTCGTGGCCATCAGTATCGGGATGTCCACGAAAGCTTTCTCAAGAATGCTCGTGTGCAGGACCTTGTTCTTGTTCCACAGGTTCAGAGCTCTAAGACGTACCGCAGAGCATGCTGCCTCCTGTTTAATGAACAGGTTCAGCGGCGGAAGGTCTAGCAGGGCTTCAAGGGCTGCAGTAGGCGTAGTCCTCATACAGCCCGTGATCGCCATGCAAGCTAATCTTTGGAATTTTTGTAATTTGTTGATGCATGTGCTGAGTTCGCATCTTGTCCACCAGACCAGAGCTCCGTAGCTGACGATAGGGCGTATCACCATACAGTAGAGCCATAGAACAATCCTCGGTGAGAGACCCCAACGCTTACCAATCATTCTATGGCACTGCCAGAAGATGATGCTGGCCTTGTCTAATTTGTTATCAATGTGCTTGCTCCAGTTGAGTTTGTTGTCCAGGATTAAGCCTAGATACTTTACCTCGGTTGAAAGCTGTAGTGTTGCGCCAAACAGCCTGGGTAAATGGTAGTTGCCCAGTATTCGTTTGTGTGTAAACATTACCATTTCGGTTTTAGTTGGGTTGACTGAAAGGTCGTAGGTTGTACACCATCTCTCCACAATACGCAAGGCTGTTTGAGTGAGATCGCATACTGTATTGGCAAACTTACCTGTGATCAGTATTGCCAGGTCATCTGCGTACCCTATGGTGTAGTAGTGGTTCGCGTTTAGCTTGGTTATGAGGTCGTTGATAACCAGATTCCACAGCAGCGGGGACAGGACGCCTCCCTGGGGGCAGCCCCTTACCACAATCGCCGCCTGGGCGTTACCAGCGAATCTAACCGTTCGTTTGCTTAGCATGTTCGTTATCCACTCTGTCATTACCGGGTTGGCTCCGTGCTTCTGCAGGGCCTCTGCGATACTTGTAAAATTAGTTTTGTCAAAAGCACCTTCAATGTCTATGAAGGTGCCCAGACAGATTGCTTTTGCACCTATTGCCTCTTCAATCCGCGTTACCACCATGTGTAACGCAGATTCCGTTGACTTACCAGAGGTGTAGGCGTGTTGGTTGCTGTGCATAGGTATGTTTAAGAGCACATGGTCTCGTAATTCTCTTTCACATAGCCTTTCCAGCGTCTTTAATAAAAACGAGGTCAGGCTGATGGGTCTGTAAGATTTAGCGTTTGTATAATCACCCTTACCTGGCTTAGGGATGAATGTTACCTTCACTTCCCTCCAACCTTTGGGAATATATCTGTGTGCCAGGCACGATCTTAGGATGGCCAGTAGTATAGGTAGTAATTTACCTCCCTTATCCCACTGAAGGAGAGCCGGGAAGATGCCGTCTAGTCCGGCTGCCTTATACGGTTGGAAGCTATGTATTGCCCAGTTTAGTTTGTCGTAGGAAACTATTTCCTGGGCGTAGTTTTCCGATCTTTAATCCCTTTGAAAAATACAGCTTTCATTTTGGTCCCACAAAGCTATCCGTATGGGTTCGGTGTTAAGGAACAGATATAAGTTACTGAGAGTAGAGGACTGTCAGTTAAATCTAGTAAGTGAGGAGAGTGGTTAACTTGTTCAAATTTGCCTTGTTGAATTGCATCTATCAAAACTTTAGTTTTAGATAGATAGATAAAGCGATTATATGTAACACCAACACATATGTACACTGATAGAGAAGCATGCATTAAAACAATGATTAGGACAAACTTTACTCAACTTTTAACTTGGTTGCTGGATTGGCTGACTGATTGTTGAACTTTACCTCATTATTTTATGTGTTTCCAAATAGATATTATGGCCTAACATATAACACATTTTGATAACATATTTTTAGTGAAATAAACTATACATACTGACTCATAAACATCAAAAGACTTTGCAACCAAAATGTTGTCTCACTATTTATTGAACACCCCTCGTAGGTATAAAGGTTTTTGAATATGTAGACAGCACAAGAAGCTTATTAAAGATACCTACAATTTGAATTGAATATCCATATCCCATCTCACACGATTTTTAGGGTTCCGTAGTCAACAAGGAACCCTTAAAGTTTTATTAGTCGATACGGAGGTTCTGGGTTCGATTCCCGGTAGAGACTCTGTCAAAGAAAAATCCCTTTGTGCGACCGCCCCAGTTTGGTTAGGACATTGCAGAATGAATCAACTTATTATCCTAAAAGTTAAATGATTCCGTGCTTCGGAAGGCACGTTAAACCTTTGGTCCCGACTACTCTCCTACAGATGTAGTCGTTGATGAGCGATGTCCCTTTGGCGGCTTAACAACTCTGATACCCGGGTTTGTGAGGTCAGATATCGACCTTGCGACCCACACGATATGATGATAAATACCCCGTTATAGTCAGCGAGTTCCCCCAAAATTTCAACTCCAAAAACACCTTTTCTCTTTCCAAAAGCTAGTAGGTACCACACCACACCTGGGTCTGTAGATAAGTGGCTTTTATAATCGTAAATGCCAATAGAATAGAATAAAAATGTATGAGATTGACAAAAGCTAACGAAATGTCGTTTGACAGCTAATATCAATCCCTTAAATTTTCATTCTATTCTTGGCTTTTGCGATTATAGAAAGCCTCTTGTATCGGTACCCTGTTTTAGTAAGTCTGTCAAGTATGACATCAGCGGAAATTGGGTGATAAGTTACCTAAAAAACGTTGCCAGCGTAACAAGCGGAACTCTCTAAGGCTTTAATGTTCAAGAAAATATGTTTAACCTTTGGTTAACCTGTTCTATTTGAAGCGTGTATCCGCTAAAAGACATCTTAAGTGAACGGTGTGAACGAATGACACTTGACACTTGGCACTCGGAATGGAAGTGTCACTCAATCAACACTCTTTGTCCGACTGTCGATACCATTCACTCATTCACTAAAGCGAGGGTTCAAGACACCTAATTTCACGAAAATAATGTTGGTGCCAGGACGCGGCAGGTGAAAGAAATGTTATATCGTTTATTGGAGAAAGTAAACGAAGGGATCCAGCGCCCGTTCTACACTCCCGCCGACAGTATTGAAAGAAAGAAAAGAAAGATAGAAATATGTATATGCTGCATTAAAGTTCACAAAACTAAGGAAATAATTTAGCTATTGCATGCAACAAAAAGCTCCCGCGCAGCAATAAGCTACGGTTAGACCGTAGCGCTGATCTTCCGCGAACCCAATATACCTACCTAAACTACTTAAAATTACTTAAAACTAACACAGGTTTGGTAAAATGGTATACATACAGGTGGCAGTAAGTTTAAGGAAAAAAATATGTGAAAAATAAAGGGTGAAAAGGTGTGTGTTTGTAGTAGTGTAGACAGAATGGGTAAGTAAAGAATTGAATAAATGGAGACTATTGCGCAAAGTAAAGCTGCTGTGCAATAATCTCAATTTGGAAAAACATGTGGCAAGAATGGTTTCAGGTTCAGATAATTTTATTCAATGTAGATTCTTTACAGAATACTTATTGAATGTCATGCAGAATACAACGCAAATAGAGCGAGTCTACACCGTTTCGGGTCGTGCTATGGCAGCGTAAAAAAACCATTGCAGCACGGCCTACTTTAAGAGTCGGCTTTTTACAATGTGTTCCTTGTGTTTCCCTGCAATATCAGGGTACCAATCTTTGTCATTGATATAGCCATCTAATCTATAGTAAGCTTTTTTACATGAGCGAGAGTTTTTAACATTTCACCAGCGAGGAACCTATTAGATTGACGAATATACGCGAGGCCTTTGTTAGTGACACAGTGACACTACTACGAATATAGACGAGTAGTCCCTTGATCGTGTGGTGCCGGCACAAATATAAGACCAACTCATCAACCCAATAGGTGTCGTAAAAGACGACTAAGTGGTTAGAGGACGGGCGGAAGTGTTCTTCTGTGTATCGTACCAAGGTACAAGCCGCGGTCACTTACAACTGCGGTCCATGGTTACGCTAACAAGTGTGGTGACTATGGTACTTCCCCTCCAAGGGAATTCTGGAGGGAGCTCCCACTCTTGCAGTGGACACCTTCTAAAGGTGGTAGTCCTTTCTTCTCCAAAAACATTCAGTTATAGGTGTGGGCAAACTACTTGAACAATGACCTTGGCTGCGCAGAGTCGATTTAACATACAAATTGACGTGCGCAAAGCTTCCCCACCACGCGATTATTGTTTAAGTTGTTTGCCCCGCAGTATAACATTATAGCCTCTGGAATTCCGATATCCAATACCAAATTTCCCCACAAGATGAAGTATAAATAAATAAATGTTAAGGAATAAGGATAGGCATTGCATTGAATTGTCAGGGACAAAACGAGTGTTATCATAAAATACCGTCGGTTTATGGAGATTGGGGTTAGGAGGCAGGTCGCCCGCAAAATATCTGGCCCGTGGGCGAGTTGACTTTTCTTATAAAATCTGTGGTTATTTGGTCCGAATCATTTTTAATGTTGGGCCAGATAACTACAAACAAAACTTCTAGTGGTAATTCCGCCCAAAAATATTTTAAAGAAAAGTATTGCAATATTAATTAAAAACTTTATAGGTAATGAAAACTAAACAAATAAAAGAAAAAGTTCACAATAATATATAATAAAAAATATATGAAAAAAGTTAAATAGTCAAAAAATATTGGTCTACTTTTTTTTATTTAATCTTTTTAATAATTGTTTTTCTATATAACTTTTTATTTTTAAGCACTCGCGATTGTTTATTTTCATGTTTTTGATGTAACGGGTCGGGCAAAGGTAAATATATACTTTATTGTGTTATTTACCAAAAAATCATCGCGAGTTGACCCGGTTAATCAAAAACATGAATTGTTTTTCTTTTTTCTTTTATTTATTTATTTGTAGTTAATTAAAAAGTAATATTTTTTATTATTTTATTTACGTATTATTTTTTTTATTTATATTTTTTTGGTTCTATTTTATTTATATTTTTATTTGTGAAAAAATAACAATGTTCGTAGTTGGTAGGAAAGTAAATTTAATAAGAAAACAACACATCATAAACGAAAACTAAAAACAAACTTAAACTAAAAACTTTTCAACTTAACATTTGATTTCTAATGATTTCTTTCGCAAAAGATAAATTGTAAAGAAAACCATTTTAGTATAGAGTAATCTAAAATACATAGGTGTAGTTATACTTTTCAACTAAGTAAAAATCGCTTAAACAAGAACACACGAAATAAAATTGTCAAGAAAATCATTTAATAGAGTAATACAACGTGTAACAGAAAGGGTATATGCATCGAGAAATGTGTGAATCTACCCATGAAACTGAACAACTTTCCCCAAGGAACATAGGTCGAAATACGAAAAAAAAAATTTGACTTCCCATACTAAATGCGCTATCAGCTGATGCATTTTGTATGGAAGGTCAAATTTTTTTTTTCATTTTTCGACCTATGTTCCTTAGGGAAAGTTGTTCAGTTGCATGGGTAGATTCACACATTTCTCGATGCATATACCCTTTCTGTTACTCGTTGTATATTGTGACGTTATTCAAACAAAAAAAAACTTCATTAAAAAAATCGTAAAAGAAAATGAATTAAGTATAGAATAACATAATTTGAGTAAACTTCTGAATTACTTAATCAATTTGATCAGACAGTATTTATGTATTTGAACCATAGAATTAAAGATTGCACAACTTTTCTATACAATGTCCGACAGTGATTTCGCCGTCACATAATTCGCGTATAAACCGCTCGATTGATTTCTGTAAAAGGATAGTCTCGGACTTCCTTTTACTGATATAGCCTTTTTGGTTTAGCAATCCAAGATAATATTTCGAATCTTTTTGTAACAACTTCAATAGAGTTGCTATATTTGGCTTGGATGTAATCTTTTTGTTTAATCTCCCATTCCACGATTCATTCGCGTTGTTTGTTCTGTGCCTTATATTGTGAAAACACCATTTATCAGAAAACATTGATTGCTCTCGAATCCAAGTATCTTCGAAGTAAGCATTAAATTGACCCACGTTGTCGTCTTGTCCACCTTCGCCTTTGACGTATAACCAACCGTCCGCCACAAACTCCTGTGGTAAATATGCCAAAGAAATAGCACGCCGTACATGTGCCTTCGAAAATCTGGATTTTTTTAAGCCAAGTTTATCAGCTTTTCGCCAACAAGCACGGCTGAAATGAAAAAAACATCCCCGTATTGTGACGTTTGGAAAAGTATTTTTAACGGCTAATATGGCACTAGCTTCATAATCGCTAGTGAATGATTCTGGCTTTATTTCTGGGATCTGACTTTCGATTAAGCGAAACAAAATTTCGTATGTTCTTAACTAGATTTTCCTTCTATAGGGTTAAATAATTGAACAAAGTTATAAATATTTTTATCTACTATCATATAGTAATGTTTGAATTACAAACGTCAAAACGAGTTTGTATTGACGTACTTTACATACACAATGATGAAAAAATTAAAAAGTTTACTTTTCATTACATCTTGCCCATACAAATTTTGACAAAGATGTAACGAAAAGTAAACTGGTTATGGTCATGGAAGTAAGGAAGTCACTAATGTACAATCGATATCTATAATCGATAATTTAATGCACAATCGATACCAAAATCCTTGTATCCAGTTCTTTAAAAAAACTAAACAGCACCCACAGCGCATGCGCGGTACATGCATTGCGCGGCCAATGGCGCCATGATTATTGTTGTATGAATAGAAATAATTAATTTCCTGGGAAATTATTTGAAATTATTTATTTTGAGCCTAAAAATATTGTGATAGTGACGAAGAAGATATTTTTTACTTATACCATATATGAGTGTGTGTATTCCGTAAATGTATCGCACATTAATCATATACCAGCAAAGTCTAGGAAAACATTGGGTTACTTTGCTTTCAGAAAACGTAAGTAAATTAATTTTTAATGTATTCAAGTAGATAAAATAGTGTATGAAACTGTGCATATCTTCGCATTTCATTACTCGTGTTCTATTGTGAAACTCGCTAAAGCTCGTTTCACAAACTACACTCGTACGAAATGCGTCTCAATATGCAACAGCTTCATAAACTACTATTAAAGTACCGAAATAGGGTTCATGTTCAGGTTTCATGTTTCCTAATATATTATGATTCCACCAATATTGGAACAACTATACTCAGATCAACCAACATAGCTTGGTGATTTTACAGCAGGTAAGAAATATGAACACTTTATAAGTGGGAAAAGGATAGATAGTATGGATCTGTCAGCTTTCAAAATCACCACGCTATGTTGGACAGTATAATCCAATGCCTTTGAAGGTGTAATAGGTACGGTGGACCTCAAGACGCGCTACACAAAACCAGTATAAGCGGGTCTCGCTGCACTTGCAGCTACTAAGAGCGTCGTGTCTCAGCTTATAGCTACTGGAAAAGGGTCTTGTGGCCGTATGTACCTACACAGAGTGTAACGGGTATCTATATATGGGGTGTAACGGATACTATACTATACACGGTGAAATTTCATTAGTTTTAAAGCCGAAGGGGAATGATTTTATCCATGAAACTGAACAACTTTCCCCAAGGAACATAGAGGTGATAAAATACGAAGAAAAATATGTCTTCCCATACAAAATGACTCGATTACGACGTGACGTGACGCCATTTATATGGGAACTCAATTTTTTTTTTTCATATTTCCACCTATGTTCTTTGGGGAAAGTTATGTACTCATTTATGTTTTTTTTATTAACTTTTTTTGGAATTTTTATTATTTTATCATAAAAAAATAAAAAATATATGTATGTAATGTATTAATTTTACGCATATTTTTTCATGTATTTTTTTTAAATTATTATTTTTTATGATAAATAATAAAAAAAATACAAAAATGCAAAATAATAATAATACTGAAAAATAAATCAATTAATACATAAATAAAATAATAAAAATTATATATTTTTAATTTGTAACAGATAAATAAATAAAATAAAAACAATTATTAAAAGGATTAAATAAAAGAAGTAAACCAATATTTTTAGCTTAACTATTTAATTTAATTCATATATTTTTTATTTCATATTTTTATTTTATAAAAAATGCTTTTATTTGTTTATTTTTCATTACCTATTTTAAGTTTTTAATTATTATTGCAATACTTTTCTTTAAAATATTTTTGGGCGGAATTACCACTAGAAGTTTTATTTGTAGTTATCTGGCCCAACATTAAAAAAGCATTCGGTCCAAATAGCCACAGATTTTATAAGAAAAGTTAACTCGCCCACAGACCAGATATTTTGCGGGCGACCTGCCTCCTAACTCGGAGATTGATGCTACGTTCAGCTCGGGTAGTGAAGTTTATGGAGAGATCAACAGTTTACCCTTCGGTGACGTGGAGTACTGCGTTAAATATTGTCACGGAGCGGGTTTGCCTCTTGGTGCAGTGTCCTTGCTGGCTCTGAAATTCACAATGTTGTTTATATTTATACAACGTGTTAACGGAATAAGCGAAACTGAGAAAATTTTACGGGTTTTTGATAGGGGCATTTTATTTTTAGTTTTTATTATTAAAATTTTTACCGCTTCTAAATATTTCTGTGGTTACGCGAGCGGGCGGCGCGCGGTGCATAAGCGGTGAGGGGGGGAGGGTACGTGCGCGGACGCGAGGCGGACGCGCCAATGTAGCTTAAAAATCTACTAGAACAACGATTAAACTACACCTAGGAAAAAAAAAATTAAGATTTTTTACGGGATTGGATTTATTTTAATAAAAATCAGTTGGGGTGTATGAGGGTTTCGCTTATTCGATTAACACGTTGTATAATAGACACTATTTACGGAATATAATTCTCGTCAAACTGCAACAGCAGTTTATTGCACTCAGGTGAATGTTTAATAACACCTGTCGTAACTAAAAACAGTTCTTAATTGACTGTACCAAATTCAACAGGTTACGCCCAGGCAACCCTGTTTTTTAGACTCATCATTTCATTGTTCAGCAGCCTAGATAGGTCGCTCTTTGGTGTCCGATGAGGTAGAGTTGCCAACTACCCGCTTTTAGTCAATAGAGACTGCGCTGTCGATATAGCGCATTGTGTACGGGGGAGGTAAAAACACTTTTATTTTTCGTATCTATGCTTCTTGGGAAAAGTTGTTCAGTTTCTTGTTTCAAATACCTTGCTAAAATTATGTTCACTATTTCATTAGGACTTTATACAGGGTGAAAGAGACATCCTTCCGAATACTGAAAGGACGCAAGATCGGTCAACGTAATTGAACAACTTTCAGCGAATAAAACTTTAAAGAAATTAATTTAAAAAATCGACCTCTCCATACAAACTGTGCAATCAAGTTTACAATTTTATATGGAGGCCGATTTTTTTTTCATCTACTGAAAGTTTTTCAGTTACGTTGACTGATCACGCCCTTTCAGTTTTCGGAAGGCTGTCCGATAGTTGTAATAAATATGATTGGATGGTTATTAGTATGGATGAAGAGTGACCATGTTTAATTATGTGTGAGCCGACATCACCCTCGTCAACGAATCCGTCATGTGAAGTTCTCAGTACCCAGTCAACTCAACCATAGGGATTACAGGGGATTGAGAAATTCCCTCCTCGCCGCCGGAGCGATTCGATCCAATTTCAGTTATTGTTTTAAGCCCATATAACCACTTTAGTTCTTAGACAAATTGTCAATTTGTTAGCAGAATTGAAACGATAATTATCAAATTATCATAATGGGAGTCCTTTCAAGAAAATTATGTGTTCTACCATTTTGTGAGGGGAGCATATTTGGGTTCCTAATTTATACATGAGCTTTTTTTAACAACTATGGAACGGAGTCGGTATATGGGTTTGGGGTTCGAGATTGTTTCTGTGTATGTTACCATTTTACTAGAAAACCGATTTCGATGCGTTTTTTTTTAATAATATGTCAATAATATAAGAGCAGGTTCTTTTTTTTTATGTGTATGGGCTTACTCTTGACCTCGATCTAGTCCTGAGGACAGAGATGAGGTCGACGATGGAACGCTCGGGAATACAGACGCAGGCAGAGAATTCCACTCCCTAGCCGTGCGCATTATAAACGATGTTTCAAAGCGCTTTGTGCGGATGTGTGAAATATCAACCAAGTATGGATGATATCCACCACCACCAGGGGCGCTGCAGCAGCCAGGATGGATGGTGAAGAATGTTTTATTTTCTCGTCTACTTCATGGTGTGGGGTATCGTTAGATAGGAATTTTAAAAACATTCTTAAATATTATTGGCCTATAAACCGGAGGATGGGCAGCAGCATCTTATGTGTATCGTACCATCTCACATACCGCGGTCACCGACAACAGCGGTCGCCACCCGCAAAGCTTACAAGTAATTCCCCTTCAAAGTACCACGCGTTGCATTTTAGCAAGAATTCTGGAGTGAGCTCCCTGTCCTGCTGTGGACATTTCATGTGATGTTTTGATGAATATTTTTCGCGTCTTTCAAAATTTCTTGGAAAAATAACTCTTGCAAGCCACCAAAGTAACCCCGTAAAATGTCTTTTACGATTTTGTTGTAATACATAGATTCTGAGAGATGCTTTTGTATCCTTGTAATAAGCAGTAACGGCCACTTTTAGGTTTAAATAACATAAATGATTTATTGATATATTTATTTTAGGTTGCCTGGAAGAAATTGCTTTTTAGCAATAAGGCCGCCTATTGTGCTCCGTATTTCATGTTTGTATTTTTTGTAAATTTTGTATTTTTGTGTGCAATAAAAAGGTATTGTATTGTAATGATTCGATTCGCCAGCATCAGAAAATCTCTAAAAATCTCATTACACGGCAAATATTGGTAGTATTGATTGTAGCACCACATTACATGAATATTACACGTCACGCTTCCCCGCCGCGCCGCGCCATGTTTGTTTGTATCACAAATTGTTTACATTCGGAATATCGCTCCTAATACACTTGCACAAATATTTGACAATACTTTGGTGACATTATGGTAAGCTGTCCTTGGAGTAAGTTATGTAAGACTGGAGTTACTATGCACAAATATCCGTTTATTCCGTGTTGTGACTGATAAAACTTATCACTTAATTTATATCACTTTATTTCTAACCAACTGCCGAAAAGCCGCCATCAGGACCCGATCTTCCCTGGTCCATATGGAAGTCACTGAACAGACTGCGGTCGGGCGTTGGCAGGTGCGGGGAACTTATGAAAAGGTGGGGCTTCTCTGATAACAGCAAGTGTGAATGCGGTATTTTCCAAACCATGTCACACATGCTGTCGTCGTACCGTACTTCTCCAGTTTTCTGCACTCGGAGGGACCTTTTTGAAGGCAACTAAATGGCTATTGATGTTGCTACTTTTTGTGTTAAGCTTTTATAGTAAATTTTGCCATTGACTCAAAAAGAAGAAGAAGAAAATTTCTATTCGTGGCTGTAGTCAAAGTCGACTAAGGGTTATTGAACCTATTGCATCCGAAGCGTCTTTCAGGATATCGTAAGTGTATAGAAAGGGATAGGGTTATTATGCCAGGTCCATCTGGGGAAGTGATACTTCCTTCCCTAGTAAAAAGTCGAGTAGAGTAGGCGTGCTGAAGTGGTTTCTTGCCGTTTCTTATAAGCTGGCATAGCACTATCCGAAGCGGAAGTAAACTCGCTCTATTTGCTTTGTATTTTGCATGTTATATGACCTTCAATAAGTATTCTGTAAAGAATCTACATTGAATAAAATAATCTGAATATGTCGTAAAGCAGCAGTGTTTGCACTGCCGGAGCAACTACAGAAGATGTCAGGTTTAATTGACGGGTGAGCCTGATTACACTTCAATTAATTCCCGTGTGATTTTAGTCCTCCACGATATTGTAAACATGAAATTTATGAACTTTTGTGCAATCACAACAAGTACAATGCGCGCATAACGAAATCACGTGGTTACCCTGCGCAGTAGACAGTTCGCAGGCCATTTTGTACGCCATTTTGTCGCAAACTGTCTACTGCGCAGGTTAACCACGTGATCCGACAGGGGTCTTTTTTCGTTACGCGCATTGTACATCAAATAATCTCACTTTTTCTATACAACGTATTAATGTAATAAGCGAAACCCTTATACACCCCAACTGATTTTAATTAAAATAAATCCATTCCCGTAAAAAAAAATTAAAAAATGTTTTTTTTCTAGTTATTTTTTATTTTCAAGTTTCATGGTTGCTCATGAACCGCGCGGTGCCGCGTAACGCGCGTATCCACAGAAATATTTAAAATAGAAGCGGCAAAAATTTAAATAATAAAAAAAATACCGCAATCAAAAACCCGCGAAATGGATTCTACTCTCGATTCTGAACAAACTACGTATTTTCTCAGTTTCGTTGTATATTTTTTACGTAAACCCTACTCGCCCCATGCAATCACTTAGACCGGGCAGCCCCACATGAGATCGATTGCTCTATTTTCGACAAGATATGTCGAAGCACATAGACTCTTTAGCATTTATCTTCAACATTATATTTTATCCTATTATTCTCGTATTTTTTATACATATAGATGTGTCAAGATCGTAGCAGGTGGAAGACTGTGGTCTCTGCCTACCCCGACGGGAAATAGGGGACAGTATTTCATCTTAGTCCGTGTGGTGCCCGCAACGAATAGTACTAACCCGTCTCTACCCGTGGGTGTCGTAGGAGGCGACTAAGGGTAAATAAATCGGAGGATGGGCAGCAGCATCTTTCTGTGTATCGGACTATCTTATAAACTGCGGTCACCAACAACAGCGGTCGCCAGCCGCAACGCTTTCAAGCGTGGTGACTATGGTAAATCCCTAAGTACCACGCATTTTTTCTGGAGTTCTGGAGGACGTTTCATGGGATGTTATGATGATGATATCATCCTATAACAATGTAGTAGTCTTTTTATTATATGAGATATTTTAACGAATGGCTGTTCCAAAATACTCCATTTATTCAGCCAAAATTGGCTAAGGCCTAAGATAAACATTGAGTCTCGAAAGTTTTTGAACAAATTCAAAGACAAATCAAAGATTTTCACATTGTATTTTAAAATAACTTGTTTCAAAGTAGGTAACTAGATTAAGTTCATACTTTCCAACTCACCTAGTTGTTCAAAATGTTTATAGTGGGTGTGAATAAAAAATCTGTTTTGGAATGTTCAAATGAAACCTTTTTTATGATACGTTGCCCATTCGACCTAGTCATGATATTTTGTAATTTTGCCCCCTCCCCCTTTAAATAAAAAAAATTCTTAATAAAACATTTTTTTTATTCTTTTGCTTGCAATATAGTTGGGTAAACATATTCTAAAATTATTTCAAATTTCAAGTCGATATAGACATATACATAGACACACATTTATTCAAAGGAAACAAGCACAGTACACACACAAAAAACAGAATCGAAATATTAAATTATTATATCGTGCGTAGTTGCTCAGATAAACAGGTGTAACAGAAAGGCAGACAGACAGTCAGACGCAGCGAGGTTCAAATCTCTTTGAGACAGACAGACGAGGTCGCACCATTAAGATTTTCGCTTTTTGGTTTGTAACCATATATAGAGTATGTACTAGTTGTAGAGATATACTCATCAATGTAATCGATTGGCTATGACAAAAAAACTACACGAGTGTGTTCGATAGAAGTTTATGCAAATACTACAGCAAAAACAAAACGATCCTTCTGTGGAACAGTTTTTAAGAAATCTGCAAAAAATATTTACAAACAAATTTAGTTTTGCGGTCCTAAAAATGGACTTTATTGCTTCCAAAAATACTAAAGGTAGGTAGATACTTGGAACCCTCGGCGCGCAAATCCGACTCGCACTTCACCGGTTTTTACTTTCGAGCGGAGCGAGAAAGGTATTGTATTCGTGAAAAAAAAAGTTTTTCTAATTTTCTCAAAAATGTGTTCTATATCACTTATACATCATAAAAAACAAGTCTCCCAAAAATGTCCGTCCGTCGGTCGGTCGGTCGGTCGGTCGGTCCGTCGGTCGGTCGGTCGGTCGGTCGGTCGGTCCGTCGGTCGGTCGGTCTGTCCGTCACGCTTTGGCCTAGCGGCTAAACGAATGGTCCGATTGACACCATATTTGGAATTTAAGAGTTTTATGCAAATCGATCGAAGGGTTTTGGGTGGTTTCCTGCTGGCTCTCATTTTGAGAGTAGCTGTCATACAACGAAAATGAAAAATTTTAATTTTCGCAGAAACGGCTAATAAAATCTTGATGAAACTTTGCATGACCAAGCATCTCCATTTAAGGTATTTGCGGCAATATCAATTGGTCTCTAGAAATTCATATAAGGGGTGTGCCCATACTACTAAAATTTTAAAATGTTATTTACTCAAAATGGGTTTCATTGACCTTATTTTGATGTTCTACAATTTGGATTCTAAATTGGTTTTCTACCTGACTGCATATTTAATTAAATCATTTTTACATAAATTTAGTTCATATAGGTAAGTTGGTATTTTCATATTATTTGTATGGAATTACAAACTTAAGTTTGCAGTTGGTACTTATTTATTCATTACTATCCGTAGCCTTTATAATATAGTAGTTAGAGCATTCGGCTCTTGATCCGGAGGATCTGGGTTCGACTCCCGGCGGGGACACTGTTGAATGATGACTCTCGTATATCGCGAGAAAGTAAGTCAGTGCTGCTGTACCTACCATTTATTTCTTATTTAAACTATTTTTGTAACGTAACGACGAGTGAATTTCATAAGTAAATCAATCAAATCGTTAGTCTTGTTTGGAAGAATAACGTTTTGAAATCCTTGATCCTACGAAAGTGACGCGTTGAGCCACGAAATTGACTCTAACTTCTTATTAGAATCAGAGGTGCTACCGCCGAACTCAATCGTTATCGATTCTCTCTGTTTTTCTATACAAGAAGAAAAGAGAGATTCGATAACGATTGAGTTCGGCGGTAGGGCCTCAGGTCTGAATGTAGCGAGGCTCAGCACACGGGAGCTGGGCAGTCTACGGGCGGTCGAGGACTTTGTCCACCAGTGTGGCCGGTATTGCGAAAATTATA
Source organism: Athrips mouffetella (assembly GCA_947532105.1). Taxonomy (NCBI): domain Eukaryota; kingdom Metazoa; phylum Arthropoda; class Insecta; order Lepidoptera; family Gelechiidae; genus Athrips; species Athrips mouffetella. The sequence goes on along the minus strand of OX383968.1, from coordinate 666,818 downwards.
GTTTTTATCAGAATTAAATTCAAAATTATCATTTTTCAAAATTGCTCTACGTTTTCATCTAAATAACAATCAACCTGAACAATCTTTTCGACTAAATAACTCTTTGAACTGAACTGTTTTCCATCCAAACCAAAGAAAATTGGGGAAAATATGCGCATAGAAGTTTTTCTTATGTCAATGACTATAATTTATACTAAGAGCGAGTAACAACTTTAACAAGTTATGTTAGGTGCTTGATCTTGATCTGTTTAACACTAGTACGTATAGCGAGTGTTAGGCGCCAGTTGAGTGACAGGTTCTTATATATGTAATTGTTATTTGTATGTTTTTATCTAAACGTTGCGTTGCGTTGTGATTTATGTGAGCGTTTGATTGTATTTTTGTCTTTTGCTTGTCAAATTCTGTCCTTAGTTGTGAAAACCTTTAATTGGCTGTTTGTAGCTATAAGTATTATTAGTATGTTTATTATTAGCTGTTGGTTCTCCAAAAATTAAATAAATAATAAAGGATTGATGAAAGTACAGGAAGCAAGAGAAGTATGTCAAGATCGTAGCAGGTGGAGGACTGTGGTCTCTGCCTACCCCGACGGGAAAGAGGCGTGATGTTATGTATGTATGTATGTATAATTAGCGGACTATCACAACAAAAAGTCTACCGTCTGCTGAGCCCCTTAAACGGATATCGTATACGGCCGTTTGGGCACACTCTCTCTCGTAAAGTCTTATTTTCCGCCGCACTGCACTCAGTGCTTGGATTCGACTTGGATCCATATATTATTGTCTGGAGGCGCGGCGCTGAAAATCACTTCATTCGTTTAGAAAATCTTTGCTGCAGCTTTCCAGGAACTAAGAAAACAACTCTATGAAGATATTCCTTTTGTAGGATAAATGTAGGATATAGGCCTTTATTCGAAGGGAAAATCATAATTTTTAGTTAGGTAGTTAATGTCAAGATTTTCAAGCCGATAAATGGCCTGATACGAACTAGCTCCCAAGTTTATTTTTTAATGAAGTTTCAAGTTACTGGCTATAAGAAACTAGGCACAATTGAAAAATGTGAGTATAAAATAATATAACCAAGCTTATATTAGATGTTACTAAATAAAAACTAAAAAAATATCACAATCTAAAGTTTTGAAATAAAAACGAAACCCTCGTTTTTATTTCTCTATTAGGGTTCCGTACCTCAAAAGAAAAAAAACGGAACCCTTATAGGATCACTTTGTTGTCCGTCTGTCTGTCTGTCTGTCTGTCTGTCTGTCAAGACCCTTTATCTCACGAACGGGTGAAGGGATCAGGTTGAAATTAATACCATATATTAGGATCCATGAACCACACAAGATCTGAAAATTTAAATTTTTTACAACGACGCAATCAAAAGATATTGCATTTTATGTCCTCATCTCCATACATTTATTCAAAAATGCAAAACCTACAGGGTACTTCCCGTTGACCTAAAATTATGAAATTTGGCAAGAAGCTAGGTCTCACAGTACAATTCATGGGAAAAGTCTGAAATCATTAAATATTACAACTTTTCTCACAACTAATGGTAACCAATTGTGGTGAGCTCCCGTTTCAAGAACATTCATATAAGAGAGGGGTCAAGTTGGATGGTCGCTGAGGCGATTTTTGTTTTAGTTCTATTTAAAAACGGGAACACTTACAAACTTGAAAATTGGTATGTTTATAGTGCATAAGCTATAAAATAATAACAAATAATAAAATTTGGTCAAGCGCGTGTCGGACTCAAAAAATCTAGCACATTCACTTACTGAAATTTTAACTAATACAATTATATTTATGTGGTGGTACGGAACCCTCAGTGCGCGAGTCCGACTCGCACTTGGCCGGTTTTTTTTTGCTGTTTTATAATATAACACGCTTTTATTTAAAAATTTGAGACTGTGATAATTTATTATTTCTTATTTATTAACATCTAATAAAAGTTTTTTTTTTAATAATATTGCATTGATACGGTTCAGTAACGATTACATCCGCAGATAGCAGCCGGGACCGACGGCTTAGCGTGCCTTCTAAAACACGAAATCATCTAACTTTTCGGATAATCAGATGATTCATCCTGCACTGTACTAACCAAACTAGGGTGGTTGCACAAATTGACACCGGGAATCGAACCCAGAACCTCCGGATCGAGAGCCGACGCTCTAACCACTACACCACAGAGTATGGAGGCTAATAAATTCCGCTCTAATACGTCAGACTTGGCGGAAAGATTTGTCGCGTATCATTCCGACGCTGAATTTTCGCAGATGTTTCGCTACACTAAAGTAACTATACCTAATATTCGAAAGTCTTTTAATTCTTCACCCACAAATTACCAAAACCCCGACTCGGAATCAAAATAAATCCTACAAAATCCTTAACAATTATTCAAATTGTCTCAATTTGGCGAGTTGAGGGCTCGTTTACACTTGCAAATGGCCAGGTGGCGTCTAATTCCCTTTCCATAAACAGACGCATAAAATATTCCTCATTAATTATAATTGAGGATTGTTTTGAAGCGGAGGCTATTCATTAGGTTATGGTCCCGGTTGTTTTGAGCCTTTGTCTCTGTTTGTGGGAATATTAAAACTAAGTTTAATAGACACCAAACTTTCCGTTCGGCATATACCAAAATAGTAGTTTCACCCACTCAAAGAAGTTTTACAGAAATCGACAAATGTACATTTAATTATACCTACACAATAGTTTGCCGCTTATGCAATTCTATGGCTTTGTACTATATTTTTCACGCTGGTATTAATAAAATCCTTTTTCATCCCATCTATTCGAAAATCGCTGATCGTTTCGTCAATAAAGGCGAACAAAATAGCTGTTTTCTCCAAGAGACTTTCGTAGCGGGTAAAAATGGGATTTAAAATTCGAATATGAATTTAGGTCCACCATAGGGACCATACAATATTTTGGGTCAACCATAGAGGTCGAACAAAAATTATGTATGAAAAATGATACTGGCCGGTTGTATTTTTAATATTATTATGGATATAAAAAAAAGAAATACGCTCGAAATGTAAACAAGACTACCAACCAAAGAGGTTATTTTCCTAATTGATACAAAAATGTCAATAACTTTTTCAGTTGCGCAGTTCAGTTGTTACAAATAATACTTAATATGATTTTTAGTATTCTTTCATCAAGTAATAATATTGTAATGGTCTTTTATATCTAAAATTAATGATGAATGAGTGTGTTCCTCTTATTCTTTTCTCATAGAGGGAGATGAAAAGTAGAGTGTATTACGCGGCTGCAAAAATATTTTTACCTTGGACGACCTATTGAATCCCTCGCTATATTCAGGATTCTACTTTAGAATCCCTCGCCATGCTCGGGATTCTACTTAAAAATCCTTCATTTTCCTCTGGATTCAAAATCGCGCCCTCGCCTTAAAAATATTATTTTATAGCCTTGTGATACAATCTACTATTGTCGCCCACTTTGCCTTTTCTATATAAATACTCTACACGTGCAAAACATGCTTACGTGCTTTACATGTCCAAAAATAATGTGATTATGTTTATTTAGGAACTTACTCGTATGTTACAAGTGACCAAACGAGAGTTGGGTGGGCCACCTGATGGTAAGTGGTCACCACCGCCCATACCACCCATTGTCTTATTAGTGGCATAAGTAAGTAGTACCTGGTCGACTGAGCTTCAACATTAAAATATCATTATGTGAGCAAGCTAAGCAACCCGCCAACAGATGGCGCTGTAGGTTTTTGTCATAATCGCGGTATTTTTAAACAATGCTTGAAAACAGGGGGAAAACGAGTTTTCCCAGACATGAGACCTAACTAGATCGATTTTTCGCCCCCGAAAACTCAAATTTCATCGAAATCATTAGATTCGTTTTCGAGAAACCGATTACAAATATAAAAGGTGTAAAGGACGGTGGGAAAGTTGTTCAGTTTCGTTGACTGAGCATGCCGTTTCAGTTTTCGGTACACCGTCCCTAACACTCTGTACGAGTATATACAAATATTGTTCGTTTGGTAGTATGGGATAATAAAATAAACCTTCAAAACTTTATACCATGAGTAGTGTGGAGAGTGATATAAAATCTTAAAATGTGCAACCCAGGCGTATATTCGAACCTGTGTCTTCTCGGTCACTGCAGAAATTTTAACCAACTAAGTAAAGGTTGCGTGATGTTGCCCCCTTCTTCTTCTTCTTTTCGTATCAATGACAAATGATTTTATAGTAAGTTAGCCCAAAATGTGGCTACAGCAATAGCTCTTTGGTTGCCTTCAATAAGGTCCTCCCTGGTGCAAGAAACTGAGGAGGTAGGGCACGAAAGCAAGTGTGTCATGGATTGCAAAATGCCGCATTCACACTCGTCATTATCAGAGAAGCCCCACCTCTTCTTCAGTTCTCCGCACCTGCCTGCGCCCGATCGCAGTCTATTAAGTGACTTCCATATGGGCCAGGGAATGTTCCATGTTGCCCCCTGGCATTAAGCTTCTAAATAGAAGCTTTGACTACGTATTTCAAATGAAAATAGGATTGCGACCAGATTTGCGGCAGCAACCGTAAGAAGTAGTTGCAGTCATACTAACTTTACTCTGTTTCGATTTAGTTTTGCACAGCCATTGGGAACCACTGTGAAGTTAACCACAGACTAGTATCCTTTTCATTTAAAGTGCATTGTACTTCAAAGCACATTAACTTAGTACACAATTGTAGATCTTCATGTTTCATTAGCATTAATTTATTTTTCATATTATATTTTTAATCTATTAATTAATTAATAAATATTGAGATACTCCTGGTTACAAAGAGATTTCGGATGTGCCCCAGAGCTCAATTTTAGGGCCTCTATTGTTTGTGCTCTTCATTAACGACGTTCATCAATGTTTCAAAATATGCAATATTCTATTATATGCAGATGACCTTAAAATCTTTCATACGATTGATTGCGCTAATGATCACTTAAAAATACAACAAGATCTCGATCGTTTTACACTTTATTGTGCACAAAATAAATTAAGTCTCAGCATACAGAAATGTAATGTGATCACTTTCACCAAAAAAAGAAACATAAGCACATATCCCTATACGCTCTGTGGCTCGCGATTAGATCATGTTAAAACCATTAAAGACCTTGGTATAACATTAGACACTAAGCTGCATCTGAATGTTCACGTAGAGAATGTGAATAACAAAGCTTTTAAAATGTACGGTTTTGTTATGAAATCTTGTTCCAAATTCAGACAACCGTCTACTTACTTGTATGTATACAAAAGCCTGATTAGATCTCAGCTGGAATACGCCGTGGCTGTATGGAATCCATTCTATAACAAGTAACAAGTATTCAGACGCTCTTGAAAGCGTACAGCGGAAATTTCTTCGCAGTATGCACTATAAATGTTCACGGAGTCGATTACCATATCAATGCCTCTTAAAGCAATATAATATTTTAAAACTCAAAACTAGACGCCTACAGCTTTAAACTATGATGCTATTTGATATTTGTCATGGGAAGTATGATTGTATTCCCCTCCATAACATACTGCACTACAGTGTACCTACTAGTTGTAATGCCCGTAGGAAGCCTAACTATTTTTCGACTAACTTCTGCCGCACCAACGCCGGCAAGCGTTCGCCCATGCATAGAATTCTTGATGCTTTCAATAAATATTTCAAAGATGTAGATATTTTATGCATGAGTCATGATAAATACAAAAAATGTATTCTCCAAATACTTAAAGATTTGTAAAATTACCTGCACTTTTATTTAGTACCTACAAGGAAGTTTCTTGTATCTAATATTTTTATTTTGTTTATGAATATCAGTTTTTTTTTTGTTTTGTAATATCTACAGTTAACTACTACCATTTAGGCCAGAATAAGTTAAGACTTTAAGACTTCTGTTTATTTAGTAAGACGTATTATAATAAAACTCTGTGTTAACTGTTTGTTGACCTAAATAAATAAAAAAAAAATCTAATGGTGTGCCACAACGTAATCTCTTGAAAGTATCTCTCATACCTCTTCAGGTTTAAACTTGTGATACTAACTACCAATTGCACTAAGCGCCTATAAAGTTAAAGCCTCTTTAAATCTGTTGCTGTTATATTCTGTTTTGTTGACAAATAAAGTGACAGCTACAGATTTAAAAGAGGTTTAAGTTAAAAAAAGCTTTGAGCAATTGGCTGTAAGACTAAAACTAATACCTTGTTAAACTTTATAACTGGAGGTTAAACGATTTTTCAACCTGTAAACTAATTCTTAAAACGGTATTATAGAATCTCCGATAGCTGCTAAACAACTGATTTCAGTTAGAACTTAGAACGTAGTTTGCGTAGCGGTGTGGGGTGTAAATACTTGCGTCGCTTGCGCACAGTTTAAACCACAAATTAATTTGATTTCGGGTGAAAGACATAACTTTGTTTCAAGGAAATGCGGTGGGATGTACAGTCTAGAGCATACCAAGATTGACACTTGTAGCGCAACTCTAACACGTAGAGCGCTTGACATATGAACGAAAATTGCAATGTGTGAAGCTTTTAGATTTAATGTGCATTTTATATTGTTAAATATTTTGTTGTGGATTTGTGCTGTATCCTTAATAAACAATTTATCTATCTATCTTTTCATAAATAACAAAAAAAAGAACTATATAAAAAACAAGACACAGTTTTATAACACCTTGTATAAAAGCTTCGTGTTTTTACTTTTTACACACATTTTCTTTGAAAGAGCAACTTTTGTTTTGCCATAATAAAAAGTTTTTTAATCTTTCATCAAGTTTCCTTTGTGTAAAACCTTAGCCGAGTTTATTGAGGCATTTAGACCGAGAAATAAAAATTCTTAAAATTAATTGTGGACCGGAAGCCAAAAATGTATTTTTTACGTGTTAATCTAAGAAGTTCTAGACCGGAGCCCGGAGTTCAGGAAGCCTTTTTCATATTTTTTAGCTGGTCACAACTCCAACAAAAAATTGCGTTTTCAAGCGAAATATATCGCAAAAACTTCCCTAACCTCCTGAGTTCCAGGAATACTTTTGGAGTTTTTCTTTGAATCTTCTGTAGTGTGTTATTCAAGTATAAATTAGTTTCGAAAAAAAGTGAAAAGAATCTGGCGCAGGAAAATCTAGCTTTTCACTATGTCCTTCACATAGTACAATGGGACACTATAGATATGTTCTTTGTAAAGTACATAAAGATATTTTTGAGTTTACTTTAGACTTGATGGCAAATTAGGAACTTTAAATGATAGATTTTTCATTACAAACTAATAATTTTAATTACAGTTTAAAAAAAAAACCGGCCAAGTGCGAGTCGAACTCGCGCCCTAAGGGTTCCGTACCTATCTACCATATGATATACTAAAAGCTTTTGCTCTTTGATTTTAAAAACTCCGCGACCATCCAACTTGACCCCTCTTTTATAGAAAAGTTCTTGAAACGGGAGCTCACCTTAATTGGTTACTATTTGTTGTGAGAAAAATTAAAATATTTAATGATTTTAGACTTTTTCCTTTATTTTTACTGTGAGAACCAGCTTCTTGCCAAATTTCATAATTTTAGGTCAATGGGAAGTACCCTGTAGGTTTTGCTTTTTTACATAAATGTATGGAGATGAGGACATAAAAAGCCATATCTTTTGATTGCGTCGTTGTAAATATTGAAATTTTCAGATCTTGTGTGGTTTATGGACCTTAATATTCTTTATCAATTTCAACCTGATACCTCTTCTCGTTCGTGAGAAAAAGGGTCTTGACAGACAGACAGATAGACGGACAACAAAGTGATCTTATAAGGGTTCCGTTTTTTTATTTTGAGGTACGGAACCCTAAAAATAACAAAAGTTAAACCTCCTCCTAAAAATAATCATAAATCCTTAATCTTCTTACAAAATTACAATAAAAAAGAACTTGTAGCAAAAACAGGAACGTTTACAGATCAATCAGGTAACTTAAACTTAAAATCAACAGTTTTCATGAAAATGAGTGAAACAATTACGATTAGGCGTAAAGCACAAGAAAATATCGCATTTTTTTTCAGAAAACGATGGTCTTTTTATCACAGCCTGTTTTCCTGCATCGCGATTGTTTTGTACCATATTCTGGTAAATGAGATGCCCCTTTGGCACGATTTTCTTTGGAAGGCACGGGCTTTATTAAAATTTTACGCTTTTTGTGCTTAGGCTCAAGTTCTTCATAATTGGTTTCATCATCGTTACCATCACTTGTCTCTTCTTAGTTGTCTTGAATAAGTTTACAGCCCAAATTTAGTTTATATTCTTGCATCTGAACAATATTTTTTTATTGGCGTGCCCTTTCCATCTTCCACGACTCTATACTGCAACCATGAATTGACCACACATAAATCAAGCAGATGAGAGATTACGTGTATGGTCCATTTCTTTGTACGATTTCGCGATGGGCAAACAGACAGCATTCGATCAGCAAGATCGACTTCACCCATATTTTTGTTATACTTCTTAATAACCTCGGGCCTTCTTACTTTCTCGTATCTTTTGTCTTTAATTTTTTTTTTTCTTTTAAAAAAAAATTAAAATTTAAACTGTTTATTGCAGATACTATTACAAATTATAAATTATTTATTCATTGAGACAGTAAAATTTTATAAATTAAAGATTGTGGTTGCCTCAACCAGTTGCCCGCCCCACGACAGACCGTGGCCAGAGAGCGTGGATCTGCATCCACCCCCTACAAGAAGCTTAGAAGTTACTTAGTTAGAAATTGTTTTTATAATTTAACTGAATTTTTTCAAAGTAAAGAATAGAATAAGAAATGTGAATACGGATATGTTCCTATAGTTTTATAAACCTTTTGTTCTTTTTTGTAGTTTTTTTAAGAGTACTTTGATCTCATTTAGTTAAAATAATTAAGGTACTTTAACTTGCAGTGCCCTTACAGGGCTTCATATGTGATTCTGAATGTATTGAATTAGTAACATCTTTGTACCATATGAAAGCAAATAAACATTATGATTATGAAGTTTACTTTTTTTATGTAGTGTTTATTAATGTATTTTTAATTTGTTTACTATTTTTGTCGATTAGTTTTTCTGCGATTGTTTGTGGTAAACTATTTAATGTAAGAGGTAGAATGCACTTACACACTCTCCTACCGTACTCATTAGTATATTCTGGAACTTTGTACATTTGTTGATGAGGTAGGTTACGAAGATTCTTTAGTCTACAATTCATTTCTAAAGTGCTAATATGTTTGCTATTTTCAGAGATAAGAGCAAGTTTAGCTTTATCAAATACGTTCATTACTTTACAATAATGGAAAAGATCAGCATAATTTTCCTTATATTTATATTTAACTTTTAAGGGAACTATTGTTTTTAATAGTCTTAATTGTAGGTTATAGATACTTTGTAGGTATGTTTTAAAGGTCCGTCCGTAGCTAGAAACGCCATAGTTTATTGTCGAATCTGCTAGGGACATGTAAAGTAATCGCAATGTATTATATGGCAATTTGAATTTTAGAATTCTTAATTTAGCAAGTATTGCCCGCAGCTTGTTACAAATGTGATCCACATGCGGGCCCCAATTAAAGTAAGTTTTCTTCTTGCGCGTCCTCTTGATCGGGACTGTGATGATGATGTTACAAGTCCTAAATCTGAGCTATCAGATAGTACTGGAGAAGCAATTGGAGTAATTGATAGACCTCCCTGGTCATCTGAGCTACTGGATTCACTATTGCGATGGTCGCTGGCTCTTGGGTTCAATTCTGGTGGAACATACTCCGGATCTTCATCGGAATCATCGCCAGAATAATCAAATTCGGAATCATTCAAAGCCTCTGTGATGGCCTTGTCTGTTATGGCTAAAACAAACACAAAATATTCGTAAAACTCTTCAATGTACTTTACACATCACTCGGGAATTCAGTGAAACGAAACTTTTATTAAATTCTGTTGTACTTTGCAGAGGACATAAAAAATATTGTTTAGGTTATAAGCTGATTTTTAAATATAAATAATAAATTACAACATTAGTGTACAATACAAATATGTCAGTTGATACAAAAAAATGCAAAATAAATAAATAAATCTTCAGATGAATATGGATAAACTGACCTTCGTGCGGACGTACGTTTGCACGTCTCCCTGCCGCCGACGACATTTTTAGAGAAATGACAGATTATTTTGACGCGTTGTATTCTAGCATTGCCTTATAAAGGCAATAGATGTCACCACTAAAATATTTTAGTGTTACCATTTGAAACAAAGATCAATTGATTTTTTATTTCTTACGTACTACATAAAGAACAAATGTACTCAGGAGGCTAAATTGAAAAATTATCTTCTCGGACTTACAATATTTTTAAAAGACCTATCTAAACACACCTAACACGATGGGGTAGACAAAAAAAATCTTCCCCACTTTACGTGTAGGGGAAGGAACCCTAAAGTTTTTTATCAAAATTTTATTTTACCACTTGGTAGGCGTGGATGAATTGTATATCAATACAAAACTACAGCTTTCTAGTACTGTCTTTAAGCTACGCCGCGGGGAGACAGACGGACATGAACAAACCAGGGTTCCTTGTTGATTACGGAACCCTAAAAATGGTGAATAATGGTGAGTAATAGTGTGCCTTAATATTTCTCTATAAAAAAGATTTGCGTTCTATTACTACGATAACTCAAACCGCTGCCCTTTAAGGTGATCCGTTTTCCATACAAAAATTCAAATGACTTGCATTCTTACGCGGGACATAAAATCTTGTTGAAAAACGAACGAATACTGCTATTTTTAGTTAAATTTTTCGCTTATTAATACAAAAATACAGTTAATGTATTGAAAGTACTATTTTTGTTAGCAATTTTTGGTTCAATATTACGATTGTGGGCGTGCGGTCTAAACTGTACGGTTGTGCTTTGTGTGCATGTGTGAGTGATCGTACTCATTTAAACACGGACTGACGAGAGTAATTGACTTTAGTGGACATATGGAGATATTTTTCTTATCTTAATTGTTGTTAGGCGTAGAAGTTGCACGATGAAATTTACGCGAATCAACTTTTTGCACATATATAGTTGGTACTTAATGCATTAAAAAATAAAACCTTATATTTGCAGCAGTGGCTCCATCTAGTTGCGTTCGGGGCTAAGCTGGCCGTCACAGATCACCTTAAGAGAATATCCGATAGTTTGACAAAAGTTGTTTTAATTGTTAGTTGTACAGGTGTAGTGCTGTTTACAATTCATTAGCCGCCACAACAACTTTCCTCAAAGATCCTTAAAGTTGTGGTTTGTGAGAGATGGATTCTACTAATTTGTAAATGTGTTTTGAATAACATAACATCCCATGAAACGCGTCTACTGCAGGACAGGGAGCTTCCTTCAGAACTCCAGTAAAAACGCTTGGCACTTTGGAGGCGATTTACCATAGTCACCACGCTTGTAAGCGTTGCGGCCGGCGACCGCTGTTGATGGTGATCGCAGTATGTAAGATGTCGCAGGAAGATGCTGCTGCCCATCCTCCGGTTCATAAGCCCTTAGTCGTCTCTTACGACACCCACGGGTAGAGGTGTGTTGGTAATATTATTTGCCTGCACCGCACGGGGCTGTGTTTTGAATAGTCCGCTTATATTAAAACAGTACATCCTGTAAAGGATAACTAAAATTCAATGCCTCACACGTCACAACGCTGCTTGCGTGAATTAGGGCGGGCGTATACTGAGACGCGTCATCCCCCTCACTTTATTACAAAGTAAACTGAAGGATAGAAATACTGTTCTGTGCTGCCCTGCGCTATCTGCGCCTTAGCTTACATCCACCCTTAGGATCCTTCTGTGCTGCAGATCGCGGGTTCTTTTCCCGCCCAGGGCAAAAAATTTACGACGAACATAGATATATTATCTGTGCATGGGTGTTATTTGTCCATTCAGGTATTAGACTCTTATACTTATGAAAATGATTTAATTTTAACACTTCCAGTGTTCGGATAAATCTTCTGCGTAGAAGACGCAGGTTCGAATCCTGCCTGTGGTTGTGAAATTTTGCGATTTTCTACTTTGTAGATTTATCCGAACACTGGAAGTGTTAAAATAAAATCATTTTCAATTATACGTAGTGTTACCAATTTTCGACTTGAATTCTATTTGCAATAATGGACTAGTTGGGCTGGTACAGTTCATGCTTGCTAGGTGGCAGCACCAACATTAGTACAGCTAATGCTTGCTAGGTGGCAGCACTAACGCAACATTGGAATGCGTATAGAGATCGCAGATTCTTATACTTATGATTCATTTTTGTCATTTATTCCAACACTTACCAATCTATTTTGCACCCATGACACTAAAACCAGAGTATATTTGGCGGAAAGAATAACATTGTTTAACAAACTTGTTTTTTCTGCCAACATTAGCCGATTGCTTTTAACAGAGCTGCAATATGTGTTTAAGCGCTGGAATAAGCGAAAATAATAAATCATATCGCTCTAGTTTGGGATCAGATGATATTATCAAAAGAAATGTCCCCTATACAGGGTGTTAGGGTAAACACTTTGATCCTTGAAACTGTGTATTGAGACCATGAAACTGAACAACTTTCCCTAAGGAGCATAGGTCGACATACGAAAAAAATTTTCAGTTTCTATGGGAAGTCAAAAATTTGTTTCGTATTTCGACCTATGTTCCCGAGGGAAAGTTGTTCAGTTTCATGGTCTCAGTACACAGTTTCAAGGATCACAGTGTTTACCCTAACACCCGGTATATTTTTCCCATACAAAAACTAATTTATCATCCCCTAAACAGGTACGCACTCTGCGTTATTAGAATATGCCCCCTGCCCAAACTTAGAGACACGCAGCGTTCGGTGACAAAGGCCTTCCCTCCCTCACAAGAAATCTCAAACCTCATCCAATCTTACGATGGCATCCTTTAATTACATTCTTCTGATTGGATACTTCAACATCTTAGGATACTTTAACATCTTGGGAAACTTGATGGAGTTACTTATTTTCAAATCGGTTAAATAGGCTAGATTTGTACCTCATAAGAAACTACACGTAGAGTGGCCAAGAAGCTAATTAGTAAGGGTGATAAAGGACAAATTTCTATATGATTTTCTCATGTCTGCCTCTTTGACTGATGATAAGGAGCATCCTCTAAAAGATACAAAAAATATACTTAGGCGGACATCCACACCCCTGCGTTTTTAAGGAATTAAGTTCTAACTATTTTGAAATTTGACAATGAAACGTACACCTGGCAGACTATGACTATCTGATTAAAGACAAAGTATAAAACCCCAGAAAAATGGTCTGCCACCATAATAGCCCTGCGTCGTAAAGTTACAGCGCTTCAAAATGCAAAAATTCACTACTTCGTCCCGTGATAATGCAGAGCCCTGCATGTCTGCCTCTTCGTTTTTCTACATCTTCAGAAGTATTTTAAACAAGAGCCACAAAGGCATACAAAAAAACATTATTTAGTATCTTATTTATATTTTTTTTGCTTTAACTCAAAAACGCAGCGACGCACAGAAAACTTGTTACGACCAAATCGATTCGTGTTGAGCTGATCTATCATCCCTATTAATATGAATCATGAGCAAATCATATACCCAAATTGCAGCCAGCACCCTAACTAAATTATTTATTATTTATTACTTAGCTAGAGATAGATACTCTACAAGATAAAGATACTCTACCGGCGAAAGGATATCTCTTTTATTTAAGAAGAATAGCCTATTGCCTACTTCTGTTTGGCAAAGGCCTCCCCTGGTCTCCTTTCCTCTTCGTCTTCTTCTTTTTCTTTCGTTTCGGCAAGAACACGGGCTAAATCTTACTTGCCCAGAAAGCAGCTACCGTGATAGCCCTCTGGTTACCTTCAAGTAAGTCCTCACACGAGCAGGTGGTCGGGCACGCGGGACAATTAGTGAGGTATACCATGGTTTGCAAGAGTTCTCCACATTCACAGCTGGCGTCTGCGCTACTTAGGAACCCCCACCAGCAAAGGTTATCCTTGCTTTGGTTATTCCTCTTCGTTACCCTTAAGATTAAAATCAAAGTCTTTTACGCCAGCGCCTCCTGAGTCATAAAAGCTTGAACCATTAATAAGGCACCTAATGCGTGATTTTCAAATATCAGACGTGCATAACCAAATAGTTTTGCTGTTTTATATATAAAATGTGTTTTCAAGTTACTCTTGAAATCCCTTAATAGTAAGGGTGATGAAGGACAAATTTCTATATGATTTGCTCATGTCTGCCTCTTTGACTGATGATAATGAGCATCCTCTAGAAGATACAAAAAATATTGGCGGACATCCACACCCCTGCGTTTTTGAGGAATTAAGTTTTAACTATTGTGAAATTTGACAATGAAACGTACACCTGGCAGACTATGACTATCTGATTAAATACAATGTATAAAACCCCAGAAAAATGGTCTGCCACCATAATAGCCCTGCTGCGTAGTAAAGTTACAGCGCTTCAAAATTAAAAAAATTACTACGTCGTCCCGTGATAATGCAGAGCCCTGCATGTCTGCCTCTTCGATTTTCTACATCTCCAGAAGTATTTTAAACAGGAGCCACAAAGGCAGACAAAAAAAACATTGTTAAGTATCTTATTTTAATTTTTTTGCTTTAACTCAAAAACGCAGCGACGCACAGAAAAACTTGTAAGGACCAAATCGATTCGTATTGAGCTGATCTATCGCTATTTATATGAATCATGAGCAAATCATATACCCAATTTGCAGCCTAACTATAAGTTTTTATATAAAAGTTATTTTCTACTTGAAACTTTCAAGTAGCGCTTGGTCGTGACAGGAACTTTAATCAGCAGATAAGGATCTCCTCCATGCTGTTTCGATCACAGAGTACAGACACGGGAGAGACTGGGTATCGAAGGATAGATTGCGTAGCATTTGGTACTAGGAAAATTCACTTAGTAAATAGTAGGTATTATTGTAAAAATCCTATGCTATTGAACGAGCAATATTTGTACGTCTAAATGTTTTTAATCGGTTTCCGAATTCAACTCTATCGAATTGGATGAAATTTACCATACGGGGGCTTTCGGGGGCGAAAAATCGATCTAATCAGGTCTCATTTCTGGGAAAATTCGTTCTCCCCGTGTTTTGTAAGCATTTTTTTAAAATACCGCGTATTATTTTAGACAGAAACTTTCAGCGCCATCTGTTGGCGGGTAGCGTAGCTTGCTCACCCGATGATAATTTCAGGTCGAAAGAGCGAAGCTCAGTCGCCCAGGTAGTGTTTTATAATAAAAGATAAAATTTATTTCATTCTTACTTAGGCTAAAATGAAATTTGATAGATTTTGGTCTCAAACAGCATTGTAATGCCGAAATTAATGAAAAATCTTACTGGTATCTTAGGCATTGACAAAACTAAAGGCAAATCACAATTTTAAGCTCTTAATGTGAAGCCAATTTGTAATCTAATAGCACTAAAAATAAGTATAAAAAGTTAAAATTTAGAATAAGTAACAAGTTTTAAAATTCTACATTATTGGTTACTCAGTAGAAAAAAAAACGGCCAAGTGCGAGTCGGACTCGCGCACCGAGGGTTCCGTACCACCACATAATCATAATTGTATTAGTTGAAATTTCAGTATATTAATGTGCCAGATTCTTTGAGTCCGACACGCGCTTGACCAAATTTTATTATTTGTTGTTATTTTATAGCTTATGCACTATAAACATACCAATTTTCAAGTTTGTACGTGTTCCCGTTTTTAAAATAGAACTAAAACAAAAATCGCCTCCGCGACCATCCAACTTGACCCATCTCTTATATGAATGTTCTTGAAACGGGAGCTCACCACAATTGGTTACCATTAGTTGTGAGAAAAATTGTAATATTTAATGATTTTAGACTTTTCCCTTTATTTGTTCTGTGAGACCTAGCTTCTTGCCAAATTTCATAATTTTAGGTCAACGGAAAGTACCCTGTAGGTTTTGCTTTTTTGCATAAATGTATGGAGATGAGGACATAAAATGACATATCTTTTGATTGCGTCGTTGTAAAAAATTGAAATTTTTAGATCTTATGTGGTTCATGGACCCTAATATATGGTATTAATTTCAACCTGATACCTTTACCCGTTCGTGAGATAAAGGGTCTTGACAGACAGACGGACAACAAAGTGATCCTATAAGGGTTCCCTTTTTTTCTTTTGAGGTACGGAATCCTAAAAATTTTAATAATACGATAATTTAAATCTACAATTAATTGTTTTAATTTGTAGTATACTTGGATGTGACATAGCATTTTCTTACAAGGATAAACTCAGATAAGAGTAGCGACACACTAGCGAATGTTTCCGTCGTGGAGAGTTCCGCTAATTACGCTCGCAGCGCTTTTAAGGTTACCTGTGAGTCCTGTGACACATCTGGCGGAATTTCCGCACTTGACATATTTTTTGGTCGCGGGTCTTTCTGCGTCGAAATTTGTGCAGGTGTGTCGCTAGACTAAACTCATAAGTAAAGGAAGTTATAGAAAACACATTCACACATTCACCGAAAAGAAGGAGATGCGCGTAAGAGGATCAAACGAGATATTTACGTAATAAAATAGAAAAGAGTTATTTTTAATTCCTTTATACAGCGGGATTTTTATTTAACAGAAAAAAGTTAAAGGATGATTCAACAGAAAAAAGTTAAGGCATGATTCTCCCAAGGAATTTAGGTCGAAATATGAAAATCAATTTTTAACTTCCTTTAGAAACTGCATCAGCTGATAGCGCATTTTGTATGGGAGGTCAAATTTGGTTTTTCGTATTTCAATCTATGTTCCTTGGGAAAAATTGTTCAGTTTCATGGGCAGAATCGTCCCTTAATTTTTCTGGTGGATAAAAAATCACGCTGTATGATCATTTGTTTTTTTTTTATTGTCAATGGGCTTACTCTTTACCTCGATCTAGTCTTGAGGACAGAGATTAGGTCGACGAAGGAACGAACTTGCCCAGAAGAAGCCTGCTCACTCGCGACTTTAATAGGCTCGGGTTATATGAACTCGAAAACACAGACGGAGGGAGCGAATTACATTCTTTAACCGTGCGCATTATAAAAGATGTTTCAAAGCGCTTTGTGCGAATGTGCGGAATATCGACCTAGTATGGATGATATCCTGCAGTGCGTCTGGACTCCCGATGGTAGAAGGGTTTACTTTAAAAGCTCAAACTTGGTGAAGCGATTAAAAGACTATAAAAATCAACAAAACTTTGACTTTAAACCGACGAGCGTGTATGAAAGCGTTGATGAAAGTAAAAGAAGGCATGATGTTATGTCATCATGACTTCCCATGAAACGCCCACTACAGGACAGGGAACTCCCTCCAAAATTCCTGCTTTTACTAAAACAATGTGGAGGGGAAGTACCATAGTCACCACGCTTGTTAGCCTTACGGCTGGCACCATGGACCGCGGTTGTTGGTGACCGCAGAATGTAAGATGATACCATACACACAAAGATTCTGCTATACCCATCCTCTGGTTCATTATCCCTTAGTCGCCTCTTATTATATGACACCCACGGGTAGAGATGGGTTGGTGATGCCCTTTGCCTGCACCACACGGGATGACATGGGGCAGATGTTATTATTATTAGGAGCCTGTTGTGTCCCACTGCAGGGCAAAGGCCTCTCTCCTAACTTTCCACTTTTCCCTTTCCTGGGCCAACTCCTTCCAGTTATTGGCGCAAGTGTCGAGCTCATCCCTCCATCTTTCTCTAGGCCGACCACGACGACCCTTGGCGTTAGGTGGAATCCATTCTGTCGTTCGTTTTGCCCATAGTTGTGGTGGCATTCAGGCGACGTGGCCAGCCCAGTTCCACTTAAGATTGGCCGCCTTAGTCGCTACGTCAAGAATTTGTATTTTGGAGCGTAGCGTAGTGTTTCGTACTCGGTCTGTAAGCTTCACTCCGAGTATGCTACGCTCCATATTACGCTGGCAAACCTTGAGTTATGTACCTCATATTTATAAAACGTATGTAAGCGCCATTATTGTGATTCATGGTTTTTTTAGGGGGTTTTACCATAGTCGCCACGCTTAGCAGACGGGTTGGCGGTCATCATGGAGATCTGTAAGGCGTCTTTCGGTTGATATGATGATGATGATGAAGAGCCACAAGCACACACAAACGCATTCCTATTAAAGTTTTAGCTAGCTTAACTCCCTGATTCAACTGTGAATCCTAATAAATAAAATGTAAGAAGTTGCTCTACCACTGTTTTACAGTCAACCACACGTCATTGAAAACATTTGCTACTCTGTTACCACGCTATAAAGTCTAAAAAGTTTCTACTGACGTGTTAGGTGTACTATACTGTCTTACAGTTTTCCTGTAAAACTTTTCTCTTTGTTAAAATTACAAGTTTTGTTTTCGAAAGTAAACAATAGGTATTGGCCAGTCGGTACCATTATTAGTTTAATTAAATTCCTGTTCATACTGTCTCCATCTCGCTCTGGTCTATGTACACACAGCATGTTATCTCCTCTATTAGCTGTATTGCATTAGCTGACACACTTTTTTCTAGCTCTGTAGAATATTATACTGCTAAGGATTGGTTGAGGCTAGGTAATTATTATTTTACGCCTAATTCATTATTCGTCATCCTATTACCTATTAATACATCATTATGATATCCAATATAACGTCCACTGCAGGACAGGGAGCTCCCTCCAGAGCTCTAGCAAAAACGCGTGTTACTTGGAGAGGATTTGCCATAGTCACCACGCTTGTAAGCGATGAAGATGGTACGATCCACAGAAAGATGCTGCTGCCTATCCTACGGTTCTTTAACCCTTAGTCGCTTTTTACGACACCCACGGGTAGAGACGGGTTGGTACTATTCTTTGCCGGCATCACACGGATCATAATTTTTCTACGACTTTCTGCAACTAAGGGATTATGAACCGGGATCATATTCTGCGGTCACAAACAACCGTAGTCTATGGTGCCAACCGCCAAGCTCACAAGCTTAGTTCCTATGGTACTTACTCTTCACATTGTTCCAGCAAAAGCTGCATGGAATTCTGGAGGGAGCTCACTGTCCTGTAGTAGGCGTTTCATGGGATGTTATGATGAAATGACTATGAACAACTGGATTATTCTGGATAATTCCTAATCAGATTCGAATAAATAATTAACGCTATACGATGTGATTCCTCCATTCAAGGAAAATAATTAGATAATTAACCTTTTCTCTTTCCCCTTGTATTTGTCGCGGACAAATCGTATAATTAGCCAGTTTACAAACTGCCGGTAAATTGTATACAAACGACGTCGGCAAATTGTAAACAAGTTTAGGTCACTACTGATGCATTTAAGGTTAGGTTAGGTTAGGCAAAGAATAGTACCCTTTTCTACCCGTGGGTGTCGGAAGAGGCGACTAAGGGGCTATAAACTGGAGGATGGGCAGCAGCATCCTCCTTTGAATCTTACATCTTACTTACTGCGGTCACCTACAACCGCGGTCCATGGTGCCAGCCGTAACGCTGACAAGCGAGGTGACTATGGTTCTTCCCCTCCACATTTTTCCAGCAAAAGCTAGAATTCTGGAGAGAGCTCCCTGTCCTGTAGTGGACCTTTCATGGGATGTTATGATGATGTAAGATGCAGTCCGTGTGGTGCCGGCAAATAATAGTACCAACCCTTTTCTACCCGTGGGTGTCGTAAGAGGCGACTAAGGGCTTATGAACCGGAGAATGGGCAGCAACATATTTCTGTGTATCGTTCCATATTACATACTGCCATCACCAACAAAAGCGGTCGCCAACCACAACGCTTACAAGCGTGGTGACTATACAAATACAAATACAATACAAAATATTTATTTCATTAACCAGAAGTGTGCTTACCATCTAGTTGCCGAAGCCTCCTTTTAAGCTTTTTATGCCTGTGTCAGGAGGCTCCGCTCTTCCAT
This sequence comes from Athrips mouffetella, assembly GCA_947532105.1. Lineage (NCBI taxonomy): Eukaryota > Metazoa > Arthropoda > Insecta > Lepidoptera > Gelechiidae > Athrips > Athrips mouffetella. The sequence goes on along the minus strand of OX383968.1, from coordinate 646,916 downwards.
AACCGACTACGTAGTTACAGTATACAACAAGTCAAGATTGACAGATGGCCCGACTTTAGCCTCTACAACTAACGAAAAATAACAGTAACAGGCCCGATGTCAAGCCTACTTTGCTTGTATCTTAAATTCAAACAAGTCAAAATATAATTTATGACAAAAGAGAAAAAGGTAAGGTTAGATTATTACTGATTGAGTGGTGCGAGTGTGTGTGTATGTGTGGGTGAGTGTGTGTGTGTGGGGGTGTAGGTGTGTGTGCGTGGGGGTGTGTGCACTAAAGCAAGTTATTACTCAAGTATGGCATGAACAAGTTCATGCATACGTGCCTACGTGCGGGGTTGTTAAATTGAAGAGCAGATAGCCCTACGACAAGGTCTTGGGATCGGTCAGATGTATATACAACTTCCACTAGCTACTCATCAATTCAACAACCCTTCCGTCATGTCATATGACTTAGTTTCTATCCAACGAGTTAACAATTTTTTACACTCAGATAGCGATTTTGGATAAATTTGCAACTCTTTGTTTGTTAGATTATATAATTTAGCAGAGCGACTATTGAATTGCCTGCTTGCGAAAGTGGTGTTTGATCCTGGCACAATAGCCGCCAAATCACATCTTCTTCTACTCATGATACTGTTGTCAAAGGGAAGGGCCCTGTGTTTCCTTAACACAGCATGGACGATGTACAGTTTCCTAATCGTAAGTACGCTTGCCAGTTGATATAAGCTTTCCGTAGCAAATCTACGTTTTTTTAAATACTATGGTAAACCCCCTCCTACGTTTTTGCTGAAGTTTTGAAGGGTGCGCCCTGTCCTGTAGTGGACGTTTCATGGATGTTATGATGATGTAAGACGCCAAAGCAATAAGTAAAAAGACGTATTTAAAAAAAATCTTAGCATTTTGTGAAATGCCAAGGCATTATGTGAAGCGGTGAATTCTACTATTTGACTGCGACACAATACTTCCACTGGCATTATGTTCTACAAGCGTGCATATTCGATTAGCAGTTCAATTGTCCATCGATCGACTGGCGACCCTATAAATAGAGCATTGCGATGACCTGGACTAAGCCGGTTTAATACCAACCTTGTGTTTTATCGGTACCTATAAAGAAAGACAAAGAAATGCTATGCATAATTTCGTTAAGTAAAGTTCTTGTGCTTAGCCAGAAGTTTCTTCAAACATCCCATAAATCTATCACTGCTGGATGGGGCTAGATAGATCCCCCAAACTTTCACAAAAAAAGTGCGATATATTTTGAGGGAGATTTTTCGATATATTTATAGTCACTATGGTGATGGAAATTTTTGATGAACACAATATCAGGTACGCAAAAGAATGGACAGACAGACATCGGTATTAATAGGGTCCTGTTACACATTTTCATCCTTTGGGTACGGAGCCCTGAAATGCACTTAATCTAGCAGGATACAATGTCTTAGGCCGCTGCGCTGGTCTATTTCATGCCCACAGGCAAGCCGCCCGCCAAAAACCGTTTGTACACCTTGCCTACCATCCTGCCTAGAGTATTGGCGCCAATATTTTGCAGTCGTGTAAACCAGCCGAGGCACACCAAAAACTGTTTACACGATGCATATTGTCTTGCCTAGAATGTAGGCGCCTAGGATTTGCCTCCGTCTAAATCCGGCATTATGCTCAATAAAACCAGAATTAATAAAGCAAATTTTGTACAGTTTCCCAACAGGTATTCTAATATTTGTAATATCCTGACCGTTTGTTTGTGTGTGGAAATCTGCTCAATTTTCATACGTATAGGGTTATAATAACCGAGTAGCAATCTCAAATAAATGAATTAGTCCGTGTGTCCACAGTCGCTGCCCGCGGTCCAATTAAATTATGGAGATGTGTGCGTGGGGAGGTAAACGGCTTAGGTACTCGTACATTAGAAAGAGTTATATTATAAAATATTCATTAAAATACCCAATTGCTTTGATATTAATTTCCCAGTACCTGGACGACCGAGCTTTGTTCTCTAACCTAATCTAAAATCTCTAACCTAAGCTTACAAAGCCCAATAATAGATGGCGCTTTAGCGTTTCAGAAATGCGCTTTTTTTTTCAAGAAATGCTCACAAAAACGGATAAAACAAATGTTTGACCTAAATAAATCGATTTCAAAGCCCTCGCAAAGTAAATTTCATCGAAATCGTTAGAACCTTTTTCGAGAAACCGTTTTTTTATGTAGGTAACAAGTGAGCAAACGAGCAGGTGGATCGCCTAATGGTAAGTGGCCTCCACCGCCCATAGCACCTACTGTCTTATTAGTGACATACTTTGACGGTAATAAGACAGCAAAGCGCGTTGCCTTCCCAGAGAACTAAGATTACAAATATATGTACATATTATTTATATGATGGTGGTAAAGTGAAGTCAGATGAGATGGAAAATATTATGGGAGTCCCTCAAGGTTCTTGCCTCTGAAATACTCTTTTCACTATACTCCTCAACGACCTCCCTCAGACTCTCGCAGGCGTACAGGTCTACATGTATGCAGATGACGTCACCGCGGTGGTCACCGCGCCGACTGCCGAGAAGCTCGAAAGAGAATTGAATATCACAGTACAGGCCCTATATCGATGGTTCAGTTCAAACGGACTCTCTCGAAACAAAGACAAAACCTGTTTTGTCCATGTAAATCTCAATGGACACTTACCAAAACAGGTCTCTGTTTCGGTCGCCGATGCATTGTTGGAGCAGGTGACGTGCAGGAGACTCTTAGGTTTCCACCTCGATAGTGCCCTCGTATGGGACACTCACATAGATGAGCTGTGTAAGAGGTTAGGGCGGTCATGTTTCGCGCTGCGCCGGCTCGCTGGGACCGCGTCCCGGGACGTAGTCAGGAGCTGCTACTTCGCCACTGTGCACACATTACTCACTTACGGCACCGAGCTGTGGGCGCGTGCAGCCGACTGGCGACGCGTGTTTATCATGCAGAAACGCGCGGTGCGTGCAGTGGCATCAGTTCCTGACGACGTCTCTGCGCGCGAGCTTTTCAAGAGCCTGCACATTATGCCCCTGCCCTGCATATGGCTGTACCAAGTGGCGCTCTTTACCTATTTAAACCCACAATCTTTTAATACCAGAGGTGGTAACGAAACGCGATTGCTCCGCAGTAATAAATATGAAAATCTACTAACTGCACCAAAACATAAGCTGGCAAAGTCAGCGAAGTCTGTCTATGTGGCCGGACCAGCCGTGTTTAATCGGCTGCCACTGACAGTGCGCGATGCAGCTTCGGTGGAAGTTTTTAAGATAAGGCTTAAGAAATGGATTATGGAATACCAATTTTACGATTATAAGGAGTTTTTCGATTTGGATCTAATAATCTGACATTATAAATTTATTAAATGTTTCATAAGAATTTTATATTTTATACATAAATTAATACTTTAATATATTTTTACTCTTGTAAAAATTGACGTGTAACCATTGTTATTAAATATAATTTCATTTCATTTCATTATATATACAAATATTGCTCGTTTAGTGTGTCCGTTGCGTCAGCAACAGCATATAAAAACAACCTCTCATTTTTACGGAAAGTTGTATTTAAATGCTTATTTCGACCTGTATAAAACTTGCTCCGTTTCATATATAAATTTTTTTTCTCGATGTGTCCAATCAGTAAATAGTAGCACAGATCACATCAGTCAGTCGCATAGAGAAGTCAGTAGGGCATGCTTCCCCGGCATACTCTATTTTCCGAAGTCGTGTCGTCGCGTCGTCGTTGACTCGACACGTGGGCTTGTTTGCCCCTGTCTACCCAACTCGACACTCCACATTCTAATACCGAGTCGCTGTACAATCGCACTGCAGGTTCTGGTGTACACATGGTTATCCTTTACTATTAAACCAGCAATATTTGCATGTGTATTTGTAATCGGTTTCTCGAAAACGGCTCTAACGATTTCGATGTAATTTACCATACGGAGGTTTTTGCGGGCGAAAAATCTAGGAAAATTTGATTTTCCCGTGTTTTTAAGTGTTTTTTTTAATCCCTCGTATTAGACAGAAACTTACAGCGCCATCTGTACGCGGGTAGCATAGCTTGCTCACCCGATGATATTTTAAGGTTGAGGTGGCTATTATAGAGCCAACCTCGGTCGCCCAGGTACTAGTTATTATCAGTACAAAAAATGAAGCATTTATACAGACCGTAGAAGTGAACCTTTGTCGAAAACGACAAAACTAAATAGTAGGTAAGTACTCATAGTTTTAATTTTCCTAATATCCTTTTTCCTTTTTTAGGGTTCCGTACCCAAAGGGTGAAAAACGGGACCCCATTGATATGCCTCCGAAGTCTGTCTGTCAGCGGGCTGTATCTCATGAACCGTAATAGGTAGAAATATGAAATTTTCAAAAATTGTGTATGTCTGTTGCCGTTATAATAACAAATACTAAAAATAAAAAAAGTTAAAAATTAAGGGATGCTCCCAAACAGCTAAAGGGGGGAGCGAAAAATTAAGTTTGACCTACCGCATCGAGTGGGGTATCGTTGTTTAGAGCTCTTTAAGAAGACAATAATAAATTTTTAAATACTATTATTTTTGGTTTTATAAATATTTGCCACCAAAGTCAGCTGTTTTTACAAAATTTTGTTTGAGCTGTATCTCACAAACAGTAATAGCTTGACAGTTAAAATTTTCACAGATTATGTATTTTTGATGCCGCTATAACAACAAATATTAAAAATAAAATAATACTAAAGACCTGTTTTTTAGGCGATTTTTGTTTAGCTCTATCTTAAAAACGGGAACACTTACAAACGTGAAAATTGGTATGTTTATTGTGCATAAGCTATAAAATAACAACAAATAATAAAATCTGGCTAAGCGCATGTCAGACTCAAAAAATCTAGCACAGTAACTTACTGAAATTTTAACTAATACAATTATGATAATGTGGTGGTACGGAACCTTGGTGCGCGAGTCCGACTCGCACTTGGCCGGTTTTTTAGCCCCTAAATAAATACCTCTTCCAGACTCTTCATTATTGCAAAAATATGTAAAGAAGAAACAAATCGTTACAGCTTTTCACAAGTTTTTCCATCACCAACGAAAAGAATTTAATTTTAGAAGATATATCTCTAAAATAAGAGCCCTAATGAACCATATCATCATCACTCTCAAGATCACGTCGCGTCGCTCGGAGCTCAGTTTCTAACTTCACAAAGTTTTCAACTCACACACGACATCCGTAAGTTCACGCGAGCCACACAAGCGAAACTAGCGGTTATGGATAGAACGCTGCTCTGCTTAACCGTACAGTAACTTTACTTTCGAGATCGCGTCGCTCGTAAAGTTGCGAAGTTTCCAGCACACACAATATTCCGCCAGCGAGCGACACAAGTGGAACAAGCGGTTTGTTTGTCGATACAGATACTTACCTTTTAACACTTAAAACTTTATAAGCTTTTATAAAACGTAAACCACAGTATTATAAACTCGATGTACGCGACAAGTGTCGGCAAAGTAAGGCTCACGAGCGAGCGACGGGAAAGAGAAAGGGGAGATATTCAAATCGAGCAAAAAATAGTAGGTAGTATTAGCATTTCGCTTGCACTGTGTTATAAAAAGTGAAAAAGCGACTTTCATCATTAACAGCTTATGAAAGGATTGATGAAAGTACAGGAAGCGAAGGAAGTATGTCAAGATCGTAGCAGGTGGAGGACTGTGGTCTCTGCCTACCCACAGGGAAAAAGGCGTGATTTTATGTATTTAATCACCCACTGCAGGATATATGACAATCCTTACTGTCCTCTCCTTACTGTCCCCACAGACAGTTTATCTTTACCCACCGACTGATTGACAAACCAGTAGCAATTACACAGCCACGGCATTACCCTAGGCCTAGACGACAAGTGGTAAGACATGCTACCTCTAAAGCTTTCGACAAATCTTGTAATCAGTTGTTAGGAAGTGCGAATGGCATCCGTGTAGTGGCGGCAAAGAAAACCAACCCGTGGGTGCCGTAAAAGGCTAATATAAACCAAAGGATGGGCAACAGCGTCCTTCTGCATATAAAACGCTCGTTCCATCGTCGACCTCATCTCTGTCTTCAAGACTAGATCGAGGTCAAGAGTAAGCCCATTTTCAATAAAAAAAAAAAAAAAAAATAACAATCTTAAATACTGCGGTCACCAACTAACGCAGCCCATGCCCAGCGGCAACGCTAACATGCATAGTGACTATTGCACTTCCTCTCCAAATTTTACTACGCGTATTTGGTGGATTTTTGGAGGGAGTTCCTGTCCTGCTGTTGACGTTTGATGGGATGTTGTGATGAAGCGAAAATGAGTAGTTGCCACTAAACTAGGCTTAAGAGCCTGTCCAGGTGGGGCGTTTCACATTCGCGCTATCCCGAGATACTAGAGCTACATATATTCCATCCAAACGTCCAGATGATGCTGCGCGTTTCCTCACTCGCGCGTAGCTCTAGTATCTCGGGAACGCAAGAGTCGCACGAATCGACTTACGCGTAAACGGTTCATCTAGACAGGCTCTAAGCACAGTAAATATATAAGCTAAAGCAGTATGGAAACTTGGGCCTTTATTTGAAAAACCGGTCAAGTGCGAGTCGGACTCGCGCGCCGAGGGTTCCGATATACCTATAGTATTTTTGGAAGCAATAAAGTCCATTTTCAGGACCGCAAAACTAAATTTGTTTGTAAAGGTTTTTTGCAGATTTCTGAAAAACTGTGCAACTCAGAAAGATCGTTTTATTTTTGCTGTAAAGTTTACATAAACCTCTGTCAAATGTAATTAATTCAGATTTTCCCTTACTCAAACTTCGGAGATAAGGGGGGGGGGGGATGGTATTTTTTTTGACATTTTTCATCATAACTTGAAAACTAAGAAACTTAAAAAAATACAAAAATATATTTTAAAATGTACAAGTAAAGCCCTTTCATATGATACCCCACTCGACCTAGTAGCGACAATTTGAAATTTGGCCCCCCCTATTTTGGCCCCCTTTACATTAATAATCATACTTTTTTCAAAAAAATTTCATGTGCAATTAAGTTGGGCAACTATATTCTAAAACTATTCCAAATTTCAGCTCGATAGCGTAAGTGGTTGCTGAGATATAGAGGTGTGACAGACAGACGGACAGACAGACAGAGCGGCACCATAAGGGTTCCTTTTTTTTACCATTTTGGTATCGGAACCCTAAAAAAGAACTATTCTGCGTCGGATCGTCCCAGATGTTTTGAAATAAGAATAGTATGATGAACTCAAATATTGGGGTGCTTCTATTAACTTAGTTCCTTTCAGCATGTTTTCGGAACGTAAAACTAAACAAATTTTTCCGAAACCCTTAGTCGCCTTTTACGACACAAGGAAAGGTTAAGAAGTCACTTAGTCGCCTTTTAAGACACACGGGAAGGTTAAGTCACTTAGTCGTCTTTTATGACACAAGGGCAGATAAAGACACTTAGTCGCCTTTTATGACACAAGGGCAGATGAGGACACTTAGTCGCCTTTTATCGCACAAGGACAGGGACATACTTATAGGAACTCTGTACCTATTTGTTTGTATTATGGTTTTAGCACCCACGACTTACTTCAGCGCGAAAACTGCTTATTTTCCTGTAGCGGTGTGCGCATGTGTGAGTGCGCCTGTTTTGGACGTTTGTTAGGAGTTTCCATACTGCTTTAGTTTATATATTTACTGTGCTCTAAGTCCTCAAGTTCTTGCTTCGCTTTTGCGTTCAAAACGAAAGATAAATCGAAACTAGCGCTTCAAGCTGAATAGTTACATTTGATTGCATCGCTAGGAGCGGGAGTTTCAGTTGAGTTGCCGAGTTGTAAACTTCTACTACTTTTGTGACAACCACGAAACAAGTGGTTCATTTGAAGATAGATACCCTTTGAGGCTCAAAACTTACATTGAGGAAACTTCGACTACTAAGTACAAGGAAGTTTGTCAACAAAATTATGATAAGAGTTTTCAACAACTAGAAACTTCTTTTTGAATGTAGAGACAAATACTCTTGGATAAATATACCTAGATTTACTGCATAGCCCAATTTGTTGTTTGCATAACTAACCCATAATAAGGTTTCATTCCTATGCTGTTTGTGCATACATGTTTAGAGATATGGTCTAGTTTAAGAACTATCTGTGTTTGTTACTTTCAATGGCTGTAACTTGTTTTGTGTGAATTATGATAAGAGGGTGGCTACAGTGGGAAATCAAACTCGGAGTTCTTGCAGTCGGTATAATATGGTTTTAAAAATACTTAATTAACATAACAAATTTGGAATGCGACCGATGCGAGGTTCGCTATATCAAAAAGTGAGTCCTGAGGTTATAAATATAATGCTGACGCTGCAACACATGCCAGCGTGTCACGTAACCGACGCGAACGATGTCCGCGGCTGGTAGATAGGTACGTAATATGTGCGTAATATGTGCAAATAAATAAATACACATTGAAGAGATTTGAAATTATACTACTTTTATTTTAGGTTACCAGATCCCCTATCTATTGGAAAAGGCCTCCCTCGCAGTTTTCAATTGGTTACGATATTTTGTAACCTCTTCCCAATTCTTAAAGAAGGCATCAAGGTCGTCACACCATCACTTTCTTGGCCTATCTCGGCGTCTGGACCATTCATGGGGTGTCTTTCTTTAGCCGCCTTTTAGGGCACATTCGACAGCACGTAGGCAGTCCAATCCCACGAAAGTATAGCGGTCTTCTTCGCCACGTCGGCAATACAAGTTTTGGAACGCAGATTTTGAATTAAAAAAATACTTCCATACATATGAAATTATGAATGTCCTAAATTAACTAACTTTGAAATGAAAAATCCTTTCTAATCGCTAAAATATTAAAATCTCGAAGGCGGGTGCTGTCCTGTACAAACAGGTTAGAAGCAGTTTAAACTGGTTCAAATGAAGTCTACGAATATCCCAGTTGTTAGAAACGGGAAAACGAAAACGTATGGGTCAACTCAACGGGAAATATTCATTCAACAATACCTTTTATGAAAAGGCTATGATATTAAATTATGGAAGGGATTTTTCTAGTTTTATGTTGTAAATTCTTACTTTAAAAAAGGATATTTATTAATATAAAGTAGGGTGAGCAGGTTCCCAGTTGGAACGACGATCTGATCTAGGACCTGAGGGTCTAGACAGCGTTTAGAGATAACGAATGCGAACGTTATGAAATATTTACTGGGCGTGCTATGTGCCATCAATGCATGCCATTATTTAGAGACAACGAAAGCGAACGACATACAATGTATGGTATGACAGTGTCAAATGTTCTTTATTCTTTATTTTACACGAAAACATTCACAAGAAAAGTACAAGTTAAAAGATATAACAATGGAGTTTTCTTCCAGCTTTCCAAATAATAGAAAAAGCTAGTATACAATACCTACAGCCCCTTACATTTCACTCTTATCCTTTATCCATTAAGTACATTTCACGACAATCGCTTATGTCATGTCTTGCAGATTAATTAACTAAGAACTTTAATAAACGGATATCATACGAGCATGTATTTATAAGGAGGCACTTTAAGTAATTCCTAGAATAGGTAGATTTTATCTGGACATTCTGGACAGAGAGTGAGGTAGACGTTTGATGCGATTTACAACTACCCTACACAATGGACAGCCTGAGATCTGATCTGTCTGAGCCTTTGCAGCTCTATAGAGCCACAGTATTGTATTATGTCTTACCATAGATACAGAAAGCCCACGTTAACGATATTATCTTTGAAGTGTAACCACGTGAGTAAAGATCCGTATTATAAGAAAGTGTTCTTTTAGATATCGGAGGAACTTTTCCAGCATGCGACTATAATTTGCTTCACGTCGATTCCAAATCATGGCACCAAATTCTAAATTTGCTCTGTTCGAGGTCATTATAAAGTACACCTCCAATCAGCTGATCGTAGAGTTCATTGACCTCACCACACTCTACTTCTGCCAAAAAATTTTTTTAGGTTTTGTAGTTTGTTTTTATCACTTGTTACCAGATAAGTAGACTGCTTAGAAGATTTTACCGATTGGTAAAGTGAACCGAATGAGAAAGTGGACCGAATGGAAAAGTGGACGTCATAGGTGGAAGTATAAGGAAATGGGAAAGTGGTCCGAACAGGAAAATGGACCGATTGGGAAAACAGACCGATCGTACCGGGAGGGTTTGTTTTTGTGTGATTACTTACTAACATCTACATTTTCCAAATGCTGCAAGTGTACCATCACTTTCACTTTTTATTTTAATTTATGTGATGACTCCATTGTTTTGTTGAACTCTTTCGGTTTTTTCCAGCGAAATGCTGTTGTTTGTTTCTGGCAAATGGAATAAAATACTCAAAGAATGGAAATAAAAAAAGACGTCTCTTAGGACAAGACATTTCTATTGTATCTGTATCTATTTACAAATCATGCACCGATGATTGAAAACGTGTAGTAAAACTGTAAGTAGGTATGTTTCGTTTTCAACTCGTTAACCGTTCTAGCAGGCAGTATTGCTCTTAAGTTCAGAGAGATAAAAATCTGCACCCAAAACTTTATTTATCTTATTGCAATTGTATTTCACGAATTTCCTAAAAACAGTCGCAATTAAACGATGCATCTTTCTTAACTCTTATTCAAAGTATTTCAAAGAAACTAGTCTGAGAGCCCTCAGTGCATTCCTACGGCTTCTGTAGAACAATAACACTCTAAACGAAGCATTGTTTTTCAACTATTGTTGTTCACTTGTTCATTGTTGGAAGCTGCACAACTGCTGGAGTTAATACTCTTTGTAAAATGAAGAGGCAAAAATATTGTATAACTTGTTCAATAGGTGAATAAAGTGCTTGCACGTGTTATTCTTTGTGCATCGGTTTTTCGAGCGTTTTTGTATGTCGATTTCTGTTTTAGCTCTATTTAAAAACCGGGAACATTTACCAACGTGAAAATATGTATGTTTATAGTGCATGAGCTGTAGAATAACAAAAACTGGTCAAGTGCGAGTCGGACTCAAAAATCTTGAAAAAAATCTTTCATCGTGTTCATCACACAAATGTTTGCCCTGGGCGGGGATCGAACCCGCGGCCCACGGCGTGAAAGGCAGGCTCACTACTTGCATGTAATATCCACAGCTATAAATATAAGTTATCCCATCATAGTCTGTCGGTTGATACATAAATAGCTCAGCGGCGTTGACTCGCTCGGCTGGGTATGGGCTCCTGACCTATAGGACGTTACTGTTACCCGGTTGTATTTTAGTTCGTGTTGACATTATTACTCGTACGTTGGCTCGCCGGTTCAGGATCTTGTAACAATGGTAGGTATTTAAAGGTTTCCTACAGGCCTAGCCTAGTGTGGGGATTTTTGATGTTTTCTCTTGACAGAAATCTTGAACTGTACCTACACTTAATATTTAATTTTAAGTTGTTTTATATTTTGTCTTCCTTTTCTGAATAAATGATTTGTGATGTTCACGTAGAGGTAAATTATTTTTAAGTTTATGATTAGAAGAAAAGGTTTGTAGTAATAGTATTGACGAATAAATATACAACTTCTTAAATTTAATTAAAAAATAATGAAAGGTATTTATTTTTTATATCAAATAGCAGTAGGATTGTGGTTCTTCCAGAAAGCAATTGGAAATGCTTGTGTTGGGAGAATCTTGAATCTTCTCTCATATACATTTTACTTAATTAATGCTTAGAATAGTTAAGTGGGTGTCGTAAAAAGCGACTAAAGGAACCGACTAGCTTCAAAGCGTAGCGATAATCTACAGTACTCTTGGTAAATTTTCTTCAATTGCACTTCTTCATACCTTTTACCCCGATCTCAAAAATTGTTCTCTTTTGTCATCAGATGCGGTGTTGCGTGGCTGCTCTATGGGTGTCAGCGCTTACGACGCTGGCTGTGGCTGCGAACGAAGAGGCGCATCAGGAAACTGCGCATCCACAGGTTAGTTCCAAATCTGACAGCAGGTGGCGCCGTGAGGTTCTTGAAACTCGCTAGTGTTGTGATCGTTGCGAGCCAAATACTGGCACTTCTTCACATATTTTATATACAGGGTGTTAAAAAAAGTACGATGATCCGTCTAAGGAGTGATTCTGCATCACAAATAGTGTAAAAAAAATTAAAAAAATACTTTCTTTAATATTTTTTTATTATCACGAAATTTGATTTTCCTTCGAATTACATGACAGTAATTTATTGAAATGGAGAGGTACATAGGTAAGTAATTGAGTTTTGAAAGAGTGAACTGTTTTTTTTTATTACTCACCGCCCTAAGCTACATTATCTAGCTACATTATTACCCTAGAGCGCTAATTGGTCACCTACGATTTGGTGGTAATAAGGACCTACTTACCTCACAATCGAGATGTAAAGCAGAGTAGTTAGCTCGGGTGTAAACATCAGTTGCACCCTCGAACTATAGGCGCCCTCTCTGCGCTCGGGCGCCTAAATATCTCTGGCTGCAATTGATGCCTTACAGCCCTTGGCTACTAATCTACTATAACTGTATTACTAGCTTATCGTATAGGTCACTGAACCCACCAAGCGCTGCACTTCTTTTTGAGCTAAAACTACATTTTTTAAAGTATATTTTTTATACAATCTATTAGTAATGTAGAATTACCCCGTAGAAGAATAATCGTACTTTTTTTAACCCTGTATAATTGTATTCGGTTTCTCGAAAACGGTTATAACGATTTCGATAAAATATAATATACGTAGGTTTTCGGGGACGAAAAATCGATTTAGCTAGGTCCCATGTCTGAAAAAAGAATATTTTCTCCGTTTTGTAACATTTCCTAAAAATAGTGCTTTTCAGAAAACCCTCTGTGGTGAGCTATCTAATGGTGATTAAGATTTACAAAGAGCAAAACACTGTCCAGTTACTATTATAGTTAAATAACAACTCATAGTATATTACCACAGCATAGATTATAATTTATTAAGTTAGCTTACAACTATCATAATTATATTAATCGAATGCCAAAAGCTTTTTATAATACGCATTGTGTAGTACCGCAAGGAAAAATGGACTTACAAACTTCACGAAGAGCTAACGTAGGGTTGCTACGCGATAGAAAGAACTCCGCAATCGTAGCATTCTGCTACATGTGTGACCGTTAGAGCAAAGAATACTATACGACTAATATTATAAACGCGAAAGTTTGTAAGTAAAAACTACTGAATGGATTTTAATGAAACTTTCCAATAATATAGCTTGTACATCAGAATAACACATAGGCTACAATTTACAAACCTGCGCAGACGAAGTCGCGGGCACCAGCTAGTATATAATATTACGCTAACGTTAATGTTAGAAGAACAGTAGACGGCAGACTTTATGTTTTGACAGTCCGCCAGTGTGGCCGATATCATTATATCAAAAGGAATTGCAGTACCGACCACACATTCGAAAGAAAGAAAAATCATTTATTCATAACAGAATACATAGCTACCTTACGGAACAAACAAATAAATAACAATTTACCTAAAGATACAGTTAATGTGAGGCAACTATGTACACTGCCGGAAAAGGCGATGACTCAGCATCTTGTCGCAAGTGCCTACCAGGTAGAAACTTGTGACACTGGTATTCTGCCATCACCAGGAGATTACGCGCAAACATAAATTAGTTTACATAATAATAGTACAGCCAGTGTCCTAGAAAAATAACAATTTAAAAATAATAACAAATCAATAAAATTAGTTTTTGGTCAGAGATGCCGAATGAAATGAAAATTTTGAATATAATATAATAGAACAAATAAACAAAAAAAATTAATCAGGAGTGCCAAATATAAAAGAGAGTTAATATTAATAAAAAAATATTCATCATCATCATCATAACATCCCATGAAACGTCCACTATAGGACAGGGAGCTCCCTCTAGAATTCTAGCTTTTGCTGGAAAAATGTGGAGGGGAAGTAAAATAGTCACCTCGCTTGTTAGCGTTACGGCTGGCACCATGGACCGCGGTTGAGGTGACCGCAGTAAGTAGGATGTAATATACAAAGGAGGATGCTGCTGCCCATCCTCCAATTAAACCTTAGTCGCCTCTTACGACACCCACGGGTATGTATGGGTAGAAAATATTATAAAGGAGGAATCGAAGCCGCGCCAAATCTTACGGAATTTATTTTTGTAAATCAAGTAAATATTGACGTAAACGTTTCTTAAAGGTCCATTTCGATTTAATATTACGGAGAGGCGGTGGAATGTCATTCCAGCATTTAGACGCGCGGTATCTGAAACCTCCACAAAACACTGCAGTGCGATGACTAGGATGATTAAGAACAAATGAAACCGGTCTAGGAGCGTACGAGTACCTGTTATTCGAGTATCGCCATGACAATTTATTTTGTCAGTGATAGTAGTCCTTAAAAGCCAAGTTAGTGGCTGATTGGCAGCTTGAAAAATCTGACAGTCAGATTGGCCACTAACCTGGCAAAGACTAATCTAGGATTGGGTCTGGTTTGCCCTCTGGTGTGCAGAGTTCAGAGGTTCAGAGAGTACAGAAGATGGCAGTCGCTCTGTGTAAAACAGAGGCTGGAAAGGTCGCTCAAAAAGATTTTTGTTTGACAGTGTCCCCACCGGGATTCGAACCCAGAACCTCCGAACTTAGACCGAACCAACCACCGGACCTAGTCATACTCGTGTTTTTGTGTCCCCATCCAGGTATTTGGCGGTCGACCTGGGTGCCTTTTGGGTTGTTAAACTTCCATTTTTTTTATGTTACAAGTGAGCAAACGGGCAGGTGGGCCATCAGATGGTAAGTGGTCACCACCGCCCATAGCACCCACTGTCTTATTAATGGCATATCTTGACACTAATAAGACAGCAAAGCGCGTTGCTCAGTTTTAGAATTAAGATGGTATCTCACATGTGCCGGTAATTTCACTGGCTCCCTTGCCCTTCAAACCGAAACACAGCAGTGCGAACACTGCTGCTTAACGGTAGAAAAAAGCAAGGGGATGGTACTTCCCCAGATGGACTTTCCACAAAAGCCCTACCACCTTCACCATGATCGTACATGACAACAACAGCAGAAACAAAGTATGTTTTTCAAATGCAACACACGTAGCTAAGTACGCAGCCAATGCACAAAAGCTCTACAAAAACATAATTACTTTTTCCACAATAAAGAACAATTCCCACTGACCGCTTTCCACTTTCAAACAGAAACCAGTCAAGCCAATAAGTACTTTATTATAGTGAAACTCAGAGCTGAAAGCACCACAACACAATGGCAAGTTAAAGAGCTGAGAGAAAATAATGCTGCTTGTCCACTATTCCGGTCCGGTGGCGTTATATTTGTTGTTATCGGAAATGGAATGATGTCGATCCAGTTAAATTTGGACACTTTGTGCGGGAGTTTAAGTTAATCAAAGGGAGATGGATTGTGGCAACGTCACAAGTTTTGACCACGGTAATAGCCTCTCTGACTCCAAAAAGTTCCCATTACGCTGTTAGCACTTTCAAATCAAATGTCTGAATACCTAATACATCTCAGATGCTGCCCTGGATCTCGAAGGAGCGCGCTTGTTTTTCACCAAGGCCTAAGCATCTCAAAGAGGTTAAATACATAACAACTTTCAATATCACTACCTTAAGGGCGATCAATAATCGAAGCAAAAAAAATTTGGAAGTAAGCGGTGAACTTATTTTGGTTACTAAGTTAGGGTTTAGCCTTTATAGGGCTTCCTTTATAGGGCTTACATTGGGGGCTCGCAATTCGCAAAAAGAAATTGATCAGGTGATAATTTTGTTTTTGGAGAGTTGAAAAGCCGATTCTTTTGCGAATTTCGAAAAGTCGTAAAACAAAACTCGTTGCGTTTACGTTACACACGAATTTTTCAAAGCCCTGCATAAAAAAGTCCTTTACAAACCAATAATAATAGGTCTTTACCTATGAAATTGCCGAAATTTTCTTACAGATTGATGAGATCATAATTCCTATGATTCTAATGCATTTTTTTTTTCATTTGTCTTATATTTGAAAGTTGACTTCAAGGTTATCAATAGGTTCGAAAATTGTTCGTCTTAAATGTCGTCCGATTTCATCATTAGATTTGTTATATTTTTTACAGGTAATACTTTTCGAAAATTAAAATTAAGTTTATGTTAGCTTAATGTCGTCCCAATAATGCATAAAAAAAAATTAAAATTGGATTTATAATTCCTAAGAAAAATGTTGGTACTGTAAATTGAGTTTACCTAAAATTCGCCATACAAAACGGCAATTTCATAGGTAAAGACCTAGGATCCCAAATAAAACCGGACTAGGGTTGTGGAGAGCCGCCACAACTGAAACTGGTGAAGGGGGCCATGCGGCTGGCAACAAACGGTCCAGTGCAGACTGCTAGACAAGAACGCTTCACGATAAAGTTTACCACTACGAGAAATTCAACTCTTTATGGCAAGAAGTGTAGGAGATTTGAGGAAACAGTTAGAGGACAAATGTGCAAGCCTTTTGGGGAAGCACCACTCTTAGGGCTATTTCTGCCGCAAAGTAGCAGTGGTACACTGCTGCGTTGCATTCGAAAGGTTGGTATTTATAAATTCCTCTCAACTCTGAGATTGCACTCAAGGTGAATAATTTGTATCTGTGAAGAACATGTTGAGAACAATCTACAAAATAAATACGGCCGTAAGTCCCACTACAATAGGTCACTAGTAAGATAAGGTGTGTAAAAACACTTATAATCAGGCTGCGTACTCCATCCTTACTCCAAAAAGTTATAAAAAAAATGTCTGGAATAGAGATCGTCCTCTTTTTGTAAAGTCAGTTAAAAATTTTAAATAAGATTTAATTGTGATTTTCTCAACTAACAATAAATTTGTGCGAATAACGCAAAAAAATGCATATAATAAAGCAACAAAAGTTACCAATTATTTTTTTAAAAGTCACCGAGCTTTATCACACGCCCATTTTAAGTAAGTACCGTAAGTGTTAAACGTTCAATTACTTACCACCCCAGTCGGTAAAGAAGCAATAAACACTACGATAAAGCAACTTGTCTCACTCCACTCGCCACCAGCCGCTATTTACTGTCCACTAGTAACTACCCCTACTTACTGCCCCTGTCTAGAGGATTAGGGTAAACGCACACTTTATTTTTATTAGGAT
The DNA here is from genome assembly GCA_947532105.1 of Athrips mouffetella. Lineage (NCBI taxonomy): Eukaryota > Metazoa > Arthropoda > Insecta > Lepidoptera > Gelechiidae > Athrips > Athrips mouffetella. The sequence continues at coordinate 629,787 of OX383968.1, read as the reverse complement.
AACGTATCACCTCGCTCAAAACAGTTATTTAAAAAAAATCCTCGAGAAATAAAAATAAATAAATACTTTTTATTTTCAGACACAAAGATCCATTGCTTATTCTAAATCATACAATCTAGGTATATACTAAATATGCATGTACATAAAAAAAATAGTGATATACTTTAGGTTACAATATATAACCAACGTTTGTACATTAATGTACTGAATATACGTTCGTACAGGCCTTTAATTACGATATTTTCTGAGCGTTGGAGAGACAGCATGAACGTGGCTATCCTGTGTCTCACAACAGCATTAAAAGTATTGACACGTGCCTCGAAAAACATTCCCGAGGCACTGCAATAACTTTTTAAACCCATCAGGTGTCTAAAACAGTTACTGTATTGTACTTTTATGCTATTGTGAGACACATTGGTGTAATCCGACCACAGCTGGCAAGTGTAAAGCGACTGGCAATAAGTCTTAAACAGTAATGTTTTTACACTGTCGTCACATTTACGAAACCTTCTAGCCAGCATGTTGCCCACCACGGATAGCCCCCTTCTCTGTCTCTCAATATCAGCATCATCTTTTAGCAACGATGTTACTATGTGACCAAGATACTTGAAAGACTATACGACTTTGATGGGCTCATTTCTCAAAGTGACCTCAGGCACAACGTCTGGACCCCTGCCGGACCTGAATACGACAATTTCGGTCTTTTTAACATTATATGCTAGACCATGGCTACATGCATAATCCTCGCATATTCTAACCAGTTTATCAAGACCTTTGATTGAGGGACTGAGCAGCACCATGTCGTCAGCGTAACTTAGATTATTAAAATATCTATCAGCAATTTTAAGACCAACATTGGTGTTACTCAGTCTCAAAATCAAGTCATTGACATACACGTTAAACAGGTCCGGCGAGGTCGATCCGCCCTGCCTCACTCCACTAGAAAGCCTGAAGCTGTCTGACAGTGCACCTGTCCAACGGACGTTATTGGTCTGATTCTTATACCAATAAGCCATCAGATCAATAATCCCACCTGGCACCTAGGTTTTACGAAGTTTGCTCCATAAAATATTATGGTCGAGGGTATCAAGGCACGGCTAAGGTCCAAGAAACATCCATACACAGATGTTTTTCTGTCACGATAATGGCTGACAATCTGCTTTAATGAAAATATAGCCATGTCAAATCAAATCAAATCAAAATCGTTTATTCATTGTTGGATATTAAAATCTCTTAATGACGTCAGCTAAACTACATCGCTTCACAAACAATGTGGCGCCATTGTGGGAAAAAAAAGAAGCGACAATAAAAACCCACGCGCTCTTTTAAATATGTTTGAATGTACAAGGTTGATATACAACATACATAGGTCAGTTTTAATTTTGAATTAGCCTGTTAGAACCGTAGTCTAATCCCATGGATTTTTCTCTTCTAGATAATCTGATATTTTATAATAACCCTTCTTACATAATTTCTGCTTGATTACAGTTTTGAATTTATCTAACGGTAAACTTTCAATATCAGTGGGTACCTTATTATAGAAGCGTATACATTGACCTTTATATGTTTTACTAATTTTGTGAATACGGCTGACATGAGAAGCAAGTTGATTCTTGTTTCTTATGTTGACACTGTGCCTGTCACAATTTTTATCAAAAATATGTATATTCCGTTTAGCATATATTAAATTCTCATAAATGTATTGCGACACAAAAGTCAAAATGTTGATTTCTTTAAATTTATTTCGAAGAGATTCTCTAGGCTTCATTTTATAAATTGCACGAACAGCTCGCTTTTGTAGTAAAAAAATGCTGTTTGCATCCGCAGCATGACCCCATAACAAAAGGCCATATGACATGAGACTATGGAAATAACTGAAGTAGACTAACCTCGCGGTGTCTACATCCGTCAGAGCTCTTATTCTTTTCACTGCGTATGCTGCAGAACTAAGTCTGTTCGACAATTTATTAATATGCGGTCCCCATTGTAATTTGTTGTCTAAGGTAATACCTAGGAACACAGCTGATTCCACAAGACTCAATTTATCGTTTTTCACTAAAAGGCTTGTAGCAGTTGGCTTTACATTAGGCAAAACAAATTTAACACACTTAGTTTTCTTTTCGTTAAGTAAAAGATTATTTACGGTGAACCACTCAACTACATTAGAGATTGTACTATTTACGTCGTCAAAATTTGATTGTTGTCTTTTGACTTTAAAAATCAAAGACGTATCATCTGCAAATAGTACTATCTCATTCTTGTCCTTTACAAGGTTTGGCAAATCGTTAATGTAGACAATGAACAGGCCTGTCTGTTGATAACCCCGACCTGAACCCAAACTGGGCATCATCAAGCCTCAAATGTGGATTAAGTCTATTTAGTACGAGTCTTTCAAGTACCTTAACCACTACTGTAGCTAGAGAAATTGGCCTATAGTTGTCGACGCTTGATAGGTCTCCAGTTTTATTTTTGACCACAGGAATAACGATAGTACGCATCATATCATGCGGCAGATAACCGTAGTACGAACACATATTGTATAGGTAAGTAAATTAGCAATGTCACCCGGTTTACTTTTCTTCCCTACACTAACGGGCAACGACATTTTATGTGAAAGCCTTTTTGTAGATTTCCAAAAATCTACAAAATTTTTCTTTGCCTTATGTTCTGCAAGTATATTTAACTTAATTTTCTCTTGAAGATTTTGTACATATTTCAAACTGTTTTTAAACTCCTTACGAGTTATCCTCATTTCCTCATAACAAAATCCAGTGGTTGGTCTACCAACCAGGATCCACTGTTGAAACTTAAGCCGAGCTAATACGTGTTTATCATGAACATGATAATTCCCTAATACTTCCCAAAGAACAGAGGTCTAAATATAGACTAAGAGCTGGCAGTTGGCAACCCTACCTCATCGCCCACCAAAAAGCTACCTATTTAGACTGGTGTACCATGAAATGGTGAGTCTAAAAAAACAAGGCTGCCAACCATCGCGGTGGTGCAGGGGTAGAGCGCAAGGGGGGCGGAGAGTTTCCGTTCTGTATGACACTACTATTTATTTATTATGTGCCTCTGGTCCTACTGTTTTGTACAGACGTTATAGGGTGTCTGCCGCTAATGCCGCGATACATCTCACACAAAGCGAGACGTCTGGTGCAGACCGCGTGAACTAATCGCCACACATATCTTGATGAATCATTGAGATTAGGACCTATTATGAGTTGCTGTACACTTTATTACAGCGCTATTATAAAAACAGTTTGACGGGTTCTTACCACGATATGGATTTTTGATGAGTTTCCGATATTTCGGCGCTGTTGCAAGCACCATGATCACGGATGAACTGGAGTCTGTGGGTAGTTAAACTTATTGGCAGACATATAGACAGACATGTTCATCCGTGATCATGGTGCTTGCAACAGCGCCGAAATATCGGAAACTCATCAAAAATCCATATCGTGGTAAGATCCCGTCAAACTGTTTTTATAATAGTGTTAGTGACCGCGAAACTCTCAAACAATATATTTATTACAGCGCTTTCAGGACAAGTATGTCTATAACGGTTATTTTCATGGGTGACAGGTGGAGAGCCAATGAACGATTCGCTCGCCTTGTTGGGGATGCCGCGCTCACTCCCGCGACAAATTTTTTGACTTCTGCGCATTAACGTTCACAGACAGAGTTATTTTGCACGCAGTATAAGATTATTGTAATACAGGGTCATAATATAAACTTAGTCAAAAACGGATTTCTCTTGCTCTCTCCTTGGCATTTTTATTACTTTAACCAATCATATGGCGGATTATTCTGCCTTCCTCATTTTTTGCACCTTAAAGAAACTTTTCAAAAAAAGTTTAGCGGAAAATAGTACCCCCTTTTGGTTTTCTGGTTTAGCTATTTTATAGAGCACTTGAAGTTCCCAACCGTTTCAAGAATTGAACGGTTCGGGAAAGTGGACTTTTTGTACAAAAGACCAATCGGGAAAGTAGACCGAATGGAAAAGTGGACCGAACGGGAAAGTGAAACGATCGCACCGGAAGGGAAATTCAGAATAAATCTAGCACTTCCTAAAACTGTCTTTAGATAAAGAGATACATGATTTTACAATTTTTAATTTAAATGGCCTATTGAAAGAGTAAGTTTTTACCATCATGTCACCCTATAGGCGTCCACTGCTGGACATAGGCTAACCTTAGAGATTGCCACGATGACCATCGGTAGTAAGAGGCCTGTCCACTTCACGTTTTCCAGTGCATAGTCGCTACTATAGAAGTTTAATTTCTCGGTTCTTTGAAGGATGTATCCAGCTCACTGCCTCTTGAGTTTAACGGTTCTCTGAGCTATGTCGTTTACTTTGGTTCTTCTGCGGATCTCCGGATTTCTAATTCAACCTCTGGACTTTCTAACAAAAATACTCTGTAACGTATTTTTTTTATTTTTCCTTCTATTTAATATTAGCTGCCGTCCACAGAGATTTAGATTTATGTTTCTCGTAATAAAAGTAGCCTGCCTATCTCGTTAAAAAAGTAACGTCGTTTCGTTTTATGCAAGAAATTCTTCGAAGAGTTAAGTAAGATATACCCGAAGCTGCAACGTGCGTGGGATGAACCCCTATGTAGGTTGGTGCAGGCTGACCTGCTGAATTCCTGCGACGGCCTTTCGGAAAGGGCACGCCTCCTTGCAGCCTCCGCTGAAGAATCAGGTTTTTGGCTCAAGGCTCTGCCTTCTTCATATGTTGGCACCCTCCTCGATAACACGACCCTTTCTCTTGCCGTCAGCCTGCGCCTAGGAGCAGACATATGTGAAACCCACACTTGTGTATGTGGACTCGCCGTGGACGGACTGTCCTGTAGTAGAAGCGCGGGTCGCATCCCGCGACATGCCGCTCTGAACGACGTTATACGTCGGGCCTTCTCCAGCGTCAATGTGCCGGCTAAACTTGAGCCGAAAGGAACTGCACCTGACGATGGTAGGAGGCCCGACGGTATGACGCTCATGCCATGGCGCTCTGGTAAGCCCATAGCGTGGGATGCGACCTGTGTGGACACTGTAGCCACCTGCCACCTACCTTTGACAACAAAAGCGGCAGGCTCTGCAGCATCTAAAGCTGAAGCCGTAAAAGTGCGCAAGTATGCCGATTTGTCCTCCAACTACAATTTCGTCCCATTCGGAGTGGAGACGCTGGGTCCCTGGGGGCCTGGGGCGCGAGACTTGTTCCGACAACTCTCCTCGAGGCTTATTGATGTGTCGGGTGATAAAAGGGCTGGCAGCTACCTCGGGCAGAGGATAAGTCTGGCTATCCAGAGAGGGAACGCTGCCAGCCTTTTGGGCACCCTACCCAGATATGATGATCTGGGTGACATTTTTTATTTAGTTTAGTTTATAAGGTAATTAGTACCTATTATGTATGACTTGATCTGTAAAGACATGAATAAAGATTACCAGTAAGATATTAGTCAAAATCCATGAGAGTCTAATTGGCCTCCGCTGGTGGTGCTGATGCTTTCAGGAGTTCGTTTTTTGCATTTTGACTGGGTCAAATAATTCAATAATGTTCTGTTCTGTGTGAAGGATGTAAATCTATCCATTAAAGTCACGAGACTGTTCGATATACTCGTTCTATCGTCGACTTCATCACTGTTCTGAAGACTATATCGAGGTCAAGAGCAAGTCCCATTATCAATAAAAAAAAATCACTTGATGATGCATTTTGTTATTTTTTGTATATTCTTTCTGGAGCAAATTCACATCCAGACTTATTTTATCTTCGTGTTCCTTATTCTAGAAATATGTTTATGACACGCATAATACCCAATTTCCTTAGTCAGTTTTTCCCCTATTTGTTACAGAATGACAACGAGCTAGAAGTGGCAGATGAGGAAAAGCGAGCCTGGTCGAACCTGAACTCGCCAGGGTGGGGCAAGCGAGGCTGGAACGACATGTCGTCAGCGTGGGGCAAGCGCGCCTGGCAGGACCTTAACTCAGCGTGGGGCAAGCGCGCCTGGCAGGACCTTAACTCAGCATGGGGCAAGCGCGCCTGGCAAGACCTTAACTCAGCATGGGGTAAGTTGATTCTTTTCCAATTCTCTTGTATTTATTTTATTTTTATTTTATTTTATTTAAGGACCGCCATTCGCAAATTACATTGACACTTATATTATCAACTTACTTCTAAAAACATAATTGAATGCACTGCTTGTTAAGGCAGCCACAACATTCAAATACATTAAGGCATTTTTTACGCTCAAACTTGAACTTAAGCTTTTTATAACGCTCTCTAAATACTAGCCTTTCACGGGTGATTTTCCACCAAAGCGAGCTTGAGACGTGCAAAACTAGATAAATCAGATCAAAGGCCGTGATTACTCTCAACTAACTTTTAAATATTTTCTCGTTTTCACACCGTCCGCCTCAGTGTACTAGAAGGTCGCTTTTCCAAAATAAACAATCTTCTATCTGACGCTCATATTTAAACATTCGCTTGTTATGGTTCATTTTATGCAGGTAAACGAGGCTGGCAAGACATGAGCTCAGCTTGGGGCAAACGTGCCTGGAAGGATCTCTCCGCTTCACCATGGGGCAAACGAGGCTGGAACGACATGAGCTCCGCTTGGGGCAAACGCGGCTGGCAGGACATGTCATCGGCATGGGGCAAGCGAGGCTGGCAAGACATGTCGTCCGCTTGGGGCAAACGAGGCTGGCAAGATATGTCTTCGGCTTGGGGTAAACGGCAACCTGTAAGTATTATTGCAGTTTCTTAGGCGTTTAAATTAAGAATATTAGTCTGTTTTTCTGTGAGTGGAAAGTGTACCTACGATGTTGTTGTTGTACTGCTTCCTTGTGTGATGTGTATTTGTGTGTTTAGGAGAAGTGGTCTCAATTCCATGGTGCGTGGGGCAAGCGGACACCTGAATCTGACTACGAAGACTATGAAGCTGTGATTGAGCAATTGGTTCCGATGCAACAAGTAAGTGTTAACTCTCTAACATTTGCTAGTAGGCTTTCTCTGGGCCTAGAGTCAAGCAGCTTTCTACAATCGCAAACGCTGGTAGAATAGAACAAAAATTATACGAGATTGATATTAGCTAACGAAAAGTTGCGTGAAAGTCAATGTCATCCCATACATATTTATTCTATTCTATAGCGCTTGCGATTCTAGTTTAGTTTCTATTATTGTTAGACTCAGGGGTGGATCAAAGATTTTTTTACTGATTATTTCGTGAGGAGGCACATCAGCTGTTTTTGGGTAAAAGAGCGAATCATAATCGACTTTCTTCCAATCTTATCTATATGGAGTCTTGCATAGGTATTATGATAGTGTTTTTTTTTTCGTATCTTCCGTTGACGTTGGTTTAAACGTATGGGGGTCCGCTGACTATTAAAATTAACTTTATTTTCACAGTTTTTAAAAAGTCTGGTTAGTAATCAATCAATCAATCAATATATTTTTAAGGCCAGTAATTCAGCTAGAATCTTTGTTTTAGATATCAGAGGGAACGGAAACTCTCAACGTGCCGGAGAAGAAAGCGTGGAACTCATTGCACGGCGCATGGGGCAAGCGGCCTGCCTCCGCCGGCAAGCTACACTTCAATAACGGTAACGCTTCTACTTACTTCCTTCTTCTGTGCTCTCCATTCCAAAGTCCATTTTTTTAATGTCTTAACTTCAGTTGCAGAATCGCTCATTAATTTTATTGTCATATTAAGGATAATATCCTTTTCTGTCAGGTTGATAAAAAAGTGACAGCAATAAGTTTAACCTCTTGAGGCCCTTCGTCCTATTAATAGGACAAATTATTATTATTCTTTAAAGTTTCATATTTAAATCTTAAAACAAACTTTTTTTGCATTTGCATCAGTTTCTTGTATTTAAATCAATTAGTAAATTTTTGGGATATCAAATTTATTTTGTACCCTATCTATTGTAGAGAGCTTTATTTGATTTCATACCCCTTTTAAAATTTTTCTGTTGTAAACATAACAGAAAAAAAAAAGCACGAGACATTGTGGCATTAAAATTAAAAGGCTCTGTAACTGATCATAAGACGCTGTAACAAAATGGATTGTAGGTAGTGAAGTAAAAAGTTGAGGCTTTGTTTAGTCATTTCGGTCATTTCAACGTTTCTCATTTTGTAGGATACGCTAGGCAGTAGACTTGAACTTCAAGAAATGTTGAACTATAATTAAATCCCAAATTAGTAAAAAAAGCAAACAATGCGACAAATTCCAGTTTTTTTGTTTTAACTACTAAATCCCCGTATTACGCTGTATGTGTGACTAAAAACATATTTTTATGCATGCAACTTTCGCTCTCAGGCAACATAAATGAAAATTTACCTTCGAGTTTAGAAGATACAGTCCTTTATCCATCGAGCCCATACACTCAGCCAAGAGCAACAATAAATTTGTAACCCTGTAAACATTTTCTAAGCAATATCTTCTTTTCTATGTGAAGGAGCTTTGTGGGTTAGTAAGTTAACCTCAAACATTACATATTTCTACAGTAAGGACGTAAAATAATTTACACTTTTACAGCAAATGTCCTATGAAAAGGACCTACAATTTTGACAACTAATATTTGTTTAACAACTTTTTGCACTGAAAACACTCTCAAAGTTATAAGTAAACGATTTTCCTCCCTACGTGCACGAGCTTAGGATGAAATTAAATATAATTTGATAAAGGCATAAAAATACATGCGTCATTTATATTCATGGCGATGTTTTACAGTAAATTACGAGGGTAGTCTACTTGAGGAGGTTATGCAAATGAACCAGTTTGTTACCTACAACTGGATAAAGTGGGATACAAGATTTATTATGTTTCTAAAAAGATTCGGAGCTATAGGTGTTTTTTCCGGCTGCTTACACAAAATCTTTGTCTAAAATTTTCATATTTTTATAAACGTAATAAGTTTACTGTGTTCTTGAAATGAAACCAATAACTTATCACAATTTATTATAATACATATCAGTAACTCGGAGAATAATTTACGAAATAAAAAAATAATAATAACGAAATGCTGACGATAAAGTGCAATGAAAATTTCAAAGAATGTTATCATATTGTAATTGATAAACCTCTCTCTTTATCTTCAAATCTACTCAAAGAAAGCAAATAAGTACTAAAAGTAGGGACTTTTACTAGAAAAATACTTTTTTTTTCTTACTATGTATGGGCTTACTCTTGACCTCGATCTAGCCTTGAGGACAGAGATGAGGTCGACGATGGAACGAGCTTGCCCAGAAGAAGCCTATTCACTCGCGACTTGAATAGATTCGGGTTATAAGAACTTTTAAAAAATTGTAAAAACGATTTTTACTAAAAGATACAAATAGGTACTTACATACTTAGACGGAGAGACGAATACCACTCAAATCTTTTTATAAGAGGTCCTTAAAGAAATAATCGTCATTATTTTGTTTTGGGCATAAAGGCGAGTGGTGCAAATTGTGTTATATTTGTAAACTTTGCCCAACTTTGCCCATTACTTGTGGAATTCCAATTAACTGTTCAGCTGCCGCCCGACACTGTAGACTGGATACATTTTTCAAATTAATTAATTTAACTAGAGACATTCCTTATAATGGACCTGTCTTTTTTTGAGAATATCATTGGTTTAAACTACTTCAAGTCGAAACTTCAAGTTCGTTAATAAATGTGCATAGGTATATGTTAAAAACGATTTTTTTTAATTACGTATTACGTGCCGGATTCAGGGTGACCGTAAGCTGAGGTGCACATAACAGTTCGTCTATCTTTCAGTTTACTTTTTCCTGAAGCGGCAAAAACTCAAACTTGTTTATCCATTATTGGATATTAAAATCTCTTAAAAACGTCAGCTTAACTACATCGCTGCACAAACAAAGTGGCACCATGCTGGGAAAAAAGAAGCGACAATAAAAACCCACAGAACAATATTTCTATCTTTAAAATTTTCTTCGTAATGAAGCGAGAGGAAAGACGCGTTCTGCCCTACCCTGCGCCATCTACGTCTCAGCATACACCACCTAAAAGTTAATAATAAAAAATCTAAAAGCTGCTTACCAAATTTTAACTTAAAGATATATCAGTATATGATGAATAAATGTATTCCATTCTATTTCAAAAAAGATTTTTTTGTTCATTGTTATAGGTTAAATAATTGAAAGGGTTCTTCACATGAAACAAAGCACGTTTCATGTTTATTTAATTAATGTTCACATCTAATGAAGAACTCACATATGATTGATCTAATTAATTAAAATCATGACACATTCAAGCCTACGTGGTTTGTTTTTGTAATATTATATCAGACATGTTATTTTATACTTTATACAAATATAGATGGCTTAATAAACGCGTAATCAGAATGAGTAGTAAATTATATTATGCGAGTTATGTGGGGTACGTCATAGATATGTGACCACCAGAGTGGTCTGAGTTATACCTTTTAAAGAAAGTCAGTGACCCCAACAACTCATTTATAGGCAACCAAACATATCAGGGGTTGTTTGGTGCCATTCGCCACATAAAAAAAATTTTGGCACAAGTTTATTAGCCTTTTGACAGGGTTCTATTCAAAATTTAAATAAACTTTTCATATATCTATATGCGCTTAATTGCGTTCGTCAAGACACTACACACACTACACTAGTATTAACTGCTGCCAAAGTAGCCTGTAGCAATAAATATACGTCACTTTTTGTAGACATCATTGTTCAGATGTAGTAATTATTATGCAATACGTTGTGAACACAATCTAATGTTCAAAAACTGGAAAACAGAGCGTGATAAACATAATCTTTATATGCAAGCAGTCTCACAAGAATGTGTTTGAAGAACTAGTTATGAATAGATTTCCCTCGCGTAAGGTACAAGCAACAGTTGTTGATACCCTGTTGGTTTCATACGGAAATTACCTTTCTCCATAGATATAGTATGTATTAGCGCGCTTTTGCTAATTCTGTGCCTTTCTCGCTATTTCGCGGTAGGGATAAGACAGGGCTCGTAAACTAATGGCTCATACCATTATTGGTTAGTAATATACTCGTATGATTGTTTGAAACCTTTTAAAACTTTTTTTTTTAATGAAGTACGCCAAAAACGCCCACTTTACAGATCCGTCCATAAATAGAATTTTGTATTGCGAGTCAACGTGCGCAAACGTTCTGTTTAAAACAATAGAATTGAGATAGGCGTAATAGTACGTTATTTCATTATACATAATTGTCTCGGAACGTATTTTATCTATTTATTTTATAGACACGTTACCGCCCGCGAAAGGGTTAATGTCCATCTTTATGCAAGGTTTTTGTTTAAAAGTCAACAACATGCTGAAGTTATTAAAAAATTAAACACCGAGTCAATGATATTAAAATAATAAAAATAAAAAAAAACATTCATCATCTGAAATAAGCTCTTTGAAATAAATAACTCAAAACCCAGTTTCGACTACTATCGCTAAATTATTTTAAAAAAAAATTTTAAAAAGTAAACTAAGGTTTGTTACCCCTGAAATAAGACGCTACAGAAGTGATTAGGGAAAGAAATTGACGCGCCCGGGTCCGAATTTAATACAGCAGCGGCCATTTTAACCAATCTCAGACTAACTCCATTCCAACATGGCGAATGGCGGTTATTTTAATAATTTCATAATTCAGGTGATGTTTTAAATGGCAAATGTATGTATTTCTAAACAGTAAACTTGGGAATATATTTACAATTCATATCAGTTCAATAATTGAAATGGAATTATTGGACGAATTTTAACAGAAATTCGTTTGAACAAAATTATATTTGATGTATATGTATGAAGTTGTTATTGACTTAATAATCGTATATGTGATACCTTAAGCGACCGTCAATATATGTAATGCAATTCCTAAAAAGGGGCAAGTTTGTAAACAAGGTCACATTTGATACTCATCTTGTAACCCTTTTTCGATATACTGAAATAAGCAAACTGTTTCGTGAGGGAAAAGTACGCTCGATATTAGAAATAGCAAATTTTATTCAAAGAGAACATTTCTTTACTTTCAAGAATAAGTAAACTCTATTTAACGTAAAAATATTGATTTTTTAAGTTACCTTTTTAACTGGGAATCGAATTGATGAAAATATGGAATTAATGTACTATAATACCGATAGGAAGTGTCAATTATAACTAAATTGATTTGTCAAAAATAATATAGATACTATCTGAAATCAAAGGAATTATAGAGATACTGAATATTAAGTCTAAATATTGTCTATTTCTTTATTCAATGCAATGAAATCAACCAATCAATCAGTCAATGAATCTGTCTGTAATGATGGACTATTTGAGGTAGCACAACAAATGCTTACTAGGTGGCAGCACAAACGCAACGTTAAAATACCTATAGAGGTCGCAAATTTCACAACATAAAATCATTCGACATTACGTAGGAAGTGAGACAAGTCTGTTACCAATAGTGATGATTATTAGGGGCGGTTACTAAATCATCTGTAATCTTGCGCTTTACATACTACCTTGAGTCAATTCTTCAACAAAGATATAAATTCGACAGGAGCATATTACTGGAAGCGAGAGCCAGGATGGACGAATCTAAGAGGCATGTGGGGCAAGCGGTCGTATTTGGACCCGGATCTACTGCCCGACGATAATGGTAAAAGTCACTGTAATCGCGTTCTTGTACGTTAGCCATCGAAACTGAGATATTTTGATCGAGGATGCGTATGTGTAGTCCATTTTTGGTATATTAGCACGCACTAGTCCAGTTTTAAGAAATTGTTTATGTTGATATTTTTGCCGGTTTAGGCTTTAAATTTTGTATCAAATCAGAAAGTATCAACAATAGATTTGAAAGAGTTTAAAGTGCAGATCTGTGGAACTGGCTGTAAGATGCTCTAAAATGATGGACTATAAGAGTAGACGATTCTAGGATTTGTTTAATTATAGGAGCAGAACACTTTAAAAGTGCAATGATTTCATTATATGTATGTGCAATGTGAAGTTCTGCAAGGAATAAAATCTAAAAAAATAACAATATAAATTTTAAGATCTAAAATCTCAGTATCAGAAAACAAATGTACAAGAACTACACAGAGTTTGTTCGTCTGCGAATGTTCGTTCACGCTCGGGAAGCTTCTCTGCACATTCGTTAGTGTTCGTGTGTCACCCGCGTTCTTTGTCTCTCTCGCCTGAAGTCTTCTCTATCTTTCTGCCTCGCTCTTGTAGAAGTAGTTCGTATTCTATCTCCTTTTAGTCTATTTGTTAGATAATAGTCTTCTGTGTCAATGCTTAGTCACTGTAAGTAGATAGATTGTAAAGTAGAGCTTCTTCTTCCCTTCTTCACCTTTCTTCTAATGTCTTCTTTTGACTCTTCTGTTCTCTTACTCGCTAAAAACACTGAATGTTTGTTGTTAGATTGTATAAGTTTGATGTTGTAATGAGTCTGAGTAGATAATGACGTGTTTAGATAAAAATTTTGTTTGAAAAATTGTGCCTTTATTTCGAGTGTTAAAACAAGAGGTCTGGAAACTCTTTTGGCGTTTTTGCTCTGAATGTGTTAGCGAAATAAAACTTTTTAAATTATGTGAAATCATAATATGCTATTTCTTTTATTTATTGTATGACATAAAGAAGTTGCTGCACAATAGACGAGCCATATTGGAACCGGTGCAGCTGCCAATTACAGCTGAAGTTGTTACACTAATAGCTAGCAACAACCCGGGTCATGAATAGAGACTCTATGTACATTGATAAAAGGTTAGATCTGAGCTTTAAGAAGGCATTTAGTCGTCACAACTTAACGTTCTAAACATAGAACAAACTAATTCATCAAGACCTAAAGTTAACGTATGGATCAAGTTAGAAATGGAATCATGGCACATTTTTCATTATCGAATTTCATAGGTAATAAGAAGTTAGGTCCTAACGCGAAGCGCTCACTTTTTAACTTCTAACTACACATTCATTGTACTACATATAGGAAAGTGGGACTCAGGGGGTAAGATTACATTAAAAATTACAACTTAAATTATTTGATTTATAAGCATCCATCCTACAGACAAAATACGAGAAAATATATAATTTACGGTTATCTGAGATTGCGACGTCTTTTTAGGGTTCCTTACCCAAAGGTTGAAAAGCGGGACCCTAATAATATGCCTCCGATGACCGTTTGTCTGTTAGCAGGTTGTATCTCATGAACTATATTAGGTCTCTACCTTTCTTTGTCCTCGCCGCGGAAGAGGAACAGTCATTGGACGCATATTATTAGGGTCCCGCTTTTCCCCCTTTGGGTATGGAACCCTAAAAAGACGTCACAATCTCAGGTCTCTACGTAAATAATAAATTCAATTTAATAAACTTAATTAATTTTATTTAAACTCTCTAGTTTAAATTTTCACAGACTATGTATTTCTGTTGTCGCTATAACAACACATACTAAAAATAAATAAATAAGGGGTGCTCCCCTGCTAAAAACATGTTTCTTTAGGCGAGTTTTGCTCGATTTTTGTTTTAGCTGTATCGTAAAAACGGGAACATAGTGCATAAGCTATAAAACAACAACAAATAATAAAACCTTGCGCGTTTTTAATATACTTCTGCGTGACTGCGCGTCCAAACTACGACGGTATTTATACCTTGGTGGGACGGAACCCTCGATGCGCGAGTCCGACTCGCACTTGGCTGCTTTAAGAAGCCTTTTTACCCATCTTCAGGTACCCTCTTCCCAAAGTGCCCTAGTGGTGTTTAATTTTTCCGTCGACTACCTGACCTAGGTCGTCTAGCTACGATTTGACTTATCTGCGACCCAGAAAGCAAACTGGACGTAAGCCTAGATTAGCATGATCACCAATTTTTTAATTTATTTCAGCCTATTATTTTTACCGTCGTAATTATTGTCATTAAAATATCGTCAATTTATCAAAATACAACAATTTGTCCCAAAACGGATCATAGATCATCTTAAAATTATTTCTCGTGAAATTCGGCGAAAAGGCGGCCTGGGCTCGGGATTTAATAAGTTTTGAGTAGAAGTTAATGAAAACGAGTGACTTAAGCTATAATCCTCACAATTATACCCAACTCGAGGGACTTTCACAAGAAATATCGCTTGCTTTTCACTTAAAGATTACACCAACAAAGATAGCAGATGATCGTCTATAAACTTCTGAAAGCAAAGATTCTGATTAATTTCATTCAATGTAGATTCTTTACAAAATACTTATTGAATATCATGTAGAATACAATGCAAATAGATCGAGTCTACCTCAGTTTCAGATCGCGCTATGGCAGCGTAAAAGAAACGGAAAGACATCACTGCAGCACGGCCTACTTTAAGAGTCGGCTTTTTACAATGTGTTTCTTGTGTTTCGCTGGAATATCAGAGCACTACCAGCCTTGCCGTAGCTACATCTTATACGACTTCACTGCGCCTTCCCTTTGAAACAGTCAAATTTAAAACTTAGATCACTAAAAATAAAGTAGACTATTGTTTGAATGTTTATACCGATTAATAAATGTCGATTTGAAATGTACAGGGATTAAGGGACAAATTGGCAAAAACTGAAGGGAAATGATCAGTCCATGAAACTGAACCACTTTCTACTAGAAACTCTACTAAGAAAGTCACTACGTAACTTTGAAAGTACATATTTGCTACGATGTCAGTGATATTACAGCTCTGTAAGTCTCATAATTAAAGCTTGAGGTACTGCACTTCAAACATTGACTATTTTCCCAATAAAGTTCTAAATTGCGGTTTGGTATGAAATGCTTTACCTCGAGTCAGATTCAGATTATTTATTCAATGTAGATTCTTTACAGAATATTTATTGAATGTCATTTAGAATACAATGCAAATAGAGCGAGTCTACCTCCGTTTCGGATCGTGCCATGGCTGCGTAAAAGAAACGGCAAGAAACCACTGCAGCACGGTCTACTTTAAGAGTCGGCTTTTTACAATGTGTTTTGTGTTTCGCTGGGATATCAGAGCACTACCAGCCTTGCGGTAGCTACATCATAAACGAATTAAATTTGACTTCCCTGAAACAGTCATATTTAAAACTTAGATCACTGATAATAAAGTAGATTATTGGTTGAATGTTTATACCCCTTAATCAATGTCGATTTGAAGGGACAGGTCGGCAAAAACTGAAGGGGCAGGGACAGTCAATGAAACTGAACAACTTTCTTTAAGAAACATTTCACCAGAAATTAAAAAAAAATAGAAAATATTTTTCTATTTTCGGATTAATGCCTCTATAAGGTGCATTCTACTGAGAAAGACTACGTTACTTTCAAAGTACATATTTGCTGCGATATCAGTGATATTACAGCTCTGTAGGTTTCATAATTATAGCTTGAGATACTGCACTTCAAAAATTGGCTATTTTCCCCACAAAGTTCGTAATTTTTTGCGGTTTGATATGAAATGCTTTACCTCGAGTTTTTAAGACCTACAGCTGAATTGTGCTTATGCTTAAATCGTAGCAAATTTTTGTAACGCAGTTTACGTAAAAGCTGATATTTTGTTTTTAAACTATTGTATCCTAATCCAACATCCTAAAAAATCTGTGATACAAATTTTCGCGACCTAACGAAATTTTTGTCGTAATCAGGGTGCGTATTCCTAAGTTTTATCGGAGCTCCGATATTATCAGATTGACAACAACAATTACGTTCGGAAATTTACTTTGTATGGGAATTTTGTCAAAGGCCGAACCATAGACTAATTATCGGCGCAATATTAACGTAGTTTCACTTCGGAATACGGCAGCTGGCAGCTTGTCTGCACGTCTATTAAATTATAACTAAAAATAAATGGTACACAGCAGCACTGCACTTACTTTCTCGCAATACTCAAGGAAAAACTATCAACCGCAAACTTAAATTTGTAATGCCATACACATAATATGGAAATACAAACTTTTATTTACGTTTTTCCAAAAAAATGAAATATATAGATCAATTCAGAATTCAAATTGTCAAACATTAAAACAAACAAACATCAAACGATTTCGAGTAAATCACATGTTTAACTTTTGGTAGTACTGGAACACCCTTTATATGAATTTTCAAAGATCAATAGATACTACCGTAGGATACTTGCATGGAGATTTTTTTAATTTCCCAACACATGTTCCTTATGGATTACTAGCTGTTGCCCGCGGCTTCGCTCGCGTGGATTTCGTATTTATGTTGTTACCGGTTTTCCGAAGCAATGAGATATTTTCCTGTCATTTCGGGGTAATTTTAAACTAAGGAAAAACAGGACTAACCCTGCCCAAATCAATGAGTATAATTCAAGATCCAGCTGAATTTTATATTATATACAGACGTTACTCATAAATTACTCAGAACAGAGGAACGTAGCAGCAGTATCCTAACAAATGTAAAGAGAGAGATGAGAGACACCTTTATGTAATGTTTCAAAACAGAGCCAATTCGCAGAAGTGATTGAGAAAAACTAAAACCCTCTCCCTCTCTCTCCCTCTCCACCCTTCCTCTCCCCCTCCCTCTGTCTCTCCCCCTCCCCCTGTCTCTCCCCCTCCCCCTCCTCCCTCTCCCTCTGCCCCTCCCTCTCCCCCTCACCCTCCCTTTTCATCACCCCCTCCCCCTCCCTCACTCCCTACCTCCCCCTTCCCCTCCTTCTCCCTCTCCCTCTACCTGTACCTGTACCCCTCTACCTCTCTACGTCTCTACGTCTCTACATCTCTACCTCTCTACCTCTCTACCTCTCTACCTCTCTACCTCTCTACCTCTCTACCTCTCTACCTCTCTACCTCTCTACCTCTCTACCTCTCTACCTCTCTACCTCTCTACCTCTCTACCTCTCTACCTCTCTACCTCTCTACCTCTCTACGTCTCTACGTCCCTACCTCTCTACCTCTCTACCTCTCTACCTCTCTACCTCTCTACCTCTCTACCTCTCTACCTCTCTACCTCTCTACCTCTCTACCTCTCTACCTCTCTACCTCTCTACCTCTCTACCTCTCTACCTCTCTACCTCTCTACCTCTCTACCTCTCTACCTCTCCACCTCTCCACCTCTCTACCTCTCTACCTCTCTACCTCTCTACCTCTCTACCACTCTACCTATCTACCTCCTCCTCTACCTGTCCCTATCACTACCCCTTACGCCAATTTAACCGCTATCCCTAACATAGAAATGACACCCATATTTATTTTTAGACATTTCAAACCTATCGCACCCCAACCCCATCCCCAGGGGATGATGGTATTTCACGTCCACCACGTTGGATTTCAAAATTGTTGTAGTTTTCGTAATCAGCGACACGATAAACCATACAAACGACACCCATATTGATTTTTAGACATTTCAAACCTATCGCACCCCAACTCCATCCCCAGGGGGATGATGGTATTTCACGTCCACCACGTTTGATTTCAAAATTGTTGTAGTTTTCGTAATCAGCGACCCGATAAACCATACAAACGATACCCATATTGGTTTTTAGACTTATTCACCCCATTTTCCTTTTTTAGGTGTTGAATTTGGGGTGGAATTTCAATATCAGTGATGAACGTTGCATAGAATTACATCATTAATGCCTAAATTATAAATTATGTGGATTTTACTTAAAGAATAAAGAATTTTCAACTTCATCCCCCTTTTCACCCTTAAGGGTGTCGAATTTTCAAAAACCCTGAGACACGTAATCATTAATTTTTAGTCGTCAGCCTAAATACAAATTTTGGAGATCCTAACTTCAAAACTGACGAACTTTCATACAAACTTTCATCCCCTATTTTACCCCCTTAGGGGTGGAATTTTGTAAAAGCCTTTCTTAGTGCACCCCTAGGCCTCATAAATAACCTACATTCCAAATTTGGAATCTCTAGACCCAGTGGTTTGGGCTTTGCGTTGATATGTCAGTCAGTCAGTCAGTCAGTCAGTCAGTTAGTCAGTCAGTCAGTCAGTCACCTTCTTCTTTTATATATATAGATTGTTCAGTTTAGTCTACTGAGCAAGCCCTTTCAGTTTTTGGTACACCCTGTGTACTAAATTTTATTCAAAAAACCATAAAGAATATCCAGTCAGGTAGATAACCAATCCAAGAGTAATATTATAGAAAATTTTAATAAACTCAATGGAACCAACTTTGGGTAAATCACATATTTACGATTTGGTGGTACAGGAACACCCCTTATATGAAATAACACAGATCATTTGATACTGGCGCAAGATATCTTACATGGAGATGCTTGGTCATGCAAAGTTTCATCAAGATTCTATGAGCCGTTTTTGAGAAAATTACAATTTATCATTTTCGTTGTATGACAGCTACCCTCAAAATGAGAGCCAGCCAGAAACCACTTGAAACCCTTCGACGGATTTGCATAAAACTCCTAAATTCCAAATATGGTGTCAATCGGACCATTCGTTTAGCCGCTAGGCCAAAGCGTGACGGACAGACCGACCGACGGACCGACCGACCGACGGACCGACCGACCGACGGACCGACCGACCGACGGACTGACCGACGGACCGACCGACCGACGGACTGACTGACCAACCGACCGACGGACGGACATTTTTGGGAGACTTGTTTTTTATGATGTATAAGTGATATAGAACATATTTTTGAGAAAATTAGAAAAACTTTTTTTCATGAATACAATACCTTTCTCGCTCCGCTCGAAAGTAAAAATAGTCCCAGAAAAAGATATCAATCAAAGTCAAAAAATACTTTCCTCAATTGAAAAACATTACGACAAAATGTCATGGATACGATTTTCCTTTCCTGTTGATAAAATTGCTCAAGCATTACTTGCGTCATAAAACTCGTACATATCTACTACAACAGCTTACCTACATCTGAGGTCATATTATATTTTTCTATACCGATCTATGTTGAGTGGAAGTTGTTCAGTGATAAGGTCCCAAGAACATACCTACTGGAAGACCTTAAGTACCAGTAGCAGGTACCAAATAGTATATCAAATAGTCAATGGCTTGTTTAAAGTTTGTTTTGTTTGAAAAGTTGTTCAATTTCACATAGAGAATGTGTAATCTCAGTGCAATCATAAAATTTGAAAAAAACAGGTTACCCGTATGGTGCCGGCAAAGAATAGTACCCACCCATCTCTACCCGTGGGTGTCGTAAGAGACGACTAAGGGTTAATGAACCAGAGGGTGGGCAGCAGCATGCTTGTGTATCGTATCATCTGACATTCTGCCGTCACGAACAACCGCGGTCCATGGTGCCAGCCGTAACGCTAAAAAGGGTGGTGACTATGGTACTTCCCTTAAAGCTGGAATTTTAAAGGGAGTTTTCTGTCCTGAAGTGGACTTTAAGATGTTAAGTTGATTAAAAACAGTACCACTTCTTTCTCAATCTGTGGCTCAGAGGAGGTTAGCCCGTCAGACTCCCGCGCCGTTTACAAACAAACGCCGACGAGAGAAGTTGTATTAATCGCACAGTTTAATCGCTCCATTCCATTTAGCTCAATTAATTTATACACGGCAACTTAAGTACTGGGCTCAGTAGGAGAACGATGGGGAATTTGTCAGTGAGTTTGTTATCTTATGATCAAAATCAAATTAATTTACAGAATTGTCAAACGGCTATAACAAGCTTTAGTCGAAGGCCGCCCCGAATCGTACCCGATGCAAACGTACCCATACCGCTCGCGGCATCACCTCTCTGAATAGCTAAGGATATGCATTATGGATATGATATGTCTTATGATCGACAAACAAGATGCTGTCAATCGGAAATTTTGCCAAATTTATAAGATGAAGTCTCGTTAAAACTGAGGGAAAAGAGCGGAGAGTGCGTATTTTTTTGCGTTCGTTTTTAAGGTTTCGTACCTCAAAATAAAAAAACGGAACCCTTATAGGATCCCTTTGTTGTCCGTCTGTCTGTCTGTCAAAACCCTTTTTCTCACGAACGGGTAAAGGTATCAGGTTGAAATTGATAATGAATGTTAAGGTCCGTGGACCACACAAGATCTTAAAATTTATTTTTTTTACAACGACGCAATCAAAAGATATGGCTTTTTATGTCCTCATCTCCATACATTTATGCACCAAAGCAAAACCTACAGGGTACTACCCGTTGACCGAAAATTATGAAATTCGGCAAGAAGCTAGGTCTCACAGTACAAATAAAGGGAAAAGTCTAAAATCATTTATTATTACAATTTTTCTCACAACTAATAGTAACCAATTAAGGTGAGTTCCCGTTTCAAGAACTTTTCTGTAAAAGAGGGGTCAGGTTGGATGGTCGCGGAGTTTTTAAAGTCAAAGAGCAAAAGCTTTTATTATATCATATGGTAGATAGGTACGGAACCCTTAGCGCGCGAGTCCGACTCGCACTTGGCCGTTTTTTTTATACTTGCGTTATTTCCTAAAATTTTCAGTCTCTATCTCTCTCCTTTTCTTTCTTTCTTCTTTTTTGAATTTAGTTGTTTCATTAAGGTATGTGAATGTGTCTTAGGCTAACTTTGTTTACAACAAAAGCTGTCCTCGTTTCCCTTCCGCAACACCTATATGGATCTTTCAACCTGTTTAGCAGACGTAAAGATGGGTATAAACTTTATTCAAACAAGAGAAAATAATTGTGTAATTTATTTTCCAGAGGACGCAGCGAAGGACGAGGCCTAAACCCCCGGAAACGTATTCTAACCGTCGTATCTACTCTACCAGCGCTCTCCGCAACCTACCGCAACCGACTTACTTTCCCCTGTCCACTCTACCTTAACTACTCTATGCCAAAACCAAATGCTGGTCTTACAGCTCTATTTCTTTTCATTTTAAGTATAATTTTCTTCACTCCCAACCAGTGAAGAAAATTATCACATGTCAGCGGTATAGTTCCTATAAGTTTCTTCAAATTTTCTCTATTTTGGAACTGTATCTGTTTTTAGGTACAAATATAGCTCCTACGGTCACCTTCTAGATGTCTAGTCTAATAAATAAGATATTTATTTTTACGATCTATGATAGGGTTATCGTTTGGGGCGGTGTAACTGTATAATGATAGTTAGTTAATTAAATTAAACTTAATGTGAGTTAATTAATGTATTTTACTAGTTGGATGTAAATTATAAAGACTAAAGTCTACATTTGTCCAATAAAAGTTCATTCCGAAGCTGAATTTCGTTTTATTTCAACAGTTTTCCCTATAAAAAATACATACTTTTTTGATGTGCATAATATTTTGAAAAACAATTAAATTGCTGAATAATAAGCTGATAGATTATTTACATTATGGATCAATTTCGTGTGCTGCCAGAAAAGAATAGAACCAACCCATCTCTACCCGTGGGTGTCTTAAGAGGTGACTAAGGGATTATAAACTGGAGGATGGACAGCAGCGTCCTCCTGTGTATCTTACCAGTTATATACTACGGTCTCTAACCACCACAGTCCATTGTGCCAGATTTTTGAGTCCGACACGCGCTTGACCAAATTTTATTATTGCTTGTTATTTTATAGCTTATGTACTATAAACATACCAATTTTCAAGTTTGTAAGTGTTCCCGTTTTTAAAATAGAACTAAAACAAAAATCGCCTCCGCGACCATCCAACTTGACCCCTCTCTTATATGAATGTTCTTGAAACGGGAGCTCACCACAATTGGTTAACTTTAGTAGTGAGAAAAGTTGTAATATTTAATGATTTCAGACTATTCCCTTAATTTGTACTGTGAGACCTAGCTTCTTGCCAAATTTCATAATTTTTGATCAACGGAAAGTACCCTATAGGTTTTGCTTTAGTGTATAAATGTATGGAGATGAGGACATAAAATGCCATATCTTTTGATTGCGTCGTTGCAAAAAATTGTAATTTTCAGATCTTGTGTGGTTTATGGACCCTAATATATGGTATTAATTTCAACCTGATACCTTTACCCGTTCGTGAGATAAAGGGTCTTGACAGACAGACAGACGGACAACAAAGTGATCCTATAAGGGTTCCGTTTTTTTATTTTGAGGTACGGAACCCAAAAAATGATATTAGTAAGCTCGATATAATTTTTGAAGACCTATCCATTTTTCGAAGACCTATCCTAAGTATGGGGAACCCTACAATTTATTGTTTTTTTTTTCAATTTTAGTGTGAAGCCGTAACGCTAACAAGCGTGATGACTATAGTACTCTCCCTACAACCACGCGTTTTTGCTGGAAGTCTGGAGGGAGCTCCCTGTCCTGCAGTGGACGATTCACGGGATGTTATAAAATTGGTGAATTTCAAAAACGATTCTTAAGTAAAAGCATCAAAATTATTTCGATTCGAATAAATTTATTAATAGTTGATAATAATGAGAATTAATTATTGATTGTCAACGCTTTATTTACTTATACACTACTTACTTCTGGGCAAGCTTGTCTTCAAGACTAGATCGGGGTCAAGAGTAAGCCCATTGACGATAAAAAAAAATACACGTTCAGTGCTGGAATCTTCTCAAGGGATCCCCACATCACTTGGTACTCGCTGCTTACGTCCTGAGGCTTCACGTGATTTTAAAAAGTCAGTTAGTAAAAAGTAAGTAAGATTTTTTGTAACATTAATGTGTGGCACATAAATGTAATTGGTTTAAATTAATTGTCGATCCACTTAGCCTAAACTTTAACATAAAAACGAAACTAAAATGGCGTCATTTAAAGAATTAAACTAAGAATCTTGTTGATTATTTTTAAAAAAGTCCCGCAACTCAATGGCTCAATTTTCCACATGGCTGAGCGCACCTATTCGGAAACTTCCGCCTAAACAGCTTGAAATTGGAGCTCGTTTCGAAGAATCGCTGCAGCGACCAAGTACAGACGAGCGAGCATGGACGAGCAGCGAATGCGGGGTGTAAGGGACGGTCTACCGAAAACTGAAAGGGCGTGCTCAGTCAACGTGAGTCAATTTGCCCACTCTGGGCAGGAGAGATCAAAGATGTTTTTAATTTCCCAACATATGTTTCTTTGGGAAAGTTGTTCAGTTTGAGCACGCCCGTTCAGTTTTCGGTACACCGTCCCTACACCCTGTATACATTTTTGGTATCCAGCTGCGTTATATATCTCGAATTTTAGTGTAACGATTCACCTGCGGATAAAGCTCAGCGACAGAAATCCCTCGTGACAAAAATTGCCCGTGTGGTGCAGGCGAAAAATAGTACCAACCCATCTCTACCCGTGGGAGTCGTAAGAGGCGACTAAGGGTGAATAAACCGGAGGATGGGCAGCAGCATCTTTCTGTGTATCGTATTATCTTACATTCTGCGGTTACCAACAACTACGGTCCATGGTGCCAGGGGTAACGATAAAAAGCTTGGTGACTATGGTACTTTTTTATTTTTTTATTTATTGTACTATCAAGAAATTACATATTGTGAAACTAAATTCCGTACCACGAAAACCCATCAGGAAACTTCAGGAGGACTTCCCCTCCACATTGTTTCAGTAAAAGCTGGAATTTTGGAGGGAGTTCCCTGTCCTGTAGTGGACGTTTCATGGGATGTCATGATGAAATGAGAAACTGTTCGTCCGTGTATACACGCACTGCACAAGATATCTGCATCTTGCTGGAATTTCGTCCCTACGGGAATGATAGAACTTCGCACCAGACGTATTTAATATTTTATAATTAGCTAAGTTTAAATTCGGAGGAAGTTTCGCCGTGGATGAAGAGCTAGTGGCTAGTATTAAAGGCTTTGTGATTGGCGTTTCTACTGATAAAAAGCTGCTGCTGATTTTAATTTGCTTTCTCTATCTAAAAAATCTAAACACGCTCTAAAGTCTTACGTGTAGCAGATGGAAAGAATTCAACATTGAAGAAACCTGAGTATCATTACTATTTTAAAAAAGATCTAAAATATATTGGAGGACACAGCGCACAAGTAGATAACACCCCAGGTGTTGAAAGTGTCTATGGGTGGCAGTGACACGTCTTACCATCAGATGAACTGTCTGGTCGTTTGCCAGTTCTCACATAAAAAAGGACAATTTACACAAAGTCATCTGATCCTAAACTAGGCAAAGCCTGTACTATGGGTACTAGAGACTGATTTATGTACTTATATAAATAGATAAATAACACCCACACACAGAACAAGCACTCGTGTTCATCACACTAATCCCTGGGCGCGCGGGGCTCGAACCCGCGGCCCACGGCGTGGAAGCCAGGCTAACTACCAACCAAGCGAACGGGCCAGTCAAATTATTATTATTTATTAAGTTAAAGCTGCCTATGAAACTGAACAACACTAGGTATAAAAAATAACTTACCTTAAATACAAACTGCGTTATCAGCTGTGGCAGTTTGAAAGATGAAAATTGTTTTAATATTTAAAATTTTCGACTGTCCTTTGAACCTCTCAAATGTTCCTAAGGAACGGTGTAATGAAAACTAAAAGAGCTTACTTAATAGATAAAACAAAAAAATATCCCTAAAAACATGCGAAGGGAAATGAAAAAAAATCGTATTATTAACAGCTGCCTGAACGAAGCTTCAATTTTGTATGGAGAGTTTGACGTCTTTTTCAGTTCCCTACACATGTTTTTTTAGGAAAATTTGTTCAGTTTAGTGTACAGAGCAAGCTCTTTCAGCTTCAGGTACGGTTAAGTAAATTGCGTAAAACCTTTCGGGTGGAAGCTCTGAATTTGAAACTGAGCAACTTTAGTTTTTTCATACAAATCGATCACCTGACAAAGCCAATTTGTATGAAAAAGCAAATTTATTTTTTGCGTATCTACAAAAGTCGTTGAACAAAAGTTGTTCAGATTCATGTTCAGTGCTACTACTGGAGAGGTTTTGCGCAATTCATTATCACATTGTATACAGGGTGTTAGGAATGTTGTACCGGAAGCTGAAAGAGCTTTCTATGTAGACTAGACTGAAAACCCTTCCCTAAGAAACATGTGTTACAAAATGAAAAAAAAAAAATAACTAGAACCCGACTACTGACAAATCTTGCTCTAAAAAGTATAAAACAAGAGTATATTTTCATCTGAAATACTTCATATTAGCGTGTCGATCGATCACAAATATTTAAATTTTTGTAGCCCAGAACGTTGCCTTATTTACTGCAAATTTAATAAATACCATAGTTTAGTATGCGAATCTGAAAGCAATTTTCAGCTATTTGTTTTCGCCACGCATTACGTTAACCCACTTTCACACCACCAAAACAATCTGCGGCCCGTAACAGCCCGTAACTTGTAAACATTTAGCTCCTCCTACAATCTGTCGAGTGCGGGACTCGCTCACGTTTTGACAGCTGACAGGTGACAGCCTAATACATCATGGGCGGGCGGCGCGACGTGCCAGATTGCCAAATGTATGACGTCATGGAATAACATAATCGGTTTACAGTGGTTTACAGTATCTTAGGGTCTTACTTTCGCTAGCTCAGACATCCTTTTTTTGTTGTCAATGGGCTTACTCTTGACCTCGATCTAGTCTTAAGAACAGAGATGAGTTCGATGATGAAACAAGCTTGCCCATAAAAAGCCTATTCACTCGCGACTTGAATATATTCGGGTTACATGAACTCAGGAACACAGATATGGGCAGAGAATTCCACTCTTTAGCCGTGCGCATAATAAAAGATGTATCATAGCGCTTCGTGCGAATGTGTGGATCAACCAAGTATGAGTGATATCCCGCGGTGCGGGATGGTGAGCTTGGTTTTCACCAGCATCTCATCACCAACGAAATTGATATTAGCCAATTGGGTCTTTGGAGGGATTTGAGGTCCTTCGAAAGAATGGTTATGAAATGGTAAGTATTTAAAGGTCACGTGGTACCGTTAGGCTAAAGGCAAGCTGTCAAGAGTTTTGAATAGCCTTTGATATGACTAAGTATTAAAAATACAAATAAGATACTTGGAGGCGTATCTCGAAGTTAAAATGGATCCGCACCCAAAGGGTGAAAAACGGGCCCCTATTAATATGCCTCCGATGTCCGTCTGTCTGTCTGTCAGCGGACTGTATCTCATGAACTGTATGTAATAGCCTGTAGAGCGCACACAGACGGCTTCCACACCAATTAATTAATTAATTTTAATTTTTAATAGGTATCATTTGTTTTGTTTTTTAATCTCATTATTTAATTGAGTTTGATTTTGATTGATTTGATTTTATTAATTTGATTTGAATTTTTAGTAATTTGATTCAAATAAGTTAGTCGTTAGTAGTGGTAGTTTTATAAGTTATAGTTTAGTTATATTAAGTTACTTGTTTACTAACATAATTATGGACTCAGTCTGAAATAAATTGGTTTTATTTTATTTTTTATTTAATAGGTAGACAGTTTTCACAGATGTGTTCTGCTACCGCTATAACAACGAATAAGAAAAATAACAAATTGAGCCCTATTACAAACATGTTTTCAGGCGATTTTGAATTGATTATTAAAAACTGGTCAAGTGCAATTCGGACTCGCGCGCATTTTACACACTTCTGTGCGACGGTGCGTTTCTGATTAAGACGGTATTTTTATCTTTGTAGTACGGAACCCTCGGTGCGTGAGCCCGACTCGCACTTGGCCGGTTTTTTTAACATCCACTGGGTGGGGGACCGTGGTCTCTGCCTACCCCGACGAGAAAGAGGCGTGATGTTATGTATGTAAGTACCGGGTGCACAATTTCAGATCGTTACTTAAACTATAAAACCTAAACCTAACCTAACCTCCAGCTGGTGCAGTTTCAGAAATCAGAAATATTTATTATAACTGAGACGTCACAACACAACACAAGAAATGTAAAACAGGTAGTAGGATAACAATAATAATTTAAAAAAGTTTCTTAGGGTAGTTGAATTATTTTTGGTGGTATGCCGACCTATCTTCCAAGTTGTACAATTTCACGTTCTGAGTAATGCTTACTTTTTGTGTACACCTTGTACAGTCAACGACAGATCAAGCTTGACACTCGCAGCGCGACTCTAGCCCGTACGTCTATGGAAATAAAAACGGTACAAAGTCCACTGTGTCAAGCTTTATGTGCTCTTGACTGTACATTGTACTTCGTTCAAAGAGTCTCTCCAAACTATGGCTGACATTTTCTTTTTTAACTAAACAGAAATTTTATATTAATGGGAGTTTTAACTTAAAAAAGCTTTCTGCAATAGGCGTAAGACGTTAACTAAGAAAAAAATACCCAGAGTTTTGACTAAAAACAAACCAACTTGATGTAGCTGCATGATATTATACAATTTTAATAATAATACTTACCCAAGTTTTGAAATTAGTAATAATAAGAAATCAATCTTCTCTATAAAGGTGTGTGAATGTTACAGTGTACGAGTAATCTGTAGATTCAGATTCAGATATTTTATTCAATGTAGATTCTTTACAGAATACTTATTGAATGTCATGCAGAATACGATGCAAATAGAGCGAGTCTATACCGTTTCGGATCGTGCTAATTAAATTTTGTATTAGTTCCTGTTTTTTTTTAACCAAATAAATACAATAAAATAAATTATATGATACACGTGTAATAATATAGTAAGGATAGATCGAGCTTAAACCAGCACTAGTGCATACAAATCAGTTAGAGTGTAGAGTTAACCCGTTCCGCCACAGAGTATATAATAGTAAACATGTTTAGTTCCGCGCCGGCGGGGCCACTCGGCCCGATTGGATCCGGCGCAGGTGTTAACCCCTTCAGTGCAGGGTGACGCGACGCGACTAGCGGCTAGAGAGACAAGCAAATACTGAGACACGGGGTAAACAAACTCGTCAGCCACTTCCTTCAACTCCTCAAAAAAGATTTCAACTTCAACTAAAAAGGGCGCTCTTTTAAAAAGCCGTTACCTTTTTTAAAAGATTTTGAATTACTTGCTTATTGTAATCTAAATATTATGCTTTTTGTACAGGTTATGTTTAGAAATTATTATTTGATGTATTTTCTTATATTCATCCTGTATTTAAGCTACTAACTGCCGCACTCAGAGACGTCATTTAAAGTTAATCGTTAATTAAGTCTCGTGTTGTCACTTTCTTAGTCAATGAAATTAAAAAGGACGGCATGAGACTTAACGTATCATTAACTTTAAGTGACGTCTTTGAGTATGGCAGTTAGCCAACCACCTTGTATAAGCCTTTTGACGTCATGCCCACATTACCTAATCCCACAAACAGCTAAGCACTATTCAATCGTTTAGATAGCTGGAGGCTGTATTACTAATGTATCAATATAACAAACTAGGTATATTGCTGCGGTTTCGTCTGCGCAAATTACAATCTGGATCTTTTCAAGGCTAGAGTGAACAGGCATCATCTAGGTCATCCTACCAAAAAACAGCATTAGACGTATCTTACTCTTATAAAAGTACAAAATTAGAACACGTTAACTCTGCGACCCTACTGGGAATAGATTTAGACACAAATATTAATTGGAAACCTCACATCGAAAAATTATCTATGAAAATGTCTTCTTTTATTTATGCCCTTCAACATCTTAAACGAGTTACAGACTTTCAAACCGCGCTAACGGCTTACTACGCATACGCACATTCAAGACTTCAATATGGTATTATTTTGTGGGGTAACAGTTGCGATGTGGACAAAATTTTCATCCTCCAAAAAAAGTGCATTCGAATTCTAACAAACATCGATCAGATGGAATCCTGCAGACCCCACTTTAAAAAATACGGAATATTAACTTTAACTTCAATCTACATCCTCGAGTCTTGCAAATTTATTAAAAAACATTCAAATTTATACTCTCCCATCAAAGGAAGCAAAAGAAACGATCGTAATCTACATAAACTTAAAACACCTTTCACTACATTAAAAATTGTCTCAGAAAGTCCCCAAAATACAGCAATTAGGGTGTATAACCACATACCAACTTCCATAAAAAATATAGAGAAACCAAACCTTTTTATAAAACAGTTAAAACAATTCCTTATAGACAAATGCTTTTACAATCTTAAAGAGTTTTTTTAAATATATAAATTTTCAACATCTCTTTACACCTCTTTACATTATGATATTTATCATTTCAGAGCTTATATTTATTAAAGTTAGAATTAATATTTTGTGTCTAATGTTGTATCCTTTTCTGTTAAATGTTAAATATTATTATTAAGTATCAGTAGCTAACTCTTCTATGTTGCTGTGCCCTTGCAGGGCGTCACATGAAAACCTGTATGTTAAATTTTCCATCTTTTTAATTGTAATGTGGTTTGCAATAAACGATCTTGAGGTAAACATGCTGCATCTTCGACCCCATCGTTTTTTATTTTCTTCTTTTTTTTCAAAAATTAAAATCAACCTTTTATTCATAATACACAGGTACACAATAAGATGTTATTGGATGTCGTTACTTATCACCAGGTTAGATCAAAGTCAATTTCTCATCTATTTCACACACAACATAATTAAAAATGAACTTCTGAAAGATTCA
Organism: Athrips mouffetella; assembly: GCA_947532105.1. Lineage (NCBI taxonomy): Eukaryota > Metazoa > Arthropoda > Insecta > Lepidoptera > Gelechiidae > Athrips > Athrips mouffetella. The sequence continues at coordinate 599,440 of OX383968.1, read as the reverse complement.
GGAGTTGGGCTGACCCCGGGCTGCGCGTCTTGTCTCACGCGATACCCTTGTTGGGAATCGGTCACTTTCTCTTCTCTACTAGTAATTTACCTATACTGTTGTCTGTCCCAAATCAAGTACAGATTGTACTTCGGAGAGTGTGCTCTAAAGCTCCACGAGCTTATTCCACCATCTCCCTTCTACCATCGGGAGTCCAGACGCACCGCAGGATATCACCCATACTTGGTTGATATTCCGCACATTCGCACAAAGCGCTTTGAAACATCTTTTATAATGCGCACGGCTAAAGAGTGGAATTCTCTGCCTGCATCTGTGTTCACGAGTTCATATAACCCGAATCTATTCAAGTCGCGAGTGAATAGGCTTCTTCTGGGTAAGCTTGTTCCATCGTCGACCTCATCTCTGTCTTCAAGACTAGATCGAGGTCAAGAGTAAGCCCATTTTCAATATAAAAAAAAAGTGATATTATTGTAATCGAATGCCTACACTACGCTATTGCTACGCCGTAGTTACAGTGCTACGCCGTATAAAAATGCTACGATGTGTAATTGCTACGGTGCTCGAGGTATGTTTTGCTTCTACGATAAATGGTCGACACTCATAGCACTTACGGTCTTATTTGAGTCGTATTTTGACACTAATAAATAGCAAAAGCTCGTTACCCACCCTGAGAACCCAACACAGGAAATGTAAGAAATTTCAAGTAAGTACTTTCATCATCATAACATCCCATGAGATGTCCACTACAGTACATGGAGCTCCCTCCAGAATTCTAAATACCAACCTACCTACCAACTTTCATTAGTGTGTGCGTGTATGTTTGTATTGTATGTATGTATGTATATATGTATGTATGTTTTTTGTCCACAAATATCTCAGAAACTAAAACTCAGATTGCATAGTTTTTTTTTTAGTTGGAGTAGGTAAAATTCCACTTAGCGTACAGTGCAAGTTTCATCAAAGTCGGTTCAGTAAGACTGAAAGTCCACGCATATCTAAGGAACTAAAAGTCAAATTGCAATAATTATTTTTTAATTGAACAAAGTTATTCATCTTAGGGTACAGTGCACGTTTCATCAAAATTGGTTTACCAGTTCATTAAAATTTTCATTAAAAACCTGAAAATGGCGGTGCTCCCTTCTCCTCCGCGCGCGGTACATCAGAGCCCTCACTCAACGAAATCAATTCTCTGATTGTAACTATAATTGTATTTTGTATGTTCACACCACCCATTCTTTAAGGGATATATTTGTGACACATATTCCAGCGAAACACAAGAAACAGATTATAAATAGCCGACTCTTAAAGTAGGCCGTGCTGCAGTGGTTTCGTGCCGTTTCTTTTACGCTGCCATAGCACGATCCGAAACGGCGTAGACTCGCTCTATTTGCATTGTATTCTGCATGACATTTAATAAGTATTCTGTAAAGAATCTACATTGAATAAAATTATCTGAATCTGATACCTTATATAAATAACGACATTGTTCCGTTTCGATAACAGAGTGTTGGTAATATCGCTTTACGAGCAAATGGCGGTGGCGGCTCGTAATACAACCCCGAGTGTTTCTACTATGTGACTTCTACGATTGCCACATTACGCCACTACTGTATTATACTATAGCTGAAGCTATTCAAACGCACATAGAACAATCTTCACGTATACCGTTTAGTTATTAACTTAGTTAATACTTACTTACTACGCTGGCTCAGCGACCCAAAGTGAGTCTTGGCCTCCAATACGAGATGTCGCCACTTCTCCCGGTCTCGTGCGGACTCTTGCTAGTCGCTAGCTTGGAGCTCGCGTAGGTCTGCTTACTTTACTTAGTTAATAAATATGTAAAAAACCTTTAAAAAAACCTAAACCTTTTTTGGGAGCTTATTATTATTTTTTAATGTGCCAAATTATATTATGACTTTTCATTCAAATTGTAATATGTAAGTTCATAATTTTATTTTGCGACTAAATAAATATAAGTTGTAAGGAGTCGAATTTTTTGAAAAGAAAAACTGCATCAAGCCCCCGGAATAAGCCCTTGATAGGTTTTACAAGAATTTTCTAAAGCCATGTTTATTACATGTGGGTTTTTTGTCGCTTTTTTTTTTGCTCTTCGCACCACTTTGTTTGTTAAGCGATGTAATTTTGCTGTCTTCATAAATTATTATTATTATTTATTATTACTTATTAATGAAAACTTACATTAACAGCTTACGCTAAACATGCATAAATATTTAAATTTTAATGTGACAAACTTTGTTATAGACTGTATAAATATTTAAGGCAAGAATTGTAATAATGAATTTCATGCTGTTAAGTTTGCTTAATAAATAAATAAATAAATAAATACTTAGTGATACCCAATAAAAAGAAAATCCATTCATCTCCAATTGTGTTTCTTCTCATTCTATGTCTCTTCGTTATAAACAAACACAGTTATAAATCATAGTTGTCATAGATTTTACTACAAGTGCATAAAACATGACTTTTTATTATACATGGCTTACGTATTGAGTAGTTATAGATTGAGACAGAGTGCAAATAATTAATCCGCGGATAAAAAGTGTTTTATGGTCGAGTTATAAACTCTGCTTTTCACTTTGATTACGAGGAAATAAAACGTAATAGTAGTTTAGAAAAGTAGTATTCTAATTAAAGTTAAGAGTGAAATTTAATTAATAAATTTATATTGATAAATTGTAATATATAACGAAATGAGAGGTTATTTCTTAAGAGTATTATGGTATGACTGGCTGTAAAATCAATTTAGAAGAAAAAATTACTTTTTTGTCCAAGTGCATAAAACACAATTTTAGGCTGCCTATATCCAGAGTACGAGAAGTGAAAATGTTATTTTTTTGAATCACCCATCGTCTATTCTACAAAATCCACGGAAAGATGAGTGTGTGTGTGTGTGTATTGCACTCTTATATCTGTGGTGGTATGGTATTATTGCACACAAAAGGTAATAGCGGTCCCAACTTTTATTCGGAATATTTAGCGTGTACCCTCCAGCTGCAAGCTTCACGCGCTGTTACCAGCTAAGCTAAGCTAACTGACGTACAGCTTAATGGGATGGCATAACTTAGCTCTTCACTTGGCTCGGATAGCGTACATTTTTCATTTGAAATATGTTGAAACATTAACACTTTTTATTATTTAATTATTCCGTAGTGTACAGTAAAAAACCAGTCAAGTGCGAGTAGGAATCGCGATCTGAGTGTTTTTTTTTTCATTTATCATTTATTCATTCATACAGTTTAAATTAACAGTCTTAAAAACTAAACATGTAAGCCATAGTCAATTTCAATATTATACAAGGTAATTTTTTCGGACCTGGTTTGCTTTTGCCCATTTATCAGTGAGGTCAAAAGCAACAACTTTTGTTCTACGACTTTGCTAACAACGCACAAAAAAATTTCGACTCTCCATACTAAAGTGGTCACGTAACCGACCCATTTTGTATGGGAAGTTCAAAATTTGTCGTGCGTTGTTAGCAAAGTCGTAGAACAAAAGTTGTTGCTTTTGACCTCACTAATAAGTGGGCAAAAGCAAATCAGGTCCGAAAAAATTACCTGGTATTATACTAAGATACAAGTATAGGCGTTAAAGACGATCTCTGTCCGGTATCACTGGATGCTGTATCTCAATCACTGAGCTCCCGACAGTGATCATCTCCAGGTAGCAGCCGGCGACTGTTAGAAACTTCGTCTCAGGTGCACTGAATAGATCATGTTCTTTACAATCACGCAAAACATTTGCAGTTTTCAAATGGGGCGACCCGCTAGTATTTCATAGTGTAAGCAATGCTCATATTTAAACTGCCTGGTTTTATTATTAGTATACACGGTGTTGGGGACAACTTTCCAAAAACTGGGCACTCAACGAAACTGAAAAAGTAAAAAATCTGCATCTCCATAAAAAGTAGTTAACTTGATTGGACAATTTTTACTGAGAGGCCGATATTTTTAATTTTGAAATTTTTTTAAGTTGTTTAGTTTCGTTGACTGATCAGATTTCATTATTTTTCGGAAAGCTGCCCCTGATACCCTGTATAAAAATAAAGCAGGGTGAACAAAACTGAACAACTATCAGCGAATAAAACTTTCAGGAAATGAAAAAAAAGTCGGCTTCTCTATACAAAGCGTCTATCAAGTATGCAATTTTTGTATGGAGAGGCCGATTTGTTTTCATTTCCTGAAAGTTTTATTCGCTGAAAATTGTTAAGCTGTCCCTTTCAGTTTTCGAAAAGCTGTCCCTTACATCCTGTATGATCTTAATTTTATTAATACCTTTGTTACTTTTACAAAATATGCTCATGACGTATTTGGGGTTTAAATTACCTTTTATTATGTACTTGTCTGATTAATTAATCCTTATTTCATGAGAATATTTGCTTTGGAAAGGATTGCGGAAGTAATTATATTGTTGTTTGAATAAATTAAATAAACACGAAATTCAGAAGGAATTTACATGCTTAGTCGCTATTTGCTTGTGCTGCAGCTGCCTTGCTTCCTGCCAAGTGTCTCTCTTTTAGTACTGTAGCCCGTGGACATTTAAATTACGAAAAAGGTTACCGTTGGTCTTTGTGAAATTGTTATAGATTTCGCCATTTCACATACTAAAAGCGAAGTCTTAAAGATCGTAACCCGCCGTAACCATTTATATAGACAAAACTATAATCTCCATATATGTTAGTCATATTCATTTCTAGGTTACCGCATTGTTTCTTTATTGTCATGTTGTACAGCTTTGTTGAATTACCATACGTAATAGTTAGACTATGGAAAGGTGGCAAAAACAAATTTAAGACCAAATGGATCTTAAAATCTGAACCGGCCACGGAAACAGTCTTAAAATAGGTATATAGTTTGTTCAGAGGGTCTATGAACAGATGTATAAATTTGAAAAGGTAACTCAACAACAAAGGAACAACAAGGAACAAATAAAAGAAAAAGTACAGGTCGAGTCGTATCAGGAGGTGAACGAACTGGCGGAAACAAGGAAACATTGGCGATTACTCCACCGAGAAGAGCACAGCTCTTAAGTTTAAAGAAGAGAACTCAAAAATGTAAATTATTGTCAATATGGTCGGACTACATTACTTGTCACTATATATGGTTACGGCGGGTTACGATCGTTTAGACGTCGCTATTAGTATGTGAAATGGTGAAATTTATAATAATTTCATAAATACAAACGGTAACCTTTTTCGAAATTTAAATGTCCACGGGCTACACTACTATTTGTGTCAGCACGGCGATGCTGTACCCCGGATACTTCATACATCGAGCACGAATTTGAAATTTGAAATTGAAAGGTCTAGTAAGGGTGATGAAGGACAAATTTCTACATGATTTGCTCATGTCTGCCTCTTTGACTGATGATAAGGAACATCCTCTTAAAGATACAAAAAATATTGGCGGACATCCACACCCCTGCGTTTTTGAGGAATTCAGTTTTAACTATTTTGAAATTTGACAATGAAACGTACACCTGGCAGACTATGACTATCTAATTAAATACAATGTATAAAACCCCAGAAAAATGGTCTGCCACCGTAATAGCCCTGCGTCGTAAAGTTAGAGCGCTTCAAAATGCAAAAATTCACTACTTCGTCCCGTGATAATGCAGAGCCCTGCATGTCTGCCTCTTCGATTTTCTACATCTTCAGAAGTATTTTAAACAGGAGCCACAAAGGCAGACAAAAAAAACATTATTTATAGTATCTTTTTTTCATTTTTAGGGTTCCGTACCTCAAAATAAAAAACGGAACCCTTATAGGATCACTTTGTTGTCCGTCTGTCTGTCTGTCTATGTGCCAAGACCCTTTTTCTCACGAACGAAAAGAGTTATCAGGTTGAAATTAATAACGGATATTAAGGTTCATAAACCACACCAGATCTAAAAATTTAAATTTTTTACAACGACGCAATCAAAAGATATGGCTTTTTATGTCCTCATCTCCATACATTTATGCAAAAAAGCAAAACCTACAGGGTACTTCCCGTTGACCTAAAATTATGAAATTTGGCAAGAAGCTAGGTTTCAATTTTTCTCCAACCAATAATAATAAATTAAGGTGAGCTCCCGTTTCAAGAACTTTTCTATAAAAGAGGGGTCAAGTTGGATGGTCGCGGAGTTTTTAAAATCAAAGAGCAAAAGCTTTTAGTATATCATACGGTAGATAGGTAAGGAACCCTTAGGGCGCGAGTCCGACTCGCACTTGACCGGTTTTTTTTTGCTTTAACTCAAAAACGCAGCGACGCACAGAAAAACTTGTAAGGACCAAATCGATTAGTATTGAGCTGATCTATCATCCCTATTAATACTCGTATGAATCATGAGCAAATCATATACCCAAATTGCAGCCAGCACCCTAACTAGTCGTGTAGTCCCGCATATTCAGTACAAAAGACCCTCAGAAGGAGCACGAGAATCTCTTGGCGGGTGCGCGCGGGGGTGCGGGGTGGATTGCAAGGGGGGCGGAGAATGTCCGTTCTGTATGATATTACCAGCAGCATCCTGAAAGTGTTTGAGGATAGGTGGTCTTCTCCATTGTTGCAGAGATGGCTCCAACTCCACAAGCCAGTAAAAACAGACGTTGTCTGGTAAATCAAATTTGAAATTTTTATGACATTAATTGTAATATTGTAATTTTTTTTTTTTTTGGACTATGTAAGATACTAACTTAGATTAAGCTTCTTCTAAACAAATTCTGGAATCCAATTTTCTGAAAATAAATTGTTTGTTTGTTTGATTACTTTTACTTTATTCTGTGACAATGCTCTGTGTTAGGCATACAAGGTGTAAGACAAATTGGCAAAAAACTGAAATGGCATGATCAGTCAACGTAACTGAACCACAGATTACATGAACAACTTTCAGGAAATGAAAAGAAATATCAGTCTCTCCAAACAAAATTGCTAACTTGATTGGACTATTTGTATGGAGAGGTGGACTTTTTTTATTTTATGAAAGTTTTATTCACTTATTATCATCATATCGTGTGGGTTGCAGGGTCGATGACCGACCTTACAAACCTTGTTGTCAACGTGCCATTCACTGAGAGTTGTTGATTACGTTGACTGATCATGCCCCTTCAGTTTTAACCATCGTGTCCCTTCCACCCTGTATACTATAAATTTTAGTGTATTTAGTTATTATTTTCTTTGAAATAAAATGCACTTTATTATTAATTAACTAGTGTTCGACAGATAATCAATATTGAATCCTTTGAAACGGAACAATTTTACACGAGGAATATTTTATTTAAATCATTTGCATTTAAAGTATTTTTTTCTAATTTCGACATTTGTTTTTTTGGAAAAGTTTTTCGATATTATAAGCAGTGAGCAGATTCATTATCATCATATCAGCCGAAAGACGTCCACTGCTAGACATAGGCCTCCCCTAAAGATCTCTATAACGACCGGTCCTGCGCTGCTCGCACTCAGCGGCTTCCCGCGACTTAACTCTTTTCTTCACGGTGTTCACCATAGATAACCAACCACCTAAAATTTGACGCGGTTTTCATAAAAACGCCATTTTACGAATAATGCGGAAAATTGCGTGTACTGCAATCGTTTGAGCACACTCGAGCATCAAAAATGCAACTAAAAAAAACTAGCTCCGCGGCCGTTTAATGTACATACTAAAATTTCAAAAAAAAAATTATTTTATTTTGAAATTATTTGTCCTCAAGAGTAATTTAAAATTAAAATTACGTGTCTATTGTCGCAAAAAAAAAAAGTGCGCCGCAAAGAGTTAACCAGATCGTCGGTCAATATGTTGGGCCTGCCCACGCTACGTCCTCCGGCAAGTGGTCGCCACCAAAGATTTCGGACCTCCTTGCTTCGCTCGGCATAGATTACGAGTACCTTGCTAATTAATTTTTGTAGGGGATGACATCACCTGATGCAGTTTCTACCAGAGGTCAAAAATTTTTTTCGTCTTTCGACCTGCGTTTCTTGAACAGTATGTCTCCGTTCAGCTCAAGGAATGTATGCCTTGAGTTGTTTGAATTTAAAAAATACACCTTGTACAATTAATTATTAACTCTTAGATTAAGTCGATTGTGAGATACGTGATCGTCAAGATTGCTTTTGATCAGTGATGACTACTAAATGTTCTTTGTGTTATAAAATGGCAATCAGAGTAATACGAGTACTTAAATGACTTTGGTTTAACAAAATCAATGAAACAAAAATTAATGGTCTTTAACTGTTCTGTGTGGTCAGTTCATCATATGTCTTTTAAAAAAATTTATAGACTGCAAAAACACTCTCCTTTAATTCTCCGTATACAATTGCACGCGGCACTCAGTACGCGGCACACAAAATGGCGGTCTGAGTCGCATGCCGCCGGCATGGCCCATTGTACAAACGGACACGTAACCTCACTTACTGCTACGCGACCTTTCCACCGATATTGAGTAGCGCCCGCACTCACACTAGCACTAAACCAATTGTAACCACATGCCAACCACTTTGCTGCTAGAAATGTGAACTATAACGCAGTAGGATGTCTATAGCCTGTTCCTAGGTGAAAAGCGTTGCTGAAACACTTTCCAATGAGAGAACACAATAACAAGTACACAATGTGGATAGAAAGACCTGGTTACCCATAGTACAAGGAATCTTAATTAGGAAACCAGGAACCATTATCAAAAATTTGCATAACGAACCCCTAATAATGTTTCATTCCTATGCTGTTTGCGCATACATGTTTAGAGATATGGTCTAGTTTAAGAACTATTTGTGTTTGTTACTTTCTATGGCTTTAACTTGCTTTGTATGCCTATATAAAATAAAATAAAAAACCTTAATAGACTTACATAGATGTTACAGTTGCTTATTATTTTCTGTTAAAAGTAGGTAACATGCTGTGTTAAATAAAGATCATCATCATAACATCGCATGAAACGTCCACTACAGGACAAAGAACTCCCTCCAGAATTCCAGTTTTTGCTGGAAAAATGTAGAGGGGAAGTACCATAGTCACCTCGCTTGTTAGCATTACGGCTGGCACCATGGACCGCGGTTGTAGGTGATCGCACTAAGTGAGATGTAAGATACAAAGGAGGATGCTGCTGCCCATTCTCCCGTTTATAACCCTTAGTCACCTCTTACGACACCCACGGGTATGTATGGGTTGGTACTATTCTTTGCCGGCATCACACGGGATATTTTTAGATATAAATAAAGTTATTTTTTAATGGCTCATAAACACTGACGATAAGGTGGCTCGGTCATTGAGGCGATATATGGAAGGCCTATGTCCAGCAGTGGACGTCTTTTGATAGAGAATAATAAATGGAAAGGGTTTAACAATCCCGAAGAATGTGAATTTGTCCATCATCAGTTTCCATCAGCAGCTTTTCCACTGGGTTGAATCATTATTAATTTTTCGAAGAAAGCGAATTTTATGAGATACATTTGTATTCGGAGATTCCCCTCTTTCAGGTTTATACTCTTTGTATACACCTCGTAAGGTTAAGATAGCGCTCCTGCGTTTTCAACTTGCAATAGTTAAAATGTTGCGTTAAAAATACGAAAACAATTCCACTATAAATTAAAGTGTAGAATGAAAAACTAATAAAATTCATCGCGGTTGACACGATAGATCACGGGAGATCCATTTTGGAGGGAGATCAAATAATAAAATGATAAAAGCACGCCGCGTGTCACGTCCACCCGCGCCACACGGACGGGTTTTAAATCCTTGTTTGTGTAGTATTGCAACACATAACCTACAGGTGAAATACGCGCACGTTTCAAGGCAAAATTAAGTTTCGTTTTTCTGGAGGTCATAAATTCAGGTTAAATGAACTTTCTTCTTTAATTTAAGAGCTAAGTTCTTGTCAGTGCAACATGCCTGTCAATTTAACTGTGCAACTCTCTCCATCTTTTTCTGTCCAAAGCAGCTTCCTTTACCTCCTTATACGATCTGACATTTATCTTCTTCTTAATTTGTGATACATAGCTTAACCTAGGCCTCCCTCTGCCACGCTTTCCTTCTTTATTTCCTTCCATGATGTTGTCATGTCGTAATATTAACTTTGAGCGGCGAAACATATGTTTAGAAAACAAAATAAGTATGTGTACCTAACTTATTTTACAAATATAAGACACTGCATAAAAAAATTGGTTTTCTTTTTTTTGTTAACACCTCTGCCGCACCTGTGGCAATACTGACCACCATTAGACCTCTCAACTCAACGTTTAACCAACCTGAGACCCACTTGTTGCACCCTCAACCCCCTACCTCCCACCTCCCGGGACCCTCGCCCTGACCTTGAACACTTGACCTCGATTGACTTGGGACTATTTTGGCTATTACTTGCGGGACACAAGTCGGAGACGTGACTAAACTAGAGTGACTTTAAATACGAAATTAAGGGTAAACTTCTGGTATATTTTCAATACCTAACTCGAGCAAAGTGTATGATATTTCATTGCAAAATTTCGGAGTTAGTGCCATAATAAAAGTCGTTTGTGCAGACAAAAGCACGTCAAGCTTGACACATCGGACTCTGTACCTTTTATTTCAATAGCCGTAGGAGCCTAAGTCGCGCTGCGAGTGTCAAGCTTGAGCTGCTCTTGACTGAAACTTGTCATGAGTAGAACTTAAATTTTTAAGTAATCGTTTTAAGTCCTTATAAATTATGATGTAATTATTTCTTGTTTGTGTGGTGGGGCTTCGCAGACCAGTTGCTAAAGCAATGTGACTGTGGAGCTCCATCTCAGGACATAGCGCTCTTGCTCTCTTGTCCACTGTGCCCCTCCACCAGCACTGGCGAGGATCTGCACGAGGTGTCGGATAAAGCCGTAGAAGTGGCAAGGTTTTGGGAGGAAAGTATTTCATCCAGTATTTGTACATTGACACAAAGAAGAAGAAGATTTCATGTTTACTTTGTTTACTTATGCCAGCTCAGCGACCCGAATAGAATGTAGAAATTCCGCTAGATGTGTCATAGGTAACCTAAGACGTTGCGAGAGTAATATAAGGGTCCTAATGAAATAGTGAACATAATTTTAAGATGATTAGATTCGATTAGATTAATTTATTTCACCGTACAAATTTAATAATTACATTAAATTATATCATGCCAGAGGATAAGGTGATCGCCTAGAGATAATATAAAAAGATGCTGCTGCCCGTCCTCTGCGCTCTAGTTCATAAACCCTTATTGTTAGATTCAGATTTCAGATAATTTTATTCAATGTACATTATACAGAATCTTTATTGAATGACAAGCAGAATACAATGCACATAGAGCGAGTCTACACTGTTTCGGATCGTGCTATGGCAGCGTAAAAGAAACGGCAAGAAACCACAGCGGCATGGCTCTTCACGACACCCACGGGTAGAGATGGGTGGGTACTATTCTTTGACGGCACCACACGTATGACATAGGACAGTAGTGATAAAAAAACTACCCTGGATTTATATCCATATTAATTAATATTAACATAATGTCGCGTACCATCAGGTTAATGAACAGGCTGAGATGTCAAGTTGAAAGTAAGTTAAAACAAAATACATGAAACATTTTTACAAGACAAAGTGTTACAGGCATTCGACAGAAACAATCAAACCGACGTAATCCCCTTTAGGTGACTTAATCATTTTCATACTAACTACATGATGGTTTTCTTCGTGCTGATTTGCAGCGCCATCCAGTGGACATTACAAAAGATGGTTGAAAACACCATTTGTTGCTTTTGACTTTTCAATTACAGTAACCAAGAGCTCTGTCAGCTTATTCCACCATCCGCCTTCTACCATCGATAGTCCAGACGCTCCACAAGATATCCCCCACACTTGGTTGATATTAGACACATTCTAGTTAGAGGTCCCAATCATCTTACTTTTTTGATAATCAGCCGATTCACCCTGCATTATCTTTCACAAACTGATTTTGTTATGTTAGAGTGTTATCCGGGATTCGAATTCCGAACCTCCATTAACCACGGAAGATGTTAATGATAATCAGCTTTGTAATTATTAACTTGCAATTGTAATCCTATCGCTGTATCAGTGGATGTACCTTTACGCTTCCCGCTTTCCCGCACGAACAGAATATTAGAAGTGTTGTTGTTTGAAAGGAATTACGGAAGGGATAATTTTGAAGTAACTTGACGGAAAGTCAAGCCGCAATTACACCATCCTAAATTCTGAGACTAACTCGGCATACATTTCTGAGAGGCTTGGTTTGTTAGTTCCAATATCCTTACTTCGACTAGCAATGTATGCCGAATTAGTTTCTGAATTAAGGAAGGTGTGATAGCGCTTTAATCCTTTATTCACGTCCTATCCGAGAACAAGCAGTACTATACCTTTCGCCCCCACAAAGCCCAAAACACAATTAACAGCTAATAATCTAGTCTTCATCATTAAACGAGCATCTAAACTGGAAAAATAAATTTTGAGAAAATTACAATCTCAGACGGAATTCTGCATGTTATGTACCTAGCAATAAAAATAGATTACATGTGGAGGGATGGGGGGATAATCACCACGCTTGTCAGCGTTACGGCTGGCACCATGGACCGCGGTTGTTGGTGACCGCAGAATGTAAGATGTTAAGATACACCGAAGGATGCTGCTACCCATCCTCTGATTTATTAACCCTTAATCGCCTCTTATTACACCCACGGGCAGATATTTTACTCTACAATGGTGAAAATTAACAAACACCCACAAATGGTGAGTAAAATTAGCATACAATTTGAAACTAAAAATTTTAAGTGCTTCAAATTAAAAAAAAAACCGGCCATGTGCGAGTCGGACTCGCGCACTGAGGGTTCCGTACCACCACATAATCATAATTGTATTAGTTAAAATTTCAGTAAGTTAATGTGCTAGATTTTTTGAGTCCGACACACGCTTGACCAAATTTTATTATTTTTTGCGTTATTTTATAGCTTATGCACTATAAACATAGGTAACAATTTTTAAGTTTGTTAGTGTTTCCGTTTTTAAAATAGAACTAAAACAAAAATCGTCTCCGCGACCATTCAACTTGACCCCTCACTTATATGAATGTTCTTGAAACGGGAGCTCACCTCAATTGGTTTCCATTAGTTGTGAGAAAAGTTGTAATATTTAATGATTTAAGACTTTTCCCTTTATTTGTACTTTGAGACCTAGCTTCTTGCCAAATTTCATAATTTTAGATCAACGGGAAGTACCCTGTAGGTTTTGCATTTTTGCAGAAATGTATGGAGATGAGGACATAAAAAGCCATATCTTTTGATTGCGTCATTGAAAAAAATTTAAACTTTCAGATCTTGTGTGGTTCATGGACTCCAATATATATTATCAATTTCAACCTGATACCTTTACCCGTTCGTGAGATAAAGGGTCTTGACAGACAGACAGACAGACAGACGGACAACAAAGTGATCCTATAAGGGTTCCGTTTTTTTCTTTTGAGGTATGGAACCCTAAAAAAAGTGTAAAAAGGAAATTACCGACTGAAGGAAGTGAATCTAAACTTTTCCTGAAGAAGTAGAACTACATCAAAAATCATGATAGGTATTAAACGAGAAATCACTCACAAATCTTATTTCTACGGTGTTTCTACGTATCTTTCTTGTATCCAATCTTCTTTGTTACGTTCTGTGTAGAAAAAAAGCCTTTTAGATAGCCCATTCACTAACCTGAGTAGCATTCGGCAGCGAGAGACGAAACATTGCGAAAGAAGGTTAAATCCATATAAATATAAGAGTAATAGAAGGAAGATTTCAAATCACGTTTGATGATTTGACATTTCATCTTGGGATACAATGGCAGATGTCATCCCATAGTAAAATAAATTAGTATTCCTTCTATTCCGAGCGGAACAAGGAGTCCGAATTCTTTGGTTAAATCTTTACCGTTTAAAATCAATTTATTTATCTCCTCTAGTTGCCGAACGCTACGCAGGACCGTGTACTTGAAGATAATAAAAGTGCCACCAGAACAGACCAACAATAAAGATGCTTTGTTATTAGATAGTATAATTTATGAGCTATCCCAACTCTCGTCTAACTCGAGCCTTATTGGAAAGGTAGGTATGTTGGTAGGTAAGCAGGTGCATAGGCAATCAGAGGATCTATTATGGAGCAATTGGCTGTATTACGGTCCCAAATGAGCTGTTATCCAACCACTATAAGCCATTAGTCAAAGCTTTGATGCTCAGAATATTGATATCCACAAACACAACAGAGGAACGAATTTAATAACGGTTCGTATTTAAACCGTGAAACTGTAAAATTTTCCTCAAGGAATTTGTTCTTGGACGAAATAACCTCGAAAAAAAAAATGCCTTTGCATACAATATGCCCGGGAGCACTTTTGTATCTGAAGTCAAACAATTTCGTGTATTTTCTCTTTTTAGGGTTCCGTACCTCAAAAGAAAAAAACGGAACCCTTATAGGATCACTTTGTTGTCCGTCTGTCTGTCTGTCTGTCTGTCAAGACCCTTTATCTCACGAACGGGTAAAGGTGTCAGGTTGAAATTAATCATATATTAGGATCCATGAACCACACAAGATCTGAAAATTAAAATTTTTTACAATGACGCAATGAAAAGATATGACATTTTATGTCCTCATCTCCATACATTTATTCAAAAATGCAAAACCTACAGGGTACTTCCCGTTGACCTAAAATTATGAAATTTGGCAAGAAGCTAGGTCTCACAGTACAAATAATGGGAAAACTCTGAAATCATTAAATATTACAACTTTTCTCACAACTAATGGTAACCAATTGTGGTGAGCTGCCGTTTCAAGAACTTTCATATAAGAGAGGGGTCAAGTTGAATGGACGCTTAGGCGATTTTCATTTCATTTCATTTCATTTCATTTCATTTCATTTCATTTCATTTCATTTCATTTCATTTCATTTCATTTCATTTCATTTCATTTCATTTCATTTCATTTCATTTCATTTCATTTCATTTCATTTCATTTCATTTCATTTCATTTCATTTCATTTCATTTCATTTCATTTCATTTCATTTCATTTCATTTCATTTCATTTCATTTCATTTCATTTCATTTCATTTCATTTCATTTCATTTCATTTCATTTCATTTCATTTCATTTCATTTCATTTCATTTCATTTCATTTCATTTCATTTCATTTCATTTCATTTCATTTCATTTCATTTCATTTCATTTCATTTCATTTCATTTCATTTCATTTCATTTCATTTCATTTCATTTCATTTCATTTCATTTCATTTCATTTCATTTCATTTCATTTCATTTCATTTCATTTCATTTCATTTCATTTCATTTCATTTCATTTCATTTCATTTCATTTCATTTCATTTCATTTCATTTCATTTCATTTCATTTCATTTCATTTCATTTCATTTCATTTCATTTCATTTCATTTCATTTCATTTCATTTCATTTCATTTCATTTCATTTCATTTCATTTCATTTCATTTCATTTCATTTCATTTCATTTCATTTCATTTCATTTCATTTCATTTCATTTCATTTCATTTCATTTCATTTCATTTCATTTCATTTCATTTCATTTCATTTCATTTCATTTCATTTCATTTCATTTCATTTCATTTCATTTCATTTCATTTCATTTCATTTCATTTCATTTCATTTCATTTCATTTCATTTCATTTCATTTCATTTCATTTCATTTCATTTCATTTCATTTCATTTCATTTCATTTCATTTCATTTCATTTCATTTCATTTCATTTCATTTCATTTCATTTCATTTCATTTCATTTCATTTCATTTCATTTCATTTCATTTCATTTCATTTCATTTCATTTCATTTCATTTCATTTCATTTCATTTCATTTCATTTCATTTCATTTCATTTCATTTCATTTCATTTCATTTCATTTCATTTCATTTCATTTCATTTCATTTCATTTCATTTCATTTCATTTCATTTCATTTCATTTCATTTCATTTCATTTCATTTCATTTCATTTCATTTCATTTCATTTCATTTCATTTCATTTCATTTCATCTCATTCATGTCTTTACCTAATCGAACTACTTACTAACTTTGTAAAAAATCCAGAACGTTTTGAAGACGAAGAGGAGCGTATTTCTAGGCATGCTACCCGTACGAAAGACCTATCATTTACTTTAATACCTAAATTTAGAGTAGTTTGCCACAGTGTCCGACATCAAACGGTACGACTCTTTAACAAGCTTACGTTGCACCTAAAAACTATAACAAATATAGATATGTTTAAAAAAGAATTGAAAATATTTTGGACGGAAAAATGCTGCTACATGATTGACGAGTATATGAAAGACAGGTATTAGTTTATATTAATAATTTTAAATTTTAATTTTACCAACTTGACATTCTCATCTGTAAAATTTATCTATTAGTTTAAAAATGTAATTGTACTTGCGTTAAATTAGTTGTAAGCTTTTTCTAATACAATGTTAAAATTGTTTTAAGAAATAAAGAATTGAATTGAACGATTGCTCAACTTTATTGCATAAGAAAGAATATATAATTACTTATTATTATTATTGTAAAGGGGACCCAATTTTTTATTGTCGTTACTAGGTCGAATTCCAAAACAGATTTTGTATATTTTACGTCTCTTAGTTTTCAAGTTATGAAGAGAAATGACAAAAAAAATATTATGAAATATTAAAATCACCCTTCCAAATAAAAAGAACGACGCCGTCATTGCATTTACAAAGATAATAGATTCAGATAATTTTATTCAATGTAGATTCTTTACAGAATACTTATTGAATGTCATGCAGAATACAATGCAAATAGAGCGAGTCTACGCCGTTTCGTATCGTGCTGTGGCAGCGTAAAAGAAACGGCAAGAAACCACTGCAGCACGGCCTACTTTAAGAGCCGGCTTTTTACAATGTGTTTCTTGTGTTTCGCTGGAATATCAGAGCACCATACCTCTTTGTCATTCATATAGTCATCCAATCTATAGTAAGCTTTTTTACATAACGTTTGCTTTACACATTCTTTAAACTTAACATAAATAGGATTATGCAATTTGTTGTGATGAATTATTTCTTTAATCGTACTTATGAAACCTTCAATTCTAAGTTACTATCTACGAGTATCACTACATATTATAAAAGAAAGTCCCCCGAAACGTTTATCTGTCGTCCGTCATCCATCCATCATGTCTGTCTGTGATCGCTAAACTCAGGAATTATTATATTGATTTCTATCCGGTTTTCACTCATAGATAGATTAATTCAATAGAAAGGTTTAAACCTATAATTCATAAATATTGAGTGCAAATTAACTGAACTGTGATGATATTTGTCGATCGAGTCGGAAAAAAACGTGCCTCTTGAGAGCTTTCTGGGCGTGCGCTGCGTAAATCGTTTCATTTATATGAAAGTTATGTATGAAAGAATTGTTGCTCTCTAAGAGCTCTAAAGAAAAGTCCGAAATAGTGTTTGTCTATCTTTTAAGGTTAACCCACAGTAACCAACTATTTATAGCAAAAAACTAGATTTTCAAAATAAGGTATTTTTGAACGTATTTTTGTATCCGTGCGAAGCCGGGGCGGGCCGCTAGTATAGTATATAATAATATAGTCAGAATCATATTAGCAGTCAGTTAACTCCCAAAAAGTATAGTTCAATAAGTTTGAGGACTTTCTCAGTCGGTTTAGCTCAGTCAAGTAAAGGTCAGCTCCCAACCTAACCACGGAATAAGTTTCATAACCCAAGTTATTTCTCGCCGCAACGTAATCCGAACTTAATTTCGGCCACTTCGTAGTTGTATGACTATATTGCTCGATAAGACCCAGAAACAACTTCCTGCAGTACTAATTTCATCGTTGAACCCTTTATCCGGCCCTGGCTAGTTCAGTAATGTGGACTTAACAGATTGTGGTACAGATTGTGGCTGCGTTCTATTGCTAGTCTACCTAATATTATAGTGATGCCTGACAGTATTGGCCTCGAGTGCGAGATCTTCTGGAAAAGCACTCGTGGCCGAGTGGTAGTCGCTCTTCCATTCCAGTAAAAAAAAAACCGGCCAGGTGCGAGTCGGACTCGCGCCCTAAGGGTTCCGTACCTATCTACCATACGATATACTAAAAGCTTTTGCTCTTTGATTGAGCTCAACTTAATTGGTTACTATTAGTTGTGAGAAAAATCAAAATATTTAATGATTTTAGACTTTTTCCTTTATTTGTACTGTGAGACCTAGCTTCTTGCCAAATTTCATAATTTAGGTCAACGGGAAATACCCAACCCTTACATACCCGCGGGTGTCGTAAAAGGCGACTAAGGGTTATAAATTTGAGGGTGGGCAGCAGCATCCTCCTATGTATCTAACATCTTACTTACTGCGGTCACCTACAACCGCGGTCCATGATACCAGCCGTAACGCTAACAAGCGAGGTGACTATGGTACTCCCCCTCTACATTTTTCCAGCATACGCTAGAATTCTAGAGGGAGCTCCCTGTCCTGTAGTGGACGTTTCATGGGATGTTATGATGAACCCTAATTATGGTATTTGCGTACAATATTAGTTATTAAGAAATAACTAATATTGTACGCAAATACCTTCAAAATTGGTATTTGGGCAAGCGAAGGATTCTAGCGAGCAAGAGAGAATTTTGAGCCTAGTGAGGGTTTCAAGGTATAAGACGCCAAATAACTTTGGTGCGAAACACCATTTTTTTTCAATTTTTCGGATAGCTGCTGAATAGAAAATACTAAAAAAAAAATGTCATAGTATTTTCTAATAAAAATCAATTTTTTTGTTTATTCCAACGGTTACAAACACATTTTGATAGCCAGGTCAAAAGCAATCGGCTAAAGCTGCTGAAAAAAACAAGTTTGTAAAACAATGTTATTCTTTTCGTCAAATATATTCTGGTTTTAGTGTAATAGCTACAAAATGTGTTGGTAAGATAAATGGATACTAGGAGAATAACGTACCAGATCTCCTGTATTATGACTGTGAGATATAGTGACGCCGTGCAGAATTGGCCTCGCGTACTAGATCTCCTGTAATTGGGTTCGTATGCGTCTCCTGAGGGTATTTAGTTAGGACACTGGTCCACAGGCTGTTAGCTGAGCGAGCACTTGATTAGGTAAAAGGTGGAGCGCGATATATCTTGCGGTATGTGTACTTGTGTTCAAATTGCGACTTGACTATATCTACAGCGAGTAACGGAAAGGTCTAATACTAAAGGGTGTGAATCTGCTCATAAAACTGAACAACTTTTCCCAAGGAACATAGGTCATAGCACCAAATAAATTTTTGACCTCCTATAGAAACTGCATTATGCTGATAGCGCATTTTGTATGGGAGGTCAAATTTAGTTTTTCGTATTTCGATTCTTGTTCCTGAGGAAAAGTTGTTCAGTTTGATGGGCAGATTCACACCCTTCAGTATTATCACATCTTTCCGTTACACGTTGTATAATAAGGCTGTTAATAATTGTCGTTCGATATTATTAATTTCGACATAAAATAAATTCCCTTCGGCCGGCTACGAAACCAATGCTACGTAACCAGTTTCGTGTGAAGAATTTTTTTTCTTCCTACGAAACTAGTTACCTACAAAGAAATGTATTTCTTTCAACGAAACTAGTTTCGTAGCAAGAAAAAAAAATATCTCCTGGCCCCTGCGTTTTCAGCAGTTTTCGACGGAATAACGAGATAAAAGTAGACTAAGTTCTTCCCGGGCCTTCAGCTCCTGCACCATTGCGATTAACCATTGTTTGGCAAGGGACCGATATTGGGCAAATCTACTGCTGGGTAAATGACCGATATTGGGAAAATGACCACCATGAAAATGTCCCCTACTGGGCAAATGACCACTGCTGGGATAATTACCACTGCTGGGCAATGTCGATTGCTGGGAAAATGTCCATTATAGGGCAAATGTCTACTGCTGGGCAAATATTCACTGCTGGACAATCACCACTATTTGCCAAATGTCCTGTGGTAACATTTACTAATCTGTGGTAATTTTCCCAACAATGATCATTCGCCCAACAATGGAAATTTAGTGGACGTTTGCCCAGCTGTGGTTGTTTGCCCAGCAGAGGTCATTTACCCAGCAGTGGATGTTTGCCCAGCTGTGGACAATTTCCCAGCAGTGGTCTTTTGCGCAACATTCCTTTGTAACAGTCCAACATTGGACATTTCTGTGCACCAGCCCTGTAGTCAACTATTGGAAGCACAGACACGTTACTGGCTACGTAGTTTATTGGTTTCGTAGACGGTCGTGCATAACTAATTTCGTAGAAAGAAAAAAATTTCTTCACACAAAACTGGTTACGTAGCATTGGTTTCGTAGGCGGCTGAAGGGAATAAATTAACGTCGACTTCATACTCAAAATTACCGTGTGGTGGCGACAAAAATAGTACCAACCCATATCTACCCGTGGGTGTCGTAAGAGGCGACTACAGGATTATAAACTGGAGGATGGGTAGCAGTGTCTTTCTGTGTACTTACATACTGCGGTCACCTGCGTTTGCCCCTTGTGATACTGAGAAAGAATAGTACCAATCCATTTCAACCCGTGGGTGTCGTAAGAGGTGACTAAGGGCTTACGAATCGGAGGATGGGCAGCAGCATCTTTCTGTGTATAATACAATCTTAAATACTGCGGTCACGAGCAATAGCGGTCGCCAACCGCAACGCCGTGACTATGGTAAGTCCCCTCCTAAGTACCTCGCTTTTTTTCTGGAGTTCTGGAAAGAGCTCTCTGTCCTGTAGTGGACGTTTCATGGAATGTTATGACTGCGGTCACCAACGACCGCGATACGTGGTGCCAGCCGCAACTCTAATAAGCGTAGTGACTTTGGTACTTCCTTTCCACATCAAAGAGATAAGCTCGCCATTGTAAACGTCATCTATAACATTTTATAATTGTTTTGCTAAGCACAATAAAGAATACTGTTCCAGCTAAAGCTGGAGTTCTGGAGGCAGCTCTCTGTTCTGCAGTGGAAATTTCATGGGATGTTAAGGTTATGATGCAGACTCAAAATGAAATGAGGACGCCGACCATGTGAAATTGAATTCAACAAAGCACACGTGAGAGCGTAAGAGTTATCGCCCACTAACTTAGGCCCGCGGCGCCGCATGCCATCGGTTTTCCTGGACAATTAAACGCACAGTCCAAACCAAACCAACGTTTTTCAAGCCTTTGAATTGGTCTTTATGCCTAGTGAAATACGGATCAAAATAGATGAGTTCCATGTCAAAAGATAGCGCAATATTTAGGCTTTAAATTGTTTAGTTGCAACTGTAAATCTAGCTCGGTTCGGAACACTAAACTCTGGTGGGAGAGGAAAACGTTGGGTCAAATAAAACGTTGGCGGAAAAACACCACAATTTATGGAACCTTTTATTTTTTTTCAAATATTTGATACCTAATTAGGCAGAAACGAAGACGCTGTGCTCGTAGCTGAAAATATGGCTAATTTTATTTCATTGCTTTGGCGGACAAATTAAGGAAAATTAAATAAAAATAATTGATAACAACATAAAATAACAAATAAATGGATCATAAAACGTCCACTACAGGACAGGGAGCTCCCTCCAGAGCTGAAACAAAAACGCGTGGTACTATGGACGGCTTTATCATAGTCACCACGCTTGTATAAGCGTGGCGGCTGGCGACCGCTGTTGTTGGTGACCGCAGTATGTAAGATGGTGCGATAAACAGTAAGATGCTGCGGTCCATCCTCCGGTTCATAATTTCTTAGTCGCCTCTTACGACACCCACGGGTAGAGATGGGTTAGTACTATTGTTTGCCGGCACCACACGTGTTACTATTATATAACTGGATTTAAACGTATAAACACGTAGTTTCCAAGTTACTACAATACAGTATATAATAGTCATAGCCAAGAGAGCGAACGTTGCAGATTTTAATTTTTTTGGTTGTGCCTTAAAATTTTGGGTAACACCATTGAGTTTCCTGTCCTGTTCCTTGACGGTTCCAAAAGAAGAATGGTAGAGCACGTATGTCGGTCAGCAGTACGAAAAATATATAGACATGTTTTGTAGCGCCCTTCTTGAACCATTATCATAATATGTTTGCGAGGACACAGAGTTTTATGGGAAGACACTGTGAAAAGGGTTTGTAGATTTTGGTTCAGATTTTAAACTGTATGACGAAGCATCACTGGAGAACGGCTCGACCGATTATTGGCTTATTGTTATGGCCAATGTATGGAAAGAATAAAAACTGGCCAAGTGCGAATTGGACTCACGCACTAAGGGTTCCGTGCCTGTCGACCATCGATAACTCACTACACTTTGCCCTTTGATTTTAAAAACTGCGAGTTCACTAAGGGGTCTGGTTTAAGTGGACGCAGGATTTCCAATTTTAAATTTTAATAGTTCCTGGTTTTGCGCTCGTTGAATGTTGACCCGGTGTGCTTATGAAGTAGCCGTATCCACAGTTACGGTGTACTAGGTTATTTTTTTGGACGTGATATGCGTATGCCCACCTTATAACAGAGGTCAAAAGCAACAACTTTTGTTCTACGACTTTGCTAACAACGCACAAAAAAAATCGACTTCTCATACAAAATGGGTCGGTCACGTGACCACTATAGCATGGCAAGTCGAAAGCAACAACTTTGTTCTACGACTTTGCTAACAACGCACGAAAAATTTTTGACTTCTCATACAAAATGGGTCGGTCACGTGACCACTATAGCATGGCAAGTCGAAAGCAACAACTTTTGTTCTACGACTTTGCTAACAACGCACGAAAAATTTTCTATTTTCCATACAAAATGGGTCGGTCACGTGACCACTTTAGAATAGGAAGTCGAAAATTTTTTGTGCGTTGTTAGCAAAGTCGTAAAACAAAAGTTGTTACTTTTGATCTCTGTAATAAGGTGGGAATACGCATATCAGGTCCAAAAAAGTAACCTTGTGTAGCTAGGGCGATAATAAAAAATAGTGTAAATATTTGTTGTGAAGCTTGAGATTATTCAACTCAATGGCGCGACTGGTGTTGTGGTCGCTACAACGTGCCAATACGCGCGCCCTTCGGATCGTGTGGTGTTTGAAGGATTTACACGGATAGGACGGTTTGTCTGTTGTATTACCAATAAACAAAAAACCGACCAAGTGCCAATCGGACTCGTGAACCGAGGGTTTCGTACCACTAAAGTAAAAATACCGTCTTATAAGGACGCGCAGAAGTGGATTAAATGCGCAAGACTCTAACTCGCACAAGACCATAATTTATTATTAGTTGTTATATTATAGCATCACTTTGAACATATACATTTTTACGCTTGTAAGTGTTCCCGTTTTACGATAGGAACCGGCCAAGTGCGTGTCAAACACTATTTCTAACTATTATTTTTAGTTTTTCTTACTTGTAAAATCTACTAGGATGTGATAGTTTTCCTTTTAAATTAATTATATACAAGTTTATTTTTTTGGACCTGATTTGCGTACGCCCACGTTATTACAGCAGTCAAAAGCAACAACTTTTGTTCTAGGACTTTTCTAACAACGCACGAAAAATTTTCAACTTCCCATACAAAATGGGTCGGTCACGTAACCACTTTAGTATGGAGAGTCGAAAATTTTTTGTGCGTTGTTGGCAAAGTCGTTGAAAAAAAGTTGTTGCTTCTGACCTCACTAATAAGTGGGCAAACGGATATCAGGTGCAAAAAAATAACCTTGTATACTACCACTGTAATTTTTTTCACATTTCATGCCCCCCCTGGCGTCCTGGCCATAACCACCGTTTAGCTGAATTTATAGCGGTTATAAGTTCAAAAATTATTCTTTGAATAGTCATAACATTTTTATAAGACCATTTAACGTGTAGGGTAGGTACACTAATTTTTTTTTTTTTTTTATGATTTTTTTTAGAGAAGTAACAGAAAAAAAAACGGTCAAGTGCGAGTCGGACTCACGCGCCGAGGGTTCCGATATACCTATAATATTTTTGGAAGCAATAAAGTCCACTTTGAGGACCGCAAAACTAAATTTGTTTGAAAGGTTTTTTGCAGATTTCTAAAAAACTGTACAACTTAGAAAGGTCGTTTATTTTAGCTGTAATATTTACATAAACTCCACCCGGACCGCCGCAAGGTGTTGACGTGCCCGGCGTACTGTGTGTCTTTATTTAATCCAAATAAATATAATACTACATTTTAAAGTTTAAAGTTTTGTGCGTCTGCGTTACTCGCCTTTACCTATAACTACATCGGATTCCGTTAAATTGGTGTTTTATAGCAGAAAATATGAACAACTCGGACCCGCATAACATGTCGATCTCTGGAGAAGTGGGTAGTGCAAACGAATCTTCCCCGGACTATGTTAATACTCACCGTCCAGGCAGAATCCAACCGCAACCTTCTATCGACAATCATTTTGAAGAATTCAGAGTAGAAATGAGAAAGTTAATGATGCATTTTACAAATACCCAAGCCGCTGAACTCCAGACACTTAACTCGACCTTGAAGGAATTACAAGATAAAACTGAAAATATCCAGACGTCTATTGATTTGTTAACCTCACAGAACAAAGAATTCGAGAAAAATTTGATCGATTGGAAAAATACGTAAAAGAGGACAGGGACTATCTTATATTTCTGGAGAATAAATTAGAAGACATGCAAGTGAGTATCCGTAAGACCAACTTCGAGATTAAAAATGTGCCTAAAAAAGATCGCGAGTCTAAGCAAGATCTTGTTGACATGGTAATGTGTCTTTCTAATAACCTAGACTGCAAGATTAATAAATCCGACATCAAAGATATATACAGGGTGCGTGGAAAGAAACCTGATCAACGGAGCACGCCCATTGTAGTGGAAACTAATTCTGCTTTACTGAAATTTGATATACTTAAAAGTGCGAAGTCTTTTAACATCAAACACAAATCCAAACTGTGTGCTAAACATTTGGGTTTTACTACGAACGAGGACACCCCCGTTTACATCTCGGAACACCTCACTGCCAAAGGTTCCCGTCTCCACTTCCTGGCACGTGATCTTGTTAAATCAAAGGATTTCAAATTTTGTTGGACCTCGTACGGCAAGATTTATGTACGCAAAAATGATCAATCTCCGATCATATTGATAAAGAGTGAAGATCAAGTACAACGCCTACTACTAGAAGAATGACTAACCTGGAGTGATTTACACTATAAACTAGCGAAATATTTTAACCTACACGTCTTGCTACTGTTGGTTTTGCTATTTGTTATGATTATAAACACAAACATATCTCAATTCATCTACAAATACTACTATACTGCCAAACACTCACTTCTACACAAACCACATTCTTATATATTTACACAAACAACTACAAACTTAACGACATTTCTCCGTCCTATCATACATATTATACATAATTTTTCACTAATAAACAAACGCTACGCACATCGATACATCAAACCTAATTCATTGCAAGCGAATGCAGTCTGTGGCCAGAACCGGTTTCCGTCGCAGCCGCTGTCGGTATACAAACTGTACTACGCTATCACAACATCGACTTGTTTACCTATCGTAAGTAAAATCAATGAGTGACACACTTCGTTCTTTGCATGAGATAGATAATATTGAGATTGCGCGCGTTTTTGAATGCGACAGCGCCGAGGAACTTATGAAACAAGTAAATATAACTAAAAGTGACTTCACAATAATTTCACAGAATATAAGGAGCATTTACTGTAATTTTGACGATTTTATAATCTTGTTATCTAGATTCACATTTAACATGGATGCCATTGTACTTACGGAATGTAGACTTAACCCTAACAAACCTTTACCACAACTCGAAAATTACGATTCGTACTTTACTACATGTCAGTTGAACCAAAACGATGGGGTAGTTCTATATGTTAAAAGCACTCTGAAACATAAAGTAAACGAAATAAAACTATCGCAAGCGTCTTGTCTTCAACTGGACATTTTGAATAGTACGGTTTTGTGTATTTACCGATCTCCGTCAAATACAAACGCAGATAGTTTTGTAGAATCTCTCGGTACCTACTTAGAAACTATAAATACAAGTAAAAGTATTATAATTACGGGAGACATCAATATTAATATTCGACTTAAACAACTAGAGCCTACATACGAACAAAAAAACAGAATAAATTATCTAAATATGTTATCGAATTTTGGTATTTTAGCTGGCCACACACAACCTACCAGGGAAAAAAATTGCTTGGATCACTTTTTGCTTAAATTTAATAACACTCGGTTTTCAGCTGATATTGGCGTTATTCATACGACTATAACTGATCACTATACAACTTTTCTTTCTCTGTCTAAAATAAAAAATCGACCTCTAATAAAGAAAACAAAAATTACAATATGTTTTGATGACGCCCTGAAATATTTGCAAAATAAAAATTTGTCTGAACTGATGTTTTGCAGCGACCCTAACGTTGTTACTGACCGCTTGGTACACACTTTAATTGACTCTATAAAAGAAAATACTAAACTTGCTTCGATACCTAGTAAAAAACGTATCATTAAAC
This sequence comes from Athrips mouffetella, assembly GCA_947532105.1. Lineage (NCBI taxonomy): Eukaryota > Metazoa > Arthropoda > Insecta > Lepidoptera > Gelechiidae > Athrips > Athrips mouffetella. Next base: position 572,964 of record OX383968.1, on the reverse strand, counting down.
CGTGGATTTCTCAAGGTATTTTACGTTGTATACGAAATCGTAACAAGTTACAAAAACAATTACGGAGCGACCCTGATAACGAGATATTAAAAATTACTTATAAGCGTTACAGAAACTACTGTAATTACCTCATAAAAAAGCTTAAAAGAAAATATGAAAGAGAATTACTAGCTCAATCTGTCAAAAACAATAAACTGCTATGGCAAAATATAAAAACACTCACTTATACAAAAAAATCAAATAAACTAAATACAGAATTACTAAACATAAAATCCAACCCAATTAATTCAGCTAACTTCATTAATAATTATTTTGCAAATATTGGTAAACAGCTAGCCCTGCAAATTCCTTCTGATCCAGCGATTAAAGCAAATTACTTTCTTGACAATCTTCCCGCACAGCCTAACTCGTTCGTTTTATTACCCGCTGATCATGATGAAGTTAATAGTATTTTATTAAACCTTAAATCAAGTAGTGCTCCAGGATGGGACAATATTTCTACAAGCTTTCTAAAATCTGTCTCTAAAGAGGTAGTCCCCATCATAACTCATCTAGCGAATCTCTGCTTTGATCAAGGCATTTTTCCAAATTCCTTAAAGCAATCCATTATCACACCCGTGTATAAGAATGGGGACAGAGACGATGTCAGTAACTACAGGCCAATTTCAGTCCTTCCTGTTATAGCAAAGATCCTGGAAAAACTACTAAATAAGAGACTGCTTAACTATTTAAACAAGTTCCATCTATTATCACCTTCCCAGTACGGATTCAGGCATGGAAAATCAACTGAAGATGCAATTATTGCTCTTAGCTCGTTAGTTGTAGAAAAATTGGACAAAAGTAGAAAGTGTCTAGCAGTCTTCTTAGACCTGAAAAAGGCTTTTGACACCGTTTCTCTTTCCATCCTTATACACAAACTAGATAAGAAAGGAATAAGAGGAAACCCACTTTCTCTTTTTATAAGCTATCTCAGTGATAGAAAACAACGAGTTAAGCTGAATGAATTTACTAGTGAAGACGCAGATGTATCATTCGGTGTCCCACAGGGAAGTGTATTAGGGCCCACGCTTTTTCTGATCTATATAAATGATCTCTGCGATTCGAACATCCTAAACGCAAAAATATTTTCATACGCCGATGATACAGCTGTCGTCTTCACAGGCGATACATGGGAAGAAGTCAAAACTAGTGCTGAACTAGGTATGGCTCAGATTGATAAGTGGTTGAAAGGTAACCTACTAACATTAAACACCTCTAAAACTAACTATATCTGTTTTAGCATCACAAGCAGAAATCAGCCTAAAAACGACATGAGCTTGAGAATACATTCTTGCAAGCCCACTATTATTGGCAACTGTAACTGTCCAACTATCCAAAAAGTTACAAAAACTAAATATCTAGGAGTCATGCTTGATGAGAATCTTACTTGGTATCCCCACCTTGAACACGTCATCAATAGGCTTAGAAAACTTGTTTGGATTTTCAAGACACTGCGACACATTGTGCCAGGGAATGTCAAGCAAACGTATTCAAGAAACATATTGAATGAAATTTACATATCCCTTGTACAATCTGTCTTAATATACTGCATCGCTGTATGGGGTGGTGCGGCGAAAACACGTTTTCTTGACCTTGAACGTGCTCAACGAGCATTGATAAAGGTGATGTACTTCAAAAAGAGAAGATTTCCAACTGAAAGCCTTTATCAGATCAGCGATTTTATTTCTGTTAGGAAACTGTATGTAATCCAAATAATTTTTAAAAAACACAAATCCTTACCTTATGTTACCGACTGTGGGAATACCAGAAGAAAATACAGAGTAGTTCAGGTCCCATGCGCCAATACTACATTCGCAAGCATACAGTATAATAAAAGATCGGCATACTTATACAATAAAATCAATAAAGAAATTAATATCTACTCGAAGCAATACCATGAATGTAGATCGTTTCTTACAAAATGGCTTAAAAGTAAAACCTACAACGAAACGGAGACTTTATTATTATATACATAATACCTACAGGTTAACACCACTCACAGACACTCACACACACTTACACACTCACACTATACAGACTAACACACACACTCACACTATACAGACTCACACACCCACACACACTTTTACGTAATACATTCTACTGACACACAGATACTTGGGCACTCGCCAACATATTCATTTGAAGGAAGAGCGGAGCCTCCTGACACAGGCAACCTGATTGCTTAATAGGAAGTTCCATCCTCGAGTTTTGTACCACATTGTATAAAAATATTAATAAAACATTTTGTATTTTGTTTGCATTTTTGTAAACTTCTATCGACTATAATTAATTCAAAATTTTAGTTTCACAATCTTCGGAGATAAGGCGTAATGGTATTTTTTTTTGACGTTTTTCATCATAACTGAAAAAATTAGAGTTGTAAAAAAATACAAAAATATATTTTATAATGTACAAGTAAAGCCATTTCATATGATACCCCATTCACCCACCTAGTAAAGATTATTTGAAATTTGCCCCCCCCCCCCCCCCTCTTTGGGCCTTCATTACAATAATAATCAATTTTTTTTTTTATTATTTCATGTTCAATTAAGTTGGGCAAATATATTCTAAAACTATTCCAAATTTTAAGTCGATCGCATAAGTGGTTGCTGAGATATACATGTGTGACAGACGGACATACAGACAGACAGAGTCACACCATAAGGGTTCCTTTTTTTTCATTTTGGTATCGGAACCCTAAAAACTCTTAATGGAAGTGTTAGATCTTTACGCAATCATTGGATTTGCGCAAGGTGTAAGCAACGCAAAGTGTAAGCAGTTGACCCCAACATAAATTTCTCAGTCAGATTTTATTTGACAGGATGATAAAGAATCATGAATTAAATGTAAATACAAAACATCCAAAAAAAAATTACAAAAAAAAATTTCATACATTTTTAGTAATTTTTGTATGGAAAAATTAAAAGTACCGATGTTTTTTTTTTATAGAAGGTTTGTCTCATGTAGTGTATGTAACACACCAGCAAAGTTTCATCGACTGAGGATTTAATGCGGGGGACTTCATACAACGGTCCGCTTCGTTGCCTATACTTAACGACGCACAGTCAGCGAAACGCCACACTTTGATTTTGAGCGGGTCTCTGGTTCCATACTTGTTGTAGAGTAGACTGGTTCAGCTTATACTGGTTTTGTTAGCACTGTACCTACTAAAGCTACATAAACCTACTTGTGTTAATGAGATCCGAAGAACGCTTAAAATTCGAGTTCCGACAATTTGCAAGTAATTACTCCACAACGAGGGGCCTAAACAAATTGGGGAGCAGGTGATAGATAATTGACAATTATTTGTATAGCTTCGTATCGCACATTCATTACAAAAATAAAATCGAAAACAGTAAGTATTATTGAATCATAATTTATTACGTTTTTCTTTCAACACAAGTAGTAATAATGAAGGAAGTTCCCAAAACCGGAACTGTATCAAAATTTTAAGTACTGACATCTGTCAAACTTACCTATTAAAAATTATGACCTGCAAAGACAAATGAACCCTGTCTTTTTGGTGTTAAGGAAACGTCAAAACGGACTTCTTATGTTGGCCCTACTTTTATTGTAGTCAATACTTTTCCACCGTGTTTCCACCTTATTTTTTTACATTCACACTTGAAGACGATACTGCGAATCGAGCCAAAATTGTATAAATTAAAATTTGTTTTCCACTGTTTTCCATCTTATATACTAGGTTATTTTTTTGGACCTGATTTCCTTTTGCCCACTTATTAGTGAGGTCAAAAGCAACAACAACAAAAGATTTTCGACTCCCCATACTAAAGTGGTCAAGTGACCGACCCATTTTGTATGGGAAGTTTTCGTGCGTAGTTAGAAAAGTCGTAGAATAAAAGTTGTTGCTTTTGACCTCTGTACATAATAACGTGGGCATACGCAAATCAGGTCCAAAAAAATAACCTTGTATAATTTGATTTCTGTTTTCTATTTAAAAATCTTGTGTGGGTGTGTGATTGCATAATTCACTTATATTGTTAAAGTTCTGGAAATATTCTTTTCGTAATTCCCGTTTTTTTGGAATTATTTGCTCGTTGCAAATGAGGGCTTATTAAAATTTGGCGCATGTATAATGGGGACATTTGGATGCTAAACTTTGGGGTAGAGTTGGGTGAAGTGGGAGGAAACGGTCGTCTTGTCATGAATAGACGAAAAAGGAGCATTAACTTCCGCTGAATAAACATTTCCTACAACAGCTCAGATTAACGCCCACAGTTCCTCATCATCATAACATCCCATGATTTGTCCAATACAGGACAGGGAGCTCCCCCCAGAGTTCTAGCTTTTGCTGGAAAAATTTAGAGAAAAGTACCATAGTCACCTCGCTTGTTAGCGTTACGGCTGGCACCATGGACCACAGTTTAAGGTGCCCGCAGTAAGTAAGATGGTATGATACACAGGAGGATGTTGCTGCCCTTTCTCCAGTTTATAACCCTTAGTCGCCTCTGACGACACCCACGGGTATGTAAGGTATGGTACTATTCTTTGCCGGCACCACACGGTACAGTTCCTCAGTGATTTAAAATTAATTTCAATCACCAATTAAATGTTCACCCCCCAAAATTTGCCCACTGCAATGGTGTTACGTATCTGACACCTCGCACAGATCCTCATTAGTACAGGTGAAGGGGTACAATGGGCAAGAGAGCGGTCCATGGTGCCAGCCGTAACGCTAACAAGCGAGGTGACTATGGTACTTCCCCTCTACATTTTTCCAGCAAAAGCTAGAAATCTGGAGTAAACTCCCTGTCCTGTAGTGGACGTTTTCATGGGATGTTATGATGACACGATTAGCAAAACCGTTTAGAACAAACCAAAGGAACCTCGTATTTATTAATTATCATATTATTTTGTTTGTTTACAATCATCTAAACTGTCTATCGCTGTTGCCGGCCTGTTTCGCACCGGCTGAATATTAATGTGACGCCGACGTCGGTTCGATCTCCAGTTACACTTGGAGGCACAGCAGACGGCAGACTTTTTGTTGTGACAGCACGCCAGTGTAATATTGTACTCGTAGGCCGGTACTGCAATTACATTCGATATTATTATAGTCATCGACTTGAGAAAACACTACGCTTCCATGCGCGTATTTATCAAAATCTTTAGTTTGGAAGGAAAACAGCTTGAAGTTGTTCAGTTCAAAGAGTCATTTAGTCGAAAAGGTTGTTCAGATTGATTGATACTTAATTAAAAACGCAGAGCAATTTTGAAAAATTATAAGTTTGAATTTTATTCTGATAAAAACTATAATTTTCGCAATACCGGCCACACTAGCGGACAAAGCCCGTGACTGCCCGTGTCTGCCCGGCTCTCTGAGCCATTAAAGAAGGTATCCCACCTAGAGCCTCCTTTTTTTATTTATGTTAAAAAAGGCAAACGAGCAGACAGCTCACCTGATGGTAAGTGTCCCTGCCGCCCATAGTCGCTTGCAATGCAACACCTGGGGGGTGGTGCTTACGCGTTGCAAGCCTTTGAGAAGTTTATTAACCCGCTTTTGAATGACCCCATGTCGTAACTAAGATCGTTCCACATCCTATATAAATTGATCCTGTACAAACTCTTTGGTTAATAATAACAACACCGTGGCCACTATTTTTATATTGACTTTTTTCACATAGACTTTTCATCAATACTACTAAAACGTATATATAGGTACGTGGTTCCTTACTCAGTGAATACTACAATATACTCTGCTACAGCAGAGACTGTATATTATTTACAATTCAATTTAACTATTTTCAAGAGATCCTCTTCGACAATACTCGTAAGATCCAGATACATTGATTATGGGCTCGGATTACGGGAGACAATGTTTTAAAAAAATGGTTTATAGGCACAATCTAAGGCAAACCAGTATGATATTTGGAAAATTAAAATTATTTGATCACTCAACGAATCTGAAAAACTTTTAGTTCAATTAAACTTTCAGTAAATTAAAAATTATTATAATCTCTATTCAAAAATTGTAAACTTGATTGGACAATTTTTATGGCGATTATTATACGTATAGGGTGAAATAAGGAAAAAATATTCTTTCTTCCCATTAACAAAAAAAAACCGGTCAAGTGCGAGTCGGACTCGCGCGCCGAGGGTTCCGATATACTTATAGTATTTTTGGAAGCAATAAAGTCCATTTTCAGGACCGCAAAACTAAATTTGTTTGTAAAGGTTTTTTGCAGATTTCTGAAAAACTGTGCAACTTAGAAAGATCGTTTTATTTTTGCTGTAAATTTTACATAAACCTCTGTCAACTGTAATTAATTTAGATTTTCCCTTACTCAAACTTCGGAGATAAGGGGGGGGGAATGGTATTTTTTTTGACATTTTTCATCATAACTTGAAAACTAAGAATTTTAAAAAAATACAAAAATATATTTTAAAATGTACAAGTAAAGCCCTTTCATATGATACCCCACTCGACCTAGTAGCGACAATTTGAAATTTGGCCCCCCCTATTTTGGCCCCCTTTACATTAATAATCATACTTTTTTCAAAAAAAATTTCATGTGCAATTAAGTTGGGCAACTGTATTCTAAAACTATTCCAAATTTCAGCTCGATAGCGTAAGTGGTTGCTGAGATATAGAGGTGTGACAGACAGACGGACAGACAGAGCGGCACCATAAGGGTTCCTTTTTTTACCATTTTGGTATCGGAACCCTAAAAAGGGGTCGTAAATGCTACCATCAGAAAACATTGTTAACAATATTTACGGATTATGAAATTTAATCAGATTTTAACCCAGTTTGTGTACTTGAAGGAAGTTGAAATATAATCAGCGGAACAAACAAGAATAATTAAACTTTGTGATCGTCTATAAATAACTGAAGATGAAACAATTTTATTGGAAGATCGCTAAATTGGCCGAGGTTTTAAGGTTTCTTGCGGCCATCTTGAATTCTTTATTATCCTACGAGTCCAAAGCAGTATCAAAATATGGTTAAAAAGTCCGATGTCACTGTTCATTAATAGAAATTTTCGTTCTGCATTCAGATCTGGGGGGTGATCGTGGTAATTTCAACGACATTTCCAAAACAAAAACGTTTGCCTCAAAATTCATGTTAAGTCTTAACTAAGTGTTTTAGGCAAACGTTTTTGTTTTGGTAATATCGTTGAAATTACCACGATCACCCCCCAGAACATAGGTCGAAATGCGAAAGAAATTTCTTCATCGCCCATACAATACAAAATGCGTAATCAGCTAATGCAATTTCTATGGGAAGTAATTTTTTTACATTGTATTTGAACCTATGTCCTATTTTTTAAAAACATAGTGTTTACCCTAACACCTTGTATAAGTAAAAAAAATTGTTTGTATTTTGTTTATTATTTCGTAACAAATTCCAGATTGATTTTTTTTTATTGTCAGTGGGCTTACTCTTGACCTTGATCTAGTCTTGAGGACAGAGATAAGGTGGACGATGGGACGTGCTTGCCCAGAATAAGCCTATTCACTCGCGACTTGAATGGATTCGGGTTATATGAACTCGGGAACACCGACGCAGGCAAAGAATTCCACTCTTTAGCCGTGCGCATAATAAAAGATGTTTCAAAGCGCTTTGTGCGAATGTGTGGAATATCAACCTAATCCCAGTTGTAACCGGCATCGAACTCGGTAACCTCAAGCAATTATTCGTGTTTACGATAATGGAAACCATAACATCTAACATTTCGTACGTACGTATTGTCAACGAAATATTCGTAGATTATTGAACCATCAAGTATTTTAGATAAAAACTTTAGACAAATAAACAACAATTAATAGTGACCCCACTGGACGGGATCGGACAAGATGGGACAGACGTGAGCACGTTAGTTTGAACAAGTGATTATTTGGTATTCCCGGCGGGTAGGACGGGAGATGACATGTCATGTTAACCTGCGAGCGACGACGTGACAGCTCCGGCTAGCAAACAATTTCATCTCTGCCCAAAAGAGGTTCACAAATAAGGCAACGGCGTTAAAGTGTTATCACAAAAGGTATTAATATTAGATTAGTAGCCAAGGGGGCGCCTATAGTTCGAGGGTGCAATTGATGCTTACACCCGAGCTAACTACTCTGCTTTACATCTCGATTGTGAGGTAAGTAGGTCCGTATTACCACCAAATTGTAGGTGACCAATTAACGCTCTAGTAATAAAGCGGTAAGTAATAAAAAAAAACACTTCACTCTTTCAAAACTCAATTACTTTCCGCCCTAGGGCTTTTCTAGCTACATTATTACCCTAGAGCGCTAATTGGTCACCTACAAGCCCCATTTGGGGGTAATAAGGACCTACTTACCGAATATGAGATATGTAAAACGTTTATAACTCTTATAAAAGTGTTGATGGATGGTTGATGGTGTCGATTCTGGCAGACACAAACTTAAACTAAACTAAGTTTGACAGTTATATAAGTGTTGGTGTCTTCATTACCCCCTATAGGCTGAAAAACGACACCAACAATTTTAGAACTGTCTAATTTAGTTTAGTTTTAGTTTTTGTCTGCCAGAATTGACCACAATTTCTTAAAGCTTGAAGCGGTTTCATTACGTCCACCGCGTAGATGCAATCCACCTCTAAGTCAAAGAATATATCATCATCATCATATCAGCCGAAAGACGTCCACTGCTGGACATAGGCCTCCCCTAAGGAACTCCATGACGACCGGTCCTGCGCTGCTCGCATCCAGCGGCTTCCCGCTACCTTGACCAGATCGTCGGTCCACCTTGTGGGGGGCGGTCCACCTGCCAACGTTTCGTCTTCCGGTACGTGGTCGCCACTCTAGAACCTATAATATTACTTTAACGCTCTAAGTCATCGAAAATCTACCTATTAAATTTTTTTTATGTCACAAGTGGGTAAACGAGCAGGTGGGCCACCTGGTGGTAAATGGTCACCACCGTCCATGACACCAACTGTCTTATTAGTGAAATAATTTGACACTTATAAGACAGCAAAGCGCATTACCCACCCTGAGAACTAAGATGGTATGTCTCGTGTGCCGGTAATTTCACTGGCTCCCTTACCCTTCAAACCGAAACACAGCAAACACTGCTGCTTCACGGCAGAAAAAGGCAAGGGGGTGGTACTTCCCCAGACGGACTTTGCACAAAAGCCCTACCTACCACCTACAAAATTACAATTCGCACAAAACGCTTTGATTCTTCATTCTTAATGCGCACAGCTGGGGAGTGGAACCCTCCCTGCCGATCTTTTCCCCGAACAATATAATCTGGATCTTTTCAAGGCTAAAGTGAGCAGTCATTATTTTGGTAAGCATGCTACATCTTTAACCCATCGTCACTCGGAGATAGGGGTCAAATGCTCATCTCAGTGATCCCCAGTTATAAGGTTGTCTGGAAGACATTTATCTAAGAAATAAGGCCGCCTTTGCGCGCAATAAGATATGAGTTGTTCTTCTGCAATTATTGTAAGCTAGCTGTTGCCCGCGGCTTCGCTCGCGTGGATTTCGTATTTATGTTGTTACCGGTTTTCCGAAGCAATGACTTATTTTCCCGTCATTTCGGGGTAATTTTTTAACTAAGGAAAAACAGGACTAACCCTGCGCAAATCAATGAGTATAATTCAAGATCCAGCTGAATTTTATATAATATACAGACGTTACTTATAAATTACTCAGAACAGAGGAACTTAGCAGCAGTATGCTAACAAATTTAAAGAGAGAGATGAGAGACACCTTTATGTAATATTTCAAAACAGAGCCAATTCGCAGAAGTAATTGAGAAAAACTTAAACCCTCTTCCTCTCTCTCCCCCTCCCCCTCCTCCCTCTCCCCCTGCCCCTCCCTCTCCCTCACCCCCTCCTCCTCCCTCTCTCCCTCTCCCCCTCCCTCTCCCACTTCCCCTCCATCTCCCTCTCCCTTTCTCTTTACCTCTCCACCTCTCTACCTCTCTACGTCTCTACGTCTCTACGTCTCTACGTCTCTACGTCTCTACGTCTCTACGTCTCTACGTCTCTACGTCTCTACGTCTCTACGTCTCTACGTCTCTACGTCTCTACGTCTCTACGTCTCTACGTCTCTACCTCTCTACCTCTCTACCTCTCTACCTCTCTACCTCTCTACCTCTCTACCTCTCTACCTCTCTACCTCTCTACCTCTCTACCTCTCTACCTCTCTACCTCTCTACCTCTCTACCTCTCTACCTCTCTACCTCTCTACCTCTCTACCTCTCTACCTCTCTACCTCTCTACCTCTCTACCTCTCTACCTCTCTACCTCTCTACCTCTCAACCTCTCTACCTCTCAACCTCTCTACCTCTCTACCTCTCTACCTCTCTACCTCTCTACCTCTCTACCTCTACCTCTAACTCTCCCTATCCCTGCCCGTATCCCTACCCCTTACGCCAATTAAACTGCTATCCCTAACATAGAAACGACACCCATATTTATTTTTAGACATTTCAAACCTATCGCAACCCAACCCCATCCCCAGGGGATGATGGTATTTCACGTCCACCACGTTGGATTTCAAAGTTGTTGTAGCTTTCGTAATCAGCGACCCGATAAACCATACAAACGACACCCATATTGATTTTTAGACATTTCAAACCTATCGCACCCCAACTCCATCCCTAGGGGGATGATGGTATTTCACGTCTACCACGTTGGATTTCATAATTGTTGTAGTTTTCGTAATCAGCGACCCGATAAACCATACAAACGACACCCATATTCACATTTCAACCCTATCGCACCCCAACCCCATCCCACGGGAATGATGGTATTTTACGTCCACCACGTTGGATTTCAAAATTGTTGTAGTTTTCGTAATCAGCGACCCGATAAACCATACAAACGATACCCATATTGGTTTTTAGAGTTTTTCACCCCATTCCCCTTTTTTAGGGGTTGAATTTGGGGTGGAATTTCAATAACAGTGATAAACGTTGCATACAATTACATCATTAATGCCTAAATAATAAATTATGTGGATTTTACTTTAAAATAAAGAATGTTCAACTTCATCCCCCTTTTCACCCTTAAGGGTGTCGAATTTTCAAAAACCCTGAGACACGTAAATATAATTTTTTTGTCGTCAGCCTAAATACAAATTTTGAAGATCCTAACTTCAAAACTGACGGACTTTCATACAAACTTTCATCCCCTATTTTACCCCCTTAGGGGTGAAATTTTGTAAAACCCTTTCTTAGTGCACCGCTAGGCCTCATAAGGAACCTACATGCCAAATTTGGAATCTCTAGACCCAGCGGTTTGGGCTGTGCGTTGATATGTCAGTCAGTCATTCAGTCAGTCAGTCAGTCAGTCAGTCAGTCAGTCAGTCACCTTCTTCTTTTATATATATAGATAGATTTGTGTGCAATAAAGAATTTCTATCTATTTCACATTAAAAAAAAACTTGTTTCTTCGCTGTTAGCTGTTTTGTATTTTAGAACATTACTTATTCCAATTTCCGCTTAAGATATATTAAATTACAAAACATTGTTTAAATTCACGTATAGTGACGAATAATTTAAATTCACGTATAGTGGTGAATAAACGTTGTGTGGCGACTAGCTGGTCTATTGACTTCGGAGGGTCAGCAACGTAACTATTACTGAATATTACAAATATTAATCTGCGCATTTTACGAGCGTGGCTGGAGCACTAAAAGCCTCTACTAATGTTCCACGAGAGCAGGGACAGAGTCAGGTATCTATTACACTGCTATAGACAGACGAGCGTGTATGAAAGGGTTAATGAAAGTAGAGAAGCGGAGGAATATGTCATGTTCGTAGCAGGTGGAGGGCCTCTTCCTACCCCGACGCAAATAAAAAGAAATGATAAATTAAGTTCATTTATTTCAGACCACTGAGTCCATATTTACAATAAGTATTTTTTTGGTATTATATTTCGTAAGCTTCATTCGAAGATATAATTAACCAAGTAGTCCTAATTCTAGCCCGCGGCAACTAATCGCACATACTTTAGAGATTTTTTAAAGGTTTTGAACCAGTTTTGTTCATATCGTTAAAAAAAAGCGCGCCAACACAACACGCCACCTGGCAACCCGGGCGGTACTTTTACTCATTCTTTTTCTGTGCGTGGCAACGAAAGCACATAACGCGCTCTCAATTTTCAATATTTAATATTAGTTTTATTTTAATTATTATATGCTTAAATCAAGTTTAAATTCGTGTAAATTTAGTGTGGAAAGAAGTGCATTTTAGTGAAAAATAGCAATCGAAAAAAGCATACAATGATGTAAGGTGAGTAAAAAGCACGTGGCTAGCCTCCAAATTTTGGAGTGCTGGGATCTTCAGAACATAATTCAGGTGGGTCAAAGCTACTACTTTATTTTCATATTATTCAAAGTGTTAGTACGGATTTAGTGTGGTTCAGAAAGGCAGTAATTGTTCTATCTGGGAGGTTGGATGTAGTCCAACACGAAAGAAAATTCCGTCTGGAGGGTAACCGTGTGTTATCACGAAGACAAATTCGGTCTGGAGGCCAACCGCGTGTTGACACGACGACAAATTCGGTCTTGAGGCAAACCGTGTGTTAGCACAGACCTATAAATTGTATTGAGTTATGCAGGTTAGTGATCGATTGTATGTAGGTACACATGCATACTCAAGTTAAACCTGTCTTATTTATGTATTTTTTACAAGGTTATCCTCATTTTGAAAAACAATAATAAATAACCACAATCCGTCTGGAACAATTTTATACTACCTCAAAATGGTACTTGGTGATTCTTATAAAATGTGCAATTCGGAAAGTTGGACATGAGCCAACACGACCGTAGATACGTAATAATCATACAATTACAGGGTCCGGAGGGTAACCGTGTGTTATCACAGGGACTTAACGGAATTTTAGTTCGTAGCTGAGAGTTTACTTATAAACTATGCATAAACTAGACAATTACCTACCCACACAATAATAAAATTATACAGACTCATTTCATCATTCGTCAAGTTCTACCCACAAAAAGAAAAACAGATTTCATTCCGAAATCATTTAAAACAGCTTACTGACAACCCACGACCAATGTGCACTGGCCAATTGGTTTACGATTGTTTTAGTCGGTGACCCTTTGAAAACGATTGATTTAATTTACTATAATGTGTTCCGTAACCAAATACGAAACGGACAAGACAGATAGACCCATTACACACTTCAGAAGTCGTTCGAAGGGAAATAAATGAGTAAATAATTACTTTTGAATTTTAACTGGTGTACGGCAATCTCTCAAGCGAACTACCTACATATGCCAAAAATATGTAAACACACAAGTTTTTAGCTCTCATAGCTTAAATAAGATACATATTACGCATTAAAAGTCCGTAGACCATAATAACTTTGAAAATATTATAAATTTATCAGGGCACTGACAAATTCTAGCCAAAATATGGCTGCTGTTATCGATTTTGAAATAAAAACTTAAGTAGTCTGGAGGCTAACCGCGTGTTAGCACGTGGACGTGTTATTATTAAATCGACGTTCAAGCATCGTTCAACAACAATGTTCGTATTTCTATAGGCCATTGACATATCCATCTTGCTTGCTGGATAAATAAATGTACCTGTTAGAAGAAACTGAATCTTTTAAAATCTTTATTTAATATCAATCAACATTAAGGCCAGACTTTGAGAAGTCGTTTCTAAATGTTTTACTTGTTTAATATGGTAAATAAATGCCTACCTTTCATGTGTAATGAATGATGCATCAAAAGAGAGGTTCTACTTGCAGCGTAAAAAGATTTTTCTTCCTAAAATATTTCTACATCACCGTTCCTAAAAACGACGTAATCTAGCAAGATTGGTAGCAACCAGGGAAGTCTGGACAGCCTCCCCTCAATTTCACCAATAGCTGAAAAGAAAGGGGGGGGGGGGGAAGCACACAGGGCCCCCTTCGTGAGCAACGGAGGAGTTCATATGGTCAAAAACCAGAATCATTTCAAGTCGCGTATGCATCAACTCTATGGCGACTGAGCTCGTGACTTGTCCCATAGACGACCTGATCCTGTTCTGCTGGCCGTCCTCTATTTATTCTATGCATAAATGTATACATTAAACAAACATACATTATTGTACACATTAAATGAAAATAAAGACTGATCCAGATATAGCAATGAACCATGAGTATTGAGTAGCTCTAATTTGGTTCATTACATTCATTTTGACTGCCAGCTAAGTGCTATCTGTCGCAAACTACCCCGTAATAATCCTATAGCTAAGGATTGCTTTCTATGAAATTTTTGCTGTGGCAAGCCAAGGCCTTAGTGGGAGCATGTCTATTCAAAACTTGCGCAAATGGAAGGCTATCGAGCTACTACTAATTCGATAGCTTAAGACTGTTTTATGATCGCACACGACTTCAATCTAAGTTAACGTGTTCTCTTCATTGAAAGTGTAATAATAGTATGATGACTTGGGGTAGTTAACATAAATTATTATATTATTTTATTGTCATGGTGTACACTCGGCCGCACGCCAGTGGAAACATTTGGACCTTGAGCAAATATCTGCTTTCGGGGGTTTGTAGCGAGCGTAGCGCTAGTTCAGCTTAAGCTGTTTTGTTTCAACTTCCATGCTGAAGGGTGTATGACCTTTGAGAAGCCGCAAATATTTCACTAACCGATAAGCCTTAAATCACGCTTGCTGCTGACTTCACATTCACGTCAAATATCTGGGCTGTATAATACTAATGCTAGGTAACCGTACCTTCGTAACTTATGTGATAATTTTTTTTTTTTTTTTTTATTTTTGCTTTGTCATGCTCTTTTATGCGCGCATCTGCGCATCCCATACTTCATCATAGTTAATCGCGATACCGAATAACTTTTAAAAACAAACTAGCGAAGAAAAACGTTGTACGACCTAAAGAACCATACCGATTTTTAGGCTTCATTTCGCCATATGTAAAGCCTTGCAAAAAACTGCTCAATTTATAGCACTTTTTTCTTCTAAAATTAAGAGTGATTCATTGTTGCGCATTGTCCATTTTATGGCCATCAACAGGTTATTTGATCGGATAATAACAGAAATATAAAATTCATTCAATAGAATGACTTGACCAAAACAATGCGGAATCGATACAATGAGAATTGGTTTAGCTTTTTAATCGGTTAAAAAGATATGAGTAACTAACAAAGATTACAAGAATTTTAATCCTAAGTTTTTGCTGATACTCCTATGAGTACTATAAAAGCCCTCTTGTCTCTCACACCAATACTGAAGGTACGTGCACGTAAGTGTCAGTTTACTATTGTCTAATGTGTGGTAGTACCTACGTTACGTATACGCAATCGATGATTCCATCTAAATTCGAAGTTAGTTGATTTCATCGTATTTTTTTTTTCTTATTCCCATAACCCTGAACAAAAACTTTATTCATAAAATATAGTTATTTGCAGCCAAGCTTTAGCTACTTTGGAATTTCTTTCCTGACCGTGGCAGAGCAGACCTAACTTCCCTTGATTTTAAATTCAACGGAAGTTGTAAGTAAACTTTTGTTATGTTTGGTAAGTAAACTGAAAGGTCATAATATCCTTCTTCTTGTAGTGTTATACGCTGGCAGCGATGCCACTTTCCAGGTTTTACTGGTTTAAAAGGAACATTAATAGCGACAAATCACTTAACGATGATTAAACATTTATTTCATACACGTAAGTTTACCCTTTTCGGTCCCAGCGTCCCCAATAGGAGATATTTGTTATAAATAAAAATAAAACTTATGGTTTTATTGTATCTTATAGTACATAATAGAACTGTCAAAATTCTGCGCTGGGTTTGACGAGACTATAAGTCTCGTGTGACATAGATTGTTTTAAATTTCTACGAAGTCGAAAGCGTGATCGATTTTATGTAAAAACAACAAAATTTAGGTCTTATGTGCCTCTGTTCTTGTAACATTATATCTGTTGTTTAATACTCTCATAAACAGCAGTTACTGTTCATTACCTATTCTCCCTTCTTTAAGTAGGCAGAAAAGGCACTTAAGTAGAGACCAGATACATTCGATTTTCTACCAAAAGGGTTCTCCGAAACTTAAGTTTGCATTGGGTACTTATACAAAGTTATAAACAATAATCATAAAGAAATGTGCCAAACCAAGCACAATTTTACAGCATTGTAGCTCAGAGAATAGAAACTTTATCTCATAATAAATATTAAATATCAAATGAATGCTCTTTATCTAGAGAAATTATATGATATTAATTACCAGGGCAGTGCAGAGCAAAGATTTATTTATATATTTAAAGATACATTAGGGACACAGACAAACCTCGGCCAAAGGCCTTGATCTGATGATTTTTCCAGTTACTCTTCTAGATATCATACACTAATGTAACTGAGTTATACTCAGGAGAAATAACATTTTGCTCTGACTGTGTAAAAGTTCATAATCAGTTCATATTAGCTCTGGATACATTTGATCTCGATATATAATCTGATTCTTGGTACAAGTTACCTAACTTATACTCTCGTGACAAGAAACACCGGCACAATTCAAACAACAGTAAGCCGGACAAAAACATTCAAAACGAATTGTATTCCTTCTAAAATGTTTTGTAGTTGCTTTATAATTTTAACTGTCTATCTCATAAGCTTACACTGGCTCACAGCATTCATATGCATCCTTTTGTGAACCTTATGATAAATTTAACCAATTTGAAATTGAAATTTTTGATATTTTTGCACTTAAATATTTGATAATGTATTTTGTTATACTTTTAAAAACGTGTAAAAGTATTTAATGTGTAATAAAGTACGAAACTTCCTGCTCTAAACATCTACTTGGTTAATTATATCTTCGAATGAAGCTTACGAAATATAATATATGATCAAACGAACTTCTTGAATGAAGTTCGATCAATATTATATGAGTAAGCTTCATTCGAAGATATAAGGTCCCACCCCTCCCAACCCCGGAATAGGAAGTTTCGAAAGCTCTACAATCTCTAAATAATGAGTAAAAGTACCGCCCGGGTTGCCAGGTGGCGTGTTGTGTTGGCGCGCTTTTTTTTAACGATATGAACAAAACTGGTTCAAAACCTTTAAAAAATCTCTAAAGTATGTGCGATTAGTTGCCGCGGGCTAGAATTAGGACTACTTGGTTAATTATATCTTCGAATGAAGCTTACTCATATAATATTGATCGAACTTCATTCAAGAAGTTCGTTTGATCATATATTTTCCGTGTTTTATGACTCAATCAGATATGTATGTAATGGAATGTATACTTCATCGCTGAACAAAATCAGATTAGGAAAATCACTTTACATGATATTATGGTTTCTTTTGACTTTAGATGCTGACCGTAAGTACGTATTCAAACATAAACCCTATTAAAAAGCCTAGTAGATCTAAACATACGCAACGCCCCTGAACATTATTATCTAATCAACACATTAGTAAAATCATTAAGCTCTAAATTCTAGGAATTGGGCAACGTTTTTTTTAACCTACCAAAGTCTACCAGATTTAAATATTCTAATTTTTGATCATCTTAATTGGGAAAAAAGTATAAGTTCATTACAGCCTTTTAACAAATCAGAGTACGACTTACAAAATACATGAAGTTAAAAATCTTTTAGTAATTCGCTAATGTTTATATTAAAATTAAAAATATGTTTATATTGAAATCTTTTCATATTTAAAAAACTAAATATAATAAATGAAAACTGTTTAAAATAGAGCCACGTTTTTCGTTATAAATACTTATTACGTTATAATTAAAAAATAAAAATAAGCAAATAAATTCAAATAAATAACACATTTTTAAATAAGTGTCATAGTTACGAAAAAACCTAGAGAGGATAAACATTTAAGAGCTTTATTTTTGTATTGACAGTTCGTCAGTCCCTAAATCCTTCCCTGTAGTTTTAGGTACCAAAACCCCTTTTAATCTGACCGTGAGCGAGCCGGAACATATCGACACGTGGCGGGTGTACAGTCTGAAACACTATAATACACACATTTTGGAGGAAAACTACTTTTTATTTCATTGTAAGTAAAGTGCTACGGGGAATCACTTTATCTGTATTTGACCGTACGTGCGTTGGACAGGTCAGCTTACGGTCAGTGCGTGGATATCGCGAAAACCTCAAACAAAATTGCATTCATACATTTTGTATTGCATTGGCAATATTTGCATGATAGAAGAAATTTCGAATGATTGATGAATGATGATATTCATGAAAAAAATACCTATCGTAGTCTTTGATCTAAACATACTACAAGAGTGCTACGACGTAGCATAAGTCTACGAATACTACGGCGTAGGTAGAATGAAGAAAATGAATCTGTAAGTATTTCTTGAAATAATTAGCTCATCATCTCGTCAGAAACCAATGAAACGTTTGTTTAACTTTTTGACTCTGCAAGTTACTATTTAATAACTTCGTTTAAATCTGGATTATTGTCGTAGTAAGTGTTACTGTAAAATTTAGAGCCATGATAAATTCTAAGAATGGTTAGGTCAGGTTTGTCTAGAAACTAGGTAGTGCTATAGCATGCCTTCTCCAGCAGTAGAGCTTCGAGCCAGCAACTTGCTTGTTAAAAGTTTTTTTTACGGCTTGTATATTCAACCAAAAAATTTTTCACATGATGTGTAGTTTATCGTCGCTAAAATGCATTTACGTCAAGAACACCTGGTGAAGAGGTGACAGGTCAAGAACACCTGGTGAAGACAAATTAGAGATGTTTGGAGTGTGTTGACCGAAGTCAGATAATACTGTGGGAAAAGTGCATTTTGCCACTAACAAATATGGTGATCGGAGAGAGTTATAGTACTAGATGTTCAATAACATCTCAAGGGCCAATTTTATCGAAATTGGTATTAAATATATAAGTGTAGAGTACCTATATGCAAATATTTTTTTGAAATCGTAGAACAATTTAAGTCAGTCTAGTCTTTATTCAATTGTTTTATTAATCAATTAAGGTACACCAACAGAGCACACATCAAACATTACCTAAAAACTTATTCTAATAAATAAGTACTGATATGTGTTCCATTATAGGTGACCCAACATTAGCAAATTATACAGAGCAAAGCTCGGTCGCCCAGGTACTATACAGGGTGACTTTTAATTCGTTCTTTATAGAAAAAGGTATGAATGTAGTCATGATACGAGTACTGAACAACTTTCCCCAAGGAACATAGTTCGAAATACGAAAATTAAGTTTTGACCTCCCATAGAAACTGAATCAGCTGATCGCGCATTTTGTATGGGAGGTCAAAATTTTTTTTTCGTATTTAGACCTATGTTTCTTGAGAAAAGTTGTTCAGTATCATGACTACGTGCATATCTTTGCATATCTTTTGCTATCAAGAACTAATTAAAAGTCACCCTACATATAAACAAGTTCGAATACAAACATTCATAATCGAACCCGGGACCATCAGCATGGCAAACATCATCACTAAATCAACTCATCATCATCATCATCGTGTGGGTTGCAAGATCAATGACCGACCTCACAAACCCTGGTGTCGAGAGTTGTTGAGCCGCCAAAGGCCTCTGACATGACTCATTAACGACTACATCAGTAGATGGTAGTCGGGACCAACGGCTTAACGTGCCTTCCGAAGCACGGAATCATCTAACTTTTCGGACAATCAGATGATTCATCCTGCAATTTCCTAACAAAACTGGGAAGGTCATACAAAGGGATTATTGTTTGTCAGTGTACCCACCCGGAATCGAACCCAGAACCTCCGGATCGAGAGCCGAGCCCTCTGACCACTACACCACGGAGGCTGTTGAATCAACTGATGAAATAGGTATGCTTCGTCCTCTGTCCGAGTCAGCACTGGAAAATTAACGGATGATCATTTGACAGTCATTTGCTGATATCAAGTTTATTATTGCTTCACTAGCAAATTACTAGTTTAGATAAGTTAGCACTGATCATGGACGTTGCGATTTATTCCATTCTAGTAACTGCAGTCTGCAAAAAGGGTGTCCAAAATTCTTTACCTGCGTCTGTGTTCCCGAGTTCATATCATCATTATCATATCAGTCGAAAGACGCCCACTGCTGGACATAGGCCTCCCCTAAAGATCTCCATGACAATATATATTATCCTACTATCCTACTTATATTATAAACGCGAAAGTTTGTAAACATGTATGGATGTATGTTTGTTACTCTTTCACGTAAAAACTACAGAATGGATTTTAATGAAACTTTACAATAATTTAGCTTATACATCAGAATGACACATAGGTTACAATTTATAAAACTGCGCAGACGAAGTCGCGGGCACCAGCTAGTATATATATATATATTATCCTACTAATATTATAAACGCGAAAGTTTGTAAGTATGGATGGATGTTCATTACTCTTTCACGTAAAAACTACAGAATGGATTTTAATGAAACTTTACAATAATTTAGCTTATACATCAGAATGACACATAGGCTACAATTTATAAAACTGCGCAGACGAAGTCGCGGGCACCAGCTAGTATATATATATATATATTATCCTACTAATATTATAAACGCGAAAGTTTGTAAGTATGGATGGATGTTCATTACTCTTTCACGTAAAAACTACAGAATGGATTTTAATGAAACTTTACAATAATTTAGCTTATACATCAGAATGACACATAGGTTACAATTTATAAAACTGCGCAGACGAAGTCGCGGGCACCAGCTAGTATATATATTATCCTACTAATATTATAAAGGCGAAAGTTTGTAAGTATGGATGGATGTTCGTTACTCTTTCACGTAAAAACTAGAGAATGGATTTTAATGAAACTTTACAATAATTTAGCTTATACATCAGAATGACACATAGGTTACAATTTATAAAACTGCGCAGACGAAGTCGCGGGCACCAGCTAGTATATATATCTTATCCTACTAATATTATAAACGCGAAAGTTTGTAAGTATGGATGGATGTTCGTTACTCTTTCACGTAAAAACTACAGAATGGATTTTAATGAAACTTTACAATAATTTAGCTTATACATCAGAATGACACATAGGCTACAATTTATAAAACTGCGCAGGCGAAGTCGCGGGCACCAGCTAGTATATATATATTATTCTACTAATATTATAAAGGCGAAAGTTTGTAAGTATGGACGGATGTTCGTTACTCTTTCACGTAAAAACTACAGAATTGATTTTAATGAAACCTTACAATAATTTAGCTTATACATCAGAATGACACATAGGTTACAATTTATAAAACTGCGCAGACGAAGTCGCGGGCACCAGCTAGTATATACATATTATCCTACTAATATTATAAACGCGAAAGTTTGTAAGTATGGATGGATGTTCGTTACTCTTTCACGTAAAAACTACAGAATGGATTTTAATGAAACTTTACAATAATTTAGCTTATACATCAGAATGACACAAAGGCTACAATTTATAAAACTGCGCAGACGAAGTCGCGGGCACCAGCTAGTATATATATGTTATCCTACTAATATTATAAACGGGAAAGTTTGTAAGTATGGATGGATGTTTGTTACTCTTTCACGTAAAAACTACTGAATGGATTTTAATGAAACTGTACAATAATAGAGCTTATACATCAGAATAATACATAGGGCACACGTTATAAACCTGCGCAGACGAAGTCGCGGGCACCAGCTAGTATCTTCATATAACCCAAATATATTCAAGCCGCGTGAGTGAATAGGGTTTTTTCTGGGCAATCTCGTTCCGTCTTCGACCTCATCTCTGTCCTCATAGCTAGATCGAGGTCAAGAGTAAGCCCATCGACCATTTAAAAAGTGGTTCTTTGCCCAAACCAATTTGTTTTTTTTTTATCATTCAAATTACCACGATCGCGGATCCAAAGAATGTATAATATTACGCTCGGATCTAACCCCTTAACTGAATAAAAAAAAATCTGCTTAGTCACCTTTGACGACAGCCGTAGAAATGCAATGGGGGGCCCTATTCTGATGATAGGATAATCAATAACTATAACGTTCAATAAGTAGGTATTTCATAAGTATGATGAGTTCACCAAAGGTTCTAGCGCTTTGTAAACAAACATTTTTAGATATTGACAGATTTATCTTCAATTACACCGAGTTCACGTTTGTAAGAGGCTCTCTTTTATACCTATATTGTGGTTCGTAACCACAACACACACAGAAAAACGCTAAGTCTATGGTTTTACGTACAGAAAGTTAGAAATATCTACATTTTAACCATTTACTTATATATAATTTTAACATATTTTGCATGAATTTGAGGTTATGAACTTGTTTACAAAACTCCTGACTCTATCGTAAGTTCTGGTATACACTACATGCTACAAAAGAAATAGAAAGAAAGGAGAAAAAAATTCCGCGCGAGAATATTCGACAAGAGCTACAATTTGTTTTCTTTAGGTGATAGACTTGCATCTCATCACTACTTGGAGCATCACCAAATAATACTATACTCTCTCTGAAAATACTCGTAAGTAAGGAAGCTCACCTGATACGCTGGCTTTGGAGAAGCGTAAGTACTTCAGATTCGGCTGAAGTAGACAGATAGCCCGAGAGGCGAGCGACCTAAAACTGCAAGCATTTTCTTAAAGCTGATTTTTTTAAATTACGTCGCATTGGTAGAGTATAGAAATAGTCTCCGGTCAGTCAGTTTGATTCGTTAGCGTTTGGCGAGAGCGGGGCATTTATTAAAAAAAAAAAAAATATCGCAGTTAACTACTTTCTACTTTCAGAAATCTGGTATACATGTAAAGAATAGGTATTATTAAAATCTCAAAAATAATTATCAGTATACCTAATTATGTAACAGAAACCCGAGTCTTTCCGAGGTTGCGCCTTGCTCTTCTATGTATGTCGCGATTGGTGTGTTATAAATCATTTTTAATCACTCAAGCCTATCAAAATCTGAGTTTTACATTTAATTTATGCTATCTGAAACTATAAGTAGATCATATCTATAAAAAGCCATCCAGCAAAAGAATCAAGATGACTGACGGGACGCTGTTTCTCTACTGCAATAAAATGACGTAATATAAAAAAACAGCTTTTAGAAAATGCTTGAAGTTTTAGGTCATCGCCTCTCTTGCTATAATGTAGACAGCGAGAATTTATGAATGTTTCGAAATGAATACGTTAAGCCAAAAAAATACATACAGTGGAACATAGAACCTCCTCCTTTTTTGAAGTCGGTCAAAAAATAGGTAGCTGTTTCAATACAGTGCTATTTTTAACTCCGGGTCTTTTAGTATGTTACGGACATAAAACTCAAGCTGAAGGTATGTATGGGAAAGCCAAAAGTAATCTATAATTTCTGAAGTGTTTTCCCAGCTGGGGACGTCAACGACTACGTTTTGTGAGATTGCACTAAAAGATTGCGAAAAATTATCCACCCAAAATAGTCTCTTGTTCCGTAAAGAATTCTTATTTTTGATTCAAATTCGGTGGGCAAAGATTACTGAAAACTGCTTTATAAACAAACAAATAAATTGCAAACAACAAGACAAAAAATTATTTGGGAAGGCAAGAAAAGACGAGCCTAGGGGTAAGCATCAGAATCGATTTTAGCATAAAAAGGATACGACTCCGTATCGGCGTATCTGCAGATAATCCCGAGTTACGGCGGTTGACAGAACAGCCACAAAACCAGGCTTATCTCAGTGATACCGTCTAAAACAGAAAAACCGGCCAAGTGCGACTCGTACTCGCGCACTGAGGTTTCCGTGACACTAAGGTGAAAATAACGTCTTAGTTATGGACGCGCAGTCACGCCTAAGCGAATCCGACACGCACTTGACCAGTTTTTTTATTTATTATGATTCTATAGCTTAGGTATGCACTATAAACATTACAAATTTCATGATTGTAATTGTTCCCGTTTTTCCGATAGAGCTAAACCAAACATCGAGCAAAAATCGTCTAAAAAGCATGTTTTTAGTAGGTTTATAATAGGGAAGCACCCATTTTTTTTCTACTAAGTATTTGTTGTTATAGCGGCAACATAAACACATATTCTGTGATAATTTCAGCTGTGTACCTATTACGGTTCATGAGATATAGCCCGCTGACAGACAGACAGACATCGGAGGCATATTAATTGGGTCCTGTTTTTCATCCTTTGGGTACGGATCCCTACAAAAAACTTGTAATTGTGATGTTAATGGATAAGCGAGGATTACTTCCATAGGTACGTTACTAGTAAAAGAAGTCGTAGTACGCTTCTTCACTACATAGATAAATAACTTATTGTCTTTTGTTTAACATAGCGGGTACCTATAAACGGAACAAATACATTGCAATCAGATCGAGGCTGGACGTTGCGGACCGGACAATCTGTGTCCTTATTACCATAGGATAGGCCCACGATGTGCCGTTCTCAATATATATTACGACAGCCAGGGCTCCGTTGCGGATCAGTTTTTGCCTCCAATCTGACCTTTAACGATAACCTAAGTTAAAGTAGCAGAATGTTTGTTAGGCACACATTTCTGTTTACATTGCTGCATCAAACATTAATAACTATAAGAAGCAAAGAAATCTACGGCAAGATTTTTCAATACACTGCCTTCACAGCGCTGCGTAATTTAATGCTCGAATGTATTGGAAAACCTTATTAGCGTAAAGTTTCTGACCAATTCCTATTGAGCCTATGCTAAAGAGCGCGGATGTGGTATGATGAAATACTCAGTAAAGCCAAAACTTTTAAAACTTCATCTTGGTAAGTACCTAGTTAATTCTTTGACTAAAAAAAATGTTTGGCACGAAATGTAATTTTTATAATTGTACCGTTGTGTGACGCGCAATGGATCCCTTATAGTTTAGTGCCTTCGTTTCAGTTTGGAGCAAGACCTTATTGTTGTAAAGTAACAAGAAGCTTAGCAAGAACTGTCCTGTCGGGGCTGCGGTCCCGCTGAGCCGGTCTAGGGCTCCAGGGCTCCACTAATGCCCCCAACTCAGCTCATTAGCATTTTGTTTGTTTAAAATATACTCGGGACAATTTGTTCGCCCCCAAGAAACTTTATTTAGAGTTGTTATTTACTTAGTTTTTAGGGTTCCGAACCAAAATGATAAATAAGGACTTATGGTGCGACTTCGTGTGTCTGTCACACTTGTTTATCTCAGCAAAAAATGTCTAGTAAGTACCCCCCTCCCCCCGCAATATATTAAAATTTCGAATTTTAATAACCTTTGCCTCTCCATGGTTTTGCCCTCCCGCCGTGTATCTGTCGTGGCCAGATCGTTAGAAATGATCACTTCATGATGTGGCTGACCACTTCATGAAAGGTTCGGTTATGTTAGGTTGCATTTCATGAAGTAACCAACATGAATTCATGAAGTAACCAACATGAAAGTGGCCACATCATGAAATAGCCAATACCACGATCTGGCCACGACATATCCACCGCACAGATCAACGATAGGCCACTCCGTCTCCGCCTGCGCGATGCAGAGCAAGACGCTTGGACTTCAGAGCTCTGTGGTCCACCGAGACGAAACCGATAAAGCAAAAGAACAGCGTCGATAACGGCGATTAGATGACACTATGAGTAAGTAATAAGTATATACTGTTTCTATGGGTAACTTTGTACCGTTGTCGGCACGATGTCGGTACTTTTCTCTTGATACATCGGCTCGGTATCGTCGCGGTGGATAAACGGGCTAAACCCTTTAATGCTACTCGTGAAACCAGCAGCTAAACCGAAGGTGAAAATCCTTCCTCGAAAAAAAATTTCGACTTCCCATACAAGTCACGCTAGTCATGAGTCACGTGACTTCGGGTTTATAATTAACTATTTTCTTATGTAGTAAAAATAAATTGTTCACGATAGTTACTTGCTTCCATGAATAGAATCACTGGGCTTTGGGAGGAAAACCAATGAAGATTTACATTGTAAGTATGTATCATCCCCAAATATATGGCAGAAAAAGCATGAAAGTAGAATTAATGCAGTAGAAATGAGAGTAGGAGTAATGACACGCCAAAGTCGGAGGAGTAATGGCGTTGAGGAGTATGATTGGTGTGAAACTGAGTGACAGGATTAGAAATAGTGTGATAAGAGAACGTTGTGGCGTAAAAGAAACGTAGTGACAAAAATTGAGAAAAGGATGCTGAGATGGTTTGGTCATGTACAGAGGATGAATGAAGGAAGATTGACGAAAGAGATCTACAAGGCGAGAGTGAATGGAAACGTTGGAAGGGGAAGGCCTCGGCGAACGTACCAGGACCAAATCCAGGACGTTCTGAGTAAAGGCCAGGTTAAAAGTACCCTAAACCGACGAGCATGTATGAAGGGATTGATAAAAGTACAGGATTCAAGGGAAGTATGTCACGATCGTAGCAGGTGGAGAACTGTGGTGTCTGCCTACCCCGACGGGAACAAGGCGTGATATTATGTACCTATGTATGTAAAATAAACATCGCATACAAAGTAAGTATGTATAATCCCTAAAATTGAACAGAGCCTTAGCACAGTTGAACTAAAGCCGCTTATTATCACTTGAAGAAATGAGTAAAAGTCGGATGTAGTCACGTCCGCCGCCGTCAGAAGCAGCTTTGATTAGGTCCCGTAGCGTCGACCGCGGTCCGCGACCCTCGCGCCTCGCTCGCTAACTATGATACCCACTTCGCCCACTTGCAACTTTCTTACGCTTCTTTACCTATACATGCCTATACTTACTTGTTACATACAAAAACATACTGTACGATCTAGCGGTTCGGGATTGGAGTGAAACGGCAATGAAGGATTTTCCGTTTATTAGGACTTATACCTACACACGAGCTTTTGACTCACTCTTCACAGAGTTCGCCCTCCGAGCCTCCTCGAGACCTCTTGAGCGGAGTCCTCCCTCCGAACACTCTTACCTCTGGGACCTCTTCTACGGAGTCGTCCCTCCGAGCAGTCTTCCCTCCGTAACCTCTTGGATTACCTCTGAGGCTGCCTCTTACTTAGGACTTTTTCTTCATTCCTTGTTCCTCTCTTTAAATCACTTTCTACTGAACTACTGCGTAGTCGCTCGGTGGCCCGGCTTATATACCTACCCATGCTACTCGTTCCCGAACATTCTGGACTCATTTTTTTATTTAGGTTTTTGTTACATTTTTCTAGTAATTAGCTCTCTTCCTTTTCTTTCTAGAATGTTCTAAACAAATAACAACATCCATATGGCTGAATTCGAACCGGCGACCATCGGCTTGGTAGCCCAACGCCTTAGCCATTGGACCAGTGGCTCTTAGCTGATTTATCGAAATTTTTAAAGAGTTCTCTCGTATGACAGACTGACGTCATATTCGTGAAAATACTTTACGTGGCTAACCAAGAATGCAATGCATACAGTTTGTGTATTAGAATTACGTTATTTTGGACCAGCCAAATTAAATTGTGCTTTCTCAAAATCTTCATCCAGATAAATTTTGTCTGCGAGAAACAGAACTAACGACCGAACAGAATGCTATGCATGCAGCATGCTTTCAGGTCCAGGCTGAAAATCAGCGCTGCAGCTTTGGCGTGCAGAATTTTGCTCAACTGGTTCCTATTTTTACTGCTTTACAATAAATTGTGATTTAATTAGGTACAGTCAACGACAGGTCAAGCTTGACACTCGCAGTGCGACTCTAGCCCGTGTGTCTATTGAAATAAGGACGTAACAAAGTCCAATGTGTTAAGCTTGATATGAGTAAGGCCGCCCAAAATTGTAAATGTGGGGAAAAATATCTGTCCTTCTCGTTCAAGTATTTATAATTTCTTATGTCATTTTAATTAATGATAAATTGTAACTGATTCTGGTTTGCTGTGTCATGTTCATTAAAATAAATACTTTAAAATATAATAATAGTTGCCTATATGGAGTTATTTTATTATTTTTGAAAAGAGTTTATGTAAGTCTCCATACAAAATTCGTTTGTCCCACAAACACATCTCGTACTTTGAAGTCACTTTAAAAATTCATTTTAGTTTTTTAACCTGTTTTAGTTGGTATTTCTAAATTATTTTATCAAAATGCTATATATGTGACGATAAATTAATTTGAATAAATAACGTAACAACAAATAATTCTAATTATAAAATATGTCTCATTTTTGTTTCCCGAATGATACCTCACGTAAGTTACCATAAATAACAATTAAAATGAAGAGATTACCGGTCAGTCAAATATAATTTTTGAAATAGCAACACCATGTTTCAAGTTAGCCAACCTAAGGACAGAAATCGCCATTTTGTTTTCTGTCAAAGTGGTGTTCAAGGTGTTCGGCATTTTTGTCTCGGAAGTTTTAAATGTTTTTAAGCGAGAATATCCACGGTAAGAATGAAAGTTTGACATATTATTTCAAAGTTTGTGTTAGATTTGACATTTCTTTTACGAATTGAATTAAAGAGCGTCCTACTACATCAAAACTTGCAGAAATAAATATGTTGTAGGTTATGTCCACGAGTATTTTGATTCACGAATGATACCATGTGTTACCATATGTGTTACGTAACATTCGTGAACAGTTGTAAAGAGTAGTACATACTATCAAATGGAAAATTATCAAAAGCACTACCGGTATTTTTGTGACAAATATTGCCACTTTTTTCACTCAGCGAATTAGAAAATTAAACCAATTTTGAGATAGTCTAAAAAAATAAAGTTACGAGTTTTAGCATAAGTACGTGGCGTGTAATCTAATTACGTCAAAATTTACATATTATTTTTAAATTATTTATTTATCTTTTAGATGGCACTTACGGCGGCAGAAAAACAAAAACGGTATAGGGAGCGAATGCGAGCTAACAACCCTGAAAAGTTTCAAGAAGCTAATCGTAAAAATTCGGCGCGGAATAAACAAAGAAAAAAAATTAGCGAATGTACAGAGAATGAAAAGAACAAACTACGGAAACAGTGGCGAGATAGGAAAATTAGGCAAAAAAATAAACTAACTAAAAATTGTGAAGAAATCAAAGGTAATGAAAACGAGACCATTGATGATAAAATTGATAAAGCAAGATTAGCAGAACGAAAAAAATGTTTGAGACGGTTTGCTATTGAAAAGGAAAGTTTTCAGACCAAAATAAATGATTTGTCAAATACTATTAAAACAATTAGAAAGAAATGTGGTCGCTTGATAAAAAAGCAAAAATCATTAATTGAATGTATAGAAGAACTCAAGGCAAAAAATACAGCTACTATGGTTCCAACAACTGAAATGACACCACTGTCGAAAACAGAAAATTTCATAGAGAACAACTTACCCACCATAACGACGCCCGAAAAACAAAAAGTTAAAAAACAACTACTGACCTTCAACGTTTTAACTACTGCTTTGCAGGATACATATGCAAACTCAAAGAATAATAAAGACCGCAATATTTTCAAAACTGTAGTTGAGAATGAAATAACAAAGAAATACAAGGTAAAAAGCGCAACTACAGCTGCATTGGGTTTAAAAGGTAGTGCTCGTCGCAGAAAAAACATTTTGAAGAAAAATAACATAATTATAAACGAAATCAAAGAGTTCTATGAAAGAGACGACGTCAGCAGGGCAACAGCTGGAAAGAATGAAGTTAAGACTTTTAAGAAAAACAAGAAACAGCGACGCTATTTATTAAAAACTCAGAACGATCTTTACAAAAAGTATAAGTTAGAAGGCGGCAAAGCCAAAAAATCGTCATTCAAAAAGTATAGGCCCTTCTATATTTTGCCTCCTAAACTCTCAAATAGAGAAACGTGTGCATGTATAAAGCACGAAAATATAATGCTAAAAATTAAAAAATTAAAAAACATTGGAATGATGGACACTGACGATTTAGACAAAATCTTGAGTAAAGTACAGTGCGACTTAAATTCAAAAGAATGTGCATATGAAGAATGCTCTGATTGTAATAACAAGTTGTTTATGTCTTTTAACTGGGGAAGTCATAACAGAAGTGACAGTGTTACTTATGAAGAGTTTAAACTGGAAAAACATGAATACATAAATAAAAAGGATAATAAAATATCAACAACTAATAAGACGATAAAAAAAGTAAACCAGGAATCCTTGGAAGCGTTGACTGAGAAATTTAACAAAGATATTAAAATAATGAAAAAACATGTTTACAATGTAAAGCATCAGTACAACCAGTACGTAAAATGCATAAAAAATTTACAGGACAATGAAGTGGCTGTACATATTGATTTCAGCGAAAATTATACATGCAAACTTGCTACAGAAGTTCAAGCTATGCACTTTGCTGGATCTAAACCACAGATAACTCTTCATACCGGAGTCTTATACACTAATGGGAACAAGCCACAAGCATTTGCTTCCATATCGCCTAGCAACGAACATGGTCCAGAGGCGATATGGGCCCATTTGGAACCAATTCTTAACTTTATCAGAACAGAATTTCCGGCCGTCACAGCTGTACACTTTTTTTCAGACGGACCCACCAGCCAGTACAAACAAAAAAAGAATTTTTTTTTGTTTGCTAAATACACAAAATCGTTTGGATTCCTATATTCTACATGGAACTTCAGTGAAGCGTCCCATGGGAAAGGAGCCGCTGATGGGGTTGGCGGCGGACTGAAACGCAGACTTGATGGCTTAGTTTCACACGGAACTGATATACCCGATGCCGAAATAGCGTTCAAAGTTCTTAAAGAATCAGATTCTTCAGTAATGGTGTTTTATATTTCAGAGACAGATATTGCAAGGTACTCAATATCAGTAAGTCTTATGCCAGTACCACAGACCATGGCTTTACATCAAATCGCTAACACGGAAGAAGCAAATACGATTAAATACAGATGTTTGAGCTGTTTTTGCTACGACATGTTGTGCCCAAAAGGTTATTGTGGATGTCTGGATGTTCAAAACCACTTGCTTGTTCGAAATAAAGAAACTGGTATAGGAAATGAAATCGAAGATAATCCCGAACAGAAAAATAAATCAAACCGAGGTATTAAGCGAAAAAGAAAAAATTCAGAATTAAGTGTTACTACTGATTCAGAACAAGAGCAAAAAGAGAACAAGAATGAGAAGAATAAGATTTGTAAAACCAGTGCAAAGAAGAAGAAACCAAAAGTTACAATATTATCAGAAGTAAGATATACAACGGAAAATCGTGCA
Source organism: Athrips mouffetella (assembly GCA_947532105.1). Lineage (NCBI taxonomy): Eukaryota > Metazoa > Arthropoda > Insecta > Lepidoptera > Gelechiidae > Athrips > Athrips mouffetella. The sequence goes on along the minus strand of OX383968.1, from coordinate 541,879 downwards.
TTTTGTAACATAAATTTTGGTCCACTTAACCTCACAAAAATGCGAAAATGTGATAACATAAAGAAATTTAATATATATGACAATCCAACCCCATCTACGTCAGGACTATGTAGAAGACAAAACATAACACATACTAAGAATTCTGTTCGTAAAGCACAACCAGTTATTGATTCTGATACAAGCAGTACAGACGACGCCGAGTACTCAGTACACGATACCTCAGATGACGAGATTTTCGTACCCGATTATGACTCTTTTTCTTATGACACCCAAGAAATTGAAGAGAACACTGAAAACAAAAAAAACATGACACTAATGACAGTGAAAAGTAATCCCGGCTGCACACAGAAAAAAGTTGAAGGAATAACTGAAAGAGAACAATATAAAAAGACTGAAATAAAAAATACTGATGAAGACTCTAAAATCATAGATACCATAGAAGAAATACAGTTTAGTGTGGATGACAGCGTAAAAGTACCCGGAAATGACATTTTTATAGGATATGCAAAAGAAAATATCCGAGACAAAAATGAAAATATAGACATAAAAAGAGTAGAAGGAAATGGTGATAGCACATGTGAAACAGTTAAAGACAAATCAGGAAATTACAGAGTACAATTTGAAAAGACTGAAATAAAAAATACTGATGAAGACTCTAAAATCATAGATACCATAGAAGAAATACAGTTTAGTGTGGATGACAGCGTAAAAGTACCCGGAAATAACATTTTTATAGGATATGCAAAAGAAAATATCAGAGAGAAAAATGAAAATATGGAAATTAAAAGAGTAAAAGGAAATGGTGATAGCACCTGTGAAACAGTTAAAGACAAACCAGGAAATTACAGAGTACAATTTGAAAAGACTGAAATAAAAAATACTGATGAAGATTCCAAAATCACAGATACCATAGAAGAAATACAGTTCAGTGTAGATGACAGCGTAAAAGTACCCGGAAATGACATTTTTGTAGGATATGCAAAAGAAAATATCAGAGAGAAGAATGAAAATATAGACATAAGAAGAGTAGAAGGAAATGGTGATAGCACCTGTGAAACAGTTACAGACAAACTAGGAAATTACAGAGTACAATTTGAAAAGACTGAAATAAAAATTAATGGTAAAGACCCTGAACTCCCAGATACCAAAGAAGAAAGACAGGCTAGTGTGGATGATAGCGTTAAAAAACCGAACCAAAGAAATGATATTTTTGTAGAATATCCAGAAGAAAATAGAATAGAAAACAATGAAAATATGGAAATAAAAATAAACGGTGATAGCACTTGTGAAACAGTTAAATATAAAACAGGAAATGATAAAGTACGATTTGAAAAGACTGAAAGAAAAGAAAAGACTGACAAAACTAAAACAGAAATCCCAGATATTGATAAAGAAAGATTTATCTGTGTAGGTGATAGCGTATTAGTGAGGTATTTTCAAAGAAAATCTTGGAAATATTATGTAGGGTTCATAGAAAATATAGAAGAAGATAAAACCGTAAGTTATTCTGTTCGGTTTTTAAAAACGACTCGTAAACCAACACTAAAGTTTGTACCTACAAAAAGAGATCGTGATGTTGTTTCCGATCTAAGTATAGTAAAAAAAATTGAATTAGAGTTACATGAAAAAGCGTACTTCTTAAAAGATTTAAGTAACGATCAAATTTATTTTTGATTATTTATGTGCTCATTTGTCGCAATATTTTGTATATGATGATGATGTTAGGAGTTTAACTCTTATCTCAGAGTTACCTTTAACAATTTTTATGTACGGGAATAAGGATGATAAAGCTAAAATTATAGTAAGTTTAAATTAAAGGTAAGAAATGCTAAAAATATAAAAAGAAAGACGTGTTGTAACAAAAATAAAAGTGTAAACCTTATTCGAACTGATTAATTATTATTGATGACTAATTAACATTAGCAGGTATTAGTTCCGTTACGGACAGTTTTGTTTTGCTATAATACAATAATGTATGGCATTCTAAAATAAAGACTTTTAAATTGTTATATTGTTTTTTATTTTTAATGTTCTATCTGAAAACCTTTTGACATAAAAGCTTTCCCTATTATTATTCTTAGCCTGACTTTTTCTAGTATGTACACTAGGCTTTATAAAGTTCACATGTGTTACCGTCGTTCACGAATGTTACCATGTGTTACTTATTCACGACTGTTACCCTACAATTTTTGGCGGCCTGACTCATATGCTCTTGACTGTACCTACTGAATAAAAATATTTTTTGGAGGTCAAATTTGGTTTTTCGTATTTCGACCATGTGTTCAGTATCATGAGTAGGTACATGCATATCTTTTGGTATCAAGAACTAATTAAAAGTCACCCTATAGAGAAACAATGCAGTTTAAAACGCTCGTTCTTATTTCAAGAAGACGATAAATGAAATAAAAAACGAGTGCAAGTTTATGCTACCACAGTGCCAGCAAAAACCCATTTTCAACATTATCACTCAAACGAAAGCTTACCTACATGATGGCTGCACCGTATAAGAAACTTATTAAGAAATTAATTTAGTGGCTCATAAAGGTCTGGGTAAAGCGAAGTGAGCGGCAACGGCAGCGACTTGAAAGGACGTATTAGATAGTCTAGGTTTAATATCAGAGGATCAGAAGAGCTAGATAGCGTAGCGACCCGCCTCCACTCGATCCGGTTTCTGTAACCATCTCGGCCCGTCACTAGTGGGACCACGGGACCAGTAATTGTTCTTGTAAGGTGAATCAGAAAGGCTAGCGAGTTTCGCTCTGTGTAATCTTAGTCAACGTCCACCAACAGATGGCACAGTAGGGTTTCTGAAACGCGCTTTTTTAAAATACTCAGAGGAGAAAACTAATTCTCCCAGACTTTTCGCTTCCGAAACCCCTGTACCTACAGCAAATTTCATCCAAATCGTTAGAGCCGTTTACTATAAACCGAATATTGCTGGTTTAGTAATATAGGAAACAACCATGAAGGATGTGAATCTATAGGTCGAAATACCGTGAACAAGTTAATTTTGGACCTCGGTTATATCAGATGACACAGTTTCTAACATGTTTTACTTCGACCTATGTTCGTTCTTAGGAAAAATTGTTCAGTTTTATGGGCAGATTGATATCCTTCAAGGTTACTATACCTACCCCTTATAGTGTAAGAAGAAAGACGAATAGAGTCGCCTGGCACTGTGGTCCCAAAAGACACACTTGATTGATAAATTCGATTGACACCGTGTTCCCAGACGACCAACTAGATTGATAGTCACATTGTGGTCCCAGACGACCCACTTGATTGTTAGAGTCGACTGGCACCGTGGTCCCAGACGACCCACTTGATTGATAGAGTCGACTGGCACCGTGGTCCCAGACGACCCACTTGATTGTTAGAGTCGACTGGCACCGTGGTCCCAGACGACCCACTTGATTGATAGAGTCGACTGTCACCGTGGTCCCAGACGACCCACTTGATTGATAGAGTCGACTGGCACCGTGGTCTCAGACGACCCACTTGATTGATAGAGACGACTAGCTGGCACCGTGGTCCCAGACGACCCAATTAATTGAATAGTCTACTATATAGCGCCGTGGTCATAGACGACCCACTTGATTGATAGAGTCAACAGGCGCCGAGGCCCAGACGACCCACTAGATTGATAGAGTTGACTAGCTGGCACCGTGGTCCCAGACGACCCACTTGATTGATAGAGTCGACTGGCACCGTGGTCCTAGACGACCCACTTGATTGATAGAGTCGACTGGCACCGTGGTCCTAGACGACCCACTTGATTGATAGAGTCGACTGGCACCGTGGTCCTAGACGACCCAATTAATTGAATAGAGTCTACTATATATCACCGTGGTCATAGACGACCCACGTAATTATAGAGTCAACTGGCACCGTGGTCCCAGACGACCCAGTTGATTGATTGAGTCGACTGGCACCGTGGTCCTTCCTAGACGACCCACTTGATTGATAGAGTCGACTGGCACCGTGGTCCCAGACGATCCACTTAATTGAATAGAGTCGACTGGCACCGTGGTCCCAGACGACCCACTTGATTGATAGTCGACTGGCACCGTGGTTCTAGATGACCCAATTAATTGAATAGAATCTACTATATAGCGCCGTGGTCATAGACGACCCACTTGATTGATAGAGTCAACAGGCACCGAGGCCCTGACGACCCACTAGATTGATAGAGTCGACTGGCACCGTGGTCTCAGACGACCCACTTGATTGATAGAGTCGACTGGCACCGTGGTCCCAGACGACCCATTTGATTGATAGAGTCAACAGGCACCGTGGTCTCAGACGACCCACTTGATTGATAGAGTCGACTGGCACCGTGGTCCCAGACGACCCACTTGATTGATAGAGTCGACTGGCACCGTGGTCCCAGACGACCCACTTGATTGATAGAGACGACTGGCACCGTGGTCCCAGACGACCCACTTCATTGAATGCTAGGAGATAGTGACTACCAAACCAAAAGAGATACAATAACACTCAATATAGTTTCTTAAAAATATTTATTTACTAATATTTACAGTGTAACTTAACTAATTTGTTTTAACTTAACGCACAAATGGACGCAACCGAAACTTGCATACACTCAGTGATTTCAATCAATACAATAAATAATTAAAAGGGTTTTTTATCTAAGCATTTGTCTGTGAAGGTCTACCCAAAACTAAAAGGGAACCTGAGAAGTCAATAAAACCGAGAAGGTATTTTTCACGTGATAATTAGGGCGAAAACGAGATGTCTTAGTAGATGGAGGATGAATAGAGGGCCACAAAAAACCATGATATTTTTCAAACCACAACCCGGTGTCCAGTAGGCCTTTTTCTGCCTTTTTGTGCGGCAAATGTTTTTTAGTATCGGCATAAGCTCCTCTATCACTGGCAGTCACTTCTGTTCGCCCCGAATATCACCATGATATCACAAAGAAATTTTCTATTTCAGATTTTCAGGCTTGTCTGTTTGGAAGTGTAGCTTATCCTGATACTAAAAAACATTTGCCCGAGAAGAAAGTCCAGGGCTTTAGCTAAAACAGAGCAGCCTTAAAATCTGAAACAGGCCTCCTGAATACCGGGCTCCGGTCTAGAAGTTCTCATTTAGTTTTTCTTGATACTCTAATTGTCCCCCATCTACATAGACATCTCGTTTTCGCCCTGAACATTACGTAAAAAACTTTTCTCGGATCCCGTACCATGAGTAATTCCTTTAAGTTTTAGCCGGACCGTTGCGTAGTCCCTTACACATCACATACTTCATTTTCATTCATTTCATTAAAAAATTGAAATATAAAAGGCAAAATGTCGCGAATTGATAAGTGTCCCAAAGTGTCAAAGAGGCAGCAGTGGTCGGCGATAACGATAACATCAAAAGAAAACGCTTGTTATTGCTTCTTTGTGCTTCTTTTAAGGTATAGACTAAATCAAACAGTCATAGATTCGTAGACGAAATTGTAAAAAAAACATAACCCTCCTGTCTTGGGGCAGTCGGGTAATAAGTCCACTTCTAACGAAGGCTGTACGTACAGTCTTGACCAACTCATTAAATTACAACGATATACAGACATGCCACGCCAATGAATTTTATTTTCAACCTCATTTATGCGCGTAACTTCTTAATACATTATTATGTTGAAGTGAACCGTAGTGAGCGAGATAGCACGAGTCTTTTTAAACCCCCCCTACAGAAAGCGTGGGGTGTTATGGTGTTACATACAACGTGTTAATTTAATAAGCGAAACCCTCATATATCCCAACTGATTTTAAATCCATTCCCGTAAAAACATTCTTAAAAAAATATTTTTTTTTCTAGATATTGTAATTTAATTTTAAAGTTTCATCGTTTTCTGGTAAATTTTGAAGCTATCGTGGCGCGTCCGCCTCGCGTCCGCGCACGCCACGCCCACTTCTCTCCCCTCCTCACCACCGATGAACAGGGCGCCGCCCGCGCGCGTAGCCACATAAATATTTAGAAGCGGCAACATGTTTAATAATAAATAATTTAACAAAATCACCCCTTATCAAAAACGCGTGAAATTGATTCTACTCTCGATTCTGAACAAACTATTTTCTCAGTTTTTTTTATTCCGACACGTTGTATAAGTTTAACGCCTATATCTCTATGTCTGTTGTACGAGTAGCTCCCAACTGACCAAATATGGTCGACGTAGCGTATTAAGTTGGTCAAACCATAAGTAACGATGTACACAGAACTAGAACTTACAAGTAAATGTGACCACCAAGTGCAGTAAACAAAGCATGCCAAAGAAACGTTTCAAATAACCGCCAAGCAGATTTAGTTTCATCATCATCATCATCATCATATCAGCCGAAAGACGTCCACTGCTGGACATAGGCCTCCCCTAAAGATCCCCATGACGACCGGTCCTGCGCTGCTCGCATCCAGCGGCTTCCCGCGACCTTGACAAGATCGTCGGTCCACCTTGTGGGGGGCCTGCCAACGCTTCGTCTTCCGGTACGTGGTCGCCACTCTAGAACCCTTACGCCCCATCGGCCATCGGTTCTTCTTGCGATGTGCCCTGCCCACTGCCACTTTAGTTTAGCGACTCTCAGAGCTATGTCAGTTACTTTTGTTCTTCTGCGGATCTCCTCATTTCTGATTCGATCTCGCAGAGAGACTCCGAGCATAGCCCTTTCCATAGCTCTTTGGGTGACCTTGAGCTTCCTGATAAGGCCCATCGTGAGCGGCCACGTCTCGGTTCCATATGTCATCACTGGCAACACACACTGGTCAAAGACTTTCGTCTTGAGACACTGCGGTATTTTGGACGTGAAGATGTTGCGGAGCTTCCCGAACGCTGCCCATCCGAGTCGGATTCGACGAGTAACCTCTTTCTCTAAGTTGGATTTACCCAGCTGGACTGTTTGTCCCAGGTATACGTATTCATCGACAACTTCGAGCGTAGAGTCTCCAACTTTGAGTGGAGTGGGTACAACAAGGGCGTTAGACATAATTTTCGTCTTATCCATGTTCATTTTAAGACCCGTGCCGTGCGGTGCCGGCCCAGAATAGAATAGTACCGACCCATCTCTTCCAATGGGTGTCGTAAGAGGCGACTAAGGGAATGAAATCCAGAGGATGGGCAGCAGCGTCCTTCTGTGTATTATCCCATCACACTGCGGACGCCAACCCGTCTGCCAAGCGTGGCGACTATGGTAAAACCCCCTAAAAATCCTATGAATCACGTCAATAAGCACCGGCCCCTAGTCCCCGGCGGCCCCGCTATTCCTGGCTCTGGTAGCGGTCATGGTAACGGTGGGGCAGGGGGTGCGAAGAATCCCCGGCAGATGCCAGGCTACCAACAACGACGACCTCTGGCCCTGGCAACGTACAACACGCGCACATTGCGGACCGACGAGAAGGTTGCAGAACTCGAGGAAGAATTGAGCAGGTTACACTGGGACATCTTGGGTCTATCTGAAGTCCGAAGAGAGGGGGAGGACTTGATAACCCTAAAATCAGGTAACTTGCTCTATTTCCGGGAGGGCGACCAACTGTCCCAGGGAGGTGTCGGGTTTATGGTCCACAAGTCTCTCGTGAACAACGTCGTCATGATCGAGAGTGTGTCGTCGCGGGTAGCGTACCTTATACTCAGAATCACCAAACGGTATTCGCTGAAGGTCATACAGGTATACGCCCCCACATCGACACACTCTGATGATGAAGTCGAGGCTATGTATGAGGATATCTCTAAAGCCATACATACGCCTAAGACCCACTATACCGTTGTCATGGGGGACTTCAACGCGAAACTGGGCAAGCGAGGCGATGGTGAGCTGAGGGTGGGGCAATTTGGTGTTGGATATCGGAATTCCAGGGGCCACATGTTAGCCGACTTTTTGGAGAAAGAAGGACTCTTTATGATGAATTCCTTCTTCAAAAAGTCGGAAAACCGAAAATGGACCTGGATCAGTCCCGATGGTATTACAAAAAATGAGATTGACTTTATCATGTCGACGAAGAAGCAAATATTCAATGATGTCTCTGTGATCAATGCGGTTAAAACCGGAAGCGATCACCGGTTGGTAAGAGGCACATTGAATATCAACGTAAAGCTGGAAAGAACTCGACTGATGAAGTCTACGCTCCGACCCGCACCCACCAATATCCAAAATCCCGACGGCTTTCAGCTCGAACTGCAAAATCGCTTCGAATGCCTCGGTGAATGCATAGATGTGGACGACTACAATAACGGGTTCGTGGAAACTGTCCATACAATTGGGTCAAAGTATTTCAGACCCCACCGTACTAAAAGAACCAAAAAGATCTCAGATCATACCCTCAAGCTAATGGAAGAAAGACGCGAAATGGTTCTGCAGTCTTCGGGAGATGCTTCTCAATATCGGCGGCTCAATAAACAGATCTCTAAGTCTCTGACTCGCGACATTCGGCTATTTAATACTAATCATATTAAAGAAGCGATTGAGCGGAACAAGGGCTCCAAAGTGTTCGCAAGAGATCTGTCTATTGGGCAGAGCCAGTTGACGAAGCTGAAAACCGAGGATGGCAGAACCGTATCGTCCAAGCCTGAGCTACTGAGGGAGGTCGAGAAGTTCTATGGACAGTTATACACGTCAACCGGCCAACCCGTTAGCAGTCTGGCCAACGATCCAAGAGCTAGACTTACCCGACACCATACCGAAGATATCCCGGACGTCAGCTTGTACGAGATTAGAATGGCTCTCAGACAGCTTAGAAACAACAAGGCACCCGGGCACGATGGAATTACGGCTGAGCTTCTGAAAGCAGGCGGAAGGCCAGTGCTAAAAGCTCTTCAGAAGCTGTTTAATTCTGTCATACTCGAAGGGAAAACGCCACAGGCATGGCACAGAAGTGTGGTGGTGCTCTTCTTTAAAAAGGGTGATAAGACCCTGCTGAAGAATTACAGACCCATCTCACTTCTGAGTCATGTCTATAAGCTGTTCTCGAGAGTCATTACGAATCGTCTCGCACGCAGGCTCCACGACTTCCAGCCTCCCGAACAAGCCGGTTTCCGTAAAGGCTTCAGTACCATAGACCACATACATACGCTACGGCAAGTTGTACAGAAGACCGAAGAGTATAACCAGCCACTTTGCCTAGCGTTTGTGGACTATGAGAAGGCCTTCGATTCGATAGAGACGTGGGCTGTGCTACGATCTCTCCAGAGGTGCCAAGTCGACTATCGGTACATTGAAGTGTTAAAGGATCTGTACAAAAACGCCACTATGTCAGTCCGTCTTCAGGACCAGGACTCGAAACCTATCCAATTGCATCGAGGAGTGAGACAGGGAGACGTCATATCTCCTAAGCTGTTCACCGCTGCATTGGAAGACGTCTTCAAACTCCTGGACTGGAAAGGACTTGGCATCAACATCAATGGCGAGTACATGACCCACCTTCGATTTGCCGACGATATTGTCGTAATGGCTGAGACCCTGGAAGATCTCGGCACGATGCTCAATAACCTCAGTAGAGTTTCACAACAAGATTTAGTTTACTTACAGAAAATTACAAAAACGTCTTCGTTTTAGATAAATATTTAGTTTATTCTCACAGTGATATTTCTTGTGAGGACCTATTTTGGAGACTAAGTTCAATGTAAATAATGAGTTAGTACAGTGGCCACCCCGACGTATGAATTTTCTACGTCATTTTAACTCTTCGAATGTCTTGAATAAAACAAATATTTTTACCATACACAACTACAATTCAAGAATCACAATTTACTGAAACCAATTTTTGAGACTAAATCAACGAATTCAATCGTTGGACTAAACAATTACAAATAATGAGTAGGTTTAGTGGCCGACCCGACAAATTTATTTTAATTTTTAAGTCTAACTTTCGTTTGAATGGCATGAAAGAACAAGCATTTTGAGAATTTTTGTACATTCATGCAAAAATAACATCACGCCTACCCCGACGGGAAACAGGCGTGATGTTATGTATGAATTTATTTGGGTGTTTATTAAACATACTTCTTTTTAATACCATCAGACTTCTTGGCATTCTAAATAACTAACTCAGCCACAAACAACGTGCAACTAAATAAAACTTTCTTAGCCACTAATTTCTTTCCGGCGTTGTGGTCGCAAGACAACCTAACCGAACCTAAAACTTTTTGATGCATAATCATTATTTTTGATGTACAATCATAAATTTTGATGTGCTAATATTATTTCTCAATTTGTTTTCATCAGAACAATCAACATAAGCAACAATTACAAAAATCACAATTGAAGAAAAAGAAAATTCCCGAAAGAGTTATCTACTTACAAAGTAGAAAATCACAAAATTTCACAACCACAGGCAGGATTCGAACCTGCATCTTCTGCGTAAGTACCGCAGACGCTTTACCAACTAGGCTACTGTGGTCCTGCCCGATGTTGTCAAATTTAGCGACCTCTATACGCATTCCAACGTTGCGTTTGTGTTGCCACCTAGCAAGCATTTAGTGCAAAACAGCAAACGCAACGTTGGAATGCGTATAGAGGTCGCTAAATTTCACAACATCGGGCAGGACCACAGTAGCCTAGTTGGTAAAGCGTCTGCGGTACTGACGGAGAAGACGCAGGTTCGAATCCTGCCTGTGGTTGTGAAATTCAGCAATTTTCTACTTTGTAGATTTTTCCGAACACAGGAAGTGTTAAAATACAAATCATTTTCTACTTCCAATACAAAACGTGTCGGTTAAGTGACCGTTTTCGTATAAAAAATCGAATTTAATTTTTGAAATCTTGTTCGAGAAAGTTTCTAGTTTAGAAGAATCACTGGCTTTGGGATTAAAACGAATCACTACAGTCAACAAAAAAAAACAGCAGGAAAAACTATGCGAGAGAGCAGGTCGGATCGATACCTGTCTCTGTCGCCCCGATGTGTAGCGCATCGCTCTATCTTGCTCTCGCACTACTGCTGTCGTTCTAAGCAAGCTACATTGTTTCGACTATAATTCACTTCGTATGGACTGGGCAACGGGAATTTGGTTTCATCATAACATCCCATGAAACGTCCACTACAGGACAAGGAGCTCCCTCCAGAATTCTAGCTTTTAGTGGAAAAATTTAGAGGGGAAGAGTCATAGTCACCTCGCTTGTTAGCGTTACGGCTGGCACCATGGACCGCGGTTGTAGGTGACCGCAGTAAGTAAGATGTAAGATACTAAGGAGGATGCTGCTGCCCATCCTCCAGTTAACCCTTAGTCGCCTCTTACGACACCCACGAGTATGTATGGGTTGGTACTATTCTTTGCCGGCACCACAAGGGATAAAACTTGGTTTATCTTGTAGAAAATATCACATTCCGTTAGAACGCTCTTATTTTACCATTACGTGCGATAAAGTTCTTGTTTTATTGTACAGTATAAATAACTATAATAAGAAGGCTCGCTTCCTCAATTCATCTATAAAAATACACTCATTCTTATACTAGCAAAAATACACCATTCATTATTATCATCACGTTCATTCAACTAATCAACTCCATACAATTATCATACAAATTAATGTTGCGTCTCTTCGACTTTAATAAGGGCCATTACGCACGGGCTTCGATCATACATTTTCGTAGATACAGTCGTATTCAAGATTCGAACGAAAAAAAACCGATCAAGTGCGAGTCGGACTCGCGCACTGAAGGTTCCGTACCACTAAATACCGTCAGACAAGGACGCGCAGTCGCGAAGAAGTGTAAATGCGCGCGAGTATGACTCGCATTTGACCATTTTTTATTATTTGTTGTTATTCTATAGCCTATGCACTATAGACAGATAGAGCTAAAACAAAAAATCGCATACAAAACACGTTTGTAATAGGGAAACCCCCCTTTATTTTTATTTGTTGTTATAAAATACATAATCTGTAAATAATTTCAACTGTCTACCTATTACGGTTCATGGGATGCAGCCCGGTGACAGACAGAAGGACATCGGAGGCATATTAATAGGGTCCCGTTATTCACCCTTTGGGTACGGAACCCTGAAGTGTCCCCATTATTGTGTGAACACCAATCGTGCATCCAACAAAATGCATGATCTAAGCGCTCGGGCGTCTAAATGTTTTAAGTGCACTGGATCTAAGCGCACGGGCGACTCATGTCCGTTACAAGGAAGAGTTCCCGACTGTCCGACTCCGATTTGATTACTTTTGATATATGTTAGACTATGTCAAAGAGTAGCCTAAACTAACAGACCTCTTAGAGATCCAGAAATCGACCTCCTAGGCACCTACTAAAAAGGGACTACACCCCATAACTTCTATAATGAATTTCTTTTTTCAAAATTGAATCGACTCTAGTGTCACAGAACAACGACAGGCTCACTCCTCCTGCGCGCGCACCGCCTATAGAAGCGAAGAGATCAAAAAATCTTGGTTCCCGTTTGGCCCAGTACACTGGCCAACCTACGTAAGCGCTTGTCAGTCTGTTGTCAGAGATCTTCCAAGCAGTGCAAAGAGGTTTTGGGCGTATTAAGCATGATAAACGATGAAATATATCTTGGTGACATGTAAAAAATTGTAAGAACAACAGTTGCAGTGTTAGCGGCGTAAAATACTGTCGGTGAGGGTAAAATTTCGTATAATTTTAGTAATTTTAATTTAAAATGCACATTCGTTATTTTGAATGCGCATCATAAACACATTTGCTGCCATAGAGACGCTGGGGCGAACGCTGTGACTGGGTTTTTGCATCTTCCTCTCTCACAATAATCGTACTATGTTTATCGCACTCACACGACTCTTGTAGTGTGGGTGCGGAAAGCGGAGTAAATGGTGACACCTGTTTTGTATTGAATGATAGAAAGAATTCTTCTCTAGACGTAGGGCAACACGAATGGACTTCAGAGCTCTGTGGCTCTAGTCCATATTTAACTAAAAAAACATGCTACAAAATGTGATTTTCAGAAAGGTGTTTTTCTAAAGGAAATATGAATAAGAGCCGCTATAAAAAAACGCGTGTTTAAATATAATTAACACGTGTTTTTTTTTATGAAACGTGCACACAAAATAAAAACATTTAAAGAAATCATTGTAGAAGTTATGACTAGGTTTGATCACTTTTTAGAAGTTTGGAGGTCAGATTCAGATTCAGATAATTTTATTCAATGTAGATTCTTTACAGAATACTTATTGAATGTCATGCAGAATACAATGCAAATAGAGCGAGTCTACGCCGTTTCGGATCGTGCTATGGCAGCGTAAAAGAAACGGCAAGAAACCACTGCAGCACGGCCTACTTTAAGAGTCGGCTTTTTACAATGTGTTTCTTGTGTTTCGCTGGAATATCAGAGCACCATACCTCTTTGTCATTCATATAGTCATCCAATCTATAGTAAGCTTTTTTACATAACGTTTGCTTTACACATTCTTTAAACTTTCGATGTCGATTTCTTTGAGCAGCTAAATGGTTTTGTACTCGGCCAGCGAGATTGCTACACTTATTGTGAGGATTTTCAAGTTAGGAAACTCGGGTTTCAGTAAGTTAGTCCTGTTTGTGGCCACTTGTGTAGTGAATTAAGCTTTTGGGTTCCTGGGAGGAAAACAAGCCACATCTGCAGCTCATCTACAATGTTAACTATGTCTTGGTCCAATAAATGAAGGTACAAATCCCCAAGAATAATATCGTTGTGCTTTGTGGATAATATTGCGGTTGGGACAAAATACCCTCTGCAAGCACTTGCAATCAATGACTGCAACTTCTCAATAGCTCCCTTGTTCCACTCTGTTGATACTTTATTTTCTACTTGCAGTCATCTGAGATCATTTTGTCAACTGGAGCAACTCCATGTATGCTAGCCTCAAAAACTTTAGTTGGATATTTTTAGTAAAGCTGGCAGATTAGTGAAGATTTTATCATTGCATTGGTGCGCAAGGACACACCATAGTCAACCAGCCAAATTAAAAACTGGGACTCCATGTTGACAATATCGTGAACCCACGTATCTTTCCACATCACAGCAACATACTGGCATTGATCGAAATCCGATACATCGCTCTTGGAAATGCGACGAGCTTGGTCAGCACCAAAGATTTTGGACCTCCTAGCTTCGCTTGGAATAGATACCTTGCAAATTTATTTTAGTAGGGGATGACATCTGCCAACATGTCCCAATCCCATCATCGATGACCACTAGGAAATATTCAAAATAACCTGTCAAATCCATAGAACGACGCCTTCACAACCTTGTGACGAATTATTTCTTTAATCCTCCTTCTAATTACCTTTATTTTTCATAAATCGGATTCGGACAGTTGGGTACCCTCCTTGTTAGACGAAGAAATGCACTACGTTGCAGACTTTGCACGTGTCACCGAAAGAGTAATAAAATAAGGGAATTTTACCTTGAGTCACTTAAAACAGCTACGCAATATCCATCTTTTTGTGCCATTGGAAAATACCAGTCGTCTTGAATAAAATCTACCTATATCGTTCTAAAATCATAGGCTATTCGCCTGTTCCTTTTTTTTCTATAGCTGCATCTCTTTCTGCTGAACGTACGTACATATGGCGTAGTTGCCTTAGAAGTAAAAAGCGTCAAGCAGAAAGAGACAAAAAACGTCGTGCTCTGTCTGTTTTTCACAAGTAAATCAGTTATTTTACTCTCTTTCTAGTGTGAGTGAAACGAAAGGTTTCTTTTACTGTACGGTACGCAACAAGTAACTCCTACAACGCAAAACCTCTCGGGTGGTAGATCAAATTTAACCCAACCAACTCTATTGTCAGTGAACGAAGTTATGAATTCCACTGTTTCGATGTAGTATCGTATCGATGTATCGAAAATCGAGTAGACACCCTGATCTCTGTCATATATCTAGGTTTTGCGCTTTTAGAATTACACATTGTAGAACAACCCTGTTTGTTTACTAATCCCGTTACTCGGTGTAAGTGCAAGTAAGTATGTAGAAGTACTCATTTTCTTTGACTGTCAACTTGCTGAGGTATTTGGTGAAGGCAGCGGCGCCCGCGTCGCAATACACGAGGTTCATGGAGTTGTCCACGGGAGGCACGGTGACCAGGGCTTCGCCCCCCGACTCCTCTTCGGGAGTCACGAACACGGTGCCGCCGCCGCTGAGCGTCCGGTCCGGGACTCCCAAGTACAGGATCGCTTCGAGGCGAGACTCCGCGTATAGAGAGCGGGGGGGTAGCATCTGCCGAATCAAAAACGTGATTCTTTTAAATTGGAAAGAAATTTACAGTTAGTGATCGTCCATGTGGTGCCAGCGAAGAATAGTACCAACCCATCTCTAACCGTGGGTGTCGTAAGAGGGGTCGTACCGCACGGGGTCGCCGGGTGGGGTGAATATTTATGTACTAATGGGATGAAAGTTCTAGGGAGGATAATTGTGTAGTTTTCGGAAAGATTTTGGGTTGATGTAGGGAAGATATTTTAATAGTCCTGGGGAACATATTTGTACAGTTTTGGGGAGGATATTTTCGTAGTTGTGGCAAGGATATTTGTGTAATTCTGGGGTGAGTATTTATTGTGATATTGAGTAATGATTATTTTTACAGTTGTGGGGTAGAATCTGTGTTGTTATGGGGTGTGTGTAAGTGTTGTTTTGGAGTGGATATATGTTGTTGTGGGACGGATATTTTGCAGTTATGGGGGGGTGGATATTTGTGTAGTTGTGAGGTGGAAAGTTATATAGTTGTAGGATGGACACTTGTGAAGTTGTGGGGTGGACATTTGTGAAGTTGTGGAGTGGACACTTGTGTAGCTGTGGGTGGATATCATGCAGCATCCTGGCAAACTGTCCGCTGGACACGATAGTTGTAGAGTGGATATTTATTAGTTGATGAGTGGAATACGTGGGACACTCAGAAATATTTGCGACACTAAAAAAAATTGTTCTACAGGTACATATATTTTTATTAAATCTTTTCAAAGTACTCTCCACCAGCCTCTATACAAAGATTCATGCGTCTGAACCAGTTTTCAAAACACTTTTTCCAGTCCGCCGTAGACACCTCGTTTACAGCCTGCTCGAACGCAGCCAGCGCATCTTCCGGCGACGAAAATTGTATCCCCTTGAGCTGATTTTTTATTTTTGGAAATAAAAAGAAGTCACACGGTGCTAGATCAGGGCTGTAAGGAGGGTGACCCAGGAGTTTGACTGGTGTGCTGTCCAGGAAGTCCCTCGTTTTGAGCGCGGTGTGTGCAGGCGCATTGTCGTGGTGGAGCAGTAGTCCGCGGAGCCCTGTGTTTGGTCGCTTGTTGCTCACAACAGAAAAAACTTCTGGTAAACATTTGGTAGTATACCATTCGGCGTTGATGCTTCTTTGATCTCGTAAGGGAATTGAGGCCAAGTGGCCAGTCAAATTAAAAAAGCTGGCGATCAAAATCTTCCCCCCGCTTCGAGATCGCTTCACTTTGGTAGGCGTTGGTTCATTTTGAAACACCCAAACTGTCGACTGGCGCTTGGTTTCTGGATCGTATTGATAAATCCAGGACTCATCACCTGTTACGATGTCGTAAACACGCCGAGACGAGCCTGCTTCAAATTTGTTCAGCATATCACGGCACCATTCCACCCGGGCCTGCTTCTGAGCGTCGGTGAGGTAGTGCGGCACCCAGCGCGATACTATCCTCCTCACGCGAAGATGCCCGTGTAGAATCTCGTGAACGCTTCCCGATCCAATCTTTAATATGTGCTGAATCTCCTGATATGTAATTCGCCTATTATCTTGGATTAAATTTTTCACTGCTAGCACGTTTTCTTCCGTAATAGCCGTCAAAGGGCGACCGCTTCTTTCTTCATCCCCCAAGGTTGGTCGACCGCGCCTAAATTCGTTATACCAACGATACACGGTTGCCTTGGAGGGGCCTTCATCCATAAATGCCATTTGAAGTCTATCGAACGATTCATCCGGTTTCAGGCGACACTTGAAATCGTAAAAAATCATAGCTCTAAAATGTTCCCGGCGCAGATCCATTTTTCAGTAAGACACGATACTTTGAATTGGCTCGCAAAAAATGTGGAGGGAAATTTTGAAAATGGAACACACATATTTTTACTTACAAGTAATCATATTTTCGAAAAAGATTCTGACCGGCCAGTCTCCCATATATAAAAACTATTTTTCGCAATACTTTCTGAGTGGCCTGGTATATGTGTAGCTGTGGGGAGGATATTTGTGTAGCTGTGGGACGGATATTTGTAGCGTAGTGGAGAGGATATTTGTATAACTGTGGCGCGGATATTTGTGTAGTCATGTAAAGGATATTTGTGTAGTTGAAGGGTGGATTTGTGTGGTTGTGAGGTGGATAATTGTGTGGTTGTGAGGTGGTTATTTATGTGGCTGTGAGGTGGATAATTGTGTAGCTGTGAGGTAGTTATTTATATGGGTGAGAGGTGGTTATTTAGTTATTTATGTGGCCACATAGTTATTTATGTGGTTGTAAAGTGGTTATTTGTGTGGCTGTGAGGTGGTTATTTATGTAGGTGTGAAGTGGATTATTGTCTAGTAGTGGGTTGTATGTTACAGTAGTGGAGCTATGTGTCCTCACCGAGTAGTCCCCTCTTGTCCAGCGCTGCAGCTCGAGCCGCGAGTAGTGTCTCAGCGCGAGGTCGGTACAGTCGTGCAGCATCCGCGCGAACTGTCCGCTGGACACGAGGCTGAGCACCGCGCGGATGGGGTGCTCGCGCGGCTGGGAGGACCACCAGGAGGGCAGAACTCGCTGGTAGTGGCGCCGCGTCGCCGGCCCTACCGTCTCCCACTCCACTTCTACGGTGCAATACAAAACAATGGACATGAGGACAATCTAGTCAAAACAACAACTCTTTATTGAATATCGAAATGAAAATATTCCAATTATATCTTATACTATTAAACGAGCAATATTTGTGTATACAGGGTGTAACGAAAAAGTGTGATAATACTAAAGAGTATGAGTCTGGCCCTGTCCCCGCCGCCTCCTGTAAGGTAGGGCTCCCCTACCGTCGCTACTGACGTCCCCAGCAGCTCCAGCTGTCAGCTCAATCCTGGCAGCCACTCCTGCCCCTGTCCCTGCCCCCTGCTATCACCACGGAGCCCTACCGTCCCCACGCAGCGCCTCCAGTAGCTCCAGCTGTCGGCTCAATCCTGGCAGCCACTCCTGCCCTTGTTCCCGCCCCCTGCTATCACCACGGAGCCCTACCGTCTCCACGCAGAGCCCCCAGCAGCTCCAACTGTCGGCTCAACCCTCGCTGCCACCCCTAGCTCTGTCCCCGCCCCCCGCTATCCCCCGGAGGCTTACCGTCTGCTCGCAGCGCCTCCAGCAGCCCGGGGCGGCGCACGGGGTGCAGGAACCCCTGGAGGCACACCTGCTGTTCCCCCCCGGAGCCCTACCGTCTGCTCGCAGCGCCTCCAGCAGCTCGGGGCGGCGCGCGGAGTGCAGGAACCCCTGGAGGCACACCTGCTGTTCCCCCCCGGAGCCCTACCGTCTGCTCGCAGCGCCTCCAGCAGCTCGGGGCGGCGCGCGGGATGCAGGAACCCCTGGAGGCACACCTGCTGTTCCCCCCCGGAGCCCTACCGTCTGCTCGCAGCGCCTCCAGCAGCTCGGGGCGGCGCGCGGGGTGCAGGAACCCCTGGAGGCACACCTGCTGTTCCCCCCCGGAGCCCTACCGTCTGCTCGCAGCGCCTCCAGCAGCTCGGGGCGGCGCGCGGGATGCAGGAACCCCTGGAGGCACACCTGCTGTTCCCCCCCGGAGCCCTACCGTCTGCTCGCAGCGCCTCCAGCAGCTCGGGGCGGCGCGCGGGGTGCAGGAACCCCTGGAGGCACACCTGCTGTTCCCCCCCGGAGCCCTACCGTCTGCTCGCAGCGCCTCCAGCAGCTCGGGGCGGCGCGCGGGGTGCAGGAACCCCTGGAGGCACACCTGCTGTTCCCCCCCGGAGCCCTACCGTCTGCTCGCAGCGCCTCCAGCAGCTCGGGGCGGCGCGCGGGGTGCAGGAACCCCTGGAGGCACACCTGCTGTTCCCCCCCGGAGCCCTACCGTCTGCTCGCAGCGCCTCCAGCAGCTCGGGGCGGCGCGCGGGGTGCAGGAACCCCTGGAGGCACACCTGCTGTTCCCCCCCGGAGCCCTACCGTCTGCTCGCAGCGCCTCCAGCAGCTCGGGGCGGCGCGCGGGGTGCAGGAACCCCTGGAGGCACACCTGCTGTTCCCCCCCGGAGCCCTACCGTCTGCTCGCAGCGCCTCCAGCAGCTCGGGGCGGCGCGCGGGGTGCAGGAACCCCTGGAGGCACACCTGCTGTTCCCCCCCGGAGCCCTACCGTCTGCTCGCAGCGCCTCCAGCAGCTCGGGGCGGCGCGCGGGGTGCAGGAACCCCTGGAGGCACACCTCGCTGTCGCTCTCCATCTGCTGCTGGATGTGGCCGCGGTTCACGGGGGACATGTACGCCTGGTCCAGCCAGTGGCTCATTAACACCTGCAATCAAACATACCAACAGTTTTTTATTAAAAGAGACATTTCATTGTATTTTTCTTAAGAAAAAAGCAGCAGCACATTCTCGTTCCTTTCCGCACCAGCGTTTTCCATGGTATTTTATTTACTTCTCACGGTTTCTGAGGCCGATTGGGTCACCGAATTTTGCACCACCCGGGGGCGCATGCAGATTGGTTGCAGGTACCTTCTGCGGACGCGAGTAACGTTCCCCCCTCACACCACGATTCGCGTAATCTTTTACACGTAAGGATGGCCGATTGTCCGCCCCTAATACTTGACCGCTTTAAGTCCGGGCCACTAGGCCTTAGGGGAAATCCGCCACTAGGCGCGGTGCCGACAAATTTCAACCTTAAGGATAGAGCATAAAGTCCATAATTGCAACGTGGAACAAATTTTCGAATCGCTTAACACTGGGAAGGGTTATCACTTTACGAGATAATGAGTGAGACGCAAGTAGGTAGATATGTAATGTTGTTCAATCAAAGGTGCAAATGATTACCAAATTAAATCTTTTCGGCATGCGACCGGATGTATTTATAGTTACCTACTTTCTATAAAAAAATCTCGATAAAAAATCTTTTTGTAAATAATCTCGATATTAGTTAAAGATCGTAGGTCGATATAAGGGCATTATTGTGCGCTGCTTGTAAAAAACATAAGTCTTCTACCAATGGATAGGGTGCCAATAGACGATCATTTAACGATTGGGAGGGAAATCAGATTCATCCCATGTGCGCGGGGGGAGGGGATAGAAGGGGGCGAATAACGCACCATTATAATTATTTTTTTACGGATCAGTTAATGCTACTAGGGCTTGTGTGGTATTGTTTTCAGGGAAAACAAACACAAGGAATTCATTTTCGATGCTTAAAATGTATAATTCCATAGAAGAAATCATATTTTTAACGAAAAGTAATAAAAGTCACATACATAATTTTTTTATAAACTGCCATATTTTTTGAAGACCTTATATATTGCGACCACAAAAAACATTTATATAAAGTTTATTTAACCTAGTTTACAATAATATATAATTGTAGTATACTTCTCATACAAAAACTATAAGAAAAAAAAAGAATGCGTAAATTGTACCGAGGATTTCCTGCACTCGAGTAGTGTGAAAGTTTCATAGTGTGTCCACTCAGGTTTTTGTTTTCATTTATGACAAAGATTTTTTCAAGCTTTGGCACATTGTTGCAACCAGTTAGTATCTTATACCGGGTGTTAGGGACAGCCATCCGAATACTGCAGGAGCGTGATCAGTCAACGAAAAAAAAAATCCGCGTCTACATACACACTGCCGGATCAAGTTTACAATTTTGTATGGAGACGCAGAATTTTCTTTTCTTTCCTGAAAGATTTGTTCACTGAAAGTTGTTCCATGTTGTTGACTGATCATGCCCCTTTAGTATTCGGAAGGTTGTTCCTAACACCCGGTATGTTTCAATAAGATCTCCACGTTTACTTCTCTCTTCTAATGTGGTTAGGCCTAGCGATGCTAAGCATTGCTCGTAGCCAGGTTTCGAAGGCAGGTTACCATTTTTGTAGCTCTTCTCTGTACTTTTTCAAGAAGGTTGATGTCCTTTTGAAAATATGGACTCCATATTTGAAATCCGTACTCTAACATAAATTTTGTAGACCTTTAGGAAAAGTTCTTTGTTAATGTGGAAAAACGCCTTCCTTATAATGTATAGTAAAGAATTTGCTATTTTTGTGATACCAATAATGTGTTCTTCCCACTTTAAGTTCTGCGTAACAATAATGCCTAAATCCTTCTGACAGGACACGCTAGCCACCACTTTGCCCTATATGGTATAAAGATTCTTGGGGCTTTTATTGCCAATGTGTAAAACAGTACACTTATCAGCTTTGAGTATTACAAGCCAGTCTTTAGTCTATTCAATAATGCGGTCAATATTGTCTTGCAAGATGTTATGTTTAATTAATGGGTTGCCCATAATTTTTATGTCGTCAGCGATCAGGGAGACTTCTGACTGTATAACTTACTTAAGATCTATCAGGAAGATACCAAAAAGAGTAGGTCCCAACACTGATCCTTGTGGTACACCGCTAAGGACATTGTGTGGTTCAGAAAAACATTCTCCAATTCTAACACGAATGTTTTTGTTAAGAAGTTCTCTATACATTTGAGGAGATCACCACGAATCCCAAAATGTTCAAGTTTACAAATTAATCTTTTTATAGGGACTCGATCAAATGCCTTCTCATAATCCAAGTGGATAACATCTGTAGGTTCATGATTGTTCTAGCTCTGAGTCCATCTGTCAAGGCAGCAAAGCATGTTGGTTACTGTGGATCTCTTTGGCACAAATCCGTGTTGTTCCTCGATTATAACATTCTCCATCTCCAAAAATTTCCTCATTTCTTTAGCTATAATCTTCTAAGGCTGATTGGACGATAGTTAGCGGCAGCAAGTTTGTCACCTTTTTGATAGATGGGTGTGATAATAGCTTCTTTTCAGTCATCTAGGAGTTCATGTTGTTCGAAGGATAGTTGCATAATTTGAGCCAAGGTTGCAGATATGGTAGGGCAACATCTGTTGAGTTGTTCAGCCGGTAATTCATCAGGGCCCATAGCAGTATCATCTTTGAATGTGCTAATCGTTTTCGCTTTTTAATTGTCTGATGTAAATTCTATGTTCTCTATTACATTTTAGACTCGAGGAACACTTGGTGTAGGAATGGTTACATTTTCTGGTTCCCGAACATACGATTTTTCAAATTGTTTGGCAAAATTATTGGCAAATTTTTCTTATCGTTAGTAATTAGATGTGTGTTTTCGTTTCTAAGTGACAGTGGTATAGAAATTTTTGAAGTTATCTCCTGGCGGATGGAGTTGTGAAATTCCTTAGGAGCCTTTTAAAAAATATTTTTCACAAAATTTATCCTTGTCGATCTGGCCAGGCTCAAGATTTTGTTATTAACTGACCGGTATTCTCGATATGAGGCATCACTCTTATCAGTTTCTTTTTTTCTTGGGTATTTTTTATAATTTGCTGTCGAATCCATGGTTTGTTTAAATTTTGTGATTTCTTAAAATTGTTTATAGGTTACATGTTGAAGAACAGCACTGTCTATTTTATTCTTAAAGGTACACCACGCATTAAGTACATCGTTGGTTTGGAGATTGATGGGTTCATTTAGTGCTTGAGATATCAGCTGATAGTCGGCCTTAAAAATGAGTTGGGCGACGAGCCTGCGTAGTATTTATCTGAACTTGAAGAGTTGCTATCAGTATTTCATGATCACTCAAATCAAATCAAATCAAATCAAAATCGTTTATTCATTGTTGGATATTAAAATCTCTTAATGACGTCAGCTAAACTACATCGCTTTACAAATAATGTGGCGCCATTGTGGGAAAAAAAAGAAGCGACAATAAAAACCCACGCGCTCTTTTAAATATGTTTGAATGTACAAGGTTGATATACAACATACATAGGTCAGTTTTAATTTCGAATTAGCCTGTTAGAACCGTAGTCTAATCCCATGGATTTTTCTCTTCTAGATAATCTGATATTTTATAATAACCCTTCTTACATAATTTCTGCTTGATTACAGTTTTGAATTTATCTAACGGTAAACTTTCAATATCAGTGGGTACCTTATTATAGAAGCGTATACATTGACCTTTATATGTTTTACTAATTTTGTGAATACGGCTGACATGAGAAGCAAGTTGATTCTTGTTTCTTATGTTGACACTATGCCTGTCACAATTTTTATCAAAAATATGTATATTCCGTTTAGCATATATTAAATTCTCATAAATGTATTGCGACACAAAAGTCAAAATGTTGATTTCTTTAAATTTATTTCGAAGAGATTCTCTAGGCTTCATTTTATAAATTGCACGAACAGCTCGCTTTTGTAGTAAAAAAATGCTGTTTGCATCCGCAGCATGACCCCATAACAAAAGGCCATATGACATGAGACTATGGAAATAACTGAAGTAGACTAACCTCGCGGTGTCTACATCCGTCAGAGCTCTTATTCTTTTCACTGCGTATGCTGCAGAACTAAGTCTGTTCGACAATTTATTAATATGCGGTCCCCATTGTAATTTGTTGTCTAAGGTAATACCTAGGAACACAGCTGATTCCACAAGACTCAATTTATCGTTTTTCACTAATAGGCTTGTAGCAGTTGGCTTTACATTAGGCAAAACAAATTTAACACACTTAGTTTTCTTTTCGTTAAGTAAAAGATTATTTACGGTGAACCACTCAACTACATTAGAGATTGTACTATTTATGTCGTCAAAATTTGATTGTTGTCTTTTGACTTTAAAAATCAAAGACGTATCATCTGCAAATAGTACTATCTCATTCTTGTCCTTTACAAGGTTTGGCAAATCGTTAATGTAGACAATGAACAGGAATGGTCCCAGGATTGAGCCTTGTGGAACGCCCATACAAATTTTTGATCCTAGTGACCTTTTCACATTTACATCAACCTTCTGGATCCTTTCACTTAGATACGACTCCAGAAGGCTTAGAGCCTGGTCTCTAATTCCATAATGGTGTAATTTCCTGATAAGAATATCATGATGTACACAATCGAAAGCCTTGGACAAGTCACAGAAAACGCCAATGGCATCACTTGACTCCTCCCAGGCGTCAAATATACTTTGAATAAGCTCAACACCTGCATCGACTGTTGAGCGACCCCTGGTAAAACCGAACTGTTTTAGGTTCATCAAGTTGTTGCGATAAAAGTGGCTCTGAACCTGATTTAAAATTATCTTTTCAAATATCTTACTAAGAGTTGGTAGAACAGAAATAGGTCTAAAATTAGTGGGGTCTGATTTACTACCAGCTTTAAACAACGGAATAATTTTACTATGTTTCATCAAATCAGGAAAAACACCATCATCTACACATTTATTAAAAATACTAGATAAGTATGGTGCAATGCTTTCTATAACGGCACTAATAATTTTAACTGACAGGCCATCTATATCGGCGGTCTTTTTCATTTTAAGTGATTTAAAGGCTTTAATTATAACGAAAGCATTGACGTAACTGAATTTAAAATCTACATTGCAAACATCTACGTGTCGTTCGAGATAAGATTTGGCAAGAGTGGGAGATGAGTTCAAGGTTTTGGTAGTTGAAACTGGAATATCCGTAAAGAAGTTTTCAACACTGTTTCCTATATTAGCATAAGTTTCATCGTTGCACAATATTAGATCTAAAATAGATTCCTGGTCATGTGGTCATTTCTTTTACGTGTAATTTTAGTAACTAGTTGGTGTAGGTTAGTTTTGTTAAAAGTTCGACTGAATTGAATCTTTATTTTAAATACATCTTTAATAATTATAAACAATGTCATTTTATTACTAGGTATCAAATAATTCTTCATTCTGCTACTAATATAAGTAGGTACTTAAAATTAATTACGTTTTTATAGACATGAAATGTTACTTTCTCACTTAATATATATTATAATATAACAAAGATGAAAGATTTGTATTTTTGTATGTACGCATATTTGTAACGAATAAATTTAAAAACAAACAAAAATTTATCATTTTGAATTAACTCTTCATATGCATTTTTATATAAAATATATACCACATAAGCCCAAGCATAAATATTGAAATTAAATAATATGATCGGATAAGTACCTCAGCGTATTACAGCGCGCTTATTTTTCTTGGCGCATTCTTTATTTTTTTTCTTACAGTTCTTGTATGAGAAGTATACTACAATTATATATATTTTTAAATTGGATTAAATAAGCTTTATATAAATATTTTTTGTGTTCGCAATAAATAAGGTCTTCAAAAAATATGGCAGTTTATAAAAAATATATGTATGTGACTCTTATTACTTTTCGTTAAAAATATTATTTCTTCTATGGAATTATACATTTTAAGCATCAAAAATGAATTCCTTGTGTTTGTTTTCCCTGAAAACAATACCACACAAGCCCTAGTAGCATTAACTGATCTTTAAAAAAATAATCATAATGGTGCGCAATTCGCCCCCTTCTATCCCCTCCCCCCGCGCACGTGGGACGAATCTGATTTCCCTCCCAATCGTTAAATGATCGTCTATTGGCACCCTATCCACTGGTAGAAGATTTATGTTTTTTACAAGCAGCGCACAATCACCAAGGTACTATCTTTAACTATATCGTTTGTTTTTACGCGATTTACGTGACACGCGTACACTCAACAATAGATTCTTGTCTTTTTCTTTTTATCTATCGTTAAAAAGTTTCCCAAAAGCCTATTCCGATGATTCTTCTTTCAAGCCGTGCAGTCCGTTGAGCGGGTGCTATTTGTGACATTCTTTGTAAAGATGCATTCGCGCGCCGCGGGTCATACCTACAGAGCGAAGTGAAACAGGTCCGACGCGACAGGGAACGTGTCGCTTCGTCCTTCTCCCACGCATAGCTTTAGCTCTGTCTTTCTGTCATACTAATCTAGCTGCTACATTTCGACTGTAGGTTGTGTATACACTTTCTCATACACGTTGAAGACATTAGTCGGCCGTGCGTAATGGCCCTCATCAATTGAGGAAGCGAGCCTTCAATACTCTCACACATACTCGTAGCTGTTTAAAGCCACCTCATTTAGACTGTTTAGTACACGCGATACATTTAAGAATAGAATATAATATTTTATTCGCTTGAATAGGGAACAAGTTTAGGTGTTACATATTTAAAAGTTTCTCCATATTCAGGCTATGTACATAATAGCATGTAAATATTTGAATCTTAAATACTAATTACAAATCAATCTAATATTATGTCAATGTAGTCTAATAACCATATTATTTTAATTCGATATTGTCTAATTTACAAGCCAAAACTTCAGCCACAGAGTAAAAATTATAATGGATAAGCATAGTTTTTTGTTGAATGGCCTTTGTTTAACTTGTAAATGGCCTTTGTTTAACTTGAAATGGCCTTTGTTTAACTATCTTATTTAACTAGAATTATTTTTATAGCAAGGCTATAAGTTATCCGAATAAAATTATATAAATTTGATTATTGTTAAGTCCTTAAATTTTTCGGTATATGATTAAATATTACTATACACATAATGTAACAGTTTCGTAGTAGTCCTTGAGCCCGTGACAAAATCACTTACCTGTCATGAGAACATCTTAAGATGTATGGCAACAGATCGGCAAAGTGGTGCTGAGCAAGAATCAGTTACATTTGGCATCCGAAATTTGCCGGAAGTCGGAGAATTTCTTCCACTTCCGGTCAAAATTTGGGGGTGCAAGTTACGTGTCATGAGAACACTCTGAAACCCTCGGCAACATGTAGTCCTTCATTGACAGAGTAGAAAAATACAAGTCTGCCAGTTCCTAGTTTGCCGGAAGTACTTGGTAGACGGACTCAAAGGATGGCCGCCACCCAGTAAACAGATCTAAGATTTTACTATAAAATTAAATACGTATTAATAATCGTGCAAGTCTGCTACGGCTTTGGTTTTTTAGCTTCACTAGTCATCGTAACTGATTACTCCAAGGGTCTGATGATGACCAGCTATCAAGCAACTGGATCTGAGGGCCCACTACACCCAAGAGCTCCAGATTTTGACTAAAATGCATTGTAGGTGGCTGCCGTTCCTAGACTTGCTGGCTCGAGAGTCTGATGATGACCAGATGTCAAGCAACTGGATCTAAGGACCAACAACACCCAAGAGCTCCAGATTTCGACTCAAACGCTTTGTAGGTGGCTGCCGTTCCTGGACCTGCTGGCTCGAGGGTCTGATGATGACCAGCTATCAAATAAGATTAATTTTTATTGACAATTAGGTATCATAAACAAGCTTAGCTTACCTCCTATGCCCAGCCAATGGAATCGAACGGACAAAATTTTCTTAACCTTAATAGGGCTCGCACGCAACTTCGCATCGCAAGCCACAGAGGAAGTAAATGTCGGGACAGTGTTGCCGTTTTAGCGACTTTGGAATCGACTGGCTTGCTGGATGGCTTGTTCATGATACCTAATTGTCAATAGAATCATCATCATTCAAAAAAAGTATTTTATTCGAATTTCCAAGCATTTGAGTGAAAATCTGGACCTCTTGGGCGTAGTTGGCCAGTAATAATAAAAAAATAAAACTGTTTATTTTTATCAAGAAAAACTTAATATTATATTATGTCTAAACAACTCTGGAAACCCTTGGGGTTTATGTTGGGCTGGCGACTCGGTTTCACTTAAATATAAAAACAACTAGCTATGCCCGCGGCTTCGCCCGCGTGGAATTCAGACAATGTGCAGTATTGTGCAGCTCCGTCTCTCTCTGCCTCTCCCTCTCTCTCTCCCTCTCCCCCTCCAAATTTTCAATTACCGCATGTCAAAATTGTTGAATTTTCATACAAATTTTTATCCCTTATTACACACCTTTAAAAAAATGACCTTGAAAAATTCTATAACAGGTACTTTTTCATTTTTTACCAAGAGCTCAGAACCAAATTTCTATTATTCTACCTTTAAAAATGAAAGACTTATAGACCAACACACGGAAAAAAAATCAACCCCTTTTTCACCCCCTTGAAGGGTGGTTTTTAAGAAATGCTGAAACACATGTTTCTTTATTTTCTACCAAAAGCTTAAAATTAAATTTGTGTGAATCTAACTCAAGAAACAAATGACTTTCATACAAACTTTCATGCCTTATTTCACCCCCTTTGAAGATGAATTTTGAAAAATTCTAAAACACGTACTTTTTTATTCTTTACCAAGAAATTAGACCTAAATATGTATAATTCTACCTTTGAAAATGAAAGACTTATAGATCAACATACGGAAAAAAATCATCCTTTTTTTCACCCCCTTCAAGGGTGATTTAAAAAAAATGCTTAGACTTGTTTCTTAATTTTTTACCAATAGCTTAAATTCAAATGTGTGTGAATCTAGCTCAAGAAACAAAGGACTTATTCAAGCCCTATTCATTCGAGTGTGACTTACTTACATAACGATCATTCATCCTGACCTGCCATCGACCTCTCATACGGTATTCTCCTCCATCACGTCGTCGGTAACCACAGCGGTATGCAGGTTTAGTCGTCCCACCTGTTGTATTATTTTAAGAAGATTAACTAAGTGCCACAATCCTGTCAACCCCAAAGTTAGAGGCTTTCATAAGAATTTATCCACATGTTCAACTACAGCAAACTCACAGTGCACCGTGTTTTACTATCACAAAAGGTATTCGCGTACGAGTATCATAACCTAAAATCTCCCAGTTTAAAGCAGAAAAGATCATAAACACTTAGCTCGATTAAAGGGTCGCTCCTGTCATCGCAGAATTGCCACGACTCATCCGCCAGCGGCTGCAGGCTTCATCTCGCGGCCAACTATCACTTTAGAACTTAACGTGGTAAAATCTCGAACAAAAATGAGTTGTTGAAAATGGCGACCTCATCTTCACGTTGCTACGTGTTCGCTAAACTGACACAAACCACGCCCCTTTACGCGCCATTCGTAATAGTAGTACCAACCTCACGATCTAAATAAAGCCACCATTTCCAACATCATCGTCCAACATCGACAATCTACACTGGTACGGAAATTCAGTACTAATTTGACGTTTGGCGTAGCTTCGCCGTGCTTGGGCCACTGCATGGGTGCTGCTGGCATGAACGTTTGTCTTTGACAATACCGCGGGAAATTCGAAATGAGAGTCGCTCTACGACATATATATTTAGATTTAGTATTTCTAGTTATAATTAAGTTCACAATTTAATTGAGTAGTCGTCAAGTTCAAATACAGCTATTTGCTTAGATGCTGGTCAGTATCAGACCCTCGAGCCAGCAGGTCCAAGAACGGCAGCCACCTACAAAGCATTTGAGTCGAAATCTGGAGCTCTTGGGTGTAGTTCAAGTTCATTTATTTCATAACAAAGTACATTTTCAGTTCGTCCTTAGATCCAGTTGCTTGACAGCTGGTCATCATCAGACTCTCAAGCCAGCAAGTCTAGGAATGGCAGCCACCTACAATGCATTTTAGTCCAAATCTGGAGCTCTTGGATGTAGTTGGCCCTCAAATCCAGTTGCTTGATAGCTGGTCATCATCAGACTCTCGAGCCAGCAGTTCCAGGAACGGTAGTTCCAGGAACGGCAGCCACCTACAACGCATTTGAGTTGACATCTGGAGCTCTTGGGTGTTGTTGGTCCTTAGATCCAGTTGCTTGACAGCTGGTCATCATCAGACTCTCGAGCCAGCAAGTCTAAGAACGGCAGCCACCTACAATGCATTTTAGTCAAAATCTGGAGCTCTTGGGTGTAGTTGGCCCTCAGATCCAGTTGCTTGATAGCTGGTCATCATCAGACCCTCGGAGTACTCAGTTACGATGACTAGTGAAGCTAAAAAACCATAGCCGCAGTAGACTATACGTATTTAATTTTATAGTAAAAACTTAGATCTGTTTACTGGGTGGCGGCTGGCGGCCATCCTTTGAGACCGTCTACCAAGTACTTCCGGCAAACTAGGAACTGGCAGACTTGTATTTTTCTACTCTGTCAATGAAGGACTACATGTTGTCGAGGGTTTCAGAGTGTTCTCATGACACGTAACTTGCACCCCCAAAATTTGACCGGAAGTTGAAGAAATTCTCGGATTTCCGGCAAATTTCGGATGCCAAATGTAACTGATTCTTGCTCAGCACCACTTTGCCGATCTGTTGCCATACATCTTAAGATGTTCTCATGACAGGTAAGTGATTTTGTCACGGGCTCAAGGACTATAGGTAACGTTATTGTAACGTGTAGTTTTTGGAACAGCCTCATGCACCAGTCTAGTGAATTTAACACAAATACTCACGACTTCGTTGTGGGGTCTCTGCGAGTCGGGCGCGGGGGGTGTGGCGGGCGCGGGGGGCTCCTCGCCGGGGGGCGCGGGCGGCGGGGGGCCGTGGAACCAGCCGTTGATGGACAGCCTGGGGACTTCCAGGGACACCACCTCGCCCACCTGCGGACAACGTACCGGGGATGTTGCTTGGCGTCCACAATCACTAGACTCGACAACACGCGGATATATAATAGTTTGTCCCATAGACTTACTATAATATAGATGGATTGGTAAGTCTATGACTGGGCCTGACTTCTTCCTACAAGATTTACTCGAAGACATAAAAAATACTAAATTCAAACTTAATATTATAAATACAAAAGGCTTTCTGTCTACGCCGTCATAGTGTACGGTCGGTGAGTGCGGTGTACGGTTTGTGAGTGAAGTGTTCGGACGGTGAGTGCGGTGAACGGTTTGTGAGTGTAATGTACGGACGGTAAGTGCAGTGTACGACTTGTGAGTTAAGTGTACAGGCGGGGAGTGCGGTGTACGGTTTGTGAGTGAAGTGTTCGGACGGTGAGTGCGGTGAACGGTTTGTGAGTGTAATGTACGGGCGGTGAGTGTAGTGTACGGCTTGTGAGTGAAGTGTACAGGCGGGGAGTGCGGTGTACGGTTTGTGAGTGAAGTGTTCGGACGGTGAGTGCGGTGAACGGTTTGTGAGTGTAGTGTACGGACAGTGAGTGCGGTGTAAGGTCAGTGAGTGCGGTGTACGATCAGTGAGTGCGGTGTACGGTCAGTGAGTGCGGTGTACGGTCAGTGAGTGCGGTGTACGGTCAGTGAGTGCGGTGTACGGTCAGTGAGTGCGGTGTACGGTCAGTGAGTGCGGTGTACGGTCAGTGAGTGCGGTGTACGGTCAGTGAGTGCGGTGTACGGTCAGTGAGTGCGGTGTACGGTCAGTGAGTGCGGTGTACGATCAGTGAGTGCGGTGTACGGTCAGTGAGTGCGGTGTACGGTCAGTGAGTGCGGTGTACGGTCAGTGAGTGCGGTGTACGGTCAGTGAGTGCGGTGTACGGTCAGTGAGTGCGGTGTACGGTCAGTGAGTGCGGTGTACGGTCAGTGAGTGCGGTGTACGGTCAGTGAGTGCGGTGTGCAGTCAGTGAGTGAAGAATACGGTCGGTGAGATCGGTGTGTAGTCGGCGAGGTTGGTGTTACCTGGTGGAAGGTGTCGGCGCCGACCTTGAAGAGAGCCAGCATGTTGTTCCGGGGGAAGACACGGTGCGTGACGCTGGCGGGCTGCCCCCCCGCGCCCCGCGCCAGCAGCTCCAGCGCCCCGCCCATGTGCTCCGACCAGCCCAGGCACTCCAGGTCTATCTACAGTCACATACTTATCTAAACCCTATATTATTCAACGAGAGAGATACAAATATTTCTATATATATTAATCGGTTTCTCAAAGACGGCTCTAACGATTTCGATTTTCGATTTTAATATACGGGGGTTTTCGGGGGCAAACAATCGATCTAGCTAGGTCTCATGTCTGGGAAAATTCACTTTCCTGTTATTTTTTTTTTCGTTTAATTATATCTTCGCAAAAAGAAAATAGCGCGTTTCAGACACCTACAGCGTCATCTGTTGGTGAGTAGCTTAGGTTGCTCATTCGGTGATATTTTAATGTTAAAGTTATATATAATTGTTATAAATACTATTTTTTGCTTACGTTCTAAGAGTTTATAAGAGCTTATTACTTTAATTTTTTACATTCCCTGTATTCAACTGCAGTTTTTCCCCTCAATACTAGATGGCGCTGTATATATGATGCACAAAAAATTGCGCGTTTCAGAAACCGCACTATAATAGGCTACAAAGCAAATAAAAGCTCGGTTGCCCTGGTACTTTTTCAGATAAGAATATTTACTCCCTTTATTATGCCTCTACACACCATAGTTCACCATTCGGATTCAGAATAATTTATTCAATGTGTAGATTCTTTACAGAATACTTATTGAATGTCATCATTCTTTTTGTTACATATTTTAAGTGTTTTTGCATGAGCAATAATGTATTTTTCTATAAAAGTAGAAAATAGCAGAACAACCACCCACAGGCGGGATTCGAATCTGGGTCTTCTTATGTACCCAAGCGGATTTTACCAACTAGACTAGTTTGGTCTTGCCTGATGTTGTAACATTTGCGACCGCAATTTCATTCAATGCAATAGCATCTATGCATTTAATTTCGGGCTTATGCTGCCAACTAACAAGTACCTGCCTTTTTGTAGAAATACCAAAGCCAGGAAAGTTTAAACTAAATCATTCTCCAATGTTTTTATTCAATGCTAATTTATTCATAAGGATACTTAAGTTAGTGAGGACTTGGATGACATGCAGCATCATATGACCAGCAATATCAAAAAAACTTGGATCCAAAATAGCATCTAAATTTTTTTTATGTTATTATTATAACATTACTAACAAAAAATCTGTCTCAGATACTACATATAATGCTCTATGATAAATTGTGCAGATTTAAAGCTCTAGACTACAAAGTTAAGCTAGACACCGGTTAAAATGGCTATACAATAACTAACCTGTTCATGGTCCCCGGCGCCTCCGTTGTGTATGGTGGCGGGCGAGGGTCTCCAGGGCGCCAGGTAGAGGATGAAGGCCACTCGCCGGTCTCCCAGCATGTCGTCGTGAACTAGCAGGTGGTCGCCCGGACCGTACAGCGAACAGGATGCTGATACTGAGGTCAGCTCTAGGTCTGTCACTTGAGATACCTGCACACAGACATATATAGTAAGTAAGTAAAGATTTATTTAAAACATATAAACAGGTTTACAGTCACAGAAATTCAATACAATATAATAATATAGCCTATTCTTGTGTCTTGTGTGCCAAGTAGTAGTTTCTTCTTCTTTCTTTTGTGCTTATAGGAAGTCTCTTAACACAAGGTGCCTTTCGGCAAAAGCCTCCTCCAACTCCTTCCAGTATGCTCTGTCCTGTGCCAGTCTCCTCCTGAGAGGGCCAGCGGGTAGTTTAATCTTGTCTTCCCATTGTCTTTGTGGGTGTCCTCTTTTTGGTCCACACAGACATACAAATTATTTATTTTATTTACATCACACATTCTAGTTTCATTGAACCAGCAAGTTACCAACACAGTCACATTTGACCAGGTACACTTTATTGAACATAAAAACAGAATTTATTTTAGATTTTGTTATGTGTACTATGATGTCAAAAATTTTCATCATTCATTATTTACTTTCTGGGTTATCTTCTGCACTTTGTCGATGGCGGAATCATCGTTAGTAAAAACGATGGAAGCTAATAACTTCTTCTTATTTTCGAGTCAATGGCAAAACTGACTATAACTAAAAAGAAGAAGAATAACTTTTTCAAACTAAATTGGTCAAAATGTAAAATTGCTAGTGCATATAATAAAGTTAGTTTCTTATCAAATTCACATTATTAGTTCTAAAGTATTTTCAAGTTAAAACAAGCCTCACAATTTTACATAGTTTTTAAATGCTGATGGATGCTAAACCTTACCTCTTGCTACAAAACATATTGAACTTGTGATGTTATTGCAGTTTAGGTAAACTGTTACTCTTACCAACATTCTTGTTACAACAATTAGCTTATGAAAAGCCCGTCACACGCGCCCGCGCCGGGTATAATGTACACACGCGTGCGGGCGCCCGCGCGAGTTTTAGCGGACACTCTTAAGCTTGCCATTACCACAATATTGAGACAAACAAAATAAAAGGGAATTCGGTTTTAGAATTACCACTCAACTTACCCAACTCATGAGCTCAGTCTTTAATAACTCGTAGATGCCTTTTATACTTCTTTGCCACGTTAAATTAGCTAAGTCAACCGTCTGGTGGTATTCGTAGAGATCCATTTTCTTGCGTGTCCAATCCAATGTGTTCATATCGTCCACTATGTTGTTGATTATAGCATCATTGCTGAGAAGATCGTGAAGTAGACACAGCCTAAATGGTTCACAAGTCAGAGTTATTTCATCTGTACTTAAATTCTTCATTTCTTTCCAATGTGTTTTCAGTCTGTCTATCAGTTCTTGTGACTGGAAAAAGATGGTGAAAATTCAATACAAACAACAAAGCAACAGAAAATGTTTTCATACATCCATTCATTCAAATAAAAGTCTCATCTTTGAGCTGATATCTTTGAATATAGGCAATGATTATTTGTTGTTGATACAAAGCAACTGACTAAACAAGTTCAAAAAGATATTTCTATTTCTATTTCTTTAAGAAGTTCTTTAGTGTGTGAAATAAAGAGTTATTCATTCAAGTTCCAAAGTTTTCTTTTAGTTTTATTTTGAACCTTGAAAATGTAATTTTAGTTAGCCATTCAATTACTTACAGTTTTTAAAATTATATGGATAAAAAAAACTTCCTACAGTTTTAGTGTGGATAAAAACTATAACAACACATTAATTTGTAATTAATACACTTCAGTTTATGACACATTTTATAAATGTTTTTCAATTTGAGCATGTAGATAGATAAAAATCTTAATTTAAGAACTAACAATAATTTTTGAAATGTACCACTCTTTTGGCTTTGTTAGGTTCTTGTCCAGCAGTGGGCTATGAATTTTAAGGCAGTGTACAAGAAGAATCACCTTAAGTGTAGAGTTAAGCTGTGGGTCCTCTGTCCTGTTAGCACGAGGGTATAGTTCTAACTTCAGTACTTTTGTGATTGGTTTCTCATCTGCCAAAACGATAGAGTCGTCTTCCCATGGGGACTCCGAGTCCGAACTGTAGCTAGACGAGGATGACGATGACGTTGATGACGAATAATCCGCTGAAATAACCAGTACACATTCTATATTGAAAAGCTTAGCTTAGGCTTATTTTTAAGGGTATTAGGATTGTAAAAGCTATACAACACGCGATACACGCTAAGCTGTAGCTTATTAGCTAGCTCACAGTGAGGAGTACGAAGTGATAGTTTAAGATTCCCGCGCATATTTGCCGCAAGAGACGCTGATAAGAGTACTAGTGGAAACTCACCGCCGCGGATCCGCTTCACCTCGTCGGCTGAGGCCTGGTAAGACGTCACCGCACATATATCAGAATCATCGCTCTCTGTGTCTGAGATCTCGATTACAGCCGCCGTAGCGGGTCGTTTGGCGGGCGGCCGCGGCTCTGCATTCGTACTGCTTTCCGTCGCCTCGTCACTACTACCGACCACGTCTGGCTTCGCGACATCGTCGCTAGACGTCGGTTCTTCGATTTCCGGCTTTGGTGAACTCATTTTTAGCTTTTAATACTACATAATACGCAGAAAAACAAAATAAAGCTCAACGATGCGACGCCTAACCTCAAAAATACTGACAGTTCTGTTGACGTTTTAAAGCCGAAATGTTGCCAGTTTTAAATTTAATTTTTTATACATTTTATGGCCTAGCTACTAAAGTTTTTCGTTTTTGCGGCAGAAAACGTAGCCTAGTCATTTCAGAAGTAGGCACGTCAGAATAGCTTTACCCACGAGCTTTTACCAATAACGCAGAAATAAGGAAAAGAGACAAAAGATAAGGATGAAAAAGAAATAATTAAAATGTAGAATGTGGTAGAATTTCAGAATTTAGATAGGTATCCCTAATATAACCTCAAAATTTCGCAAAGTAAACAAAAGAGAAATAATGACCGATGATCCAAAATCACCTGCAAATACTGAGCCGCCACCGCAATGCCAGTTCTTTGTGGTGCGCAAGAAGCGGCTGTGTCGTATGACGGTGCGCCCAGGCCGGCAGTACTGCGGGGAACACGAGCCTGAACCCAAAACCGAGGAAGGGAAGGTAGTTCAACGTCATCATTCTTATCCAGCTGTTGCTAAGTTTAGTTATTGAAAAGACCATCAATGCACAGTTATAAACTTGTAAAACATCTTGCATGTGCTTACCAAATTTTTCTCCATAAATCTTAGCGAATTTTTATTCTTTTTGCTATAAAAAAAGAAACCTCAAAGCTCTGAATTACATTTCAGGATGACACTCGTATTCCCTGCCCGTATGACTCAAAACAGTAAGTTTCTATTATTGCTACCTTACAATTACCTACATAAATTAGACACGGCGCAAACTAAGTCTAGGCCTGACCGTTAGTGCGCAGAACTCAAAAAGTAAGTTGCGGGTTTGAGCGCGGTAGGTGGAAGGATGTGTGCTAATCGTTCATTGCCTCGCCGCCTGTCACCCATGCGCAGAAAATAACTGTCAGGGCTAGAGGTAGTTGCACAGCAAATACTTACATCATGCCTTTTTACCCTCGCCAATTATTTTTTTTTATAATTTTATTTCCAGCACTTGCTACGCAAGCAAACTAGACAAGCACCTGTCCATCTGCAATGCTCGACAGACAGAATCTCCTCCATACATCCAGCAGAACATCAACGCACCAGTTAACATTGAAGTCTCTATCCGAAGGCCGCTCAGTGAAATACCAAAAGAGATGGTCATGCAAGTTATTGAAAAAGTCAATATATTGTATGAGAGTGAGTTCTATATTTATTACTACTGTTTAACTGAGCCCTAGATAAAGCCAAATGAAGAAATGTAAAGAAATAGAAACATTTACTTGAGATACATAACACAAATCCCAAATCTTATAAAAAAAGGCTGCAAGCAACAGTTTGTTTATTTTTATATCTTAAGTAAAATTCTCTCAAATCAATCAAAAACCATTCACTGCTGCATGGGAAGCGCCTCAAATCTATTCTAGGATATCACTCTCTTAGGTAAGCTAGCTAGGTAGCTATTCTATAAATTAAAAATCTTCACAAACATTTCTCAATAAATATTAAAGTAATTATATGTTTTTATGGGATACCAGACACCTATACACCTAATCTGCAAGTGTGATGCACTAACTCACAGCAGAAGTCGGCAACAGGAGGACATATACTACACCCTGAGGATGCCCATATTCTCAATCCTATGCAGATCGGCATCTTCTTTGAGGCTGTCGGTGTTGCTGAGGAGATGTAGTATATAGGGTTGGCGTCAATAGATCTATGCAGGTTGCAGTGGCCATTGAGAACAAGGAACCCGGCTCATTTACCTTCAAAACAAACTACAATTGGTAATTTTGCCATATAAAATAAATAAAAACGCCCTTTATTTCCCTCAACCTTTAGTTATATTTATATTTTGTTAGTTCAGTAGGTTTGCTTATTAGTGTTGTTAGTATGTTCTTCGGTGTTGGGGGCCTCGATTTAAGTATAAACCTCCTTCAATCCCTCCCATTTTCCTCTATCCGAGGGAACTGTCATCCAGTTAGTTCCTACCACATATTTGATCTCATCTTCCCAGCGTTTTTAGGCCTTCTTTCTTTCCTTTTGCCTTGTAGTCCTTCATATTTTGTGGCTGCTATTGCCCACTTCCTATCTGGTAGTTTTGCCATATTCCAACCATAAAATTTAATCCACAGAGTACATAGAAGGCAACATACTGCAAGTCCCAGAGCGGCCCATCCATGAAGCGGTGATGGAAGAGTTCAGTGAGGGAGACCGCACAGAGAGCTCCCGTCGGCACATGAGGCAGGCGTCCAGTCTACTCCACCTGGCTGAGGAGGCGGGCCTCGTACGGGACAACACGTGCTATGTGGAACTTGGGGCTGGGAAGGGTGAGTGTGAAGGAATTTTATTGAATAGCATCATCTTTTTAATAAATAAATAAATTTAGTCTCTAAACTGGAATAATAAAACCGTAAATCTCAGAGACAGACACACAACTTTAATATGCATGATTCTTTTTTATTTAAAAGAAAAAATATCCTCATTCGTGTAATAAACAGTTTAGTAAAATAATGTTTCGAATAACTATGAAATTAAAAAATATATAAGCCATCAAAGTTTTGTTTCTGTCTCTTTCTAGCAAAACGAAAGGACAGGGTGGAAAATGTATGGAGCTCGGTCTTTTATTTGAAAATATTCCAAAGCAACCTAACCACTATGTAGAAAAAAAACATAGATTCTAGACTTAAAACTGAGCCTACATGCCCAGTTGTGGGACTTAAGCACCCACCATTTAGGATGAATTAATTTTCAAAAATCAGCTAACTAGTCCACTCAAAAAGTCTATAAAACGCATCTGCCACTATCTATCTCTTTCTAACGCCTACTTAGCAGTTAACGTAACTCTTTCTAATGACTAGGCGTTAGATAGTGGCAGATGCGTTTTATAGACTTTCTGAGTGGACTAATTAGCTAATTTTTAAAAATTTATTTCTTCTAAATGGTGGGCGTTTAAGTCCCACAACTGGGCATGTAGGCTCAGTTTTAAGTCTACAATCTATGTTTTTTTTCTACATAGTGGTTAGATTTTTTCGGATATTGATTAAAAGACCGAAAAAATCCATCTCCTTTAACACGGAGTTTATATGGCCGCCCGGCCGTAGTGACATATGACGTCACTGTCCATGTCGGCTGTCTAATCGGCGCGTAATTTATAGTTTTAAATGCTTAACTTGCTTATATCGACCGTATTTCTTAACCAATTTAAATTTTAATTTCACTTTTTGTCATCTCTACTACGGTTTTTTCAAATTTTGTTAATAAATGCGACAAAAATCTTTTTATGTTTAGGATTGTCATTGACATGAGCATCAGGTTTTATTAGTCCACTGTATCCTACTTACCATAATAGCAAATAGTTGAGACCTTAAATAGTTCCTTAAGTAGGTCCTGTATAGTTCCTGTAATAAATCCTGCTTGCCCTATTCACTACAGATACTAATACAGTAAAAGTGATACTTGGTTATTTTAGTAACTAGTTATTCAAAACTACTATCTAATTTAGCAACTCTACAGCCCGGAGGCGAAAGGTCAGATCAAGTCAGATGAAAACATAAGACTTTTTTTCGTGATTATGATTGGCTTTTTTGTACTCTTTCAATCCATCTATTTAATATGTTGCTATTTCTTTTACTTTTAAATTTGAATTGAATATGTCTGATGTGCACTTGCATTTGGAAGGCAAAAGGGACTTATCATCCATTCATACACATTGGGGTTCAACACAGCCAAAGAACTGACAATTTTTTTGGTGCGAAAAGGTTTTATTTTTACATACCGAAAGGAAAATATTGGGTCGGATGTCACGTTTATTATATTATTAAACTTTGGTTTAATATATTCCTTTGGTTAAACATATTAATTTGAGTCAAACTTCTTGTTGTCGCAGTTTGTATGCAAAAAACTTAAATTTATTTACTTTATTTATGTATATTGAAAAGTTGTAAAAAAAAACATCCGACCATCGATTGATTTGTTATGAGTAAGAAACTAGATTTGACCAGAGGATCAAAAATAACACTGTGTGTGTTCGTTGCAGGCCAGTTATCATACTACATGGGCACAGCGTGGTGCGACGACCTGACAGGCAGCAGTGTGCTGGTTGTGGACCGAGCAGCCCTAAGGCACAAGCGGGACAACAAGTTGCGGTCACGTGTCGCGAGGCTTAGGGCTGACTTAGCACACGTGGCATTGTGCCACGTCTCGGAGGTCAACCAAGCGAGGGCTGTGGTCGGGTTCGCTAAGCATCTGTGCGGCGTCGCTACTGGTGAGTGTAGTACTAGCGATAGTGACGGTCACGTGTGAAGCTCAGGGCTGACCTAGCACACGTGGCATTGTGTCACGTCTCGGAGGTCAAGCAAGCGAGGGCTGTGGTCGGGTTCGCTAAGCATCTGTGCGGCGTCGCTACTGGTGAGTGTAGTACTAGAGCTAGTGACGGTCACGTGTGGAGCTCAGGGCTGACCCGGCACACGTGGCATTGTGTCACGTCTCGGAGGTCAAGCAAGCGAGGGCTGTGGTCGGGTTCGCTAAGCATCTGTGCGGCGTCGCTACTGGTGAGTGTAGTACTAGAGCTAGTGACGGTCACGTGTGATGCTCAGGGCTGACCCGGCACACGTGGCATTGTGTCACGTCTCGGAGGTCAAGCAAGCGAGGGCTGTGGTCGGGTTCGCTAAGCATCTGTGCGGCGTCGCTACTGGTGAGTGTAGTACTAGAGCTAGTGACGGTCACGTGTAGAGCTCAGGGCTGACCCGGCACACGTGGCATTGTGTCACGTCTCGGAGGTCAAACAAGCGAGGGCTGTGGTCGGGTTCGCTAAGCATCTGTGCGGCGTCGCTACTGGTGAGTGTAGTACTAGAGCTAGTGACGGTCACGTGTGATGCTCAGGGCTGACCCGGCACACGTGGCATTGTGTCACGTCTCGGAGGTCAAGCAAGCGAGGGCTGTGGTCGGGTTCGCTAAGCATCTGTGCGGCGTCGCTACTGGTGAGTGTAGTACTTAGAGATAGTGACGGACGTGTGGAGCTCAGGGCTGAACTAGCACACGAGGCATTGTGCCACGTCTCGGAGGTCAAGCAAGCGAGGGCTGTGGTCGGGTTCACTAAGCATCTGTGCGGCGCCGCTACTGGTGAGTGTAGTACTTAGAGGTAGTGAAGGTCACGTGTGGAGCTCAGGGCTGACATAGCACACGTGGCATTGTGCAACGTCTCGGAGGTCAAGCAAGCGAGGGCTGTGGTCGGGTTCGCTAAACATCTGTGCGGCGTCGCTACTGGTGAGTGTAGTACTTAGAGGTAGTGACGGTCACGTGTGAAGCTCAGGGCTGACCTAGCACACGTGGCATTGTGCCACGTCTCGGAGGTCAACCGAGTGAGGGCTGTGGTTGGGTTCGCTAAGCATCTGTGCGGCGTCGCTACTGGTGAGTGTAGTACTTAGAGATAGTGACGGTCACGTGTGGAGGTCAGGGCTGACCTAGCACACGTGGCATTGTGCCACGTCTCGGAGGTCAAGCAAGCGAGGGCTGTGGTCGGGTTCACTAAGCATCTGTGCGGCGTCGGTACTGGTGAGTGTAGTACTTAGAGGTAGTGACGGTCACGTGTGGAGCTCAGGGCTGACCTAGCACACGTGGCATTGTGCCACGTCTCGAAGATCAACCGAGTGAGGGCTGTGGTCGGGTTCGCTAAACATCTGTGCGGCGTCGCTACTTTTGAATGGGATGAATGAATGAATAAATGAGAAAATAAATGAATGAATGAATAGTGACGGTCACGTGTGGAGCTCAGGGCTGACCTAGCACACGTGGCAATGTGTAACGTTCGCTAAGCATCTGTGTGGGTTAGCTACTGGTGTGTGTGTGTAATACTAAGGGCTTGTGCACACCGCGATTTTTTATCGCGCCGTCCACGCGTGTTTGTAGCGGGACAAACGCGCAACGCTCGCAAGTCATACGCAACTTTTAGACCTTTTCACACCAGCACACGATACAAACGAGCGTCGTCGGCGTATCTACGATGCGTTCTTAATGATACACATACGATGCTGTAGCACGTGTAGCGTAAAAACCGACGACGCGCGTTTACGGCGCGTTTGAATCGCTGCTATCGCAAACAAAACTCTGTGCAAAGGAAAACGCGCTGTCGACGCGCGTACCGACGACGACGACGCGATAAATAAATGGTACAGCAGCACTGCACTTACTTTCTCGTAATACTCAAGGAAAAACTATCAACCGCAAACTTAAATTTGTAATGCCATACACATAGTATGGAAATACAAACTTTTATTTACGTTTTCCCAAAAAAATGTTCGAATGAAATATACAGATCAATTCAGATAGATTGTTAATTTTTCAAGTTTATTTAATTTCGTTTGGTTTTTAATTAATTTCTAAATTTTTATTATTATTATTACTGTTTATTCTGTAAGCAATTCCATTTAACTTAATTTGATTTCAATTCGATCTATTTCATATTATTATTATTGTTTTGTATACTAACCCTAGTTTTTAAGATTGTCTGTATTACTAACAAATGGACCAATGTTGTCTTTAATAAACAAATTTATTATTATTTTATTATTATTAATTCAGAATTCAAAATGTCACATATTAAAACAAACAAACATCAAACGATTTCCAGTAAATCACATGTTTAACTTTTGGTAGTACTGGAACACCCTTTATATAAATTTTCAAAGATCAATAGATACTACCGTAGGATACTTGCATGGAGATTTTTTTAATTTCCCAACACATGTTCCTTATGGATTATTGTTCAGTTTAGTCTACTGAGCAAGCCCTTTCAGTTTTTGGTACACCCTGTGTACTAAATTTTATTCAAAAAATCATAAAGAATATCCAGTCAGGTAGACAACCAATCCAGGAGTAATATTATAGAAAATTTTTATAAACTCAATGGAACCAATTTTGGGTAAATCACATATTTACGATTTGGTGGTACAGGAACACCCCTTATATGAAATTACACAGATCATTTGATACTGGCGCAAGATACATGGAGATGCTTGGTCATGCAAAGTTTCATCAAGATTCTATGAGCCGTTTTTGAGAAAATTACAATTTATCATTTTATGTTATAATTTATCATTTTATGTTAATTTAAAACTAACACTACAGAGTGCGGAACAAGAAATAGAGAAGATGTTGATAGAAAATCTCAAACTAGAAGAAAGACTTAATGAACAAGACCGAAAGATACAGAACTTGCTTCGTATATGTTCAAATCCTAAACAAAACCTTTCCAAGTCAAAATATGCACGCTCAAA
This sequence comes from Athrips mouffetella, assembly GCA_947532105.1. NCBI lineage: Eukaryota > Metazoa > Arthropoda > Insecta > Lepidoptera > Gelechiidae > Athrips > Athrips mouffetella. Next base: position 499,078 of record OX383968.1, on the reverse strand, counting down.
GAAACAAAAACGAAAATCCAAAAATACATATCAGTCGGAGGTGAACAAATCTTCTACTGAAAACGATAGCGTGCAACTTTCACCTATTGCACTTAATGACATCTCATCAGATTATTTGACAACCAAGCAAACACACACCGAGGATCCCAAAAGTAACGTAGTAAAAAACAATAGAACCTCCTCAAGAAGAAATGATGACGATATAACCACACCAAGGCGAAACAAAATATTTATAATGGCCGATCAACAAGGACAAGAACTACAACCAACGTTACATAGTTTGGTCGGAAAAGACTACGACATTTTTTGTTTCTGGAAGTATGGAGCATGCATACCTGAAATCATCAGCACGTGTGCGAGCGAAGTATCGAAACTCACGAAACTAGACTATCTTGTTGTAGTGGGGGGAATGAATGATAGAAATCCACTTAGTCTGAAAAAACATTTGCTGCAATGGCTTTACAAAACTACAAACACTAATATTATTATTTGTGGGTTACCAATTAATGCCTACTTAAATAGTCAGATAGTAAATTATGATATCAAGTTAATTTGTCAAAATTTTAAACATTGTACTTTTGTCAAAATGTTTTACAAGAAAATGCGCTTTAGATCCAGGTTCTTTGTTTCCGATTTGTGTTTTTCGATAGCAAGAGAAATTAGCCACATTTCTTACGGGATAAATGACAACAAACAGCAAGTTGTCAATCAGTGCCGGGTGTCAGGTTTACAAGCGCCGTCTATACCAAAAAATAAATGCGGAGATAAATCGAAAAATCAAACCAATATTTTTTTATAAGCAAAGACGATACATTAAGAATCCTTCATCAGAACATGGGTGGTTTTCTAAGTAAAAAAGATCAGTTAGATATAGCAATTCGGGAATTATCAAAAACCAACCAACTTCCAATTGATATTGTTTGTTTGACGGAAACGTTTATCCAAAAGGGTCATGAAAGTAATATTTTTCTAAACGGGTACAACCTATGTTCGTCATTTTGTAGGCTCGGTAAAAAACGTGGAGGAACCTGTATCTTGTACAGAGGGTCGGAAGAAATAAGACAACTTCCATTTGTGGCGGAGATAGCTTCAGAAAAGTCGTTTGAATGTTGTGGAGTAGAGATGGTTAATAATAAACTTATTTTGATATGTATATATAGAACTCCTGATTCAGATGCCGAAATTTTCTTTGATAAATTGAATTTACTACTTGATAAATTAAAGTACAAACGTGGTAAAAAAATTATATTGACAGGAGATTGGAATATTGATATACTTGGTACTAATAACAGATCTATCAAATTGTCACAAAAACTAAAAGATATTTTAAAAAGTCATAATCTTAATTTACATATAAACACAGCAACTCGCGAAAAATCGTGCATAGACCATTTTGCCAGTGACGTAAATGAAGCTACTGGCGAAAACATACAACTCTGTCTTTCAGATCACAATAACGCCCAATTGCTGACTCTCCCAGTGACTAACAAAAGACCTCATATTCAACAGTGGTTCGAAATGAAAAGAGATTTCAGTAAAGAAAATATTTCTAAATTTAAATATTATTTAGCCCACTACCCATGGTCTAATGTCCTTTCGTCCGAAAACTTAAGCAATGTCTTTGACATTTTTCACGAGGAACTACAACTCTTGTATAACTTATGTTTTCCGAAGTTAAAAATTAGAATTAAAAGTGATCTAAACAAACTAAAGTGGCTCACAAAGGGTATTCGAAAGTCATGTGTCGTCAAAAGAAAATTACGTATGTCGTATTACAAACATAAATTGCCTAAAAACAAAAAAAAATACAGGAAGTATAACTCTCTTCTTAAAAAATGTATAGCTCTGGCACAAAAAATTGACAACACTAAGTATATAAACAATGCGAAAAATAAATGTCTAGCCACATGGAATATTATTAACTCTAAAACCTCTCAGTTCACTAAACAAAGCGTAGAATACATAATCGTTGATAACAATAGAATAGAGAACTCAACGGAAATAGCAAACGAATTTAATAACTACTTCATCAATATAACAAAAAGGGATTATACAGCCCCAGTAAAATGTGATCTGAAATTATTAGAGAAAAATAATTGTAGTATGTTTTTGATACCTACGGATAACTCTGAAATTTGTAAAATAATAAAATCTTTAAATAATTCAAACTCTACGGGATACGATGAAATATGTACAAAAATTATAAAATTATGTGCGGAGCAGTTAGCTCCAATATTGACTTACCTTGTAAACATGACACTTGAGCATGGAATTTTTCCAGCATCCTTAAAACAATCTGTAGTTAAACCGCTTTTTAAAAAAGGAGAGAAACACAATATGGATAACTATAGGCCTGTAACACTGATTCCTATTTTATCAAAAATTTGGGAAAAAGTTATTCATAGTAGATTGTTGTCTTTTGTTACTAAATTTAATGTTATTCGGTCAGAGCAACATGGTTTCCAGAAAGGAAAATCCACTACTACCGCATGTTTCTCTTTCATTAGAACAGTATCGACATTAATGGATAAGAAAGTACCTGTAACAGCAATGTTTTTTGACATGAGTAGAGCATTCGATTTTGTTTGTCATAAGACTCTTCTTGCTAAATTAGAGATGTACGGAATTCGTGGTGTTGCAAATGATTTGATTGCGGACTATCTTGATCAAAGAACTCAGTGTGTGGAAGTAAACTCTTTAAACAAGCATTTGGAATATGTAGGCTGCAGATCTTCTTACAAGCTTAATAACGTAGGAGTGCCTCAAGGAAGTATTTTAGGGCCTCTACTATTTTTGCTCTACATTAATGACCTCCCTAAAGTAACCCAGTACCCATGCACTTTATTTGCAGACGATTTATCCATTGTGATTCCGAATCAAACTTGTAAAGATTACGAGAGGGAGATTGACACAACTATCTGTAACGTAGTCAACTGGTTAAAACAAAATAGCCTTCGTGTCAACCTGTCAAAAACAACATTCTTACAGTTCTCTAACAAAAACGCCAATCCTGTAACTCTTTCTATATCACATAACCAGCATTCAATAACAAAATCAACCACAACTAGGTTCTTGGGTTTGATGCTCGACAAACATTTGTCATGGAAAGATCATGTAGAGTTTATCTGTAACAAAATCAACAGATTTGTATACGCATTATATCGCTTGAAAACCTTATGCGATCAGAAAACAGCCTTGACAGCCTACCATGGCTATGTTTGTTCGGCTTTACGGTATGGACTCGTTTTGTGGGGTAATTCTGTTGACATACGTAGAGCTTTCATCTTGCAAAAGAAGTGTGTAAGAGCGATTAGTGGAGCTGGACCTATTGATAGTTGCAGGCCTTTATTTAAAGATCTAAATTTATTGACTTTACCATCTCTATATATATTTGAAATTTGCATGTTTGTTAGAAAAAACACTGAGTTGTTTGAACAGAAACCCGTGACATTTGCAACAAGATATCCAAGTCGTTTGGCTACCCACTCTCATAGTACCACATGTTTTGCTAGGAACAGCTATAACATGGCCATCAAGCTCTATAATTTATTGCCTATTGATGTCAAGAAGTTGCCAGTTACTAAATTTAAGAAGTGGTTGCATGACATGCTTGTTAAAAATTGTTTTTATGACATACGAGAATTTGTTAATTTTAAGTGGACATAGGACCTTTATTGTGAATTTTGAATTATTTAATATATTTAAATTGTTATTAATTTTACTGTTACATGTGACCTTATCTTTATTATTTGACTGTATTTAACTTGATGAATTTTAATAATTTTAAATTTGAATTTGTGACCTTGTATAGTGAAATCTAATTATGATATTGATATATTAATGATATTATTAACTTAATGAATTCTTTATTCTAGTTTAATTATTGTAATTTTAATATTAATTGTATTTCTAATATTTGCATGCCGATTCGAGGCGCATCACGCATGAACGTTGTATCCAGGTTGTATCATACTTACCTACCATGTTTATTTAACCGTGTATGCTAGCGAATAAATGTATTCATTCATTCATTCATTCGTTGTATGACAGCTACCCTCAAAATGAGAGCCAGCCAGAAACCAATTAGAACCCTTCGATGGATTTGCATAAAACTCCTAAATTCCAAATATGGTGTCAATCGGACCATTCGTTTAGCCGCTAGGCCAAAGCGTGACGGACAGACCTACCGACGGACAGACCGACCGACCGACCGACGGACGGACATTTTTGGGAGACTTGTTTTTTATGATGTATAAGTGATATAGAACACATTTTTTAGAAAATTAGAAAAACTTCTTTTTTCACGAATACAATACCTTTCTCGCTCCGCTCGAAAGTAAAAAACCGGTCAAGTGCGAGTCGGACTCGCGCGCCGAGGGTTCCGATATACCTATAGTATTTTTGGAAGCAATAAAGTCCATTTTCAGGACCGCAAAACTAAATTTGTTTGTAAAGGTTTTTTGCAGATTTCTGAAAAACTGTGCAACTTAGAAAGATCGTTTTATTTTTGCTGTAAAGTTTATATAAACTTCTGTCAACTGTAATTAATTCAGATTTTTCCTTACTCAAACTTCGGAGATAAGGGGGGGGGAATGGTATTTTTCTTGACATTTTTCGTCATAACTTTAAAACTAAGAAATTTAAAAAAATACAAAAATATATTTTAAAATGTACAAGTAAAGCCCTTTCATATGATACCCCACTCGACCTAGTAGCGACAATTTGAAATTTGGCCCCCTTTATATTAATAATCATACTTTTTTCAAAATTTTTTCTTGTGCAATTAAGTTGGGCAACTATATTCTAAAACTATTCCAAATTTCAGGTTGATAGCATAAGTGGTTGCTGAGATATAGAGGTGTGACAGACAGACGGACAGACAGACAGACAGACAGACAGACAGAGCGGCACCATAAGGGTTCCTTTTTTTTACCATTTTGGTATCGGAACCCTAAAAATCGCTATGTGCATGGGCTCTCAGATAGCTAGTGACAGTCACGTGTAAAGCTGTAATTACGTGAATTCATGCGCTGTTTCTTCCGAAGCAGTAGTAGACTGTCTCTGTTTAGATTAATGAATCGCTGTGTTCGAAATTGTACAAACGCTGCTAAAAGCGTATACAGTACTCACGGACGGTCCAAATTGATTTAGCACGCTCACAAAGCTATCACTGCTTTAATGGCTCTAGTCAATTTGGAATGGATTTAAGCGCGCTCACGTGTTCATCTGTCAAAATGTCAGTTTTGTTTTTATTTTCTTTAACAAAGCCTAAGCTAATCCCTGAAAAATGTGCGCCAAATACACTCTCATTTCCATTAGAGACAAACTCATTAAAATCAAAACTTGAGAAACATCAGCTGGCTGCAAACGTGTGGGATTTTATATGTGTCAAATCGATTTTGACATTAGCGCTTTCACTGCTCCACCTATTTGACTAAAGCACTGATAGCAGAAACGATGACGTCATCAATGACGTAAGGCGGTGAAAGAGCGAGTGCTTTAGAGCACGCTTTAGGTCAATTTGGACCGACTTAAGCGCGCTCACAGTGCTCTAAAGCAGTCTGTTAGTGCATATTGGAACGCACAGAATGATGTCGTCCTGTTTGTGGTGCAGACTACGCGCTGCGCTGCATGACGGCGGAGGGGGTGGGGCGGCGCGCGCGCGGGGTGGCGCTGGCCACGTGCTGCCACCACCGCTGCGAGCGCGCGGGGTACGTCGCCAACACACATCTACAGGTTTTGTTTAATTTTTTTAATTTCTTATATTCATAGTATAAACCTTTTACCTCCTAATGCTCATCGAGCTCCTAGCGCCTGATTGTTATTGCAATTTTTTATTATTTCCAGTTTTTGGGCTATAGCTCACTAACCTGTGAAGTCTACTTAGCTGTGATAGTTTTCCTAGTAATTTCATCATAATATTATTATATGCCACTTCTGTCAATTTCTTCACATTTCCAATAACAAAAAATTGCGTTTTCAAGCTAAACATTTCGCAAACGGATTCCTAAGGCTGGCTGTCCATTGACGCGGAGCGAGCTGGCGGAGCGGAGAAACGAGGAAATATTAACCAATCGGATTGCGGAGCGGAGTTTTTATGCAACCCTATTGGTTAATATTTCGCTCCGCCAGCTCGCTCCGCGTCAATCGACAGGCACCCTAAATCAAAAACTGATATTGACACTCACATTATTTTAAAAGACCTAACAACACCAAAAAAAAAAATTTTCGCCCTCCTGTGTACTTAAGGGAGGTCCACAAAAAAATTTTTTTTTTTTTTCAATATTTTATTTTACAACAATCGGCGTAGATTAAATGTATCCATACTAAATTACAACTTTTTAGTACACACGACCGCATATCGGTAGAAACACTTTTGGACCTTATGGCGTGGTAATAAAGTTGAAAAAGTTTCTACCGGCAAGCGGTTCACCGTACTAAGGGTCTCTGAGCTATGCCGCGGACAGACAGACAGACGGATATGACGAAACTATAAGGGTTCCTTTTGACTCATCATCATTATCACCACATCCCATAATACGTCCACTACAGGACAGGGAGCTCTCATCAGAATTCCAGCTGTTGTTGAAACAATATAGAGGGGAAGTACCTTAGTTACCACGCTTGTCAGCGTTATGGCTAGCACTATGGACCGCGGTGGCTGGTGACCGCAGTATGTAAGATGGTACAATAGACGAAAAGACGCTGTTGCCCATCCTCCAGTCTATAAACCCTTAGTCGCCTCTTCCGAAATCCACGGTAGAGATGGGTTGGTATTATTCTTTGCCGGCATCACACAGGAACCTTTTTGTAGGTGGTAGAGCTTTTGTGCAAAGTCCGTCTGGGGAAGTACCACCCCCTTGCCTTTTTCTGCCGTAAAGGTTAAGGGTAAGGGAGCCAGTGAAATTACTGGCACACGAGACATGCCATCTTAGTTCTCAGGGTGGGTAACGCGTTTTGGTGTCTTATTAGTGCCCAATTATTTCACTAATAAGACATAGGGTGCTATGGGCGGTGGTGACCACTTACCACCTGCTCGTTTGCCCACTTGTGACATATAAAAAACCGGCCAAGTTGCGAGTCGGACTCGCGCTCTAAGGGTTCTGTTCCTATCTAATATGATATACTACTCGTAAAAGCTTTTGCTCTTTGATTTTAAAAACACCGCGACCATCCAACTTGACCCCTCTCTTATAGAAAAGTTCTTGAAACGGGAGCTCACCTTAATTGGTTAATATTAGTTGAGAAAAATTTAAATATTTAATGATTTTAGACTTTTTCCTTTATTTGTACTGTGAGAGTGTTAGCTTCTTGCCAAATTTCATAATTTTAGGTCAACGGGAAGTACCCTGTAGGTTTTGCTTTTTTGCACAAATGTATGGACATGAGGACATACTCGTAAAAAGCCATATCTTTTGATTGCGTCGTTGAAAAAAATTGAAATTTTCAGATCTTGTGTGGTTCATGGACCTTGATATTCGTTATCAATTTCAACCTGATACCTCTCTCGTTCGTGAGAAAAAGGGTCTTGACAGACAGACAGACAGACGGACAACAAAGTGATCCTATAAGGGTTCCGTTTTTTATTTTGAGGTACGGAACCCTAAAAAAACGGAAACCGTAAAAATGTCAAGTGTTTCGTTGCAGGAGCTAGGTATTACTGGTGAGGACCTGAACACGATGCTCGGCGTGGTCTCGTGGGCCACGTGCGGCGACGGACGCAGTCGGGAGCGCCGGCGGGTGTTGCAAGAGAAAGAGAATGACGAGAACGAAACGCACGACGACCGGCGGGAGCGGGAGCCTTCAGAACACTCGGCTAACGCTACAGATACAGGTTACAGATTTACCTTTAAAGTACCTGGGCTACCGAGCTTCGCTCTATGATAGCCACCTCAACATTAAATTATCATCGGGCGAGCAAGCTATGCTTCTCGCCAACAGATGGCGCTGTAGGTGTCTGTCTAAAACGCGATATTTTGAAAAAATGCTTAAAAACACGAGGAAAACGAATTTTCCCAGACAAGACCTAGCTAGATCCATTTTTCATCCCCGTAAACCCCCGTATGTTAAATTTCATCGAAATCGTTAGAGCCATTTTCAAGAAACCGATTAGAAATATACAAACATTGCATGTTTAATAGTATAGGATATTTTTGTGTATTTAAGATTTTTTTATACTTCCACTGTCTGCGACTTATTACGCAGTCTTCCTAAAGTTTCTGGTTGTAACTACAATTTCATTCATTAATGCAGTTACTCAAATTTAAAACTATTTAGACTATAATCATCTACTACAAATAATTTAACACTTGCTTGTAGTTTTGCGCCATGTAGTTTTTTTATGATGTACTGATGAAGATATTGAAAGAATTATACACATAAAAGGTCATTTACATAGGCGGGCATACATACATACATAATATCACGCCTTTTTCGCGTCGGGGTAGGCAGAGACCACAGTCCTCCACCTGCTACGAACTTGACTTACTTCCCTTGCTTCCTGTACTTTCATCAATCCTTTCATACATGCTCGTTGGTTAACGGCAAGGCGGGCATATAATCTACAAATTCCTACAGTCAACCCATGCTTGTGGGAGACAGTGTTTAACCAACTAGTAAAAACATTTTGGAAGACATTTCGGATTGCTTAGGGTTTCATATACTTATTTCTTTTTATGATGCATTTTGTACTAAGTAAAGAAATATTTTCTATTCATTTTAATTTAATTTTTTATAAAGAAGAGTTTGTCTGCGCTCCGTTGCGCTTTTCTCCATTTGTGGTGGACGCAGAAGATCAGCGTCTCGGGCACGGGTTTCGGGCTTAAAAATTCGAGACAAATTGCTGAGCGGTCACCAATTTGGTAACTTTGTACTCATCTTTAACGTACTTAACTTTAGCTTGTACAGTCAGAGCACGTCAAGCTTGACACTTTGGACTTTGTACCGCTCTTATTTCAATTGCAGTAGGGGCTAGAGTCGAACTACGAGTGTCAAGCTTGACCTGCTCTCGACTGTACCTGTTTTTAAGTTGCCAAATAAATTATTTTCTTTCTTTCTTTGTATAAATAGAAACCCAGCGTTGTATGGGCGAGGCGGAATGGCGCGCGGAAGCGGGCAGACGGGCTAAAGCCGTGCTGGACTGGGGCCGCTGTCTCTACCTCAAGGGACAGGGGTTCGACGCCCGCCTGTGCCATTACGTGCCCACCGCCGTGTCGCCTGAGAATGTCTGCATACTCGCCACCAAGTTCAACCGATAAAAGTGTACATTTCGAGTGATTCAGAGTTTCGTTTTGATACAGTCCGCCACTAAAACTCAAACCCAGTCATTTATAACAATGTACATACTACAAGAAGCCGCTTTATGTAGCGCTGCTGACGAGCACTTCAGTCGAAAATAAAACCGGTCAAGTGCGAGTCGGACTCGCGCGCCGAGGGTTCCGATATACCTGTAGTATTTTTGGAAGCAATAAAGTCCATTTTCAGGACCACAAAACTAAATTTGTTTGTAATGGTTTTTTGCAGATTTCTGAAAAACTGTGCAACTTAGAAAGATCGTTTCATTTTTGCTGTAAAGTTTACATAAACTTCTGTCAACTGTAATTAATTCAGATTTTTCCTTACTCAAACTTCGGAGATAAGGACGGGGGAATGGTATTTTTTTTTGACATTTTTCATCATAACTTGAAAACTAAGAAACGTAAAAAATACATATATATATTTTAGAATGTACAAGGAAAGCCCTTTCATATGATACCCCACTCGACCTAGTAGCGACAATTTGAAATTTGGCCCCCTTTACATTAATAATCATAATTTTTTCAAAATTCTTACATGTGCAATTAAGTTGGGCAACTATATTCTAAAACCATTCCAAATTTCAAGTTGATAGCATGAGTGGTTGCTGAGATATAGAGGTGTGTCAGACAGACAGACAAAGTCGCACCATAAGGGTTCCTTTTTTACCATTTTGGTATCGGAACCCTATAAATGCAATTTGATTAGAATGCCAGCAGTGTTGTTGTAGGACGGAGCGATGCGTAAGATATTGGAGCGACAGAGACACGTATCGCTCCGCCCTGCTCTAACGCATAGCTCAGTTTACTATAATTTAATGTGGCTCTGCTGGAATTCTAAACAAGCTAAATGTAATGTAAATAAAGTATCCGCCCGCCAGTAAGTCGTCAGTGTGGTGCCAGCACAGAACAGTACCAATCCATCTCTGCCCGTGGCTGTCGTAAAAGGCGACTAAGGGCTTATGAACCGGAGGATGGGCAGCAGCATCTTTCTGTGTATCGTACCGGGTATTGCCCGTGGTACACCCGCGGGGTTCACCTAGGTGTACCATCTTATATACTGCGGTCACCAACAACGGCGGTCGCTAGTAGCACGCGTTTTTTGCTGGAGTTCTGGAGTTCGCCCCCCGTCCTGCCGTGGATGTTTCATGGGATGTGTTATCAAATAAAGTACATAGAGCGACAAAAAGAAGTTTGACATAAGTTATGTAAGTAAATGTTATGTAGTTATGTATGTAAAGTCTGATGTTTACATCAGACCTTTTACCTCTGGGCTGGAATACTGTACATAATATGTACAAATTATTTAAACTGTGTAAACAAAAATTTTAACATATTGTGCAATATTTCTCATTATTTTATATAAATTATTTATGTAATTTATTAAGCATTTTTGAATAAAAGACTTTTTGCAAATATAATTTTGTATATTTATATCAATAATTATTACCTAAAAACAAACTTCTAATAATTATTTCTTTATACATTTATTTATTATAACTGAACAGGCTGTTGGATGAAAAAATAATGTTTTATTAAATAACAATAATAAAGAAAAGTATCATGGTATCAGGACTTTAATAATGGCTCATAGACTTACCTTTGCTACAAAAAAGGTAAAGTGAAACTTACAAAAAACGGTAACATTTGAAATCAAAATAATTAAACATTTAACTTTTTTTATAATACTTCAAAATCAAATCACCATGCCGGCCCTGTTTCTTACAGGCAGTTGCTCAAGGCTTCTTTAAAGTTAAGGCTCTGTTAAGTCTATTGGTGAGCTTTAACTATTAGACGCGTTGCACAGCTAACGACAGATCAAGGTTGATAATTGCAGTGCGAATATAGCCCGTAAGTCTATTGAAATAAGAACGGTGCAAAGTTCAATGTGTCAAGCTTGATGTGTTCTTGACTGTACAATTTGAAGTTAGTCTAATTAGGTTCAGTTATTTAATTTTGCATACAATTTGCCCACACTTCTTACTTGTGCTCATTATAATCGACAGCGAATCAAAAACAATTTATGGCATTTTCGTTTACTTATGCCTTTAAATTCCTTAACTAAAATATTCAACGTAAACTTAAAGAGACGCTACAAAAATAAACAACCTAATACCAGAACTGCATAAAAATAAATAGAAATATAAGTATATCCTAGTAAGGTAAATGCGATGCGTTTGTTGTTTCACCGCTCTGTAAGAGAATCATCGGTTAACTTTGTTTTTTTTTTTAAGTTTTCTGGCCTGGATGCAAGTCCTTTGGCCGTACTATGATAAATTGTACATCCGTTTTGCCAAGATAACAAATATCATTGCATTCCTTAATTTATTTAAAATTAAGTAACGTAATGAAAATTTATAAAATGTCGAGACTTGTTTTAGTAGGAATGTTTTATGGAAATACCCAATCGGTAATGTATTTTTTATTCGATTAAAGAATTCGTATAATGCCCTATAAAAAGAAAAATAACCATACAAAAATCATACCAGCTCTTTGTTGCAAATAGAAAACGATGTTATAGAGAACTTGATATATTTATAATTTTACATACAATATTTACACCGTGTGGAAAAAACATGGATACCTACAGTGCTATAAGGCGCGTAATTGCATATTGCACATTAGACGCGATAACGGGCTTCTAGCAAATCTACCAATAACAATTTTACTTTTTGATACTGGCAACATTTCAGGATACAGTCAGCGACACACTTAACTGCCTTGCCATTGGAGACGGATCAGGGAACCAAATACCATTGCTTCAATTTAAGCAATACAAGTTCGTGATTCGGCCGTGTTACCGTGTTGCAACTGTGTTTTGAGGCCCCGAGACAGTCTATGGCGTACAATCATTTCAAGTCTAAAAGATGGCAGGAAATAATGACATCAACTTTTATAAACCTAAAATTATACGATTAAAAAAAGTAAACCTGACAAAAGTAAATTTTAATAAAGTTTGTCAACGTCAAATGCAAGTTTTGTCATTCCTCTATAGCCCCGTGTCAAAAAAATTGCCAAACAATTTGCAATTCTATTTTTTTCAAGGTCAAGGCCTTTAATCCATTCGGATTACGCAGCGCCAGCTAGAATATTCTGTAAAATAAAATTACATAATTAAGTGTTGCTGGCTGTACCATTTTTTTTTTTGGTTAAATTCTTCCTTTCGGAAAGGCAAAGAGTACAAAGCCCATACAGCCATGTCTGATGTCTTTAATCTGTCTTTCTTTTTGCTCCCCTCGTAAAGCGATAGTGAACTTTACGAAGGAAAATGTTCGAGACTTTTTGGGACAACACAAACGGGGCTTAAACACGAGATCACTTGAAATCTTCATCAGCTGCGCACTCCGTAGTAAATTTACCGCATAACACACTATCTTTATTATTCACTAAATGCACAAAAAACCAAAATTTCAAGTAAGCAGGCAAACGCCCATGTCGAGTTCCCGCCAAAAAGCCTGGCTGTACCAAATATTTTTTTCTGGTTTGGAAGAAAGTATTTTTATACTAATAATGTTGCCAAACCAAATCATAATGAGTAACTTACAAATTGGTAGGTTTGTATTTGGGAGCCAGTCTATGACAAGCAGAGTGCGCACGCGAATGGCAAAAATGTCTGTGTTCTAGAAATGTCGTTCTAAATAGATCTTGATCCCTTTCTAGCATACTGCTTGTACTTTTCTCGATAAATATTGAAGATTCTTTGTCATAGACACTGTTCGATCACGTGACCACTCTGCTTGTATAATGCATATAATCTTTTTAGAGCAAGTATAAAAGAGGTAAAGCTACGGTGTCCGAGATAAGCGGTGCCGTAATTCAGCGGTCGCTATGTTGCGGCTAACGGCATTAAATTGTTGTATGTATCAATACATAAATAAATTTGCGTTGTTTCATAGAAAAGGCTCTCATATTGCGGTGCCGCTATGATTTAGGTTTCACGAGTTTTTGATGTTTTTAGCGATGGACATTTGTATGAAGCCTTTGCCCATAAGAACCCTAATAAGAAGATAAGAATAATAAGATAAAAAGAAGAAAATTTGTTCCAAAGATGGTTTACGTAGAGCAGTTAGAAATTAAGAGATATGAAAAAATACTTTCTCTTTTTACGTCCGTCATCAAAGACGTCCACTGCTGGACACAGGCCTCCCTTAAAGATCTATAGAAGGTCTAAATGTCACATAGTAGCCGCTAAATAACAGCACAGTTTACAACACAATCAAAACAGAGTGTAAGGGACAGTGTACCGAAAACTGAAAGGGCATGTTCAGTCAATAAAATAAAATCAAATCAAAAATTTGTAATATGGCTTCTGTCAACATGGACAATTTTGCCAGTGTCGAAGTTGGAGAATACACGGCACTACAATAATGAACAACATTCAGAAACATTTTCGGAAATGAAAAAAAATTGACCTCTCCATACAAACTGTTCGATCGAGTGGTCAATTTTTTTTTCATTTGCCATCAATGTTTCTTTGGTTGTTCAGTTCAGTTGTTCAGTTTTGTTGACTGAACAAGACCGTTCAGCTTTTGTTATACCGTCCGTTACAACCCCTATTAGTGCACCTCGCATTGTGTACTAGCGAGGTGCACAGATATATTGACGGTGTTGTACTCGTAGCTAGGAAACCGTAGCTTTAGTACAATTAGTTTGAGTGAGGGTAGACAGAGGCAAGAGTGGAGGTGTTCAGTACCCGTATCGCTCCTGTATGGAAGACACCACCCCGTTGGCGAGCGAGGAGAGGCGCCCCGCCACCCGCGTGACCCCCGCGCGGACTGACTCCCGCACCTGCATAAATACAACAATGTCTAAACTAAAGTTCACGGAAGACTGTGGGTTTTGTGAACAAATTAATAACCTCAAAATCATGTCAAATGTCTTAAAAAAATTTATACAGGGTGTATATGCAAAAGCGTTCGACAGCTCAAGGGTGTTCTTAGAACACGAAACTGAACAACTTTTTTAAAGAAACATGGGCCTAATTGGAGAACTATTTTTGGCTTCTTCATACAAACCTTCAACAATCGAGAGTGCATTTTATATGGAGAAGCCAAAAAAAATCTCCGAATTAGACCTGTTTCTTTGGAAAAGTTGTTCAGTTTACACGCTTTTGCATTTACACCCTGTATTTCATTAAATATGTAATACTCAAAATCGCAAAGTCACAATCTGCGTCTTCTCCGTAAGCCGGTGGACTTCACCTGCCATGACTGACCTGGAAGTCTTTAAATGGACTCCGGATCCAAGTTAGCTGCAGTAAAGACTATCCGTCTTACTACAAAAAAGTTAGACATCTGTTGGACACTTGATTTAAAAAATGCGCACAAAATAACTGGCTATGTCCAGTCATAAGAAAATAAGTCATTTTTGACATCTGCGCATCCATCACATAGACAGAGTTATTTGGTACGTTTTTTTTTAATCAAGTGTTCAACAGATGTCTAACTTTTTTGTAGTAAGACGGTATGGGTCTTACTACAAAAAAGTTAAACATCTGTTAAACACGTGATCAAAAAATCGTACAAAATAACTGGCTATGTGTCAAAAATTACTTCTTTTCTTATGAAGGGTCTTACTACAAAAAAGTTTGACATCTGTTGAACACTTGATCAAAAAATCGCACAAAATAATTGGCCATGTGAATGTCAGTTGATGCGCAGAAGTCAACGCATAGACAGAGTTATTTGGTACGATTTTTTTAATCAAGTGTTCAACAAATGTCTAACTTTTTTGTAGTAAGACGGTACATGTATGTTTAGGCGGGGATTTTCGAAGGATCTTAATCTGAATTGCACGTGCGCCGCACTTCAAACAATGGCCCACTTAACATTGCTGGCATAATCTTCTACAAAGCAAGAATGTGAAGAAGTAGCCGAAATAGTCTGCTGAGGAGATGCTCTGATGCCCTGAGGAGACTAGCACCTACATACCTCGTCCAGATCAGGTGCGTTGACAGTGAAGCCAGAAGTAGTCTTCTGAGGAGATGCTGGTGCTACCCTGGAGCTGACAGGTTCCATCTGCTGTCCTGAAGAGACCAGCACCTACATACCTCACCAGATCAGATGTGTTGACAGTAAAGCCAGAAGTAGTCTTTGAGGAGATGCTGGTGCTACCCTGGAGCTGACAGGTTCCATCTGCTGTCCTGAAGAGACCAGCACCTACATACCTCACCAGATCAGATGTGTTGACAGTAAAGCCAGAAGTAGTCTTCTGAGGAGATGCTGGTGCTACCCTGGAGCTGACAGGTTCCATCTGCTGTCCTGAAGAGACCAGCACCTACATACCTCACCAGATCAGATGTGTTGACAGTAAAGCCAGAAGTAGTCTTCTGAGGAGATGCTGGTGCTACCCTGGAGCTGACAGGTTCCATCTGCTGTCCTGAAGAGACCAGCACCTACATACTTCACCAGATCAGATGTGTTGACAGTAAAGCCAGAAGTAGTCTTCTGAGGAGATGCTGGTGCTACCCTGGAGCTGACAGGTTCCATCTGCTGTCCTGAAGAGACCAGCACCTACATACCTCACCAGATCAGATGTGTTGACAGTAAAGCCAGAAGTAGTCTTCTGAGGAAATGCTGGTGCTACCCTGGAGCTGACAGGTTCCATCTGCTGTCCTGAAGAGACCAGCACCTACATACCTCACCAGATCAGATGTGTTGACAGTAAAGCCAGAAGTAGTCTTCTGAGGAGATGCTGATGCTACCCTGGTGCTGACAGGTTCCATCTGCTGTCCTGAAGAGACCAGCACCTACATACCTCACCAGATCAGATGTGTTGACAGTAAAGCCAGAAGTAGTCTTCTGAGGAGATGCTGGTGCTACCCTGGAGCTGACAGGTTCCATCTGCTGTCCTGAAGAGACCAGCACCTACATACCTCACCAGATCAGATGTGTTGACAGTAAAGCCAGAAGTAGTCTTCTGAGGAGATGCTGGTGCTACCCTGGAGCTGACAGGTTCCATCTGCTGTCCTGAAGAGACCAGCACCTACATACCTCACCAGATCAGATGTGTTGACAGTAAAGCCAGAAGTAGTCTTCTGAGGAGATGCTGATGCTACCCTGGTGCTGACAGGTTCCATCTGCTGTCCTGAAGAGACCAGCACCTACATACCTCACCAGATCAGATGTGTTGACAGTAAAGCCAGAAGTAGTCTTCTGAGGAGATGCTGGTGCTACCCTGGAGCTGACAGGTTCCATCTGCTGTCCTGAAGAGACCAGCACCTACATACCTCGTCCAGGTCAGGCGCGTTGACAGTGAAGCCAGAAGTAGTCTTCTGAGGAGATGCTGATGCTACCCTGGTGCTGACAGGTTCCATCTGCTGTCCTGAAGAGACCAGCACCTACATACCTCGTCCAGGTCAGGCGCGTTGACAGTGAAGCCAGAAGTAGTCTTCTGAGGAGATGCTGATGCTACCCTGGTGCTGACAGGTTCCATCTGCTGTCCTGAAGAGACCAGCACCTACATACCTCACCAGATCAGATGTGTTGACAGTAAAGCCAGAAGTAGTCTTCTGAGGAGATGCTGGTGCTACCCTGGAGCTGACAGGTTCCATCTGCTGTCCTGAAGAGACCAGCACCTACATACCTCGTCCAGGTCAGGCGCGTTGACAGTGAAGCCAGAAGTAGTCTTCTGAGGAGATGCTGATGCTACCCTGGAGCTGACAGGTTCCATCTGCTGTCCTGAAGAGACCAGCACCTACATACCTCGTCCAGGTCAGGCGCGTTGACAGTGAAGCCAGAAGTAGTCTTCTGAGGAGATGCTGATGCTACCCTGGTGCTGACAGGTTCCATCTGCTGTCCTGAAGAGACCAGCACCTACATACCTCACCAGATCAGATGTGTTGACAGTAAAGCCAGAAGTAGTCTTCTGAGGAGATGCTGGTGCTACCCTGGAGCTGACAGGTTCCATCTGCTGTCCTGAAGAGACCAGCACCTACATACCTCGTCCAGGTCAGGCGCGTTGACAGTGAAGCCAGAAGTAGTCTTCTGAGGAGATGCTGGTGCTACCCTGGAGCTGACAGGTTCCATCTGCTGTCCTGAAGAGACCAGCACCTACATACCTCGTCCAGGTCAGGCGCGTTGACAGTGAAGCCAGAAGTTGTCTTCTGAGGAGATGCTGGTGCTACCCTGGAGCTGACAGGTTCCATCTGCTGTCCTGAAGAGACCAGCACCTACATACCTCGTCCAGGTCAGGCGCGTTGACAGTGAAGCCAGAAGTAGTCTTCTGAGGAGATGCTGGTGCTACCCTGGAGCTGACAGGTTCCATCTGCTGTCCTGAAGAGACCAGCACCTACATACCTCACCAGATCAGATGTGTTGACAGTAAAGCCAGAAGTAGTCTTCTGAGGAGATGCTGGTGCTACCCTGGAGCTGACAGGTTCCATCTGCTGTCCTGAAGAGACCAGCACCTACATACCTCACCAGATCAGATGTGTTGACAGTAAAGCCAGAAGTAGTCTTCTGAGGAGATGCTGATGCTACCCTGGTGCTGACAGGTTCCATCTGCTGTCCTGAAGAGACCAGCACCTACATACCTCACCAGATCAGATGTGTTGACAGTAAAGCCAGAAGTAGTCTTCTGAGGAGATGCTGGTGCTACCCTGGAGCTGACAGGTTCCATCTGCTGTCCTGAAGAGACCAGCACCTACATACCTCGTCCAGGTCAGGCGCGTTGACAGTGAAGCCAGAAGTAGTCTTCTGAGGAGATGCTGATGCTACCCTGGAGCTGACAGGTTCCATCTGCTGTCCTGAAGAGACCAGCACCTACATACCTCACCAGATCAGATGTGTTGACAGTAAAGCCAGAAGTAGTCTTCTGAGGAGATGCTGGTGCTACCCTGGAGGTGACAGGTTCCATCTGCTGTCCTGAAGAGACCAGCACCTACATACCTCGTCCAGATCAGATGTGTTGACAGTGAAGCCAGAAGTAGTCTTCTGAGAAGATGCTGGTGCTACCCTGGAGCTGATAGGTTCCATCTGCTGTCCTGAAGAGACCAGTAACTTACCTCGTCCAGATCAGGCGCGTTGACAGTGAAGCCAGGAGAAGCTGGTGCTACCCTGGAACTGACAGGTTCTCCCTGCTGTCCTGAAGAGACCAGTATCTTACCTCGTCCAGGTCAGGCGCGTTGACAGTGAAGCCTTGCTGAGGACGTGAAGAAGGTGAGCGATCTCCGAAGTAGTCTGCTGAGGAGATGCTGGTGCTACCCTGGAACCTTGAAAGGTTCGCGTCGCGTTCCCATCTGGTATCCTGGGGACACAAACACACGCAGTTATAACATGTTCTGTTTCCGATCAGAAATTGGTATCTTTCCACAAACAGACGCAATTTTTAAGTTGCGTTACCAACTTCCAAAGAAACCCAGTACGGTGGAATATTCCTTCCTATTTTTTATTAAACCATCTATTTTGCTAGCTTATTTACAGTATAAAAATTCAAACGTCAAAAACAAAAATATTCGTTTTTTTGTTTATTGTCCGTTCGCTATAATAACACAAGCTCACCTGCTCCCCGAAGAACTGAGCCGAGCTGATGGCCTTAGCGGAGCCGAACTTCTTGACGGCGCTATCGTCCTCCGCCGGGTCCGGGCGGCGCGCGGGGGCGCGGCGCGGCGCGGGGGCAGCGGGGGCGGCGGGGGCGGGGGGGGCAGGCTCGTCCGCTGGAAACACTCACAGTTCATATAACCCGAATCTGTTCAAGGCTTATAGGTAAGCTCGTCCCATCGTCGACCTCATCTCTGTCGTCAACACTAGATCGAGGTCAAGAATAAGCCCATTGACAATAAAAAAAAACCGGCCAAGTGCGAGTCGGACTCGCGCCCTAAGGGTTCCGTACCCATCTACCATATGATATACTAAAAGCTTTTGCTCTTTGATTTTAAAAACTCCGCGACCTTCCTTGACCCCTCTTTTAAAAAAATGTACTTGAAACGGGAGCTCACCTTAATTGGTTACTATTAGTTGTGAGAAAAATTTAAATATTTAATGATTTTAGACTTTTCCCTTTATTTGTACTGTAAGACCTAGCTTCTTGCCAAATTTCATAATTTTAAGTCGACGGGAAGTACCCTGTAGGTTTTGCTTTTTTGCATAAATGTATGGAGATGAGGACATAAAAAGCCATATCTTTTGATTGCGTCGTTGTAAAAAATTTAAATTTTCAGATCTTGTGTGGTTTATGGACTTTAATATTCGTTATCAATTTCAACCTGATACCTCTTCTCGTTCGTGAGAAAAAGGGTCCTGACAGACAGACGGCCAACAAAGTGATCCGTTTAATAAAGGTTTCGTTTTTTATTTTGAGGTACGGAACCCTAAAAACTTTCATAAATGACAATTAATCTTGCGTGCCGATTTGAAACGCCCTCAGCTAGTGCCCCATGAACTAATTTTGGCATATACAAATAACGACAATTCTGTGGTTTTAGTTCGATGGACAGTATTATGTGTAAATCTGTATTTGGTTAGCAGATACACAATTATTTATTTATTGTAGATTTTTTACAGAATACTTACAGCGTCATAGTAATAGAACGAGTCTACTACCGTTTCGGTTGCGTGTTAAAGCGAATAAAAAACGACTGCCCTCTTATAATCGTCTACCGCTGAACAAAGAAATGATATAAGACTGTAGCCATGGACGAACAAAAGAAGGACTGACCATCCCCTTTTGAAATCGTAACCCGGAAAAGTATAAAACTAGATGGCGCTAACAAATAGTCCGGGAAGTTATTATGATTCATCGAGTATTCTGCTGAAAAAATAAATCGAATTTCAATGGCGTTTCTTTACATTGAAACTATGTTGAAATTTTGAATGATTTTTAGGTAGAATACTCGGTAGACCATAATTAATTTCCAGATTATTTAAAAGCGCCATCTAGTTTCCACAAGTTATATGGCTTTCCGGGTTACGTTGTCTAGTATGGAGATTGTCAGTCTTATTATTATTAGTCCATGCTGTAGCAAAGTACGGTCAACCACTCGTCGGTAGAAACTTTTTCAACTCTATTACCACGCCATAAGGTCCAAAAGCGTTTCTACTGATGTGCTGTCGAGTGTACCTACCTGTTTAGTTGCCGAAACTTAGGTAGTTAATTATACTAGGGATTGACCAATTTGTGTAGTTTTAACCGTTACTTGGAGCGTCGCCCAGTAGCAAGTACACGAGTAGTGTTGTGCGTGGGGGGGGGGAGTTACTCGTATATTCACCTGAGAACATGGTGCGCAGCGGTCGCGGCTGCTCGGGCTCGATGTTCTCCCACGACGAGCTCAGTCCGGACTTGCGGGTGTCGCCCAGGAGCGAGTCCAGACCGCGGCCGTACGGCTCGTTTCTGTCAACGAAATAAGTATATGGTGAAATAAATAATAATAACACCCCATACAACGTCCAAGTCAGAGATCTCCCTCCAGAACTCCAACGCATGGTACTTTGGAGGGGATTTACCATGGTCACCAAGCCTGGCGACCGCTGTTGTTGGTGACTGCAGTAAGTGAGATGGTATGACACACAGGTGCTGCCTATCCTCTGGTTCATAACCCCTTAGTCGCCTCTTACGACACCCACGGGTAGTGATGGGTTGGTACTAATTTTTGCCGGCACCACACGGACAACCCGTATAAAACGAAATTAAAATGTTTTCTTGTTTTTCAAATCATATTTTTGAGTTGTTACTGAAATACTGTTTTAATTAGTTTTTTTTTTCTTAGAAAAAGTTGATCTATTTTGATAGGGATGCAAAAAACAACACTGCATATTTAAATATATGATTATTTATAGTATAGTATCGACTAACGGTCTATCTGGAACAGTGTATCTAAATCAGCTTATACTAAAGAATGTTGTAGGTAGCAAGTTAGATGTCAGTACTTACGTTTCGCTAAAACAATATAAATAAATGGTACAGCAGCACTATCTCGCGATATGCAAGTAAAAAGTATTAACTGCAAACTCAAGTTTGTAATGCTATACATATACGACGGTGCATTTTTATATTCGCGGAATGGGTAGGTAATTAATAAATGAGGGTACTTTCCTTAGTCGTAACTGGTTAAGTAGCTCATTATTAGTATAAATAGAATGTTTTGTTTTAATCGGGCCATTGGCCTGTCGCGTCGAGGAGGTCAGATCACGTCCGCGTATTTTCTGACTACCCACATTCGGTAGATTATTCCTTCGCGTGGGATATTCGGGCTGCTTACATGCCGTAAGGAGCCCAATATTTACCTACCGCGTATCTTACCGTCGGCTACCCACCTGCCCCCGGTCTCCGGGGGTAGGCTTTGTCTACGTGTGGACGCGACACCCAGCACGCTGCCTTTTAGGGAGACATGACTCCCCCCGCCTCCATCGCGAAGGTTAAGAAGAGACCGAGGACACCCCGCAATATTGCCCAGGCCTTCTACCTTCGGGAAGAGTACGCCAACGAGCGCGCCGCAAAGGCGCCCGCCTCGCCGCCGCTTCACCGCACCCCGTCGAAGCCCCCCGCAACCGCGGGCCCCCGACAGCCGCCTCTCTGGGCCATCCAGCCCAAGCCACAGAGCCAAGTAATTTGGAAGCCGCCGCCGCAGGTCCCATGGCGTGACCCGCGCCTCGAAAGGAGGGACAGGCCCCCGGCCTCCCCCCCCGCTCCGCAACCGGCGCCCCGCCGGCTCACCCCGTCGCCGCAGCCCACGTCGCAAGCCATGGACCAAACCACGACGCCGCCGCCGTCTACATCGACGGCCCCCGCACCGACGCTGCCACCTACCCCGCCCCCCGCCTCATACGCGGGTGCGGCCGCCTCCGTCAAACCCCGCTCACCGCCCCTTACCCCGGTGACGCAGCAGATGGCCCCAAACGTGAAGCCAGCCGCAGGACAGCCCCGGTCGGCGCGGAAGCCACCCCCTATAGTGGTGGATCACTTCCCCGACTGGGCCCGCCACCTCCGTGCTCTGAAGGAGCAGTTGGGCCACGCGCCGAATGTGCGCCCCTACGGCAAGGGGCTGCGCTTCCTGGCGCAAACCGCCGACGAGTTCCGGGCCTACCAGCGCTACCTCACCGCGCTGGAGGGGCAGACCGAACTCTCGTGGTTCGCCTACGCGCCGAAAGAGGAGAAGCCGCTGAAGGTCGCGATACGCGGCCTGCCAGCCGACACGAGCCCGGACGACATCGCCGCCGAGCTACGCCGCCTGGGCTACGAACCGCAGTTCGTGCGCCCCATCCGAGCCCGCCGAGGACGCCCTGGGTGCTTGCACTTCGCCCAGCTCACCTACACGCCAGGCCTCACCCCGGGTATCTACGCAGTGAGCGAGCTCCTGTGTGTGCCCGGCGTGAAGATCGAGGGATGGCGTGGGAAGCAGCGAGTCCCGCAGTGCCACCGGTGCCAGCTGTTCCGACACAGCTCGCACAACTGTCACCGGCGGCAAGCCTGCGTCTGCTGCGGCGAGGAGCACCCGGCGAAGGAGTGCCCCCGCCCACGCACCGAGCCCGCCACCTGCGCGAACTGCGGGAAGGCCCACCCGGCGAACAGCCTCGCGTGCGCAGTCCTGCGCCGCGAGGTTCGCAACAAGAAAGCCGGCACCGCACCGCGAACCTCCACCCAGCCCACAACACCGGCCAGGGTCGTCGCCGAGCCCAAGGGAGAGTCGAACGCGCCGGGGTCACTCATGGCCTCCGCGAACGAGTCCAGTGGGCCGGTCAGGAAGAGGAGAGGAAGGAGGAGGAAGAAGGGGTCCGCC
Source organism: Athrips mouffetella (assembly GCA_947532105.1). NCBI lineage: Eukaryota > Metazoa > Arthropoda > Insecta > Lepidoptera > Gelechiidae > Athrips > Athrips mouffetella. Next base: position 476,071 of record OX383968.1, on the reverse strand, counting down.
TCCGCCAATCCAGCCGCCGCCTCTACCAATCCAGCCGCCGCCGCCGCCATCTCAGCCGGCCTTATCCCTCCGCAACTAGCGCCGTCGAAAGCGGTCGCCGCCCCGCCTCCCGCGGGGAGGAAGGCGAAGCAAGCGAAGGCGCCTCCCAGCACAGCTGCAGCACCCACACCGAATCAGACGCCCCAGGAAGCGGTCGCCGCCCCACAAAACTTGGGCAAGACGGTGAAGCACCCGGGGGCGACCACAAGCAACGCAGCCGACGCTATTGACCTCGCCATCGAGCTCCTGCTCTCCGTCCTCAAGGCCGTGAGAGCGGGAAAGACCCGGCGGCGATAGTCACGGAGGGTGTCTCCATCCTGGCTCGCATGAGGACAGGATGCTGAGGCCCCTCCCCTCCACACCAGGCAGCCCACGTCCACTACTCCCCGTCGAGTAGTCAGGACTGTGGGCCCCTACCACCAGCCCCCAACCACGTCGTGCGCAGTGCGCGCGCGCCGCGCAAGCGTGCCGACGCCGCACCGCGCCCGCCCACCTCCGATGAAGAGAAGCCGCCGCTGGCTCGCAGGCGCTCACTAGGCCTCCCCCAACGGGGAATCACCTGGTGGGCTGCCTCGCCGCGGCGTGAAGACCGGACTTGACAGGCCCCTCGGGAGGCCGCCCCCGTGACACGCCTGTCGTTGCAGGCGTCGATTGAAACCAGCCTCAGTGGCCCCAGGCCAGAAAGGCTCTCCCCGCTGCAGCTGCGCTGCAGCGAAAAGAACCCGCAAGCAAGCAATCGGGCCATTACTATATGAATTATCGTCGATCAAACAACTCAGTTGGGAAGAACATTGTGAAAAATGGAGAAACAACAGCGCGTAGTGTTCTCGCGCGTTTTTGGACCTCTGTAATGAAGACCAGGATGGAGTATTGACTCGAATTGTTACTGGGGATGAAACTTGAGTTCATCATTATGAACCTGAGTCCAAACAAGATTCTATGCAGTGGCACACCACCACCAAAGAAATTTAAGGTGTCACAGTCGGCGGGAAAAATCATGGAGACAATCTTTTGGGACTCAGAAGGAATCTTGTTGATAGATTATAAAGATAAAGGTGTCTCCATAATCGGAGAATACTACGCTTCAATCTTAGAGCGATTAAAGGAAGCAATCAAGGCAAAAAGAAGGGGAAAATTAACCAAAGGTGTCCTCCTTCTGCACGACAACGCGCTTGTGCACAAGAGCCGTGTTGCGTTGGCTTCCCTGCATAAGGTGGGCTTCGATATTTTGGTTCATCCACCCTACAGTCCTGACCTGGCTCCCAGTGATTATTATCTCTTTCCAAAAATTAAAAAAGAACTTCGGGGGAAGAAGTTCTCAAGCGATGAAGAAGTGAAGGAAGCAGTTTCAACTTATTTTTCAGACAAAGAAAAAACATTTTTTTTTGAGGGTATACATAAGCTAATTTAAAGATCTGAAAAATGTATTAGGGTTGCAGGTGAATATACTCGTATTGAAAAGGAAAAATAAACTTGTATTTTTATTTCCACGTCTTACCCCCGACTCCGCGAACTTAAAAACGCCCCCTCGTAGTATTGCAATACATACTTAAATTTTGGGTTTTCCAAAAAAAAATCCAATGAAATCTGCAGATCAATTCAGAATTCAAATTATTAAACATTAAAAGAAACTAATTGAAAACAATATGGAGTAAAACACGTGTTAAAATGTTGGCAGTACTGGACTACACTATATGAATTTTCACAGATCAATGAATACTTCCGCAAGATACTTGCATGGAGGTTTTTTCATTTCCCAACACATGTTTCTTAGGGATTGTTGTTCAGTTTAGTCTAATGAGCCAGCCTTTTCAGTTTTTGGTACACCCTGCATACTAGATTTTTACAAAAAAATCAAATAAAATATCCAGTTAGGGATATAACCAAATCAGAATCCTGTAGAACATGAAAATAAGCCAATGAAACCGATTTGAGTAAATCATATTTTAACATTTTCATCCGCATCCGGTATCCGGCGTTCGGGATTTCGACTGGGGCTGGTTCATAGTGCAATTTAGGAGTATTCTGGCAAGAGTGTGTGCACTCCAAGAGAAGTTTAGGTAACCGGAAGCAAGTGACTGGATGCAGAACGCAGGGAAAACAGAGGTCTTCCAACGACAAAATTTGAGGCTCATATTGAGGTCCACTATGCCTACATTCCAGCCAAGTTTTTGTGACTTTTATACACCAGAAAAGTACTTAATCCATAGGATTCAGAATCAGATAATTTTATTCAATGTAGATTCTTTACAGAATACTAATTGAATGTCATGCAGAATACAATGCAAATAAAGCGAGTCTACTCCGTTTCGGATCGTGCTATGGCAGCGTAAAAGAAACTGCAAGAAACCACTGCAGCACGGCCTACTTTAAGAGTCGGCTTTTTACAATGTGTTTTTTGTGTTTGGCTAGAATTTAGGCTAAAAAAACCGGTCAAGTATGAGTCGGACTCGCGCGCCGAGGGTTCCGATATACCTTTAGTATTTTGGAAGCAATATAGTCCATTTTTAGGACCGCAAAACTAAATTTGTTTGTAAAGGTTTTTTTACAGATATCTAAAAAACTGTGCAACTTAGAAAGATCGTTTTATTTTTGCTGTAATATTTACATAAACTCCTATCGACTGTAATTAATTCAGATTTTTCCATTCACAAACTTCGGAGATAAGGGGGGGGAACGGTATTTTTTTGACATTTTTCATCATAACTTGAAAACTAAGAGTTGTAAAAAAATACAAAAATATATTTTAGAATGCACAAGTAAAGCCCTTTCATATGATACCCCACTCAACCTAGTACCGATAATTTGAAATTTTGCCCCCCCTATTTAGGCCCCCTTTACATTAATAATCATAATTTTTTCTTAATTTTTTTACGTGCAATTAAGTTGGACAACCATATTCTAAAACTATTCCAAATTTCAAGTCGATAGCATGGGTGGTTGCTGAGATATACAGGTGTGACAGACAGACAAAGCGGCACCATAAGGGTTCCTTTTTTTTACCATTTTGGTATCGGAACCCTACAAAGCAAAATTTTGTAGTATTACCTGATCATAGTGAATACAGAGTTGAAGTCGTCTATATCGTCGAGGTGTTTGCTGGGTGTGGAGGCACCTTCCTGTTCTATAACTGTCATGTCCGCCGCCGCGCTGTGTGAAACGCCTCTGTGTACAAATAACCTTATTAACACCTAAATAAGAAGTACGTTTAGTCAGCGTAGAAAGTCACTGAACAAATTCAAATTTTCAACATCACAATACACTGTATAATGGTGTATAGTAATTTTGGAAATCTGAATTTGTTCAGCGAATTTTGATGCTACTCGTAACCGTACAATTTTAAAACAGCTGTGGCTAAATGCGAGAAATTCCGTTCTACCATCCGGTAGCAGGTTCGAAACTACTGGTACAAGTGTAGAGCGACAGACACACGTATTGCTCCGCCCTGCTCTCGCGCATAGCCCTGACAATGTAATCAAGCAACGTAATTGTACTATAAGTTAAGGCGATTATAGCCCTCAAATTAAAAGCTACGCGATAGTCAACGCAAATATCGACCTTATTAACACGTCAATAGCGTTTACATAAGAGTGCTCTTTAACGTGGCTGTTTCAACCAACGATGAGACGATATTTTGGCAAAAAAAAAATTTTTTTATTTTTAATATTGGGGACATTTCACACAAGATCATCTGATCCCAAACTAGGCAAAGTGTACTATGGGTACCAGAGACTGATATACATACATAAATAGATAAATAACACCCAGACACAGAACAAACACTTGTGTTCATCATACAAATGTTTGTCCTGGGCGGGGATCGAACCCGCGGCCCACGGCGTGTGAGGCAGGCTCACTACCAACCACACCAACGGGCTTGTCAAATGAGGAAAAGCTTACTTTTTTGTATACAATATAGCAGATAAAAAAATCGTATGTTGTATTTAAAGAATAAGGGTTTTTTTTAAATTTATTAGTCTAAAAATATTTCCAAATATCATAGCGCTTTAGGAGCAGTAGGGAATTAACATCAAAAATCGATGTACCGTAGTTTTTTGTCAAATATATAATGCAAAGACATAAAGAAAAAAATTTATGTACCAAATGTAATTCTTGAACTGATGTTTCACATACAGGGTTTAAGGGACAGCCTTCCGAATACTGAAAGGGCATGATCAGTCAACGTAACTGAACAGCATTCAGCGAACAAAACTTTCAGGAAATGAAAAAAAAATCGGCTTCTCCATACAAACTGTTTTGGATTATTTGGACATTTTTTCAACTTTTCTTAAATGAGGAGTAGGTTTTACAAAATGCCCATTTGAGGGGTCTAATCGTCTTAACCCGTCTCTCGTCTTAGGGGTCCCGTGTGGTGCCGGCAAAGAATAGTACCAACCCTTACATACCCGTGGGTGTCGTAAGAGGCGACTAAGGGTTATAAACTGGAGGATGGGCAGCAGCATCCTCCTTTGTATCTCATATCTTACTTACTGCGGTCCATGGTTCCAGCCGTAACGCTAACAAGCGAGGTGACTATGGTACCTCCCCTCTACATTTTTCCAGCAAATGCTAGAATTCTAGAGGGAGCTCCCTGTCCTGTAGTGGACGTTTCATGGGATGTTATGATGAATCGTCTTAAGTGACCGTAAATACTCACGCGCGCGTGGAGTGGTTGGCGCCGGCGATACCGAGCCGGTCGGCGTCACCCTTGTGTGGCGGAGGCTTGTACGCGAGTCGCAGGGACGCTACCTGCTGCTCCACCTCCTCTAGGGTCGCCTGCCTCTCCGCAGACTTCGCCTGCGCAACCATGTACAGAGTATAAGGAACGGTGTACTGAAAACTGAACGAGCATCCTCACACAACGAAACTGAACAACTTTCCCGAAGAAACATTTTTGGGACATGAAAAATTTTTTTACCTCTCCATGCAAATTGCAAGTCAATTTTTTTTTTCATTTCCCAAAAAATATTTATTTGGGAAAATTCTGTTTTGTTGACTGAGAACACCCTTTCAGTTTTCGGAACACCATCCTTTACATCCAGTATACAATAATCCCAGCACCTCCACCATTTCGCTAATATTTTCATTTAAGACGATGGGAAAGATACAGCGTGAATTTGTATTTGTTTTGCACCTGGAGCCCAGTGATTCTACTCATGAAAACAAGCAACTTTAGCGAAGGAAAAAAAATTTTACTCGAAAATAATTGTTCACCTTCCCATACAAAATGAGTCGATCACGTGACCACTTTACTATGGAGAGGCGAAAAATGTTTACAAGTAAAAGTTTTTCTTCTTCGGAAAAGTTGCTTGTCATCATCAGTAGAATCACTGGGCTTCGAGAGCAAAATCAACGAAAATTCACGCTGTGTACACGTGACTTTATTGAAGATCTTTTAAAATTAAGTGATTACTGTGGAATAATCTTGATAGCAGTATGGTAGGACGATACCAAAAACAACGCTGTTGTTTATTTGTTTATCCTTCAGTTTAGGAGATGCGATCAAGTGATGTATGTTAGTTCTCTATATCATGTAAAATAAATCAAATATTAATTCCCGTAATTCAAACTGACCTCCATTTTGAGTTTCTCTGCCTGGATCGCTTCTCTTTCGATATCTTCGAAGTTAGTAGCCACCTTCGTAGCGCCAAGACCGCCTTTACGAGCGCCGAGCTAAACACACAAACAAACATTAGTCTTACGTTACGTATACATATTAAAGCCCGGAAATCAAGCCAGATAGTCCCATTCAAGCACAAACTATTCAATTTATTTAACGTTGTACAGCGCGTTCAGAACAAGTTTGTCCATGACGGTTATTTTCCGCGCATGAGTGACAGGCGGAGAGCCAATGAACGATTCGCTCGCCTAGTGGAGGGAGCCGCGCTCACCCCCGCGACTAATTTTTGGACTTCTGCGCATTAACGGTCACGGACAAAGTTATTTTGTACGCAGTATATCTAACTACGAAAGAACGTATAGCCCTTGCGATGCAAGGAATCCCAGTGCGAAGTCTATAGTCTGACCGCAACCGCTGTATAGGTATGCTCACGGCAAGACGGCAGAGGGGGCAGGGCAGGGGGGGGGGGGGGCATCGCTCGTCCCCGCTCCCGGCGGCAACTAGCTCTTGCTCTTTCCTTCCCACTCCCCCATCTCCCCTCCACTACCACTACCTATACGGCGGTACAGCGGTTGTGGTCAGACTATAGTGAACTATGGTAAAAATCAAGTTTGTAGCCATTAATAGTAGATTAGTAGCCAAGGGCTGTAAGGCATCAATTGCAGCCCGAGATATTCAGCGAGGGCGCCTATAGTTCGAGGTTGCAATTGATGCTTACACCCGAGCTAACTACTCTGCTTTACATCTCGATTGTGAGGTAATTAGGTCCTTATTACCACCAAATTGTAAGTGACCAATTAGCGCTCTAGGGTAAAAATGTAGCTAGAAAAGCCCTAGGGTGGTAAGTAATTAAAAAAAAACACCTCTCTTTCAAAATTTAATTACTTACCGCCCTAGGGCTTTTCTAGCTACATTTTTACCCTAGAGCGCTAATTGGTCACCTACAAGCCCCATTTGGGGGTAATAAGGACCTACTTACCGAATATGAGAGATGTAAAGATTATATTAAAGTCGGACAGCTTAACCCACAAAACTGTTAGTTCCCTTACAAAATATGATGATCTTTGTAAACTTAAATAAAATTTCTGTAGACTTAAATAGCAACACTAGCCAAATACAACTTGTTCATTGGCAAATTCATGAAATGTTGCCATTTAATTCTGAAAAAATGCAAATTTTACATTTATCAAAGAGCTGAGCATACCCAAAAAATTAAAAATAGGTTCGAAATTTAGTTCAATACATACATCTAGACAAATAAACTGAAAATTAAAGAAAACTAAAATTAAGGAATTCTTGTTGAATAATAATTATAGCGGGTACCTCGATTTGTAAAAGATACAAAAAGCGAAAGAGTATAAAAATACACTTTTTTTGTGGACATAATTTTTTTCAAGTTGACCAATTCCAGTTCATGGTCTATATTTTTGCTAATTTTAATAAAAAAATATTCACCCATTTAGACCTTGGCTGCGCAGAGTCGATTTTACATATAAATTGACGTGGGCAAAGCTTCCTCCACCACGTTCAAGTTGTTTGCCCCGCACTATACCTACTGTGTTTTGTGGTTGTTTGTTTTGTAATTCATCAGAATAGTTGCTTGTTTTTATTAGTAAAATCATTGGTCTGCAGGAGAGCAGATCCATTAAAATTTACTCATAGATAGATTGCTAGTTACCCCAGTCCTCTTGGCCCCGGGCTTGCGCGCGCCGATAGTGGCGGGGCGGGGCGTGTCCCCCCCTCCGGTGCCGACGGGGGGGTGCGGGCCGTGCGGGGGGGTGGCCGCGGGCGAGGGGGAGGGGGAGGGGCAGGTGAGGTCGCCGGCGGGGTGCGGGGTGTTGCTCGCGCCCCACAGGCGCATCTCCGAGCTCATCGCCTGGCCCGCGCCGACTGCTGTCTCGCTCTACGAAACGTTCACATCTTTATAAAGATTTAAATGTGTGATTTCGGCACTTAGTCCTGTGTGGATAATTGTGCGTGGGCCTATATGGTCGTCAATTGTTCATTATTAACCTATGTTCTATTAAACGAAAAATGGAGTTGATTCCTGCATGGCCGTTAAATTCAGACTTAAAATTTGACAGATCGAAAAGTGGTACTGTCATTTTTGAAACAAAAAAAACAGTACCACCTTAAGGCTCTAAACCGAAAAAAGGACGACAACACTTTAAGACCTGCCAAATATTAAGCTTTAGAGACCGTTCCGTTTTGGGCAATTTGTAGCCAATTCGAAACACGTCTTCAATATTTATTTATTTTATTATTTTTATATCAGCCGAAAGACGTCCACTGCTATTTATATACTTTATTGTAAATGGAGCCAGATACCACGATTGGTACAAGATATCACTCACACTTGGTTGATATTCCACACATTCGCACAAAGCGCTTTGAAACATCTTTTATAATGCGCACGGCTAAAAAGGATGGCGGCGGATGTGCGGCCAAAGTAAGTCATGCTAAACATGATAATGAGCTTGTCAAAACTTGTTCTTGCGGTGCGCATGGCATATCATTGTATTAGCTGATTAACTAAATGCTCAAAAATAAACTACATGTCAAAACATTATCAACAAACCACACAAGGTCAAAATTACTTTCCGAAAGAAAATGTATCATCAAAAAACACACGCACACATGTCATGAAAAACACACAAACATACGCTTAATACCTTACTTGCGCAATCGGCTGTGCTGTGCTCGGAGTGACAATGATAAGCAATTGTGTAACTGCCTGTACTCGACTTTAAAAGTTGACATTATTATGTTATCTTAAAAAATGCATGTAAAAAGGCTCATTAAAATTCATAAATGTTGAAATGTGAAGCAAAATGACTAAAAATAAATTTTACATTGGAACATGTGTTGTTTGGAAGTTTTCATAGCCTTGTTTTTCTTACTTTTAAGTTTTTACGACCTAAAAATGCATTACGGAAGTAAAATACTTTTATATGTTGAAAGACTATTCTTTTTATAATGTAGTATAGTTACAGTAAGACAAGCCCGTTGGTGTGGTTGGCAGTGAGCCTGCCTTTCACGCCGTGGGCCGCGGGTTCGATCCCCGCCCAGGGCAAACATTTGTATGTTGAAGTGTTTGTTCAGAGTCTGTGTGTTATTTATCTAATTATGTATGTATATAAGTCTCTGATACCCATAGTACATACTTTGCCTTATTTGGGATCTGTAATTTACAGCAGAACTCTCTGTAGAATAGAGCGGGGGCATAAATATTTTCTATGAGATCTATTGTCGAAATCTGTCTTCTTATCAGTTCTCTGCAAAGCTCTGCATAAGATGCTTCCAATTTAATCTATTGAGCTACTCTGCTATCAACTTGCCCATCCAAAGTACAATCTTACTAATACTATAAACGCAAAAGTTTTTAAGTATGTATGTATGGATGGATGTATGTTTGTTACTCTTTCACGTAAAAACTACTGAATGGATTTTAATGAAACTTTACAATAATTTAGCTTATACATCAGAATAACACATAGGCTATAATTTATAAACCTGCGCAGACGAAGTTGCAGGCACCAGCTAGTTTAAGTATAGTTGGGGTCGGTGGAGTGATGGGATGAACTGGTAGTGTGGGTGTTACCTGCGCGTGCTCAAGCTGGTTAGTGTGAGTGCGGGGTTGCGCGTGCGTGACGAACCAGTCTACCTCCGCTTCCTGTTTCTCCTCCTTCGCCTCCGCGGCTGCTGGCTCCAGGTGAAGCTGAACAAATAATCATAATTCAATAACAAACACTTTTTTATTTCCATGTTTTTATCCATCAATATGTGACATGTACAATATCTTAACCCAACCTTGCCATCCCTTTGCTATAGTACATTTTTACAGATTGCAGTGGAGCTTAAAAGCTCAGAAATTTCCAAAATAGATTACCTCTTCGTATCCTGAATATTATGTTTCTGGAATGACCCAGAAGCAGAAAAAATAATCATGTATGAATATTATGTAACACTATAGACCTAGGAATGTCTAGTGATGAGGAAGTTTATCTTAAAATAAAAAAACATACATAACAGTAGACATCTTCAATATGTAATTTAGAAAACAACTAAAGAGCCCATGGCCCACAGCATGAAACGCAGTCTCACTCCAACCAGTCCAATGGCCTTGTCAAAGTTGGTTTAAGTTTGAAATGACCTAGGGCAGTATAAATCTCCCTTAAGTCTGAGATTGCAGTCAAGATGAACATATTGAAAGAGAACAAGATGAGGCCTAGGTATGTCTAGCAATAAGGAAGTTTATCTTAAAATAAAGAAACATATATAATAGATGATCAAACGAACTCCAGGAGTGAAGTTCGATCGTTATTATATGAGTCGCTTCATTCGAAGATATAATTTGTTTACAAGTAGTAGTCCTTAATTCGCCAGGCAGACGATGCACGCATTTAAGAGTAATTCATTTGATTCTCTTATTTAAAACGATTTCCGTCCGAGTTCACTTCACCACTGTAGCTGACATTCGCTTCATTCCTTTTTCGTGCGGGGCAGTGAACGCACGCGTCCCATGCCGAAGCGCAATGTTCAATAAGAAGTAGATAGATTATACCTGAAGTTGTAATATTGAAGTTAAATTACAAATATTTAAAATTATTTTCGATAAAATAAGTTTTTGCTCCGTGTGTTAGTGTAATTGTACTGGATTCAAAACTTTTCAGTAAGTGTTGTTTTGATTATTAATTCTTTCTAAGAGAGAAAAATTTTCAAGATTACCCACATGTTCTATTCTTAAATTTGCTAAACAGAAGCCTACGAGTATCTTGCGGCCCGATACCTCCAGTTACTTGTTTTGTATACAAAAACGTAACATGACAACGTAACAACCATGATTATGACCTATCGGTCGCACCCAGAACTTTAACGAAAATTATGGAAAATTTAATAAGATAGACGTAAACCATATAATGACATTTTGTTTATGATAATTCCGACAAACGTTAGAACATTGTCTAATCGAGAGATTTTGAAACCTTTTCAATATATTTTTTTTTGTAGTTAATTACTACAAAATTTCATTACCACCTACACAGGCTTAAAAATTTTAGCCTTCGTTTACGTCATACAATTTTATCTTTTCTTACCTTCCGACAAACAAAGTAAAAATAAAGGAAAGTAACAAAATTAAACGTTACCGACGTATTAAGTATACGTGTGTATGATGTGTGTTAGATGTTTTTTCGTCTAATGGCGAAAGTTACGAGGGTAAGTAAAAAATGAAATATATTTTCTTTTTTTGTGTTTTAAACATTTATTACCAAGTGAATCATAGAACAACTTACGTCGGAATGGACTGCGAGTCAATTGCGACGGCAGTAACTTCGAGTTACCGCCTAATATTATTTACGATGTGTTACGTGAATGGATATGATGGAATGCGATTGTCTATCTATTATTATGTCGGGATTGACTGCGAGTCAATTGCGACGGCGTTAACTGCGAGTTAAGGCCAAATAATATTGACAATACGCGATATCTACGTAGATATGAACTGTGGGTTACCAAGTATCTATTGCTTGTCGGGATTGACTGCGAGTCAATTGCGACGGTGTTAACTGCGAGTTAACGCCACATATTATCGAAAATACGTGATGTATAAAGTTGCCTATCTATTATTATGTCGGGATTGACTGCGAGTCAATTGCGACGGCCCTAACTGCGAGTTATGGCCAAATAATGTAGACAAAAATCGACATCTGAATATATTTTTACTGCGATTCAACTATCTATTGTCTGTCGGGATTGGCTGCGAGCCAATAACGACGGTGTTAACGCCAAACTATCTGTTGGTTGTCGGGATTGACTGCGAGTCAATAACGACGGCTTAACTGCGAGTTATGTCAAACCATATCAGCATAAATCATGCATAAAAATACAAGTTATCTATTTTCACGTCGGAATCGACTGTGAGTCAATCTTAACGGCGTTAACTGCGAGTTAAGGCCAAATAATGATTAAAATATGCGATATTAAAATTGCTATTGACTGAGAGTCAACTTTTTATTGTTAAGGTCGGCATTGACCGAGAGTCAATTACGACGGCGGTAACTGTGACTTAACGTCAAAATTTATCGTCAATGAAAACAATAATATCAAGTTCATCTATGTGTGTCGTCTGCGATACATTGTCTTTAGTTTTCACAACAAGCCTTTTTGTTTCTTAACCATAACCAGAATATTTTTATTGTAAAATACCCACCTACTAAAATTTTATTTTTGGGTGCCAGTAATAGTAAAGAGAACAAAACCGTCCACGAGGCAAAAGATCATGCCAGCCCTGGACCAACCGACACCTAAGGTCTGGACACCTGAGGAGTCTTCGAGACACCTTAGGCGTCTACGTTTGATACGCCAAACTTGTTCTCTATCATATTCACGACACACTGTCGAACTTTTGTACGCCTAAGTATATTGAAAAAAGGCATGCCTATAGACAAGCACATACTTCTCAAATATCACCTAATACCGGTTTATTGTAAATTATTACAAACACCGATACTAAATTGCTAATTGAATTCCAGGCTTAGATAAAAATATCTCCGCTTGCATGTACAAGTATCTGTAAAAGACAAAACTTGTTTTTATAAAAAAGTTAAAGCAAATAAAACTATTGAGAGATAAAGATGCATCTTTTCAAACGTCGGGAGCTCGTTTAACCCAGAAGAAGAAGCCTTGGTCGGGTCCTCATTACCCGTCAAATGGGGGGGGGGGGAGCGAGGTTACAGGCAGGCTCTGGCCTTATCCCCAAGCTCAAGCAGCATCGACTAAAAGTTACAATCCATCCAAAACTCATGCTCCAGCACAGAACCGTAACACAAGTACATGCTGGTATAATACAATGTTTTTTTTTTTTCAACACTTCCTGTGTCCGGATAATTCTACGAAGTAGAAAATCGCAATATTTCATAACCACAATGTTGCTATAATACATGCATAAGCATGAACCCTAAACACCACAGTATCCTAGTGTTACCTGGGAAAAACGAGGAAATAATATTCCGTGTAGTGCTAATGTAACGTGAAATCCACGTTTAAAATTTACCCTAGATATAGATAATTAATTAAAAAAACATCTAAAAAGAGTCTGTCTTCACATTGGCTTGGTGTCATTATCATACTTTTATGATTTTGATGAAGAGTTCTTACATGAATTTTCTGTAAAAATATGCAACAAAAGGCTCAGAGTATAGCTGGGTGGATGGAAAGAAGAGATATATCTCTAGGTTACATCTTGATGGCAATCACTCAACTGAGAGGAATTTATCATTACGTCCCCTGGTGACCTAATAAACTAATAGTAGTCTGCTATTTAGCACGAAACCACTGCTAATTATCAAACTATAGTGAGGCCAACATAGGAAGTATGTTTAGGCATTTCCTTAAAAGTTAATTTTTTTTGCAGATCATAATTTTGACAATAGGCCTATTAAGTTGGCCTTACTTTAGTAGTTGACTATTTCAATTATAGTGTTGAATTGAGCAGTCTTATCTTTAGCAAACAAATTTAAAATGAAGACATACCCCAAGCTAAAATAGATAAAATCAATAAAGTAGTAAAGAATCTTAATTATCAACTTATTAATTAACAGCTCCCTGTCCTGTAGTGGACCTTCATGATATGTTATGATGATGATGATGAATTTACAAGTAAAATAGATTCCGCAAGAGAACTTCTAATTGCTATGTTTTCAAAATTCTACTGCAAGTAGCTGCTGAAAAACAAGTTTCACGTTACACTCAACTTGATTAAAATTTGTCCCAAAACTGATTTACAGCTGCAACTAAGTTGGTAATTATTTGAGACTGGTTAATTGTGTCATTAATTTATTTCATTATTTTTATGCAGAAGAGAAACCTACTTGATAGATATAATTGTTTATTAAATTACACTTATGTTGCATCAGATTACAAATCACCTTTGTGTTTAAGGGAAGTTCCATTAAATAACAATTGTAGTTCAAAGGCCAAAGAAGAGACAACTGGAGAGTTGTGTTGGAAACCAAGATCCTTTTTGGCTCCCAGAGCAAGCGATAGTAAGTATTGCATTATGATACAAACCTTGGTTCCATATGTCTTCATGGCCTGGTCGGAGAGCAAGTTTAGCTTATCCCGGTACATCTGCGCCACGCGCGAACTGTACTTCTGTCGGGCATCTTCAGTCACCAGGCCGTGAGTGCGGAAGAACTGTGTCTGCAGGCAAATAACAAAAATATAGAAAATAAAAACCTAGTACATATAACCTGAAGTATAGATTACTGAGTTTGTAAAAAAATATGACCAGGAAATGGGGAAAAACTACGTCTAAATATAGGGAACATACGGCGTTGACGTTTCCGCCAAGTTGCATGTTGCGCAGCTGCTTCCATGTCCAGTTGGTGTCCAGGTTTGTGGAGCGCACGAACGAGATGTGGACGCCGAGCCCGCGGTGCACTGCCGAGCAGTCCAGGCAGATAAATACCCCATACGTCACCGACGACCACGTAGGGTTCTTTGCGTTGCAGTCGAAACATACCTGAAACACCACCACACGACTCACTATCACTGAACATCGATACTTCCATCTTATAGCTTCAAAATAATACCCACTTTATTAGCTGGAATCGAACGTAATCTTTGAAAAATTGCTTCAATATCGCTTTTACTGGGCCCCGAGTCAGCCATTTTCGACGTGTTTTCTGTTCTGTCTGTCTGTCAACTTTTGACAACGTCACGTCTTGTCAAGGAGTGTAGTGATGTGTTGACCAACCTGTTATGCTGGCACTACACATCGCATGTGCCTATAATAGGGTTCACGAATGAGTCAGGTGTTTTGTAAACAAAAACTTTTCAGTTGAAAAGATTTATCTTCTATGTATAGATGTATTCCTATAACAGTAGGAATACATAGTAGCAGAAAAAGATTATGGTTTAAGAACTTTATTTCTCAAATGAATTTAAAATTCACTTACAGAGAAAAATATTACATGTTATAGGCTCAAATACTAGCATACGGAGTATTGCGGAGCTTAAACTTACAATATTTAAAAACTTTACATGGTGTTATAGTGCAAAACATATTGTCACGAGCATGACGTCAGGACACCAGCTGTCAAAAAGAACTGTATTGAAATTTCGACAAGTCAGCTAAGAGCCGCGTGGTCTAGGGGATAGGGCGTTGGACTAACAAGCCGACGGTCGCCGGTTCAAATCCCACCTACCCGTGAATGTTTTATCATTTGTAATTTGTTTAGAACATTCTAGAAAAAGAAGAAAGAGATAGCTGAAGAAAGAGTGCCAATTACTAGAAAAATCTAACAAAAACGTAATTTTAGTCTAGAATGTTCGGGAACGAGTAGCACGGGTTTATATACCGGGCCGCCGAGCAGCTACGAGTAGTTCAGTGGAAAGCGATCTAAAGTGAGGACAAAGGAAAAGAAGAAAAATCCTTTGGAAGAGGAAACCTCAGAGGTAACTTAAGAGGGTACAGAGAGAAGACTCTGTGGAAGAGGTGCCGAAGGAAGAGATCCCGGAGGGAAGAGTGCTCGGAGGGAAGTCGCATAGAAGAGGTCCCGGAGGCAAGAGGAACTCGGAGGGAAGAGTACGCAGAAGAGATCCCGGAGGAAGAGTACTCGGAAGGAAGACTCCGTAGAAGAGGTCCCAGAGGGAGGACTGCTTGGAGGGAAGACTCAGTAGAAGAGGTCCTAGAGCGAGGAGTGCTCGGAGGGAAGACTCCGTAGAAGAGGTCCCAGAGGGAGGACTGCTCGGAGGGAAGACTCAGTAGAAGAGGTCCTAGAGCGAGGAGTGCTCGGAGGGAAAACTCTGCGGAAGATTCCCTGAGGGAAGAGTGCAAGGAGGGAAGACCGCACGAAGAGGCTCAGAGGGCGAACTCGGTGACGTGTAAATAAGAAGCTCGGGTTGTAAATAACTCTATAAACGAAAAATATCTAAAGTAGTCTGTCTTGCAGTAGTATTTTAATATTTTAAGTATATTGGCTCACTACTACAGTTTTCATTCAAACTTTCCTGCATGCAAAGGTTGTCTGGAAGAGATCGCTCCTAGCGATAAAACCGCCTATGTCACCCTAGATTTAAAAGTCTCCTTTTATTGTTAATGTGTTTTATGTGTGACAATAAAGTATTTATCGATCTATCTACATTGGCGTTTCACTCCAATCCCGAACCTTTAGCTCGTAACAATATTATTATTATTAGATTATATGAGCTAATGACAGTTATTCATTTGCGCAATTTGTAAAGAATTATTTAAAAACATTTAGACGGCTATGTGCTGTTTTA
Source organism: Athrips mouffetella (assembly GCA_947532105.1). Lineage (NCBI taxonomy): Eukaryota > Metazoa > Arthropoda > Insecta > Lepidoptera > Gelechiidae > Athrips > Athrips mouffetella. The sequence continues at coordinate 460,125 of OX383968.1, read as the reverse complement.
ATATAAAAATAAATCAAAGAAAACAACATGGTAAACCATTAATAGTGAAATCTAAAGCTCCAGAAAATGACTTCCAGCTAAAGATTGACGATTAGATCGTAAGCACAGATGTAGAAGTCACTAAAGTTTTAAAATACTTCTTTATAGATACGTATTCCAGTTTCAATTATCAAGTTCATCTCCCACTCTTGTCAAATGCAATTAAGATCAAAATGTTAACGTTTGTGTGGTAGATTCAAGTTCAATTACGTCAATGATATCGTCGACAAGCCCGTTGGTGTGGTTGGTAGTGAGCCTGCCTCACACGCCGTGGGCCGCGGGTTCGATCCCCGCCCTGGGCAAACATTTGTGTGATGAACACAAGTGTTTGTTCTGTGTCTGGGTGTTATTTATCTATTTATGTATGTATATTAGTCTCTGGTACCCATAGTACAGGCTTTGCCTAGTTTGGGATCAGATGAACTTGTGTGAAATGTCCCCCAATAATATATATATTTAAAAAAAATATATATTAATGGGTCGGACAGGTTAAATCCGCGATCCGTGATCCTGCGATCCGGTGAGATGCAGCTATACGTAAGAAATCAGGCAGCAGGATTTAACGTGTACGGGGACCTAATAGGGTCAGCTCTCCAACTGTGAGGCAGCCAGATTCATTAAACCACCGCGATATCTCATAAATGCGACGTTGCTATTCCACGCTTGCACTATATAAGGTGTTTTTAATTAGACCCAAATATTGTTAGGGTTACCTCAAGGACCTAAAAGAATACTATTGGTGTTATTTTTTTACATTTTTATTCGCTAGTTTTCGAGAAAAATCCTAAAAACAATACCGTTAAATATCGTAAAATGAACACTCCGTATCAGCACAGGCGGCAGCGCGGAGTCGTGAGCCAATCACGCGCCAGCCGAGTGCGTGGTTCGGGTGGTTTCGGCTCGGTTTCGGGATCTTAGTACGGTTGAAATCATTACTTCAGGATGATTGCAAATAATAATATTTTTTTTGTTAGAAAATTATAAAAAAAACTAGCAGAAGTATTTCTATAAAACTTTGATAAACCTTTTTCTTTATCATACTTACACCACCCCTAGAAATATTTGGGTCTAATTTAAAAACACCTTATAGAAAGAGACGCCTACGCTCAATTCCTTGTTTTCCCAGTTTGCTCTGAGCTGCCGTGTGTGTAACACTACTACAACAACTACATGGTGTAGTGAAAACTTTTTCAAAAAATGCCCTAAAATTAAGTAGTTCGTGTTGTTTTTCTTTATTAAATGCGCTTGCATTTAGGCAGATCGCCTCGCAGATTTTGAATACTTTGTATGAAAATCTATGGAACAACGCGCACCTAGTCGCATCGCACTGTCGCCAGATGCGGAAGATGAATGTGATAAAATAGTTTCATTGTATTTTCAATAACAAAAACGAAAACATTGTTATGTGTAGTTTAGGGTTTCTGTCGGTGTGAATATTCTAAAACCTGCTATATTTTGGATTTGTATTTCGCTTGTACGAATAAACCAAGGTATTTCAACAACATAATTGGTCAAAATAAAAAATCAATAGCCAAATTGGTAGAAATCTCCCACGAATGGTCACACCATCCCATGCAATGCGCGTGCTGCGAGCGGGCCGCGCGGGCCGCGCGGATCCGCGCGGTGTGGACAGGTGCGTGAGGGTGAGAGCATCGGCGATGGCTAAAATGCGCGTGGCCCGCACGATCCACCTAAAAGCGCATTCACCTTTATTGTTGTGTTTTGATTCCTGCTACTAGTTTTTTCATAGTGACTCATTAATTTGTATAAATTTCTTCGTTTTATGCACAATCGTTCAGTCTCTTGCGGCGTCATTTAACTGGTCATATTTTGAAGTTAAGTTTGAAAACATGGTGTGTCCTACAATGAACCATTTTGTGATGTCCAACATTGAACCATGGTTCATTGTCACTGCTGGTTCATAATAGAACATCTATTTAATTTGGTTTATTATATTTTTGTTAAAAATGCAATCAAGTAGGAAGTTATTTGTTGTACTTACTCTTTTTTTTGTTTTTAGAATAGCGCCATATAAAACCAATTGTACCAGAAAAAAGGGCGATCACTCAGCAGAAATATGTTGAAAGCCTTATGTTTGCACAGAAATGGCGTTAAGCAGAAAAAGATGAAGACAAAATAATTATTAACTTGGTGCAAAGCTAAGAGAATTTAATTTAAAAAGTTTTGACTGGTCTACGTTAAGGAATTTAAGTGAAATTAAACATTTAGGAATTAAGAGTATAAAAAAAGGTTCTGAGTAAATTAGTTATCACAAGAGTTTGGAGAAAAAATGTCTGATTTGATTTATTGCAGAAGAAAAGAACAGAATAATTAGTTAAGGTAATAATAGAAGTTAGTTTAGTTAAGGTTAAAATTATAATGTTTTTAATACAAAATGTTGATTTATTGCAAAGAAGAAGATTCTATCAGTTTATTTGTATTGAAGCTTGAGAGAAATCTTTTGTTATTTTTTATTAAATTATTGCAAAACAAAATGCTTGTTAATAAAACTTTATCATCATAATAAATAAAACTTTAGGCTTTTTTTACGCTACTATTTCATAATTGGGGTTATTTAGGTGTATTTTGCAATGTGGTTCAATGAAAAATTTTATTATTAATTATCAATAATTTATTATTAAAATCTCTTTATGAAGGCAAAAATTATGACGTCATTGTTCAAAAACTTCATACAAAATCTATGGAAGATTTCTCTTTTGACGTTCAATAAAGAGCAGTTCAATTGACTAGGTTGGAAACGGATTCATCTTATTTAGGTAAACTAACTAAAATTAGTGTAATTTGTTTTGACTGTAAGATGTTGTATGTTATTGCAACTGGCAACCCTCCCTGTTGCCTTTAAGCTGTATAATGGCTCGGATCAATGGCTCATGCAAATGCGAAGCCAAAAAAGAAAAAAAAAATAATGGCTCGGTTTATGTCTGTCACACAAAATTTTATTTTAAATAGAATAAACGTGCTGGGAATTAATTTGAAGACTCTGGTTTCATTTGCAAAGCACCTACAAGAAGATCATACATTCTGTTTTGGGGCATTCGTTATTAATATTTGATTACTTTAACGGTTATTTAAATTAACAGCTACTTGGATCGGGTTGAACATCACTAGTTGCCATAAATATATCGCTATTCTTTTTTTTCTTGTTAAAGGGAAAAGAACCTACAGGACCATTGTCTAAAGATCTTCAAATAGAAACTACTGCTGCTTATCTTGGTGAAAATGTTATATATTAGGGCTGCATAAAACTTCATCTGTTTGAAATATTCCTCTATTTTTAATATAACAAGAAAAATATGCAAACCATTACTTTTTATTGTAAATCCATAACTTTTTAATCTGTCATAAAAATCTATCTTGTCTATGATTTTAAAGTTTATGTCGGTCGGACAGACGGACGCATGCATAATTCTTTTTCAAAATTTATATGGATAAACTTCCTAACCGGTTCTATAAAGGAGAGAAAACAAACCAGAAACTTCAGCGATTTGTATATTATCGCTGTGTTACATTTACAAATTAGTTAAAACTGGAGTTTCTGGTGAGACGCCGTCGATGTTGAAAGTGGCATCTTCGAGAGACCAATTACGAGATGTCGACGTGCCAGCCTTCGGTCTGAGTGAAAGTTGAGTTAGCATTTTCCACTGGACGAGAGAAAATGCGCTTACGTTTGGTGAAATAGTGTAGGACTAAGTTGGGTGTTATAGGATAAGTAGTTTATGTGGCTATGATGGATAGCCTTGGTGGAGAGGAGATGGAGCGGGCGCTGATGGATCTTGGGCCGCTGCTGGGCGTCTCCATCAAGGAGGAGGTGCAGGAAGAGGGCCAGGAGCCCGCCGCCTCCGCGCCGACAGCCAATGTGAGTTGACAAACAAAAACTTTGTTCTGAAGGTCTTGTGTTCTGATGCATAGATTATGGGTCATTAACATTGGTGAAGGTTAATTAAGTTTAAAATAAAAACGTCAGTCAAGTGCTAGTGTGACTATGCACCAAAAATTCCATATCACCACTCGATGTATATCCGATAGGTGAAATTTTAATAGAAAACTGACAACTGACAATTTTTTTTGAGTCATAATCACACTTGATAAGTTTTATTATTTTTCGTTATATTATAGTTTATGCACTACAATCCACACACCACACTTAACAAATTTTACATCATTTACACACATAAAACTACTACTTGTAAGTCAAATCTTTACTACTTGTAAGTGCTCACTAAAATTGTATTTGCTCCCGGTCCAGTGTGGGAGAGGCTGGTGTCTGTCATACAGGTCTCCTAGTATAGACACCAGACTCTCACATGGATACACTTTTACTATTGTCTTACTAATCAAAATTTTACTCACGGAATTTTATAATTTTTATGGCTCTTAAATTTTGAATGAATGACTGGGAGAATAATAAAGTTTATTATATAAAGTTGTATGTATTACCATTTGCATGATAGAGCTAAAACATATAACTACTTAGCATGTTTCTTATAAATATTATAGTAGCTCTGAATATTCCACTTCAAGGCAAGGGCCTCTTCTTTTTCTTTTCCTACTAATGATCTACTTTTTCTTTCCAGATAGAGTTAACTTCTGAGAATTGAATTCTTATAATTTATACTACACTTTTCCATTAGGATTAATACTCACTTATTATAATAAACTAATGCTAATTCTTGTAATTGAGGGCATAAAATATAGTAGATTAGATTTAAAAAAAAAACAAGAAAATGCAAAAATTCATTATAGCAGGTTTTGAAACTAGACTCAAAACCTGCTATAATGAATTTTTGCATTTTCTTGTTTTTTTTTTAAAATTTAATCTACTATATTTTATGCATGTAAAGGTTCGCCAGTTTTCAAATTGATTTGTTTCACGTCGCTAGCACGTAATACCTTTGAAACTGTGACACAGAAGACTATAATAATAGTAATATAGCCTCTTCTTGTGTCTTGTGTGCCAAGTAATAGTTTTTCTTCTTCTTTCTTTTGTGCTTATAGGAAGTCTCTTAACACAAGGTGCCTTTCGAAGCAAAGGCCTCCTCCAACTCCTTCCAGTGTGCTCCGGCCTGGGCCACTCTCCTCCAGAGGGCCAGCAGTTAGTTTAGGCTCGTCTTCCCATCATCTTTGTGGGTGTCCTCTTTATCTTTTTGCTCCCCTAGGTTACTATTCCGTGACCTTATTGCTCCATTTCTCAGGAGAGCTACACAACACAGAAGACTATTGCATTGAAAAGTATACCTTACACTTCAACATAAACCTTATTATCATTTATCATCATTTATCATTATCATTTATCAACAATAAAGTTTAAATTAATTCAGACCTTGTGCAAGAAGATTATATCATGTAAAGATTTTGATAAACATAAACCTTATTGTTGGTTTGACTTCATCTCTTCAGTTACGATAGTTAAAAAGCTATTGTCATTCATAGTGTCTTTCAGTCACCTTTCAGTGTCATAAATTGAAGTTTCTGTGACTTTATTATTGTTTTATTTGTCACACTTACGGGTCATTCTTAGTGTCATTCAGTCACCTTTCAGTGTCATAAATTGAAGTTTCTGTGACTTTATTATTGTTTTATTTGTCATATTTACGGGTCATTCTTAGTGTCTTTCAGACACCTTTCAGTGTCATAAATTGAAGTTTCTGTGACTTTATTATTGTTTTATTTGTCATATTTACGGGTCATTCTTAGTGTCTTTCAGACACCTTTCAGTGTCATAAATTGAAGTTTCTGTGACTTTATTATTGTTTTATTTGTCACACTTACGGGTCATTCTTAGTGTCTTTCAGTCACCTTTCAGTGTCATAAATTGAAGTTTCTGTGACTTTATTATTGTTTTATTTGTCATATTTACGGGTCATTCTTAGTGTCTTTCAGACACCTTTCAGTGTCATAAATTGAAGTTTCTGTGACTTTATTATTGTTTTATTTGTCATATTTACGGGTCATTCTTAGTGTCTTTCAGTCACCTTTCAGTGTCATAAATTGAAGTTTCTGTGACTTTATTATTGTTTTATTTGTCATATTTATGGGTCATTCTTAGTGTCTTTCAGTCACCTTTCAGTGTCATAAATTGAAGTTTCTGTGACTTTATTATTGTTTTATTTGTCATATTTACGGGTCATTCTTAGTGTCTTTCAGACACCTTTCAGTGTCATAAATTGAAGTTTCTGTGACTTTATTATTGTTTTATTTGTCATATTTATGGGTCATTCTTAGTGTCTTTCAGTCACCTTTCAGTGTCATAAATTGAAGTTTCTGTGACTTTATTATTGTTTTATTTGTCATATTTACGGGTCATTCTTAGTGTCTTTCAGACACCTTTCAGTGTCATAAATTGAAGTTTCTGTGACTTTATTATTGTTTTATTTGTCATATTTATGGGTCATTCTTAGTGTCTTTCAGTCACCTTTCAGTGTCATAAATTGAAGTTTCTGTGACTTTATTATTGTTTTATTTGTCATATTTACGGGTCATTCTTAGTGTCTTTCAGACACCTTTCAGTGTCATAAATTGAAGTTTCTGTGACTTTATTATTGTTTTATTTGTCATATTTATGGGTCATTCTTAGTGTCTTTCAGACACCTTTCAGTGTCATAAATTGAAGTTTCTGTGAGTTTATTATTGTTTTATTTGTCATATTTACGGGTCATTCTTAGTGTCTTTCAGTCACCTTTCAGTGTCATAAATTGAAGTTTCTGTGACTTTATTATTGTTTTATTTGTCACACTTACGGGTCATTCTTAGTGTCTTTCAGTCACCTTTCAGTGTCATAAATTGAAGTTTCTGTGACTTTATTATTGTTTTATTTGTCATATTTACGGGTCATTCTTAGTGTCTTTCAGACACCTTTCAGTGTCATAAATTGAAGTTTCTGTGACTTTATTATTGTTTTATTTGTCATATTTACGGGTCATTCTTAGTGTCTTTCAGACACCTTTCAGTGTCATAAATTGAAGTTTCTGTGACTTTATTATTGTTTTATTTGTCATATTTATGGGTCATTCTTAGTGTCTTTCAGTCACCTTTCAGTGTCATAAATTGAAGTTTCTGTGACTTTATTATTGTTTTATTTGTCATATTTATGGGTCATTCTTAGTGTCTTTCAGTCACCTTTCAGTGTCATAAATTGAAGTTTCTGTGACTTTATTATTGTTTTATTTGTCATATTTACGGGTCATTCTTAGTGTCTTTCAGACACCTTTCAGTGTCATAAATTGAAGTTTCTGTGACTTTATTATTGTTTTATTTGTCATATTTATGGGTCATTCTTAGTGTCTTTCAGTCACCTTTCAGTGTCATAAATTGAAGTTTCTGTGACTTTATTATTGTTTTATTTGTCATATTTACGGGTCATTCTTAGTGTCTTTCAGACACCTTTCAGTGTCATAAATTGAAGTTTCTGTGACTTTATTATTGTTTTATTTGTCATATTTATGGGTCATTCTTAGTGTCTTTCAGTCACCTTTCAGTGTCATAAATTGAAGTTTCTGTGACTTTATTATTGTTTTATTTGTCATATTTACGGGTCATTCTTAGTGTCTTTCAGACACCTTTCAGTGTCATAAATTGAAGTTTCTGTGACTTTATTATTGTTTTATTTGTCATATTTATGGGTCATTCTTAGTGTCTTTCAGTCACCTTTCAGTGTCATAAATTGAAGTTTCTGTGACTTTATTATTGTTTTATTTGTCATATTTACGGGTCATTCTTAGTGTCTTTCAGACACCTTTCAGTGTCATAAATTGAAGTTTCTGTGACTTTATTATTGTTTTATTTGTCATATTTATGGGTCATTCTTAGTGTCTTTCAGTCACCTTTCAGTGTCATAAATTGAAGTTTCTGTGACTTTATTATTGTTTTATTTGTCATATTTATGGGTCATTCTTAGTGTCTTTCAGACACCTTTCAGTGTCATAAATTGAAGTTTCTGTGAGTTTATTATTGTTTTATTTGTCATATTTACGGGTCATTCTTAGTGTCTTTCAGTCACCTTTCAGTGTCATAAATTGAAGTTTCTGTGACTTTATTATTGTTTTATTTGTCATATTTATGGGTCATTCTTAGTGTCTTTCAGTCACCTTTCAGTGTCATAAATTGAAGTTTCTGTGACTTTATTATTGTTTTATTTGTCATATTTACGGGTCATTCTTAGTGTCTTTCAGACACCTTTCAGTGTCATAAATTGAAGTTTCTGTGACTTTATTATTGTTTTATTTGTCATATTTATGGGTCATTCTTAGTGTCTTTCAGACACCTTTCAGTGTCATAAATTGAAGTTTCTGTGACTTTATTATTGTTTTATTTGTCATATTTATGGGTCATTCTTAGTGTCTTTCAGTCACCTTTCAGTGTCATAAATTGAAGTTTCTGTGACTTTATTATTGTTTTATTTGTCATATTTACGGGTCATTCTTAGTGTCTTTCAGACACCTTTCAGTGTCATAAATTGAAGTTTCTGTGACTTTATTATTGTTTTATTTGTCATATTTATGGGTCATTCTTAGTGTCTTTCAGTCACCTTTCAGTGTCATAAATTGAAGTTTCTGTGACTTTATTATTGTTTTATTTGTCATATTTATGGGTCATTCTTAGTGTCTTTCAGTCACCTTTCAGTGTCATAAATTGAAGTTTCTGTGACTTTATTATTGTTTTATTTGTCATATTTACGGGTCATTCTTAGTGTCTTTCAGACACCTTTCAGTGTCATAAATTGAAGTTTCTGTGACTTTATTATTGTTTTATTTGTCATATTTATGGGTCATTCTTAGTGTCTTTCAGTCACCTTTCAGTGTCATAAATTGAAGTTTCTGTGACTTTATTATTGTTTTATTTGTCATATTTACGGGTCATTCTTAGTGTCTTTCAGTCACCTTTCAGTGTCATAAATTGAAGTTTCTGTGACTTTATTATTGTTTTATTTGTCATATTTATGGGTCATTCTTAGTGTCTTTCAGTCACCTTTCAGTGTCATAAATTGAAGTTTCTGTGACTTTATTATTGTTTTATTTGTCATATTTACGGGTCATTCTTAGTGTCTTTCAGTCACCTTTCAGTGTCATAAATTGAAGTTTCTGTGACTTTATTATTGTTTTATTTGTCATATTTATGGGTCATTCTTAGTGTCTTTCAGTGTCATAAATTGAAGTTTCTGTGACTTTATTATTGTTTTATTTGTCATATTTACGGATCATTCTTAGTGTCTTTCAGTCACCTTTCAGTGTCATAAATTGAAGTTTCTGTGACTTTATTATTGTTTTATTTGTCACACTTACGGGTCATTCTTAGTGTCTTTCAGTCACCTTTCAGTGTCATAAATTGAAGTTTCTGTGACTTTATTATTGTTTTATTTGTCATATTTACGGGTCATTCTTAGTGTCTTTCAGACACCTTTCAGTGTCATAAATTGAAGTTTCTGTGACTTTATTATTGTTTTATTTGTCATATTTATGGGTCATTCTTAGTGTCTTTCAGTCACCTTTCAGTGTCATAAATTGAAGTTTCTGTGACTTTATTATTGTTTTATTTGTCATATTTACGGGTCATTCTTAGTGTCTTTCAGACACCTTTCAGTGTCATAAATTGAAGTTTCTGTGACTTTATTATTGTTTTATTTGTCATATTTACGGGTCATTCTTAGTGTCTTTCAGACACCTTTCAGTGTCATAAATTGAAGTTTCTGTGACTTTATTATTGTTTTATTTGTCACACTTACGGGTCATTCTTAGTGTCTTTCAGTCACCTTTCAGTGTCATAAATTGAAGTTTCTGTGACTTTATTATTGTTTTATTTGTCATATTTACGGGTCATTCTTAGTGTCTTTCAGACACCTTTCAGTGTCATAAATTGAAGTTTCTGTGACTTTATTATTGTTTTATTTGTCATATTTACGGGTCATTCTTAGTGTCTTTCAGTCACCTTTCAGTGTCATAAATTGAAGTTTCTGTGACTTTATTATTGTTTTATTTCTCATATTTACGGGTCATTCTTAGTGTCTTTCAGTCACCTTTCAGTGTCATAAATTGAAGTTTCTGTGAGTTTATTATTGTTTTATTTGTCATATTTATGGGTCATTCTTAGTGTCTTTCAGTCACCTTTCAGTGTCATAAATTGAAGTTTCTGTGACTTTATTATTGTTTTATTTGTCATATTTACAGGTCATTCTTAGTGTCTTTCAGTTACCTTTCAGTGTCATAAATTGAAATTTCTTTGACTTTATTATTATTTTATTTGTCATATTTATGGGTCATTCTTAGTGTCTTTCAGTCACCTTTCAGTGTCATAAATAGAAATTTCTTTGACTTTATTATTATTTTATTTGTCATATTTATGGGTCATTCTTAGTGTCTTTCAGTCACCTTTCAGTGTCATAAATTGAAGTTTCTGTGACTTTTTTATTGTTTTATTTGTCATATTTATGGGATGGAATCTTTTAAATCTGTATAGAGTTTTATGGTTTAATAAAAACTATAAAATTCTATAAACCAAACAAAACTTATTTGATACCAAACATAAAATTTATTTTAATGTTGGCAGTACTGGTTCTTCTAATAAGATTTTGGTATGATTGAGTCTTGTATACGTCGCACAAAATAACTTTGCCCCTGTCATTGCACAAGTCAAAAATGTGCAAAAATAGCCATTTTTTCTTCTGCGCATCAATGACAGGGCCACAGTTACTCGTATTTTGTGCCGCGTATACTGGTGCTCGCGACAACCAATCTTAAGGTGATGAACCTTTTCATGTACCGCAAGTACAGTGTTGTATACCATTTGGTCTTCAAAACCCTCTAAAAACAGAACCGAACTAGCTTCCAAAAGTAGAGTTACATATCAAGATCTGCTATAACATGTAACCAAAATGTATGCCAACATAAATTTTTTCATTCTATGGTTTTTGGGATTATTTCATATTTTCAATAAATATTTTAGCGGGTTAGGATATTTAGTAGGTATGCCAGCAGCATGGAATCTGTGTGAGCCAAAACTAACATTATTGTTTTGCTGACATCGTGGCCTACTTTTCATGCCCTGCAATACTTTATGAGTAATAATTTGTGGTGAGGTCACAACACACATCTTCAACTTCTCTTAGAGTTATTTAAACCTCCCTGTTACTCAACGGATACAACCCTTGGGTGCAGGAAAAAAATTCCTAATAATAATGCAGAGACGAATTAATAATAACTTAATAAAATTCTTTAATTATTACCAATTTTAGTAACATAGTCTTTCATTGAATAATTTAAAATTTGTTTATTTATTCATCTTCTATCTTGGTACCCATTTCTGGCTAAGGGCCGCCTACATCCTTTTCCATATTTCTAGTCTTATCCATGTGAAGCTTAATCTTGACAATGTGATTGCTCCATCATTGTAGTTAGTGATTTGCCTCCCAGTATGGTGCTGTCTCTAGGATACTAGTGTATGATTCTCTACTTCAGCATCCATCCTCTGTTCTCGTGACATTTCCAGCCCATCCCCATTTAACTCTGCAGGACTGTCAGATGCATCTATCAAGTTCTCTCCTCTCTTTATTGATTTCTTGTGAAGATTACAATTACAGGCATAGCACCTAACTGAGTAAGTTCCTGTGGCAGTGGAGCGGTGTCGGAAGGGTAATTACATCATTGGAGTAAGCAGGGCAGATGTACTCTTTGTCATTGTCATTCTAGGGCCGGATTCACCCCTCCTGAACCGCGTAGCTACCTCATGAACATACTTAGTAATGCGGTATGCCTGTAAGTTATAATTTATGATAAGTTTTCATTGGTTTATCATGTCGATAACGTTGTACTCAGACGAGCTCCGCGGGTGAGGCGATGGACACGAGCTCCGCGGGCGCGGCGGCGACGCCGGGCGGGTCGGGCGCGACGGAGGGTGGCGGCGCGGACTCGCTGGCGTCGCCGGAGGGCGGGGCGCGGGCGGCGCTGTCGGCGGCGCGCTGCGTGCTGTGCCACGTGGCGCTCGCGCTGGCCGACGGCACGCCCAAGCTCATGGAGTGTCTGCACTCCGCCTGCGAGCCCTGCGTCAAGGCCAAGATCGAGGAGAGGCTCGTCAACGCTAACAACAGGGACTTCCTAGGTATCTACTACACTCTTACCAAGCTCATGGAGTGTCTGCACTCCGCCTGCGAGCCCTGCGTCAAGGCCAAGATCGAGGAGAGGCTCGTCAACGCTAAAAACAGGGACTTCCTAGGTATCTACTACACTCTTACCAAGCTCATGGAGTGTCTGCACTCCGCCTGCGAGCCCTGCGTCAAGGCCAAGATCGAGGAGAGGCTCGTCAACGCTAACAACAGGGACTTCCTAGGTATCTACTACACTCTTACCAAGCTCATGGAGTGTCTGCACTCCGCCTGCGAGCCCTGCGTCAAGGCCAAGATCGAGGAGAGGCTCGTCAACGCTAAAAACAGGGACTTCCTAGGTATCTACTACACTCTTACCAAGCTCATGGAGTGTCTGCACTCCGCCTGCGAGCCCTGCGTCAAGGCCAAGATCGAGGAGAGGCTCGTCAACGCTAACAACAGGGACTTCCTAGGTATCTACTACACTCTTACCAAGCTCATGGAGTGTCTGCACTCCGCCTGCGAGCCCTGCGTCAAGGCCAAGATCGAGGAGAGGCTCGTCAACGCTAAAAACAGGGACTTCCTAGGTATCTACTACACTCTTACCAAGCTCATGGAGTGTCTGCACTCCGCCTGCGAGCCCTGCGTCAAGGCCAAGATCGAGGAGAGGCTCGTCAACGCTAACAACAGGGACTTCCTAGGTATCTACTACACTCTTACCAAGCTCATGGAGTGTCTGCACTCCGCCTGCGAACCCTGCGTCAAGGCCAAGATCGAGGAGAGGCTCGTCAACGCTAACAACAGGGACTTCCTAGGTATCTACTACACTCTTACCAAGCTCATGGAGTGTCTGCACTCCGCCTGCGAGCCCTGCGTCAAGGCCAAGATCGAGGAGAGGCTCGTCAACGCTAACAACAGGGACTTCCTAGGTATCTACTACACTCGTACCAAGCTCATGGAGTGTCTGCACTCCGCCTGCGAGCCCTGCGTCAAGGCCAAGATCGAGGAGAGGCTCGTCAACGCTAACAACAGGGACTTCCTAGGTATCTACTACACTCGTACCAAGCTCATGGAGTGTCTGCACTCCGCCTGCGAGCCCTGCGTCAAGGCCAAGATCGAGGAGAGGCTCGTCAACGCTAACAACAGGGACTTCCTAGGTATCTACTACACTCGTACCAAGCTCATGGAGTGTCTGCACTCCGCCTGCGAGCCCTGCGTCAAGGCCAAGATCGAGGAGAGGCTCGTCAACGCTAACAACAGGGACTTCCTAGGTATCTACTACACTCGTACCAAGCTCATGGAGTGTCTGCACTCCGCCTGCGAGCCCTTCGTCAAGGCCAAGATCGAGGAGAGGCTCGTCAACGCTAACAACAGGGACTTCCTAGGTATCTACTACACTCTTACCAAGCTCATGGAGTGTCTGCACTCCGCCTGCGAGCCCTGCGTCAAGGCCAAGATCGAGGAGAGGCTCGTCAACGCTAAAAACAGGGACTTCCTAGGTATCTACTACACTCTTACCAAGCTCATGGAGTGTCTGCACTCCGCCTGCGAGCCCTGCGTCAAGGCCAAGATCGAGGAGAGGCTCGTCAACGCTAACAACAGGGACTTCCTAGGTATCTACTACACTCTTACCAAGCTCATGGAGTGTCTGCACTCCGCCTGCGAGCCCTGCGTCAAGGCCAAGATCGAGGAGAGGCTCGTCAACGCTAACAACAGGGACTTCCTAGGTATCTACTACACTCTTACCAAGCTCATGGAGTGTCTGCACTCCGCCTGCGAGCCCTGCGTCAAGGCCAAGATCGAGGAGAGGCTCGTCAACGCTAACAACAGGGACTTCCTAGGTATCTACTACACTCTTACCAAGCTCATGGAGTGTCTGCACTCCGCCTGCGAGCCCTGCGTCAAGGCCAAGATCGACGAGAGGCTCGTCAACGCTAACAACAGGGACTTCCTAGGTATCTACTACACTCTTACCAAGCTCATGGAGTGTCTGCACTCCGCCTGCGAGCCCTGCGTCAAGGCCAAGATTGAGGAGAGGCTCGTCAAAGCTAACAACAGGGACTTCCTAGGTATCTACTACACTCTTACCAAGCTCATGGAGTGTCTGCACTCCGCCTGCGAGCCCTGCGTCAAGGCCAAGATCGAGGAGAGGCTCGTCAACGCTAACAACAGGGACTTCCTAGGTATCTACTACACTCTTACCAAGCTCATAGAGTGTCTGCACTCCGCCTGCGAGCCCTGCGTCAAGGCCAAGATCGAGGAGAGGCTCGTCAACGCTAACAACAGGGACTTCCTAGGTATCTACTACACTCTTACCAAGCTCATGGAGTGTCTGCACTCCGCCTGCGAGCCCTGCGTCAAGGCCAAGATCGACGAGAGGCTCGTCAACGCTAACAACAGGGACTTCCTAGGTATCTACTACACTCTTACCAAGCTCATGGAGTGTCTGCACTCCGCCTGCGAGCCCTGCGTCAAGGCCAAGATTGAGGAGAGGCTCGTCAAAGCTAACAACAGGGACTTCCTAGGTATCTACTACACTCTTACCAAGCTCATGGAGTGTCTGCACTCCGCCTGCGAGCCCTGCGTCAAGGCCAAGATCGAGGAGAGGCTCGTCAACGCTAACAACAGGGACTTCCTAGGTATCTACTACACTCTTACCAAGCTCATGGAGTGTCTGCACTCCGCCTGCGAGCCCTGCGTCAAGGCCAAGATCGAGGAGAGGCTCGTCAACGCTAACAACAGGGACTTGCTAGGTATCTACTACACTCTTACCAAGCTCATGGAGTGTCTGCACTCCGCCTGCGAGCCCTGTGTCAAGGCCAAGATCGAGGAGAGGCTCGTCAACACTAACAACAGGGACTTCCTAGGTATCTACTACACTCGTACCAAGCCCATGGAGTGTGGTCCAGCATCCACAATTCAAGATTTTTCTTTTCATATTCTTCACGTTTTAATAGTCCAAAAAGTTTCACTGCTGAGCTGAACAAGTCAGTAATCTCAGAACAAAAAGTGTGTGACATATTTTGGGGGGTAATTAATTATAGATATCGCGGTTTGGTAGATCGCACTCATAAAGAAGGTTATTATAACAAACTTATAATAAAGGTACTGCATTATTGTAATATTATACGCAACAGGATGCTGCTACTCATTCTCCGGTGTAAATACAACTCCTATGAGAAGAGATACGTGGTACTTTGTATGGTTCAAAGTAGGTTCTACTTCTATGCTTGAACATTCAATTCTGAATTAAAGTAATGCATAATTGATTGGTTATGCATTATTTTAATTCAAAATCGAATGTTTTAGCATAGATTCGATTTTGAATTTAAATAATGCATGACCAATTAAGAATTTATTTTGTCCAAAGCGAAGTTCAATTTTAGTTTTCCTAATTTTCTCAGCTATATTGCGCCTAATTACAATACAATACAAAAAACTTTATTATTCTCTCACATAGATAATTTGTACAGTATGGGTAAGTAAGACACACTAGTAAAGTTCGTCTATGTGAAAGACTGGTGTCTATACTAGGAGACCTGTATGACAGACAACAGCCTCTCCTACACTGGACCGGGAGCAGATACAGACATAGTGAGTACTTACAAGCAGTAGGTTTTGACATAAGAATGCTAATCAGGTGAGAGGAATGGTGGGTATTTAGCTGTATGTGTGCGAGTATTTGTGAGTGGGTATGTGTGTATGTATGTATACGTGTGTATGTGTGGGTATGTGTTTGTGTGTATGTAAGATTGTGTGCATGTATTAGGGTGATCTTGTAAAATGATTAGGTAAAATTGTTAACAAAACTACTTACTGATAAAAAACAGGTAAAAGGATTTATTTGAGTAGTGCTGAATAAAGTAAATAAATATTATATAATAAGTCAAATATTAAAGGAAAGTAAGGTAAGAAGTAATTAGGAAGGAACTAGAAGGAGGTTTTCTGTGTCATTATAGTTAAGGGTTTTTAGCCACAAGGTGATAATTTTTTTGCACTTGAATTTGGTGTGAGGGTATATGGTGATCTCTTTATTGATTTTGTTATAAAGATAATTTCCTAGAAAGCCAAAAAACTTATGCGATAGGGCAGTTGACCACTGATAAGAAGAACTGCATACGTGGTGCTTCCGACGTTTATTGATAAGTAGTGATGGGTCATATTGTAACTGTGAGTGCTTTTTTAGTATAATATTTAGAATAAAAAGCTGCCTAACAGTCAGTACATCTGCGAGTACGTACAACTTTTTAGTGGAGAAGCGAAATGGCAGGAACAAACTTACCTTTAAAACTGCACGTTGAGCCCGTTCAAGTTTGATCAGACTAGTTTTTGAGGTACCACCCCAAACTGTTATACAGTAACAAAGAACGGACTGACACAGAGCTAGGTAGACCATTTTTATAATGTTTGTATCTGCGATGTGCCGCAAGTTTTTAAAGATGTAGATGAGCTTACGAGTCCTAGCTGATAAAAGATCGATGTGGTGTTTGAATGTAAGTGTGTTATCTAGGATGACTCCTAGATATTTGATGCTAAGATCCCGAGCTACTTGGTTGCAGGAACAGGCTGACCCCGGCACACAAGAGTGGGCTGTTATAGAAAAATTATCATGCACTGACATGTTAAAGTTGGTGATAGAAAAGGGTATATACTTTATTTTTTGAACATTCAGTGTCAGTGCATTAGTTGTAAGCCAAGAGAATACCATGTTAAAACCCACTTGCGCGCAGGAGTAAGCCTGTTCCCAAGTGTCACCTTGAAAAAGTAACGCGGTATCATCTGCAAAAGTAACTATCTTGCCCTTATGTAGTTGAAGGTTGCATAGGTCATTTATGAAAGCTAAGAAAAGTGTAGGGCCAAGCACACTACCTTGCGGCACACCGCAGGTAATGGGAAGATCCGAGCTTATATGTTCCCCCACTCTAACCCTCTGTCGCCTATTTAAGAGATAGCTCCTAAATAGCTCTAACTGAGAGTTTCGGATGCCCAATTTCTCAAGTTTTTTGAGCAAGAGTGGTGCAGAGACTGTGTCGAATGCTTTGGCTAAATCAAGAAAGATAGCAATGACCTTCTTTTTCTTATCCAAATTGCCAACTATATAGTCTGATAGCTCATGAACAGCGTCATTTGTTGAAATACCTGCACGAAAACCAAATTGAGATGTAGATAAAAGATTCATAGACTCCAGATAATTAACAAGACGCTTGTTCAAGAGCTTTTCTGCTATTTTGGACATGGTGGAGAGAATAGAAATCGGTCTGTAATTATTGACACAGCCTCTGTCACCACTCTTAAATATCGGAATAACTTCAGCCAGCTTGAAAGCATCAGGAAAAATACTCGAAGAGAATATTAGGTTGATTATGTAGGTGATGGGAGGAACCAGGAATTGATGGTAGCGTTTAAGGAAGTTGCCAGATATATTATCACGTCCAACCGAATTCCCTTTCTTTAAATTTAAGATACAATTTCTAACTTCTTGTTCATCAGTCGGTATAAGAAGAAAAGAAGACGGTTGAGATGGGCTGTCAAACAATTCGAAGCTAGTGGTGTGGTGTTGGATGTTCTCTGCCAGATTTTTCCCGATTGATGCAAAGAATGAATTAATATTACTAACCGAGCCCACAGGGTCAGCTGGAGAAATTAGGTCGGAAGCATAATTCTGGTTTTGGGTGGAACTGGTCAACTGTTTTAGGGTATCCCATAGTGCTTTATTGTTGGTGTTTGCGGCTTTTTGGATTAGGCTTTTTTCATAGTCCCTCTTTAGTTTCTTCAGCAACCAGTTACAGAAATTCCTATACCTTTTGTAGGTTATAAGTAATACTTCATTGCTTGGATTTTTTTCTGACGTTTTGATGCAATCTGTCACGGTTTTTCATGCAACGAAGTAAACCTATAGTAATCCAGGGTTTTTTTATACGTTTGCGGTTTGGGACCTTGATTACATTTGAATTTTGATTTATTTTAGTATTAAGTTCGGTAATAAGTATGTTAGTAGCTACGTTTGGATCCGCAGTAGCATAAATCGCATCGAGGTTTAAGTTCTTCATATCCGTATCTAGTTTAATATAATCAATAGTTTTTTTTATTAGTTGTGGTCTTAGCGATTGACCTGTGTGCTGTTCCAAGATGAAAATGACAGAGTCATGATCTGTAATCGAGCTTTCAGCCACATAGCAAAGGGCGTTGAGTTTGGTTTTGACCATGACATGATCTAGACAGGTTTCGTTGTGCGTAGGATATAAGTGCGCTGATAAGATACCGTGGGAGGCTAGTAAATCGAGATAAGTTGAAGAATTGTTGTCAGTGTTATTAGCCTTTATGTCTATGTTGATATCGCCTACGAGGATTATGTTAGGGTAGTTAAAACCAGACAAGAGAGAATTTAAGGACTGTATAAAAGGATCAATCTCTTTATATCCAGGTGGTCTATAGATGGCTATAATTACGGTGTTGCGATTCACTTCGATGGAAAGACAGGTGGTTTTATTTACCTACGGTAGAAATAATGTAGTTTGATCAGGATGCGAGCAGGACAGAGTTATGCGTGAGAGCAAGACGGAGCGATACGTGTCTCTGTCGCTCCAATATCTTACGCATCGCTCCGTCCTGCAACCACACTGCTGGCATTCTAATCAATCTATTTATTTAGATATATAGATAATAATCTTTATTTAAGAACTTTGTACAGCATTTAACATGGGTCTCGCACAGAGTACCGGTCGTACGGCTGCAAATTCATACTGAATAACTAGCTAATAATAATGAACAAAACTAGGGGAAAATAAGCAAAGATTAAAAAGGCGACCATTGGCTTTGAGTGTATAAAAAGATGAATATTACAATGTTTTAAATAAATGTTTTTTATTTTGTATATTTGCAATTTCTGGTGTAATGAGAGTGTTTGGTGTGGCCGGTAGGAGCGGAGCGCGTGACGATCACGTGTCCGGTGTGTCGGCTGCCGTGCCAGACCGCCAACATGATCGACCAGCGCTTCGTGCTCGAGAAGATGGTCGCAGACAACAACGGGGGAAACGGTCAGTCTAGTTACTCTTTTATTTACAGTCAAAGCTGGACGTGGACAATGTTTTTTTTTTATTCACTCTCAGGGCAGTGACTTAGACCGAGTTTTGTGATAATAAAAATGTGCATAAAAAGTCACGCGTCGTGAGCGATGTACGCCAGAATCATCCAGATCTGCCCAGGATTTAAGACCAGTGAAAATTTTTATTCAGAGTACAATGCGCGCAACGAAAGATGAGACTTGACGGATCACGTGGTTAACCTGCGCTGTAGGCAGATCACAGGCCATTTTGGCGGCAAGTGAGGAAGGATGCTAGGCTGTACCTGCGCAATCCCCTCTACTTTCATCTGACAGGTCTCATCTTTCGTTGCGCGCATTGTACCAACCGCTACTTAAACGTAATTATGATTATAATTGTATTATTACACAGCCATTTATAGGTACCCCCCCCCCCCATAGTTACTTTTTTAGGTAGACCTGACCTTTTGTGGTCCTCACTCTGACAACGATACATTGTTCTCCTGGTGACGAGCGCCGAAAAGGGGTGACTGGTGGTAATGATGTGATAGGATGATTAGATTTATTTATTTATCGTATGGCGTGTTCGCTACTTAAAAATTAATAAATATATTAGATTTTAAATATGTTACTGCGTCCGTTGTAAGTGACAGAAGGTCCTCCTCATTCCCGTCAAACTCGTTTATTCCCACTTGTCCAATTGAACAGTTCAATTGATTGAACTACTGGGAATTTTTTTCCCAGTAGTTCAATTAAGTTTTATACTAGTTTAACACCCGGACTTCCATGCCGTGTGACATTAAGCTTTCGAGTTAAGACTTTTATTTACTTTAAACTGAACTGAAACGTAACGATGTATAAGTAATGAAAAGTTCAATTTGTGAATAAACAAAATTGCACAAGTTTCCTGTAATTTTTTTAGTTTTAGTTCCGTAGTAAAAAATCTCCGCGGGACAAATGATAGATCTCGTCGAAATCTTTGACAGCTGTCAAACTTAAAACTGCTTTAACTCAAAAACTACTGGTTCTAGACTACTCGTTATCAGAACCCTAGGCCCGTGAGTCCAAGTCGCACTTGGCCGGTTTCGTTTTCTTCGAATCGAATGATGGAAATATTTTTAGATATTTTAGAAAAATTTATTAAGAAATAACCTTATACTTAATACAAATCTTTAACATTCTCATTGGATACACACACAGAAGATGAAATTATCTTAATTTTTCCAAAAACATGGGGACTTCAATATTACCGTTTAGGAGCTGCATTTGTGAAAGCCGTATTATTTCATCATTTTCAATTTGGATTTTTGACCTTTTTTTAGCAGTTTTACCGCAACTGCTTACGATTTGTATGGCCTTGACGGAAAAAAATGCTGCATCTTCCTCTAAAGTTTTCAAAAACTGAAAAACTGTTGCCGGTCTACTTTTGAACATGCCATTTATTGCGCGATGCCAGCCTTCTACAAAATTCGTTGTGCGGTGACGGCGACCAAAAGCATTCCAAGAACCTATGCGCCGGGGTTTCATCCAATAATCCATATATTTTATGAATTCCTCCAGTTCACATTTGTCGCTGAATTCATCAACCTGGGATTTAATATATTCCCATCCTTCATCTGTACGGTTTGCTGGCAAAAGTGGCAGGACACAGCACAGGTCCACAATTCTTTTCTTACGCTTTATTTTTATTCCAAATTCCTTGGCTTTTCTCCACAGTGCATTTGTGAAATGATAATAGCACCCTTGGTGTACTGTATCAGGCAAGAAAAAATGTATGGCCTCAATAACCGCTTCCTCAAAATCAGTAATCATAATTTGTGGATCCCATTCTGGAATTTGAGCTTTAATTAAGCGGAACAACGTTATATATGCTTCTTTTGTTTTAGTACTCATAAGAGCATAAATCATTGGCATTACATTGATTGTATCGACAGTACTACCCATATCGGCGTGAATTGTATAGACCTGCTGGAAAGGTCTAGGACAAATTTTAAAAGTTCCATCAGACAGATATAATTTTTTTTCTCGAATGAGGTTCTTCGCTTCCTGTGAGCAAAATATCAGAATGCGAACTCCCGTTTTCTCATCATTATAGTCTGCCAGCAAAAAGTGTGTGAATTTTAAAGGTACTTCTACAGCATTTACAGTGTCATTTAAATAGCTCATTTTTTGAACTTGATTTACTTTATTTTTTCGACGATAGATTGCAGACTTGATGCTCTCGAATGCAGGTATTTCTTTGACAATATTTAAGCCGGCGTCTTTTAAAGAAGCCACAGTCTTTTTGTATACAGCCGGCACTGATTCCCTACCGCTCACCATTTCTTCCACAGAGTTCTGGATGATGATAGACATCGATTCTTTGTTGGTGTCCGGCACACAGCTGCTAATATGATCCTTTTTTTTAATGATTACCTTTTCATCCTAAAATGTATGCATAATATTTTTAGTAGGCAGATACATATAGTAGATTTTACAACAAGTGCACAAAACGAACCATTGTTATCCGAGACTTTTAGCAGCCTGAGCCGAAGGCGAGGGCTGATAGTAATGTCGAGGATAAAAATGGTTTTGTGGACGAGTTATAAACACTGCTTTTCACTTCGATTGCGAGGAAATTGCTTTTTTGTGCATGATATAGGCTGCACAAAATCCTATATCCTGCACAAAAAAGCACTTTCAGAGCATGAGAAATGAAAAATATATTGACTATTGATCCAAACAAAAACTGAGGGTTCATATCACGAAACTGAAAAAAAAAAAGTTCGTTTGTGCGGTAGTTTTGTAAGGTAGGCTTTTCTGCAGCCGGCTCCCGGGCTATATGTTTTTATTAGAAAGGACATTATAAATCTTTGTCATAGAAATATTTTGCAACTTACTTCAGAAGTAGTAATTGTGCCGCAACATAGTTTTTTTTTATAATTGGCGCACCTCCATATTACGTCTTTGCTTTTATACACAGTTAAGCGGTAGTATTCGTGTCCACCTTCAAGCAGAACTCGGCCGCGGCCGCGTTTTATTATATTTACGCTCATTTTTACCTAAGCAGTTTCCAAAATTTTTAGCAAATGAGCTAACGTCATGTCGTTAAATCAAAAAATTCTACGACAGAGTCAAAGTCACCACTCACTTCACCAAAATAGTGCCAAAGTGGCCAGTCTGAGAAAGACAAGAAAAAAATGCCACTATCCTTCCCTCCATAAAGCAGCGTTTTTTCTCTTAGATATGCCAGCGCTTTTCGAAACTGGTCCACGCTGATAGTTGGCGCAGGCAGTCGGTACCGAGTGTCCATATTGTGTGTTAAACGATCGCTGGATAGCGCCAAAGATAGCCACACGTTCCGAACTGCTTGGATCAGCGCTGATAGGCAACGAGTATAGTATAGTCTCGGTACCGGTTGCTTGCGCCAACTATCCGCGCGGATCGGTTCTGCTTTCTACGTAATAACAAGTAATATACGCCCAAAAGTAACAGTCTGAGCTCCGAGAACATTGAGCTCTATTTATATTCTATAGAACACTGGAGAAGTTTTTGTCAAGTTGAAATCGTTTTTATATATAATTGGACAACTGGGAATATTTTTTCCCATTAGTTCTATTGATTGAACTACTGGGAATTTTTTTCCCAGTAGTTCAATCAATAGAACTAATCAATTGGACAAGTGGGAATAAACGGTCAAACTTAGTAAGCGGGCAGTCAAACACAATGTGTTGCACGGTCTGTTCAGGACACCCGCACTGACATGCAGCCGACTCGCACCAGCCCCATTTATACCGCTGAGCAGCACAGTTACCAACTCCCGTTCTGATACGGTTGAGAAGGCACCACACCCGCCGGTGTTCTTCAAAACCTTTTGGCCTCTGCTTGGTGTTCAGCTTAAATAATGCGTTGGGGTGGGATTTGAGGTCGAAGTCAGCAGACCAAGCTTTGTGGAAGTCGGCTGGCTGTTTGTCATGCACTTGAAGCGCTGGGGGGTGTCGGGATTTCAGCCTGGTGGCTTGGAACTCGTTGAGGTCGTTGTGGATGGGCAACGCTTTGTTTCCTCGGATTTTGTCCAACTCAAGGCTAAGGCACTTTTCTCTGCGGAGGTGCGGTGGTGATGATTAGATAGAAATGGAACACAGGAAGAATACGCCACACCACTTCATCATAACATCCCATGAAACGTCCACTGTAAGACAGGGAGCTCTCTCCAGAACTCCAGCAAAAACGCGTGGCACATTGGAGAGGATGTACCATAGTCACCAGGTCACCACGCTTGTAAGCGTTGCGGCTGCTGACCGCAGTATGTAAGATGGTACGAGGGCGCTAGCTCTGCAACAGTTAACACTGGCTCAGTGAAAATCGCGCAATATATTTTTAAACAGTGATTTAAATATACTTATTTACCTTCTAAAACTCGGAGATAGTGTTAATAACCACGCACAAACGTTTGCGGAACAATTTGGCTTCTATAGAGAGAAATAAGTGAACAAAAATATATCGCGACAGTCAAACCCGTCCAACAGTGAGAAGACCATTTATACGGTAAATAATTAGTGCACCACTATTCACACACAAATTTTAACCAGAGTGAAACCATTATTGACTTGTAGAATTACAATAACATCTGATAATTGTGATAAAACCTTTGTGCAATAACCGCTACAACAAGTATCCTCCGTTAAGATTTTGAACTGTCATTGAAGCACGTAAACAAACTCATACGACCAATCAGCTGACATCAAATCAGCTGTCATATTGTATACAACACTGTCCCCATCTGATATCTTGGAAAATAATTACAGCTAACACTGCCATCTAGTATCGACCCGCCGAACAACGTATTGAATTGACGTATTTCTGTTATACTGTTAGTACTGCCACCAAACACTAGATGACGCTTATGTAATAACAACAGTTATATTACAATATACTTTATATCAGAAATAACAAAATAAGATAAAATGAGAAATTGTGCGGCATGTGCAAACCATATAAACGTCAGAGATGACTTAATGTGCATAAAATGCCTGAAACATTACCACTATCAGTGCCTTAATCTTACGAATGAATTTGTCTTTGCCAACAAACAAAATTTAGAGAGAACATGGATTTGTCCAGAATGTCAACTGTCCATACGACGAGCACATAAAACAGATGACACACCAGTTAAGCAGTCTATGGACTCATCAAAAATTAACTTTGATTTTTCTGAAGCCGAAATTTCTAAAGTAACAATTAGGAAACCAAATAAAAATATTGCGGCAACAGAAACCACCAACTTCCCAGTTGAAGACCCCACAAGCCAAAGCTTTTCAGGAAATACGCTGCTTTCATTAAACGACACTAAACCACTAACTGAATCGCCAATAACTCTCGAACAAATAAGCGAACTTTTGGATAAGAAGCTAGAATCGCAGAAATATGATATACTCACTAAATTAAGAAACGACATAGGAATCATGATCCATGAAGAGATTCATAATTTATTGTCAAAGGTAAAACAAGACATTGATGAACGTCTAAATTATATTACTGCAGAAAAAGACCAAATCCAAGCTAAAATTGAAAATCTTGAAAAGAAAATTCTATATCTCAATAACGAAAACACTAAGTTGGAAAATCAAATCAAGAGTATTCAACATAAGCCTGCCCTTTCTACGAGCCAAGACTTAAGCAAAACAATTGTACTTTACGGTCTAGACGAGCTGGCATGGGAATCTGAAACTGAGTTGTATGAACGTATAACAAATATTTTTTACGAGACTATGCATATTAATCTGGAGGGATGTATCGAAGATCTTACAAGATTAGGTAAACGAGGATATCGGAGACCGTTAGTTATTGAACTAATTAGCAAGCGGATGACAAACTATATTTTAAAAAACTGTCGTAAATTTGCGAGAACTGGATTAGCAATCTCGGAACTACTAGACGAAGAAAAAATGCACGCGAGAATCAAGTTAAAAAATATCCTAAAAGAAGCAAGACGGGAAGGGAAACATGCCATCTTCAGAGGAAATAAATTAATAATCAATGGTAAAGAATATATATCAGAACCATGTACGGAACATAAAATTGAAGAAATAGTTCTAGAACAAAATTCGACGCATAAAGGCACATCTGACTTACAGCCAAATGTATTAAACCCAAGTCAAAACTACAATGACCTAAATAAAAATCCTAGAAGAACAAATTCAAATAAAAATTATACATTTCGAAAGTGAATTCAACATTGTGAACCAAAATATGCAAAGCGTCTTTAATAAAATTCACTTACTTGAATCGCTCATTGAAGAGAAACCAAATTTGAACATTATTTGTATATCTGAGACCTGGTTGAATGCTGAGAAGATGAAATTGCTAAAAATAAACAATTATGTTATGGGCGCCTCATTCTGTCGTGAAAATCATGACGGTGGTGGTGTGTGTATTTTAGTTAGAAACAATTTAGAATATAGGGAACGAATAGATATATCGCTGATGTCTGTAGAAATGATTTTTGAAATATGTGCAATCGAAGTAACAAATAGCCCCCATCACATGTTAATAAAAATATACAACCATTTACCTAATGATCTGAAAAATATTGAAAAACCAAATCTATTTAATAAAAATGTAAAAAAAATCCTTCTTAATAAATGCTTTTACAATATTTCTGAATTTTTTGATGATAAAATTAAAAAGTAAGAAGCTTCAATGGCTCATTTAATCTAATTTATTTTGACATGTAATGACTTTAAAACTTTTATCATTGATTAATTAGTTCAATATAGATAGATACTAACATAACACTAACATAATATAGGTAGGACTTGTATTATTACTAATAATTACTAACTTACAAAATTTAAATGTATTTTTTAAAGTAATTATGGCATCTAGAGCCTCTCTTATTTGCTGTGCCCTTGCAGGGCGTCACTTGTACTTTTCTTTTATGTAACACCTTTCAACTTGTGACTTTGCAATAAAATATGAATATGAATACGATACTCAGAAAGATGCTACTGCCCATCCTCCGGTTCATAAAACCTTAGTCGCCTCTTACCACACCCACCCGTAGCGATGCGTTGTTACTATTCTTTGCTAGCACCACTCGGGGAACGGGAAACGCCACTTATGTCATCATCATACTGTGTGGGTTGCAAAGTCGATGACTGACCTCACAAACACTGGTGTCAGAGTTGTTGAGCCGCCAAAGGCCTCTGACATGGCTGTTTAACGACTACATCCGTAGATAGTAGTCTGGACCAACGGCTTAAAATGCCTTCCGAAGCACGGAATCATCAAAATTTTCGGACAATCAGGTGATTCATCCTGAAATGTCCTAACCAAACTGGGGAGGTCGCACAAAGGGATTTTTTGTTTTTCAGTGTCCCCACCGGGAATCGAGACCACGGAGGCTGTTTTGTATATATGTATGTTGTGTGTGCAGGTGGTTCAACGGGCGGCGAGCAGCAATGCAGCAGCTGCGAGGAGACAGAACCGGCCACCTCCTACTGCGTGGACTGCGCAGAGTTCATCTGCGAGTCCTGCGTCCACGCGCACCAGCGGCTCAAGATCACCAAGGATCACTCCATCAAGACCAAGGACGAGGCTCTGGCGGAGCTGCAGCAGACCTCCCACCAGGCACACTCGCAGGACATGCACTGTCGGGAGCATCCACAGGTATATAGGACCCACAGGTGTATGGGCCCCGCGGGTGTATGGGACCCGCGGGTATATACGGCTCAAGATCACCAAGGACCACTCCATCAAGACCAACGACGAGGCTCTGGCGGAGCTGCAGCAGACCTCCCACCAGGCTCACTCGCAGGACATCCACTGTCGGGAGCATCCACAGGTATATGGGGACCCACAGGTGTATAAGGACCCTCAGGTGTATAAGGACCCTCAGGTGTATAAGGACCCTCAGGTGTATGGGACCCACAGGTGTATGGGACCCGCGGGTGTATGGGACCCGCGGGTGTATGGGCCCCACAGGTGAATGTGATAGGGACCCACAGGTGTATGAGACCCGCGGGAATACCGGGTGTAACCGTTTAGTGTACCTAGGCGATTATTCCGTAAGTATTACAAATAACAAAAAACTTTAAACTGATATCGAAAGTACGTTATTTAATGAGTAAAATGACATCAATAACTTTTCAGTAGAAAGGTTTCAGTTTTTTTTTATTTTAAAAGGTTATTTTAACTTAGTACTGATATTTAAGGAAGCTGAAAAAACACAATAAATTGGCGGAAACAACAACCCGCGATAAAGGTTTTGAATTTAGATTGAACACCAAATTTTGTTGTATGTTGCTTTTCAGCCAGTTCAAATCAATACGATATTGAAACAAGGTTTATTATTAATTTGAAGTGGTAAGATAATTAATCTACACGTGTATCTATTTGGAAATCATCATTTTCATACGTAATCATAAAATATGATTAATACTCCAGTAGAATTACCCGAGATTGTATGGAGTAATCATGAGTTGAGAACGGCTCAACGGATTTGCCTGATTCTTTTTTGTTGTGTTTGCAATTTCAAGGACAATATATAAAAAAATTGGAATAGCTTCCCGGAAAATTTTCAAAATCGGGAATAAAATATTTATTTATTTATTTTATTTTATTTATTAGGTCACCAACAGAATGTACATCAACAAATTCTTAAAAATGAACATTAAAGTTAACAATTTAAATGTCATTCTAATTATAGGTGACGACGGCATTCACAAACTTAAGTAACTAACTGAAAATAAATTAAGAATAATAAGTTAATATCTAAACATATTTTAAACTACCTACTCATAATATAAAGAAATATGAAGTAAAAACATTTATGTGAGATTTATAAAATTTTACATTTGAAGGAATACTGGTCATATTAGGTTATGCATGGTTTGAATAACTTCCTTTTTGTACGTTAAAAGAGAATTAAAAATATCAAGACTATTTTGTGTAAAGTACGGGTAATTTGCGTGTGAAACCGCAGAGCAGAAAGCTAACATTTATACAGCACGTTCAGGACAAGTCTGTCTATAAAGGTTATTTTCTGCGCATGGGTGACAGGCGGAGAGCCAATGAACGACTCGCTCGCCTCCTGGGGGGAGCCGCGCTCTAACGGTCACAGAGTTATATTGCACGCAGTATAAAATGCTGGTAGTAATGTGTGTGTCGTGTTGTTGGCAGGAGCGACTGACGCTTTTCTGCGAGACGTGCGACCGGCTGACGTGCCGCGACTGCCAGCTGCATCATCATCGCGACCACAAGTACCAGTTCAGCACAGAGATGGCTCAGCAGGTATATAATAGGTCTTTACCTATGAAATTGCCGAAATTTTCTTACAGATTAATGAGATCATAATTCCTATAATTCTCATGCTATTTTTTTCATTTTCTTTTATTTGAAAGTTGACTTCAAGGTTATCAATTTACGCATAAAATAAAGTTTTTATTTTTAGCTTGATATATAAAATTAAAGGTTCGAAAATTGTTCGTCTTAAATGTCGTCCGATTTCATCATTAGATTGGTTATATTTTTTTACAGATAATATTTTTCGAAAATTAAATTTAAGTTTCTGTTAGCTTAATGTCTTCCCAATAATGCTTAAAAATATAAAAAAAATTGGATTTACAATTCCTAAGAAAAATGCAAAAATGTTAGTACTGAAAATTGAGTTTACCTAAAATTCGCCATACAAAACGGCAATTTCATAGGTAAAGACCTAATATACTCTTTTTAGGGTTCCGTACCTCAAAAGAAAAAAACGGAACCCTTATAGGATCACTTTGTTGTCCGTCTGTCTGTCAAGACCCTTTATTTCACGAACGGGTAGAGGTATCAGGTTGAAATGGATACCATATATTAAAGTCCGTGAACCACACAGGATATGAAAATTTAATTTTTTTACAACGACGCAATTAAAAGATATGGGTTTTTATGTCCTCATCTCCATACATTTATGCAAAAAAGCAAAACCTACAGGGTACTTCCCGTTGACCTAAAATTATGAAATTTGGCAAGAAGCTAGGTCTCACAGTACAAATAAAGGGAAAAGTCTGAAATCATTAAATATTACAACTTTTCTCACAACTAATGGTAACCAATTGAGGTGAGCTCCCGTTTCAAGAACATTCATATAAGAGAGGGGTCAAGTTGAATGGTCGCGGAAGCGATTTTCGTTTTAGTTCTATTTTAAAAACGGGTACACTTACAAACTTGAAAATTGGTATGTTTGTAGTGCATAAGCTATAAAATAACAACAAATAATAAAACTTGGTCAAGCGCGTGTCGGACTCAAAAAATCTAGCACTTTAACTTACTGAAATTTCAACTAATACAATTATGATTATGTGGTGGTACGGAACCCTCAGTGCTCGAGTCCGACTCGCACTTGGCCGGTTTTTTATTGTCAATTGGCTTACTCTTATATATATTCTTTATTGCAAAAATTTACAAACAGAAAGACATACAAAAGGACATTTACATAGGCGGGCTTATCTCTAAAAGAGATTTCTTCCAGCCAACCCATGGTAGTGAGAGAGAGTGTTCATTAACGGGACGCAATAGTGCATTGTGAAAATACACAAAAACAAGATGTAATAATATAACATAAATATACTCTTGACCTCGATCTAGTCTTGAAGACAGAGATGAGGTTGACAATGGAACGAGTTTACCCAGAAGAAGCCTATTCACTCGCGACTTGAATAGATTCCGGTTATATGAACTCGGGAAAACAGACGCAGGCAGAGAATTCCATTCTTTAGCCGTGCGCATTATAAAAGATGTTTTAAAACGCCTTGTGCGAATGTGCGGAATATCAACCAAGTATGGGTGAATGTGTGTCTCTACCATCGGAAGTCCAGTGCGTCTGGACTTCCGATGGTAGAAGAAGTGATGTGTTGCTACCTTCGAATATTCGTTTTGATAGAGACATTGTTGAACAAAAACTGTCCGCATTTTCGTATTTTGAAATCTGTAAACCTGAGCGATAATAGAACATTGCTCATCGAGAAGACAAGGAACCAAAGCGAATTTTTATTCTTCGAGAAAGTTGTTTGTTATCATGAGTAGAGTCACTCGGCTTCGGGAGCAAAACCAATGAAAAATTCACGGTGTATCTGTGTGCAGGCGCGCGCTAACATCACGAGCCTGCTGTCTGAAGTGAGCTACAAACGGGTACTACTGGACTCCGCTATGAAGGTGATCCGCGACCGACAACACCTCATCGCCGACAAGAAGAAGGCGCTGGTCCATGAGATCACGCAGACCGTCGTCAAGTGAGTAGGCCAATACTCCTCTGTTCTTTCAAGAGGTTTAGTTTTTAAAGTTGAATTAGTTTTATAAAAATAGTGATAATGACCAAAATATTGCCATCGCTGGCAAGGTGTTGGTCTGCCATTTGCGTTTTTGCAAAATTCCGTGCATATTGGCACTATTGGGCACCATTCCCATATAAGTGATATCACACACGGTATTGGGTCCTGTTTATAAAGGACCATTTTGGTTTATAAAGTTAAATTATATTAGATTAAAAATTATGAAAGTGGCCATGGTATTGGAGTCACTGGAAAGATGTTGGTTGGTGTTTTAACATTATTTGATGGATATTGGTAATGGGTACCATCCCAAGAAGTGATATTACACGGTAATGGGTCAATTTATGCTTATCGATTTTTTTCTGCAATCAATTGATTTTGATTTGATTTTGCTATGCTTTGTGGATATGTTGCACCTTTTAAGATCTTTCATACCATCGCCATTTAAACAGAGCAACGAAAATTAAGTCATGGAAATCAAAAATCATATTCCCAAATTTATGGTCGATTTACGACCTGGATTTCGGTTTCGGTTCAGTTGAGCCAGCCGTGGCACCCATGTGCCCGAAATCATCTTTAAACATTAATGGCAAAAAATTATGTTTTAAATAAAGTGAAAATCGAGGCAATCAAGATTAATTTTCGTGTTTTATTTCAATTAAACTTATACAACGTGTTAATGGTATAAGCGAAACCCTCATACACTCCAACTGATTTTTATTAAAATAAATCTATTCTCGTAAAAAAAATCTTGAAAAAAGTATTTTTATCTAGATATTGTTACTTTAAAGTTTTTTTTTTACTATGTATGGGCTTACTCTTGACCTCGATCTAGCCTATGCCTGTTTTATCACTGTTCTAGTTTCATCGTTGTTCTAGTACGCGCATTCCGCGTCAACTTCCCTCCCCTCCTCACCGCTTATTAACCGCGCGTTGCTGCGCCACTGCCAGCGCGCGTATCCACAGAAATGTTTAGAATAGAAGCTACAAAAATTTTAGTATTAAAAAGAAAAAAGAAAATACCCCTATCAAAAACCCGTGAAATTGATTCTACTCTCGATTCTGAACAAACTATTAAGTTATTTTAGCATGAACTAAGTATCCCGGTAATAAGTTCTTATGTGAAACTAATATGTTATAATGGCCACGTCACAGGCCCTGCCTAGTGTGGTTATTTAAGTTTTATATATAAGAGAAATGTGGAGTTTTTAATAAAGATTTTTGTATTTTGTATTTTCTCAGTTTCGCTTTTTCCGTTAACATGTTGTATATCTCTAAAAAACAGCCTTTATTATCTTCTTATTTTAATAGCTTTTCATTTAAAAAGAAACATTACTGGTTTACTTGTTTGCCAAACTGCTTGGCAATTTTATGGCAGATTTTGATCACTCTCACATTACCAGTTCATAGCTTATAGTGAAACACTTACGTAACATTTTCATAACTAAGATTTATTTACTTACGTATACAAAACTAATATATGCTTCTCAAGCAAGATAAAAATGGAAAGGGCTTGCATAGTAGACAACTTAAAAACTTCTAAAAATAGGCATGTGTTAGAAAAGATAATAAATTTAGATTTTTAGACTAAAAACTGTCTGATCAAACCAGTAACTAATTTATTTTACTTCATGTACTTTAAGTAATTATGTATGGGAAGGTGGATTATCCTAAGAAAAACTTGTTCAGTCTAGTTACCTAAGCCAGCCCTTTTAGTGATCGGTGCACTGCCTGTTGATAGATTGACGAACGCCATCAACACGCGCGGCAAGCAGCTCGTCCTCCGGCTGAACGAAGTGTGCGACACCAAGCTGCGCACGCTCAACGAGAAGCGAGACGCGCTGACGCAGCTCGCCGCCGTCACCGACCACTGCGTCTCCTTCGTGCAGGTGGGTGACCTCCTCTCCCCTCCTCCCCTCCCCTCCTCCCCTCTCCTCCCCGCTCGCTCAACGAGAAGCGAGACGCGCTGACGCAGCTCGCCGCCGTCACCGACCACTGCGTCTCCTTCGTGCAGGTGGGTGACCTCCTCTCCCCTCCTCCCCTCCCCTCCTCCCCTCTCCTCCCCGCTCGCTCAACGAGAAGCGAGACGCGCTGACGCAGCTCGCCGCCGTCACCGACCACTGCGTCTCCTTCGTGCAGGTGGGTGACCTCCTCTCCCCTCCTCCCCTCCCCTCCTCCCCTCTCCTCCCCGCTCGCTCAACGAGAAGCGAGACGCGCTGACGCAGCTCGCCGCCGTCACCGACCACTGCGTCTCCTTCGTGCAGGTGGGTGACCTCCTCTCCCCTCCTCCCCTCCCCTCCTCCCCTCTCCTCCCCGCTCGCTCAACGAGAAGCGAGACGCGCTGACGCAGCTCGCCGCCGTCACCGACCACTGCGTCTCCTTCGTGCAGGTGGGTGACCTCCTCTCCCCTCCTCCCCTCCCCTCCTCCCCTCTCCTCCCCGCTCGCTCAACGAGAAGCGAGACGCGCTGACGCAGCTCGCCGCCGTCACCGACCACTGCGTCTCCTTCGTGCAGGTGGGTGACCTCCTCTCCCCTCCTCCCCTCCCCTCCTCCCCTCTCCTCCCCGCTCGCTCAACGAGAAGCGAGACGCGCTGACGCAGCTCGCCGCCGTCACCGACCACTGCGTCTCCTTCGTGCAGGTGGGTGACCTCCTCTCCCCTCCTCCCCTCCCCTCCTCCCCTCTCCTCCCCGCTCGCTCAACGAGAAGCGAGACGCGCTGACGCAGCTCGCCGCCGTCACCGACCACTGCGTCTCCTTCGTGCAGGTGGGTGACCTCCTCTCCCCTCCTCCCCTCCCCTCCTCCCCTCTCCTCCCCGCTCGCTCAACGAGAAGCGAGACGCGCTGACGCAGCTCGCCGCCGTCACCGACCACTGCGTCTCCTTCGTGCAGGTGGGTGACCTCCTCTCCCCTCCTCCCCTCCCCTCCTCCCCTCTCCTCCCCGCTCGCTCAACGAGAAGCGAGACGCGCTGACGCAGCTCGCCGCCGTCACCGACCACTGCGTCTCCTTCGTGCAGGTGGGTGACCTCCTCTCCCCTCCTCCCCTCCCCTCCTCCCCTCTCCTCCCCGCTCGCTCAACGAGAAGCGAGACGCGCTGACGCAGCTCGCCGCCGTCACCGACCACTGCGTCTCCTTCGTGCAGGTGGGTGACCTCCTCTCCCCTCTTCTCCCCTCCTCTCCTCACCCTCCTCTCTGCCTCTCCCTCCTCTCTGCCTCCTCTCCCTTCTCTTTTCTTCCTCCTCTTTGCCTCCTCTCCCTTCTCTGGTCTTCCTCCTCTCCTCTCCCCTATATCCTTTTTCCTCTCTTCCTCATCTCCTCTCCCCCATCTCCTCCCTCCTCTCACCCTCCTCTCTACCCCTCCCTCCTCCTCTCTGCCTCCTCTCCCTTCTCTTTTCTTCCTCCTCTTTGCCTCCTCTCCCTTCTCTGGTCTTCCTCCTCTCCTCTCCCCTATATCCTCCTTTCTCTTTTCTCTTCCTCATCTCCTCTGCCTCCACTCCCCCATCTCCTCCCTCCTCCTCCTTCCTCTTCCCTCCCTCCTCTCCTTTTTCCTCTTCTCTCCCTCCTCTCTTCTCCCCCATCTCCTCTCCTCTCCCCATCTCCTCTCCTCTCCCCCATCTCCTCTCCCCCATCTCCTCTCCCCCATCTCCTCTCCCCCATCTCCTCTCCTCTCCCCCATCTCCTCTCCCCCATCTCCTCTCCTCTTCCCCATCTCCTCTCC
Source organism: Athrips mouffetella (assembly GCA_947532105.1). NCBI lineage: Eukaryota > Metazoa > Arthropoda > Insecta > Lepidoptera > Gelechiidae > Athrips > Athrips mouffetella. The sequence continues at coordinate 425,944 of OX383968.1, read as the reverse complement.
TCCCCCATCTACTCTCCTCTCCCCCATCTCCTCTCCTCTCCCCCATCTCCTCCACTCCCCCATCTCCTCTCCACTCCACCATCTCCTCTCCCTCCTACTTCCTCCTCTCCCTCTCCTCTCCCCCTCTTATCCCTCCCCTACCCTCCCTCCTCTCCTCTATATCCTCCTTCCTCTCCTCTTCTCTCACTCATCTCCTCTGCCTCCTCTCCTCTCCCCCATCTCCTCCCTCCTCTCCTCTCCTTTCCATCCTATCCTCTCTGTCCTCTCCTCTGCCTCCTCTCCTCTCCCTCTTCTCTCCCTCCTCCCTCCTCTCCATCCTCTCCTCTGCCTCCTCTCCTCTCCCTCCTCCCTCCTCTTCTCTCACTCCTCTGCCTCCTCTCCTCTCCCTCTTCTCTCCATCCTCCCTCCTCATCTCACTCCTCTGCCTTCTCCATCCTCTCCTCTCCCTACTCTCCTTTGCCTCCTCTCCATCTTCTCCTCTCCCTCCTCTCCTTTGCCTCCTCTCCATTCTCTCCTCTCCCCTGCCTCCTCCCGTTCTCTCCTCTCCTTCCTCTCCTCTCCCCCGTCTCCTCTACATTCTCTCCTCTGCCTCCTCTCCATCCTCTCCTCTCCGTTCTCTCCTCTCCTTCCTCTCCTCTCCCCTGTCTCCTCTACATTCTCGCCTCTGCCTCCTTTCCATCCTCTCCTCTCCGTTCTCTCTTCTCCTTCCTCTCCCCTGCCTCCTCCCGTTCTCTCCTCTCCTTCCTCTCCTCTCCCCTGTCTCTACATTCTCACCTCTGCCTCCTCTCCATCCTCTCCTCTCCTTCCTCTCCTCTGCCTCCTTTCCATCCTCTCCTCTCCGTTCTCTCCTCTCCTTCCTCTTCTTTCCCCTGTCTCCTCTAAATTCTCTCCTCTCCCTCTTCTCCTCTGCCTCCTCTCCATCCTCCTCTACGTTCTCTCCTCTCCTTCCTCTCGTCTCCCCTGTCTCCTCTACATTCTCTCCTCTCCCTCTTCTTCTCTGCCTCCTCTCCATTCTCTCCTCTACGTTCTCTCCTCTCCTTCCTCTCCTCTGCCCTGTCTCCTCTACGTTCTCTCCTCTCCTTCCTCTCCTCCCCCCTGTCTCCTCTACATTCTCTCCTCTCCCTCTTCTTCTCTGCCTCCTCTCCATCCTCTCCTCTACGTTCTCTCCTCTCCTTCCTCTCCTCTCCCCTGTCTCCTCTACATTCTCTCCTCTCCCTTTTCTTCTCTCCATTCTCTCCTCCCCCCTGCCTCCTCTCAGTTCTCTCCTCTCTCCTGCTGCTCTCCGTTCTCTCCTCTCCCCTGCCTGCTCTCCGTTCTCTCCTCTCCTCTGTCTCCTCTACATTCTCTCCTCTCCCTCTTCTCTGCCTCCTCTCCATCCTCTCCTTTTCCTCCTCTCCATCCTCTCCTTTGCCTCCTCTCCATCCTCTCCTCTCTCTTCTCTTCTCCTCTGTCTCCTCTCCATCCTTTCCTTTGCCTCCTCTCCATCTTCTCCTCTCCATTCTCTCCTCTCTCTCCTCTCCTCTCCCCTGCCTCCTCTCCATTATCTCCTCTCCTTCCTCTCCTCTCCCCTGCCTCCTCTACATTCTCTCCTCTCCCTTCTCTCCTTTGCATCCTCTCCAGAAAAACGGGACGCTCTTTATTTGAATATGGGAGGCGGAACGGATTGTAACCAATTGAATTATCATTTTAACTTCTAAAGCCTCTCAATGTTCTTAAGTACACCGTAAAATTTTGATAGTTGAACCCTAAAGCAATTTTCATAGTGTTTGCAGTAAGTAAAAAATCAACGGAATTGGTTTGTGAATTTTTTCAAAATGGAAATAAAAAATTAGGTATGTAATCCAGGCGGCGCTGAACGATGGGTCGGACACAGCGCTGCTGTACACCAAGCGCACCCTGACCAGCCACCTGCAGCGCATCAAGAGTCGCCGCGCCGACATCCCCAACCCCGAGATCCCCGTGAGGATCAGCCTCGCGCTAGACCCTCTACCGGACCTGCTCAGAGGTAACGTGTCAACGTCAATACTTGTTTGGAACCGACTCGCGGTTAGGTGGGTAGCTATAAAAGTCTTGTTTACATCGGGGTAAAAAGTAATCGAAGCGTCGAACGAACGGTGCGCAGGCTCTGGCGATAAGAATGAACAGGCGACCCTGGTCACTAATAGTATCCGACAGTCGCTCGAAACAGGTACTGGCGGACGAACGCACGCAGCTACCGAGAGCTGTCGCCATTTTGATTGCCTTTGTGCCAAGCGACCGCGTGTTTCATAAAGCCAAGTCTGTTTTATAAAGCCGTGGGCCGTGCTACGTTCTCTCCAAAGGTGCCAAGTCGACTATCGGTACATTGAATTATTGAAGGATCTGTACAAGAACGCCACTATGTCAGTTCATCTTCAGGACCAGGACTCGAACGTCATATTATTATCTCCGAAACTGTTCACCGCTGCATTGGAAGACGTCTTCAAACTCCTGGACTGGAAAGGACTTGGCGTCAACTTGGCGAGTACATGACCCACCTTCGATTTGCCGACCATATTGTCGTAATGGCTGAGACCCTGGAAGCTCAATAACCTCAGTAGAGTTTCACAACAAGTGGGTCTTAAAATGAACATGGATAAGACGAAAATTATGTCTAACGCCCTTGTTGTACCCACTCCACCAAAAGTTGGAGACTCCTCGCTCGAAGTTGTCGATGAATACGTATACCTGGGACAAACAGTCCAGCTGGGTAAATCCAACTTAGAGAAAGAGGTTACTTGTCGAATCCGACTCGGATGGGCAGCGTTTGGGAAGCTCCGCAATATCTTCTCGTCCAAAATAACGCAGTGTCTCAAGACGAAAGTCTTTGAGCAGTGTGTGTTGCCAGTGGTGACATATGGCACTGAGACGTGGCCGCTCACGATGGGCCTTATCAGGAAGCTCAAAGTCACCCAAAGGGCTATGCTCGGAGTTCTTAGGCGTGATCGAATCAGAAATGAGGAGATCCGCAGAAGAACTAAATTAACTGACATAGCCCTGAGAATCGCTAAACTGAAGTGGCAGTGGGCAGGGCACATCGCAAGAAGAACCGATGGCCGATGGGGCGTGAGGGTTCTAGAGTGGCGACCACGTGCCGGGAGAAGAAGCGTTGGCAGGCCCCCACAAGGTGGACCGACGATCTGGTATTGTACGGGAGGTCAAATTTGGTTTTTCGTATTTCGACGGAAAAGCAGTTCAGTTTCATTGTCTAATTAGTATTCTAAAATGATGTTTACTATTTCTGTATGATATATAGTAGATTTTACAACAAGTGCACAAAACGAACCATTTCTCCGAGACTTAGCAGCCCGAGCCGAAGGCGAGGGCTGATAGTAATGTCGAGGATGAAATGTTTTTGTGGACGAGTTTTAAACTCTGCTTTTCACTTTGATTGAGAGGAAATAAAACGTAAAAGTACGCTTTAAATGTAACTGAAGAATGAGTTGTTCTGCTTTAGTGAAGAATATGTTGACGCATGGGGGGGGCAGCAGGCCCGCGCGCAGGGCGTACACCACCGCCATTACTTTATTGCCCTAGTGCACAAAATTCGACTTTGTGCAGCCTATATCCTGCACAAATAAGCACTTTCAGAGCATGAGAAGTGAAATATATACAGTAGAATCCGTTTAGTACGACGTCGCTTATAACGACCGACCGGTTTTAGCGACGCATGTTTCGTTGGTTTGTTAAGAAATAACGTAAAAAAAATACTTCTTTAGTACGACGTCCGGACAGTACGACGTAATATCACCGGTCCCTTGAGTGTCGTTATTTATTTATTTAATTAGGTTACCTACAGAGTATACATCAAATATATTTTTTTAAATATATAAATTCATGAGACCTAATGCTACTCTAATTACAGGCAACTACGACATGTGTATACAAAAGTAGTATCATCTTATTAGAAAAAAAAATAGTAATAATAATAAAAAATACGAAAAAAAAAAAAATTAATAATACAAATTTAAAAGATATAAAAATTAAAAATTAAGCTATTTGCTTGCGTGGTAGAACAGCGTTTTTGAATGAAATGTATGAGTCGGCAAAAATGTCGACGTCTTTGCTTTTACACAATGAGTTGTATTGCCTCATTAGACGGTTTATAGGCGAGAAGAACCCGAGGTTAGTACTACAAGCAGACTTTTCTGAAAAAGGTTTGTATTTACCTGGCCTCGGTAACCGCGTCGGCACACTAACGTTGATACTACCAAGCAAATCAGGGGAGTCTATGTGTCCTCTTACAATTTTCCATAAAAATGCATTGTCAAGAAATAATCTTCTATCGGACAAAGCACTGATTCGAAAATAGTTTAACCTGTCAGTGTACAGAGGTAGCTTTTTAGCCATGAAGCAGCCAAACGATAAATGCCAAAGAAAACGTTTCTGCACACTCTCCAGTCGCTTTACATAAATATCATAGTGAGGGTTCCAAATTACTGAACAATATTTTAAACCCGAACGAACGAGAGAATTATAAAGAACAATTTTCGTGGAAATATTTTTAAACTCTTTAATGTTGCGTAGCAAGAAACCTAAAGTTTTAAAAGCTTTTACAACAACAGTATCAATGTGAACGTTAAAGCGGAGTTTGGAGTCAAGAATTACACCAAGGTCGCGAATATTATCAGTGGTACATTGTTGGACTCCCTTTACTCGTAGATAATAAAATGTGCTAACTAAGTGTTTTTTTCCTTGAGAAGGAAACATGGTAGCATTTATCGATATAACCGGATTCTATTGTATTTTATTTTATTTATATAGGGTGACTTTTAATTAGTTCTTGATAGAAAAAGGTATGAATGTACTCATGATACTGAACAACTTTCCCCAAGGAACATAGGTCGAAATACAAAAATCAAGTTTTGACCTCCCATAGAAACTGCATCAGCTGATAGCGCATTTTGAATGGGAGGTCAAATTTTGTTTTTCGTATTTCGACCTATGATCCTTGGGAAAAGTTGTTCAGTATCATGAGTATATGCATATCTTTTGCTATCAAGAACTAATTAAAAGTTACCCCATATGTATGTGTAATTCCCCCGCAGTGCTGTCGACTATCGGCGCTATCGTAGTGGACGGGAAGGTGGACGGGAGCGGGGCGGTGGGCGGCGGCGCGCAGGGGCCCTACCACCCCCCGCCCCCCCCGCAACCCGCGCAAGCCCCCGCCCCCCCCGCGCCCGCGAGCGCCGCACACTCCGCCGTCGTCGCCTTGCAACACGCCGCCATGCACCAGGTAAACACGCACTGACACTTCACCGCTAACCAACACTCGAAACAATGTACAAAGCGCAGGCAGATCGGGAAATTCACCACTTTACATACAGGGTTATTTTTGGACCCCTAGCCAAATTGAGCATGAAACTGAACTACTTTCACAAAGAAACATGGGTCGAAAAACGAGAAAAAATTTTGATCGTCCCATACAAATTCCAGTTGCTGGTGCAAGGTTTGTGTGGGAGACCCAAAAGCAAAATTCGGTTTTCGATCCATGTTTCTTTGGGAAAGTGGTTCAGATTTGTGTTCTGAGTCATTTACTAAAATTTGGCTAGGGGTCCAAAAATAACCCTGTATAATCTGACCGCAACCGCTGCACCGCTCATAGGTATGCTCCCGACGAGACGGGGGGCCATCATCCCTCGTCCACGCTCCCGGCGGCAACTAATTCTCGCTCTTTCACAGCGAATTCGGTCAGACTATAATACCTATGTATTTTACAAAAAGTCGCGTAATTCCTTATAACCCAACCATTTCCGAAGCCGATGCCTTGACTTACGAACCTAGAAGCACTAGTCTTAACTAAAGCCATTCACATTCTTCCGAAGCATTTTACAATTTGCCTAGGACATGCAGCTGACGAAATATAATTTGAAGTGAAGTGATTGGGCCTAACATCTTATCAAAGTATATGCAATACTTATAAATGTAATGTATCTGTTAAGCTTCCGAATATAAATAAAATAAATAATAAATAAACGAAACATGAAAAAATCCTGATAAGGAAGGCGCGTGCCATTCTTAAACTGTAAACAACAACTTCTGATACTTTTTACTATTTAGTATATAATTTTTATTTAAATAAAGAATCTATTTCATATTAAAACAATAAAAAAATATAAGTACATCAAAAAAAAGTTAAATAGAAAATCACTTAACAAAAAAGCATAATTTTAGTCAGAATTATTGCAGCTAACCATATACTCCAATCTCGCCAGTATTAGTAGGCAGTGAAATGATAACATTCATTGCCTCAAATAATATTTCGTCAACTGTAGCTTAGTTAGTATACTACCAAGACAGAATACTCAGCATACTTTGTCACTCCAATATCATACGCATCGCTTCGTCCTTCGATCCTGACTAGAAACTTATTTACTTTCAGTGAATTTGCATTCGTTAAGGAGCCTTTATACTAAGAAAAACTCACTGGTGTCGATTCCTGCGTGGCTGTTTGTAGGCCTAAAATTGTACAGGTCTAAAAATTTTGTTATCTCTTTTTCGGCATATAGAGGTTAAAAAAAACAGCACCACTTTTAGGGTGAATTTCCAACATTGCTCTGCGATTCCATTTTCCTAGCCTGTCAAATGCACTGACAAATGGAGCAATCCTGTTGGACGGAACTTTCTAGCTCGCAGCTTAGTTCACCACTAGTGGAAATTCGCCCTTAGACCTATAAAATTTTAGGCCAAAATTTAGCGACCTCCCCAGAGTCGATCCCTCTGCGTTGACAATTTTTAACGTATTATCGGCAAGGTGTGTGATGCAACATGGCCGATAATAATGTAATGTGTACTAAGTAAGACGCGCCACCTTGTTCCATGTCTGTAGACGCTGGCTCGCTATCAGGTTGGTGACCGCTCTCTACGTGTCTGCATTGCATGAACTGTATACCTGTCTATATGCATGCTTCTTTTATGTTACACTAGCTGGTGCCCGCGACTTCGTCTGCGCAGGTTTATAAATTGTAGCCTATGTGTTATTCTGATGTATAAGCTATATTATTGTAAAGTTTTATTAAAATCCATTCAGGAGTATTTAAGTGAAAGAGTAAGAAACAGCCATCCATCCATCCATACGTACAAACTTTCGCGTTTATAATATTAGTAGGATTAGTAGGATAACAGTTATATTCCACTGACTATGAATCAGATCAAGAAGAACGAAGATAAGATTATACGTTCAGTTTGAAATTAGTTAGTCCATCATTTTGGTAAGACTGACGCCAAACTGCCTGTCTAGTGAGACTGACGCCATCTAATGAGACTGACGCCAAACTGTCTATCTTGTGAGACTGACGCCAAACTGACCTAGCGAGACTGACGCCAAACTGACCTAGCGAGAATGACGCCAAACTGACCTAGCGAGACTGACGCCAAACTGACCTAGTGAGACTAACGCCAAACTGACCTAGTGAGACTGACGCGAAATTGACCTAGTGATACTGACGCCAAACTGACCTTGAGAGACTAACGCCAAACTGGCTGTCTAGTGAGACTAACACCAAACTAACTGTCTAGTGAGACTGACGCCAAACTTACCTAGCGAGACTGACGCCATACTGACCTAGTGAGACTGACGCCAAACTGGCTGTCTAGATTTATATCCAACAAATAATGATCATTTTTAAGAAATTTAATTGCTTGATTACATCTCAGTTTTATTAAGAAGAAAAGTAGGTGTAGTACGCGCCATAATATATTTTCAAGCATAGTAATCTCGAATCCATTAAAACACTAGTTAATGTTTTTTCGCTGTTTAGTTTTAGAGCGTTGTACTACGTTGATTTATAGTTGATAAGCATTAGCACTGCTTAAATCGTTATTAATTGTAAATTTTTCATTTCATTTATTGATAAAATTTACTTTTTACACGTCACAAAATTATAGAAATTAGAAATGGAACCAACAAAAAAAAAACTCCATTTAGGTAAAAATTCATTCAAAAAAACTGAAAATGTAAGACATTATTTTTTCTTTTTGGACTTAGCATGTGAAGTCATTCATACTCTAAAATACTGTATCTTTTTTTTTTTGGAATAAATTGTATTTATATTCTACTGTGAATTATTTAGTACTCCTATAAAACCGATGCGAGAAAGCGCCAGCGCTTAGTCGTGGCCGAGGCCTTGTTGTGGCGACGCATCGGAGTAACGCTCTTTCTAATTCGTAAATTTAAATTTAGAAAATGTATATTATAAAAATGTATTATTATTTTATATAGTAAATTTATGATTAAACTTGGACAAATTGTTTTACACATTAGTTGATATTGATTTACACATTAGTTGATTCCAGTCATAATTGAATAAACTGAAATTCAAATTATAAATATTTATTCTCAGAGAATTATCGTTTGTAAATAATGTTATTACATTGAAGTAGTTTATTTATAGTTATCGACAGCATTAGTACATTTAAATAGCTTTTTAAATGAGGTCTTTAAATTGTTTAATGCCTGGGACCAGTTTTCATTAGATTGAGCACGAAATGCGAAAATATGTTTGTACCTACTTTATTATATGGCACTATAGACTGGCCGATAGCGACTTCCGGTCGAGGTAAACAATGAAATGAAAATGTGAAGCATAAAGTTACAGATATTCGAATTCTATTAATTTTCCGCGGAGCATTTCCTGCTAGCTGATTTATTTTGTAGCAAAAACAATTCTGATTTTCATACAAACGCAATCTTTATGTAATTTTTTGTAAATGGGTTTGCTCTTGACTTTGATCTACCTCTGAGGACAGAGATGAGGTCGACAATGGATCGAGCTTGCCCAGACAAATCCCGGTTAGCTGTATCGTTGATATGGCCGTAAGTTTTACGTGAATACGTCGATGTGCAGTCAAGGGCACGTCAAGCTCTTACCGCCCTCCCCGCTCCTCCACTCACACCCCTCCCCTCACCCCTTTCGCCACCACTCACTGCCCCCTCTCCCCCCTCCCTTCACCCCCTCACCCTTCCGTGTTCATCCTCCCTCACCCTCCCATCCTCATCCCACCTCACCCCGCCTCCCCTCACCATTTGACTCGATAAACGAAACCATAGATGTATCCACGTCAAAAGCCTATTCACTCGCAACTTGAATTGATTCGGGTTATAATGATCTCGATCTCGATCAGGAACCTCAGAGTCACCCAAAGAGCTATGCTCGGAGTATCTCTGCGGGATCAAACCAGAAATGAGGAGATCCGCAGAAGAACTAAAGTAACTGATATAGCCCTGAGAATCGCTAAACTAAAGTGGCAGTGGGCAGGGCACATCGCAAGAAGAACCGATGGCCGATGGGGCGTGAGGGTTCTAGAGTGGCGACCACGTACCGGAAGACGATGCGTAGGCAGCCCCCCACAAGGTGGACCGACGATCTGGTCAAGGTCGCGGGAAGCCGCTGGATGCTAGCAGCGCAGGACCGCGAGTCATAGAGATCTTTGGGGGAGTCCTATGTGCAGCTGTGGACGTCTTTGGGCTGATATGATGATATGATCTCGAAAACACAGACGCGGGCAGAGAATTACTTTGTTTATCTGCGGCACGCACTGTGCGAACTATAAAACACTTTGCAAAGCGTTGTTGATTAAAACCAATTTTGTGTTTATGAATCTCATTTAAAAATCAATCAATTCATGTTAGTCATGTTCCACTTGTAGATGTTCGTTTGATTGCCCTAGTGCCGTGGTTGATAATAGTTTAAGGAGCTGATAAGAGATAAATTGACTCCCTTTCTAACAAAGGACAGAACGCGCGTGTTAAAACGGAGCGAATTCGTTCTGTTTTACTTTTTCCCCCATTTTTGCATTTTTCTCAAAATCTGTACCCATAATATTAATTATAAAACCACTATATGATAGTGTAAAAGTTTTAGCATCATAGATTAATGGGAACTTAACAAAAATGTTTAAAAGCAAAAAGCAGATGTCCCTTTGGATATTTTTCATGGCGTATAATAGTAGTTTATGCAACGGTACATAATGAAGGGTATAAAACTCGAGTGTCGGTTTATGGGACGCAGGCGAGCGTAGCGAGCCAAGTTCCATAATAGAAGACACGAGTGTTGTATACCTAATTATGTGGAGTTGCATACATAACTTTATCTACTTTCATATCGTGAATCCTAAAATAATGTGTTCAAAAACAAACCTTAATGTTTTCTCTTTTTCCGGTGATAACTACTAAGCGAAGTTCCTATAGCTGCTTTGAAAACACTCGAAGGCAAATCGTAAACGATTTTATCACTTATTTCATTGCAAAACTAATAAAAATATGTGAATACAACTTTTGTTTGCTGAGTTTTCCGTTAACGCAATGAAACCTCCTTGCAGCCACAGACTACAAACTCATCAAGCTGTCAATGGCGCGCCTATAAAAAATAAATAATTGTTTAATAGGTCTCCCGCGATGACTGTTAGTAAATTCAATACTTCATAATACACTCCCACAGATAAAAAAATGCTGCTAAGAGTGTTTCTAAGCACAGATTGACATTATGAAGATGTTAATCTACAATTTTTGAACGCATTATTGAGGATTAACGATATGATAGTAGATAAAATATATTTAATCGCGTTTCAGAGTCAGCCATCTTCTTGGAAAGATGCTTAATTATCACAATTTCTTTTTCATGGCCATATATTCATCACTTCTCGTTATCAAACTGCTCAAGTGAGGCGTATTTACGAGTAGCTCTTATTAACCCCTTAATGAATGACTCAGCCGTAGGACTGAAAAATAGATATACTTTGTACTTGTTGTGTTTTATTAATTTAGTTACAGATAATATAATACTATACTAGTACAGATGCCTCACGTCATAGAACGACTTTGTATGCCGAAAATTGTTCGGGCTATTTGTTCCATAAGGTATTTTCTTAGAATAAATTGATATCTGGATGTTAAAATTGAATTAATGTCATAGTTTACACCTTTACCTACCAACCTAGTAGTAACATTTAGTTTAATTATTAGAAACAAAAGGGCCAAATGAATTCGGGCTATTTACTCCGTCGAAAAAACCGTAGTATGGAATGGGACCCCATGATTTAGTTTAGTTTAATCATTGTCTAATCCGTTTCGCGTAGCTGAGTATGACATGATTTTATGTAAGGCCTGGATAAGTGACAGGCGGATGCGACGGACAGTAATCAGTATTTCAGTATAATGTATGAAGCCTTCAGTCGGTTCAGTGCGTTGCGGAGCGGATAGCTCCGCATTTTTTTTTTCGCTAGCCTATACTGTCCCACTGCTGGGCAAAAGCCTCCCCTTCGGTCCTCCAACTATCGCGGTCCATAACGAATTCTGGCCAATCGCGACGGTACGAGTGTAAATCGTCACGCCACCTTTTTCGTGGTCTACCCCTGCGGCGTTGGCCATTCTGCGGTATCCATTGGGTGACGATTCTCGCCCACCGTCGCGGATGCATTCGGCTTATATCTCCAGCTCAGTCCCACTTAAGTCTGGCTGTTTTTCGAACCACGTCTGCTATTCTTCTACTATATATATATTTCTACTAGATAGCTACGTATTAATTTAATAATTTTAATTTCAAGTAACATTGACTCATAATTGTCAGTAAAACTTAATCTAATTGTTAGGTTGCGCTTAATTCACGATTCTAGCGTGGTCGCTAAATTTAAGACTATATTTTGACGGGTCTAAAAATGTTTCTATCTTTGTTACTGCCTATAGGCTGAAAAAAGACAGCTTCACTTTTAGACCTGTCAAATTTTAATCATAAATTTAGCGGCCACGCTAGAATCGCCCCCATAGATTTATTAATTTACAAGAAGATTTAAAACTCTCTTGCTTCTTTCTTTTTGGCTGGCTTTCGACCAATATGAAGTTAGAAAAATATCGGGTAAGAGTAAAGAAAATGCAGATGAGGGAAGAGCCAGCCAGTCGATCGAGAGGAATGAACACGGGTAGAGGAGTTAAGAATTGTTGCAGTGCTAGTCTTTAAGGAAATAAAATATGTCATAATAGGAATAAATAAGTGAATACCTGGACAGAACGAGTTTTTCTTATATAATGTTAGTAGCATGAACTGTCATAATATAAATATCATATTCAATTGAACTGCATTGGACTGAACGAGCTGTATTGGCTTCATACATTTTAGGGTCCATCGCGGACACGGATCCAGGCCTAAGTGTCCCTCGGAAATAGTAAAGATATGGAAGAGAAAGGCAGGGGCCACATTCTTCCCTTACCACGATTATGCCACTTTTATTTCGCTTTATTCATTCTGTCGTGCATGTTCGTCAAGTTAAGATAAGATAATGGTTTATTTCATAAATTGGTAACAAATTGATCTTATTTATACAAAGCATAAGCTTATATGTAAAGGGTAAACATTGAGCCATCTGCTGCCGAACTAGGTAAAAACCTGTGTTTCAGCATTCAGTGCCTCTCCTCGAATCTGACTGGTTGTTATTATTTTCACAAAAAAATAAGAAAAACTGTTACAAACCTGTCTAGAATTATTTTAAAACTAAAACTAAAAACATACAAAATGGATGCTTTAAGATCCTCTCTTTGTGTAATTGTGAGAATGAATGCATGTGTGTGAGAGGCAGAGGCGGCTCGTGACATTTTTTAATGGGTGTGCACAAAAAAATGAAATACTTAAATAAATTTACTTACCTACCATTTATTGATGAAATATTTTTTATGGCTTTATTGTTACCTACATATTATGCGCGCCAGCGCCAGCTCCAAATACCAGACACGGGAAACAAAACAATTTAATTATAACCGCACATCCAAGGTGTTTTTAAATATTGTTCTGGTTTGAAAACACGATTAAAAGTGAATTTTTGTACTACATTTTTGAACTAGCGCGATTTCAGATTGTGGCGGCCCCTTTTCATTGAGTTCAAGTCGTATTTGTAAAGTCTTTTTCGCATTTTTTAATGTAAACGACACTGTATTCGTCCATTTTGTATTCGTCCATTTTTACAGTAATTAAGCACGTACACTATTAAAATCAATTATTTCAAATTTTCAAGCAACATTGCGAACAGTAACTGAAAGCTGTATACGAAAAGTTTGTTTACGTATGATCGGCAACAGCGGTCATGGCATCGCGATCTGGCAACGTAGCCTTGAGCAGCGCTCCTGATTAGGCTAATTTCTCATAGAAAATCTTTTGTTTCACGCGCTCGAGCGTGTTGATGTTTCTCTTTCACACTCATTGAATTCTGTATAAGGAATTGTACTGAAGATTTCTTCATAGGAGCGGAATCGCTGGCGATCCACTTGGTACAACTTGACTACGTATTTGTTGTGTAATTATTTCTTAGGCTATTATAAATGTATACAACGTATAGGGTTATGAAAATAGGTATGTAATCGTATGTAACTTAACTAGGTAGGTAAGTTTGAGTTTTGTGAAAGAGGGAGTGCACTGCACCAGTGCTCTTTAGGACGAGCCGCCTCTGGTGAGAGGGTGTGTAAAATATAGAGTAAAAGAAAGACTAGGTATACTAAAAAGAAATTAAGTGGGATAATAAGAATTACTAAAATTTAAGACAAGATTTTAAGAAGGTCTTCCGTGGCATCATAGTTTAGCGATAAAAGCCATTTGACTACTTTATTTTTGCATTCATAACTATTGAGGCTATATAATGTTTAGAATTTTATTAATTTTGTTGTAAATATTTTATTCTAGTTATTCTTGACCTATCTTTTTGTCAGGCTATCCTTAATTTGTTCGCGCTATGTCTTCTATGTGTGAACTGGCAGTCAAAGGCTCAAAACAGGCGCTGTGTTCCAAATTGTACAAACGCTGCTAAAAGCGTATACAGTACTGACGGACGGTCCAAATTGATTTTGCACGCTCACAAAGCTATCACTGCTTTTGTTGCTATAGTCAATTTGGAATGGATTTAAGCGCGCTCACGTGTTCATCTGTCAAAATGTCAGTTTTGTTTTTATTTTCTTTAACAAAGCCTAAGCTAATCCCTCAAAAATGTGCGCCAAATCCACTTTCATTTCCATTAGAGACAAACTCATTAAAATTAAAACTTGAGAAACGTCAGCTGGTTGCAAATGTGTGGGATTTTATATGTGTCAAATCGATTTTGACATTAGCGCTTTCACTGCTCCATCTATTTGACTAAAGCACTGATAGCAAAAACGATGACGTCATCAATGACGTAAGGCGATGAACGAGCGAGTGCTTTAGAGCACGCTTTTGGTCAATTTGGACCGACTTAAGCGCGCTCACAGTGCTCTAAAGCAGTCTGTTAGCGCAAATTGGACCGCAGAGATTGTGTTTATTCTCAATCTTCGATATATCGATACGATACTATTCGAAACATGCAAATTCAAAACTACGTTCCTTGACGATAGAGTAGCATATTGGTTGGACGCTAATCACTGCCAATTTGACATTTCATCCAACCAATATTCTACTCTATTGTCAGTGAACGAAGTTATAAATTCGACTGTATCGAAGTATTTGATATATCGAAAATCTATCTAAGGGTGGTTTTACACCAGAGATGTGCGAGGGTGCTATGTGATCTATAAAATGCCAACTAATAAGATTGCTTTATTTGACAGCGCAGTCGACAAGCTAGGAGAATGGAGCAGTCTTATTGGTTGTGATCACAGTTGTGATATTCCGGTGTTGTCACAATAAATATATAAGCTAAAATTTAATAACAAATTTATTATAAATATATGACTATAAATCCTCCCAGCGCATAATGTCACGTTCGCAAAATGTCACTAGGGTTTACCATAGCAAAATGTCACGTTCGCATAATGTCACACTTAATCGTGACATTGTGCGAACGTGACATTCTGCGACAAAAAGATAATGAAAATATTTAATTCCCAAATCTAGTAAAATTATTCAAAAAAAAATTTAAGTTCCAAAAAACGTGACATTTTGCGAACGTGACATTATGCGTCGGGAGGATATAAATCAGTATGGAGACTCCTAAGAAATGTCCAAAAATGCGCACACGGTTACAGAAAAATAAGCACTTTTCGCGCTGAAGTCAGTCGTGGGTGCCGCGTCGTCGATTCAAGTAGTCAGGTTTTTCATTCCATTTCAATTAATTATTGTCATACTTTTCTTTTTTCAAAAATCCTGGGTAACAATCCTGACGGTCCGACGCACCATAGTTCTTTTTTTTAAAGTGAAAACTTCTTTAGCGGCTCTTGGCACTTTTTTAGATGGGTAAAAAATGTTAAACTCGCGCTAGATGACGCGTCAGATCCGTAACCTGATCGAAAAAGCGTCAACTGTCAACCGTATTGTTATTACAATACGGGTTTTTATTCAGTGACATCAAAGAAGTACGCGAGCAATGGCGCGATTGTCCTTTACAAAAAGCATAATATTCAAAAATGCAAGTTTTCACTTTTGCCGGCGCTCCCGGAGTGCAACCCGTTCCTATTATTTTTTATTTCAAAGAAAGGGCCGAGTTTCCATACTGCTTTAGCTATAAATGTAAACTGTGGTGTTGTTGTGTTCCCAGTCGTACGTGCAGACGATGTCTAACGCGGCGGGCGCGGGGTTCCTGCAGGCGGCGGGGGTGGGAGCGGGGCGGGGGGCGCGGCACCACGCGCCCGCGCTGCGACACGCGCACGTCACCTCCACCACGCATCCCCACCATCTGCACGGTATGTACACTTTGTCCCAAAAAATTGTGTCAAGCGGAAAACATGTTAATCTGTCCACTTTTAGGCCGGTGTTTCACTGGGACACCATGGCAGCGCAACCAGTCGCCGCTACCAACAAAATGTATACAGCTCTATAGAGAGTTACTCACCTGGTGTTCGTTTGGTTGCTCAACCAATTTGGCGGCGCGACCAGTTCGGATGCTGGTCGCGCTATCACTCCCAGTGAAATATAGCCCTTAATACTGTGGCCGCAGGGTGTGTCTTTTCTGGTGTCTAGTTACGGACACCAGTGGCGCAACCAGTCGCGCCACCGTGGTGTCCCAGTGAAATACCGGCCTTAAGGTGGACTTTGAATCTGAGCGTCCGCGTCAGTGCGTCAGTATAAGTTTAATAGAAAATGTATGGACCGGCGTTCGAGCATCTCCACCACGCACCCCCACCATACACGGTATGTATAGCTAATGGGCGGGACTTTGTGGCGTCCACTGAGATCGCCAACAGCCGCCCGCTCGCTGGTCGGTCACCGGCCTCCCGGGGGGCTGGTACCTCGGGGGCGGCTCTCCTGCCTGCAACTGACCTGTAGTTGCAGGTCGCGTATTGAACATTATTCAGGTCGCGTATTGAACATTCTTCAGGTCGCGTATTGAACATTCTTCAGGTCGCGTATTGAACATTCTTCAGGTCGCGTATTGAACATTATTCAGGTCGCGTATTGAACATTATGCAGGTCGCGTATTAAACATTATTCAGGTCGCGTATTGAACATTCTTCAGGTCGCGTATTGAACATTCTTCAGGTCGCGTATTGAACATTCTTCAGGTCGCGTATTGAACATTCTTCAGGTCGCGTATTGAACATTCTTCAGGTCGCGTATTGAACATTATTCAGGTCGCGTATTGAACATTATTCAGGTCGCGTATTAAACATTATTCAGGTCGCGTATTGAACATTCTTCAGGTCGCGTATTGAACATTCTTCAGGTCGCGTATTGAACATTCTTCAGGTCGCGTATTGAACATTCTTCAGGTCGCGTATTGAACATTCTTCAGGTCGCGTATTAAACATTATTCAGGTCGCGTATTGAACATTCTTCAGGTCGCGTATTAAACATTCTTCAGGTCGCGTATTGAACATTCTTCAGGTCGCGTATTGAACATTCTTCAGGTCGCGTATTGAACATTCTTCAGGTCGCGTATTAAACATTCTTCAGGTCGCGTATTGAAGCAGCTCCAAGAAGATTCCCCGCCGACAGAGTAATCCTGAGGCGAGAGAGTCCTCTCTCGCCTCAGGATTACTCTGTCGGACAAACAGTCAGTCCTGACTGTGGCGAAAACTCGTCGTGGGCGTTTGTCTGCTCAATTGAAGTTTTAAATTTTTGTGCCTTTTGTGATTTAGTCGTCCTTGTGGTGCCGGCAAAATTAGTACCAACCCATCTCTAACCAGAGAGTGTCGTAAGAGGTGACTAAGGGCTTATGAACTGGAGGATGGGCAGCAGCGTGCTTCTGTGTATCGTACCATCTTACATACTGCGGTCACCAACAACAGCGGTCACCAGCCGCAACGCTTACAAACGTGGTGATTATGGTAAATCCCCTACTAAGTACCACACGTTTTTGCAGGAGTTCTGGAGGGAGCTCCCTGTCCTACAGTGAAGGTTACATGTAATGTTACGAGTGATTAAGTTGATTATAAAAAAAGTGTGTTATCTTGTAAATTTACTACGAAATGCGCAACTGATGAAAATTTCAAGTGATCCCGTGTTTAGCCCCGTTTGTGTAATTTCTAAAAGTCTCTAACATTTTCCTTTGCAAAGTTCACTATCGCTTTATGAGAGGAGCATTGTAAAATTCTTTCACTCGACACTGGCGATTCGCCATATTTTTAACTTCTAAAAACTGAAGAATGTTCGAGGACACAAAATTGACAGAAATTGCCCCAAATTTGGGTTTACGAAATGTGCAAACAGATTACACGCTACTGAAGCAGACCGTGTGTTGTCGGCACGGAGCAGAAAAGGGAATAGAGATGTTGATATGAGTCTGGTTGTGTGGGCCATGACGTCACGAAAGAGGGCGGGGTTTATGCCATTTCCTCTTTAAACTTTTGCAGCAACGTGCCCCGTCCCACTGACTCGGTCTTCACCCCCGCGCGGCGTCACGCTTTGTTTCGTACAAAAATTGGTAGAGGCACCTCCTTTCCCTTCTCTAATCCATTGCTGCTGCTGTAAAGCAAAGCGGATATTTGTTTTCGGGCGTGTAGCGCTGATTAAGCTTAAACTGTCCTTCTGTGTATCATACCATCTTACACTGGCCAACAACCGCGGTCTATGGTGCCAGTCGTAACGCTAACAAGCGTAGTGACTATGGTACTTTCCCTCCACATTGTTCTAGCAATAGCTGGAATTTGGCAGGGAGCTCCCTGTCCTGTAGTGGATGTTTCTTGGGATGGTATGATGATGATAAACATTTAAAGAAGCACGCCTTATGAATTGTTTAAAATAGATAAAGAGGAAGAAAATTTAGAAACAAGCCGGATTTAAACCTGTTACCTGTGGCGTACTTTGACGACGCTATTCCAATTGAGCTATCGCGTCTTCAAGCGGCTAGTTCAAATTTCTCTTCTCCTTATAATTTTTGTTTAAAATTCCAAATTTTCCTTCCTCTTTATCTATTTTAAACAATATTGACAGTGAAACCATGCGTGTGTAAATGTCATAAAAAGGAGTTGGTCCATGTTCCGTGTTCCTTTTGCGCAGGTATGAGCGAGATGAACCTGCGCGGGCTGCTGAGCCCCGCCCCGCGCGCGGCGCCCCCCCGCGCGCAGCCCGCGCTGCACCCCCACCAACACCCCCACCCCCACCCCCACCCCGCGCAGCAGGCCATGCAGCAAGCCTACCAGCAGAGTGAGTAACACCTGAAGGTTCAACTAGAGCGCTAACGAGGGTATTACAAATTACTTCCCTCATCTACCTCGTCTCATACAGGGTGTTAGGAAAAGTACCGATTTCCTTTTAACCACATGCTGTTCAAGTAGAATAAAGTACATTAAATATATTGATAATATAAAAATAACAAAAATAAAATACTTCCTATGAAAAAAAAGTTCAAGTTGCCTACCCTATTCTAAGAATCACAACGCGCACCCGGCGCACCAATTGTAAACAAGTAAAATAGGTACCTACCTACATGCGCGCCGCGAGTCTGGCTCGGGTTGACACAATTAAATTTTAATATAAATTTTTTACTTCTGTTATTTTATTATTATTTTTTTATTGTTTAAACTTGCTTATTGTTCTAGGAAATCGTTACTTTTCGATTTGTATGAAGGTTGATCAGTGTGTGTGTGTGACCCTCTTGCGGGTTAAAGACTTTGGGAGGATGAAGAAGGTGTAATCCTGATAGTCGTGTTTCCTCTCCCCGCTACACCGCCAGCCCCCGCTGATGTCTGTCACGTCGCAGGGTGGTTGCAGACGATGCTTTCGTACTGCTTACTGAAATAGTGAACCATGTTTCTCAGACCATGCGCTTAACAACTTTTCCCAAGGAACTTAGGTCGAAATACGAAAAAATAATCTCAAATCCCCGTGGAGACTGCGTCAGCTGATAGCGCATTTTGTATGGAAAAAGAAAAATAACTTTTTGTATGAGAAATCAAAAATATTTTTTGTATGGTTAATCATAAATTACTTTATGTATTTCTACCAATGTTTCTTCGAAAATGTTGTTCAGTTTCATGGTCTGAGTAACATGCAAAAATTATGTTCACTATTTTATTGGGACACAAATTAGGGTTACACAAACTCGAATTTGTTATCAAGATAAAACTGTAAGACCAAGTTCTGAAGTACGCGCGAGTTTGCTGCTTTTTGTCGTACATTGCTTAGTCGTTAACAATTTGATCACATGCGCGGCTAAACAAAGCGGCATTGTACGTGAAATTGCACATTAAATCGCGGCGAATTCGCCCCTTCTGAACAGTCTTTAAAAAAGATATTTATTTATTATTACGAAATGTCGATTTGAAAAAATTTAAATATTGATTGAACGGCTATTTTTTTACAGAAAATAAATTAATAATCTTTTCTTTTGTTATTTCGAATCTATTCTCGTTTTCCAAATACACGGAAATCCATATATAAATAACATAAATTTCTTCTCGTCAATTTAGTTGTAAACTCTATTAGTTGTTTTCATTGTATCGTTAATGTGAAATACTTCTCATTCCAGCCTCTAAGCTGAGAACCGTGCGTAGAAATAGTTTTGTCGACAGATGGAAGTTTCGAATACAAAGCTATAAACCTTTATACCTATTCTGTACGTTAGTTTCTACACGGTTACTGGTAAAATATCCCGTTTAAGAGCTTATTGGTGTAGATTCTGGCAGACCCATTAGAGTCGACGCCATTGTCGATAGAACAACAAAAGCGTTCTAATTGATATATTAAAAATAATAAGAAACTTAATAAAAAAGTGTAGGTCATGATGGAGTACTCACCACAGTTGTCAAATACGTAGCAGATCTTATAGCTCCACATTTAAGTAATATCACTAACCTAAGTATTAGTAAGCATCAGTGCGTGTGTTTTTCGAATTTAAAGAATGCTGTTATAGACTGTCTTTACATGACAGTGGCATTAACCACTGTTAAGAGGGAATCGTGCCTGCGAGAAAATCGAGAAATAGGTATTGGAACAAGATATTGCCATCCCGATGCGCCCGAGTAACCTTTATCATGTGCGATATCATATCACTGCAGCTTAGACCTATTTTGCCTACAAAAATCTTGACCAGATCGGCGTTTTGTTTTCCCCTATTTTCTCCTTCAAATCTGAGCCGATTCGATTAACTTTGGTACGAATATTTAAAGAAAGAGTAGATCTGTGCTCCTATGTTTTCTTTTTATTTTAAACTTTTTAAAATTTTAATGGTAGTTGTCTGAATACCGCGGCAAAATAGGGGCATTTTTCAGGTTTTTTGGAAATTTACATTTCTATTTGTAATTGTTTTTTGCGCAAAAGTTAAACATAGGGGCATGCCTAGAGTAGACCAAGATTTTATCAAAAAAATCAAACTGTTATTCCTGCTATTGGGACGTTATACCAGTAACCCTAAAAAATTTGACTTTTCAACTTTTGATTTAGTTTTGTGGGTAATGTAGTGATCGCGGGTAATTCAAATCCTGGAAAAATCAAAATGTACTTTAATGTTACAAAACTTCCGTGGATACGTCTATCCTTTCGTTTGTGGGGTAATTTAGTTCAAAGTGGATATAGGCCAACTCTCTGGCGGCAAACAAGCTTTGGATGAGACTGAGGGTGAGGGGAGGGGCGTGAGGGAGGGAGATGGGCGGGGGTTGAGGGGAAGCGTAGTGGGGAAGGGACGTGAAGTGGCCGTGCTCTTGACTGTGCCTACCTACGTAGACGTATTCACGTAAAACTTATGGTCGTATCAGGGATACAGCCAATCAGGGATTTTCATCTTATTTTAATTTAGTCTACGAATAAATAATAAGTCAGGAACTCTAATTCGGAACAAATTCCAAACAAAAAGTGGGCCTACGTGAAAGCAAAAGGACGTATATTCAAAATACGAATCAATTTGTTCAAATTCGGAACGAGAGCAGCGATTGGTTCGCGCGCGTGCTGCAATGTCAGCTAGTGGTAGTTGAGCCGATGACGCGGTGGAACGACTTCTGAAATACACGACTTTCGCTGGGTAATTTTTTGAGCGCAGTTACAATTCCTGACTTATTATTTATTCGTAGAATTTAGTATTGCTATTTTACAGCATACTAAAAACCAGAGCTACTAAATCATGCTTTGCTATGCTATCCCTTTTTATAATTTTATGTAGATTTCTACGGGTCTATTGTTTACAATTTGGTTTGGGTTTAAATAGTTGGTATTTGGACGATTTTTATATATATTTTTTTCTTTACAATTCGGGTTAAAATGGATTTGGCACTTGGTCGGTGTTTTATTGTATCCGATGTTGTTTCGCAGTGATGGGCGCGTATGCCAACAACGCAGCGTTCGCGGCGTCGCAAGGCAACGTGTCGGTGTCGGCGGGCGGCGGCGGGGGGTCGGGGGCAGGGGGAGGGGCACAGGGGGGCGGGGCGTGCAGCGGGCGGCGCAGCAACGACCCGCGCACGCCCTCCCCCGCGCCGCTGTACCCGCCCGCGCCGCTGCTCGCCAAGTGGCACATCCCGCAGCACTCGCCGCACCCCGGTCAGTGTGATACTCGTACCCAGCCCGCTGGTGAGGCGACGGCAAAAAAATCTGTCGCGCATAATATCTTATTGTCAGTTTTGATAGTAGGACCACATCACATTTACTTTACGGCGTAGACTCACTCTATTTGCATTGTATTCTGCTAGACATTCAATAAGTATTCTGTAAAGAATCTACATTGAATAAAATTATCTGAATCTGACTTACGTCCTAACTAAACTATCAAGAAGATGTAAGGCAGACCTGTTTTTTTCTTTTTATTTATTAAAGTATCGTCTATATGCACAAGTTTTACTCGTGCGTGACTTTCGAAAAAACTATCGTATTTGACTGCACCGAACCTGTCAAGTTGTGAACCTAACAATTAGACTGAAGAATAGAAAACTGAACTGTGCTGCATCGCACTACCTGCGTCTCAGCACACGTCCAGCCTTTACGGTGCCATTATAGTCCCTAACATTTGGAAACGTGCGTACATAACCCCTGTATACAAGAAAGGACCCAAAACCGACATATCTAACTATAGGCCGATATCTAAACTATGCATTTTATCGAAGGTCCTGGAGAAAGTAGTTCACAGTCAAGTATATCCTGCAATCAGAGCGTCATTAAGTGCTACGCAACACGGCTTCTTGAGGGGTCGCTCCACAGTCACTAATCTTGTATTACTTAGCGACTTTCTGACAAAGGCTATGGACGAGGGACATCAGGTCGATGTCATTTACACTGACTACAGCAAGGCTTTTGATAGGATCCCACATAAACATCTATTAACCAAGTTGTCGCATATTGGTATTAGTGGCGACCTATTTAGATGGTTCTCATCTTACATTGCAAATCGCTCGCAAGCAGTCGTCACTAACAACTATAAATCTAGTTGGGTTACCGTTCCAAGTGGAGTACCGCAAGGTTCTCTGCTTGGACCACTGCTGTTTTTGGTCTTTGTAAATGACATCGAGTCCTGTTTTCAATCGTCGCGACTACTTTGTTTCGCAGATGACATGAAAATCTTTGCTAAGATAGCATCTGCTGCTGATGCTGCTGAAGTTCAACGTGACCTTAGTCGTTTAGAGGACTATTGTAACGCCAATTGTCTTGACTTGAACCCTACCAAATGCAGTGTTATGACTTTTACTCGTAAACACATTGTAGTCGCATATGATTATAAATTGAAAAACCAAGTCCTACCAAGGGAGTCCACTATACGTGACCTTGGAGTAATGCATGATAGTAAGCTGTTGTTTGATGCCCACGTAGATCATATTGTTGCCAAAGCTTCCAAGTCACTCGGTTTTATAATGCGAAGTTCTAAAGATTTTGCAAGGGCTAAGACCTTTAAAATATTGTACTGTGCTTATGTGCGTAGCAATCTGGAGTACGCCTCGCAGGTGTGGAACCCTCGGTATGGTTGTTACATCTCCCGAATCGAGCGTATCCAAAAAAAGTTTCTAAAATACCTATGTTACAAGCTGCGGCAACCATATGATTCGTCGAGTTACATATCCTTATGTAGGAAACATCACCTATTGCCCTTAAGTAATCGGCGTGAAATCGCAGATCTGGTGTTTTTACTCAAAATCACTTCAAATATTATTGATTGCCCCGAGCTGCTATCATCTATAGGTCTCAGAGCTCCTAATAGAAACTTAAGATCTCATGATCTTGTGTCCCTTCCCTATGCGTCCTCAAATTATCGCCAAAATTCATTTATATTAAGGGCGAGTAACAACTTTAACAAGTTATCTAAGGTGCTTGATCTTGATCTGTTTAACACTAGTATAGCGAGTGTTAGGCGCCAGTTGAGTGACAGGTTCTTTAATGTGTAATTGTTATTTGTATGTTTTTATCTAAACGTTGCGTTGCGTTGTGATTTATGTGAGCGTTTGATTGTATTTTTGTCTTTTGCTTGTCAAATTTTGTCATTAGTTGTGAAAACCTTTAATTGGCTGTTTGTAGCTATATGTATTATTAGTGTGTTTATTGTAAGCTGTCGGTTCTCCAAAAATTTATTAAATAAATAAATTATTATGTATTAATTGTGCATCTACGAAATCGTATAAACGGAGCATGCAGAGTATAAGGTGTTTTCCCGCAGGCGGCGAGGCGAGCGCCCCGGGCGGCGCCGCTCTGAGCGCGGGCGACAACTTCAAGATCACGCTCGGCCGGCACCACCCCCCCGCGCCGCCCCTCGCCCCGCACCCCGCACTCCCCGCGCACCCCGCGCGCCAGCCCGCGCTCGTCACCTCCACCAACCCCAAGACTCCCAGCCCCAGTCTCCACGTGAGTCCCAACTCTTCAACTCTATCTCATGCTCACTAGACCAATGGCGACCACTCCCAACAATCGTAAAGATTTGTATGGAAAAGAAGAGTATAATAGACGCTGAAGTTTGTCTTTCAAAATACAAATTTTTGCATGGGAACGTAAGAAGATGCTAATAGATTTGTCCAAAGCATTTGATTGTAAAGATCATGAAAATGTTGTTAATACTCGAACATTGCAATGATAAAAACAACTAATTTGAACTTTTTGAGTCCTAATCATGTTAAAAAAGTATAGAAATATGTAAATTACAGAAAGCTACTGGGTTGGAGTCTGTTTTCAAAAGTGGCGTTCCGCAAGGATACGTTTTGAGGCCATTTTCTTTCATATTGTACAAATCTGTTTTATCATATTTAGGCCGGTATTTCACTGGGACGCCATGGTGGCGCGACTGGTGTCCGTTACGAGACACCAGAATCGCTACACAAATTAGTTGGCGGCGCAACCAGTTCGGCTGTTGGTCGCGCTACCACTCCCAGTGAAATATAGCCCTTAATACTGCGGCCGTAGGGTGTAGCGATTCTGGTGTCTAGTTACGGACACCAGTGGCGCAACCAGTCGCGCTACCAGTCGCTCTACCAGTGTCCCAGTGAAATACCGGCCATAGACAAGATAGCTCATCTAAAAAAAAAAAATTTAATCGGTTGAGAAATACTGCCGATATAAACATTTAAAACTACTAAGTAGACAGAGAGATCCGACATGAATAGTGACGTCACAATTCACTACGGCCATATAAACTTAATATTGAATTTCGATTTGCTAGAAAGAGACGGAAACAAATCTTCGATGGCTTATATCTTTTTTAATATTATAGTCATTCGAAAAATAGTTTTACAAGACTATTTATTACATCATCATATCAGCCGAAAGACGTCCACTGCTGGACATAGGCCTCCCCTAAAGAACTCCATGACGACCGGTCCTGCGCTGCTCGCATCCAGCGGCTTCCCGCGACCTTGACCAGATCGTCGGTCCACCTTGTGGGGGGCCTGCCAACGCTTCGTCTTCCGGTACGTGGTCGCCACTCTAGAACCCTCACGCCCCATCGGCCATCGGTTCTTCTTGCGATGTGCCCTGCCCACTGCCACTTCAGTTTAGCGATTCTCAGGGCTATGTCAGTTACTTTAGTTCTTCTGCGGATCTCCTCATTTCTGATTCGATCGCGCAGAGAGACTCCGAGCATAGCCCTTTCCATAGCCCTTTGGGTGACTTTGAGCTTTCTGATAAGGCCCATCGTGAGCGGCCACGTCTCGGTGCCATATGTCATCACTGGCAACACACACTGGTCAAAGACTTTCGTCTTGAGACACTGCGGTATTTTGGACGTGAAGATATTGCGGAGCTTCCCGAACGCTGCCCATCCGAGTCGGATTCGACGAGTAACCTCTTTCTCTAAGTTGGATTTACCCAGCTGGACTGTTTGTCCCAGGTATACGAACTCATCAACAACTTCGAGCGTAGAGTCTCCAACTTTGAGTGGAGTGGGTACAACAAGGGCGTTAGACATAATTTTCGTCTTATCCATGTTCATTTTAAGACCCACTTGTTGTGAAACTCTACTGAGGTTATTGAGCATCGTGCCGAGATCTTCCAGGGTCTCAGCCATTACGACAATATCGTCGGCAAATCGAAGGTGGGTCATGTACTCGCCATTGATGTTGATGCCAAGTCCTTTCCAGTCCAGGAGTTTGAAGACATCTTCCAATGCAGCGGTGAACAGTTTAGGAGATATGACGTCTCCCTGTCTCACTCCTCGCTGCAATTGGATAGGTTTCGAGTCCTGGTCCTGAAGACGAACTGACATAGTGGCGTTTTTGTACAGGTCCTTCAACACTTCAATGTACCGATAGTCGACTTGGCACCTCTGGAGAGATCGTAGCACGGCCCACGTCTCGATCGAATCGAAGGCCTTCTCATAGTCCACAAACGCTAGGCAAAGTGGCTGGTTATACTCTTCGGTCTTCTGTATAACTTGCCGTAGCGTATGTATGTGGTCTATGGTACTGAAGCCTTTACGAAAACCGGCTTGTTCGGGAGGCTGGAAGTCGTCGAGCCTGCGCGCGAGACGGTTCGTAATGACTCTCGAGAACAGCTTATAGACATGGCTCAGAAGTGAGATGGGTCTGTAATTCTTCAGCAGGGTCTTATCACCCTTTTTGAAGAAGAGTACCACCACACTTCTGTGCCATGCCTGTGGCGTTTTCCCTTCGAGTATGACAGAATTAAACAGCTTCTGAAGAGCTTTAAGCACTGGCCTTCCGCCTGCTTTCAGAAGCTCAGCCGTAATTCCATCGTGCCCGGGTGCCTTGTTGTTTCTAAGCTGTCTGAGAGCCATTCTAATCTCGTACAAGCTGACGTCCGGGATATCTTCGGTATGGTGTCGGGTAAGTCTAGCTCTTGGATCGTTGGCCAGACTGCTAACGGGTGGGCCGGTTGATGTGTATAACTGCCCATAGAACTTCTCGACTTCCCTCAGTAGCTCAGGCTTGGACGATACGGTTCTGCCATCCTCGGTCTTCAGCCTCGTCAACTGGCTCTGTCCAATAGACAGATCTCTTGCGAACACTTTGGAGCCTTTGTTCCGCTCAATCGCTTCTTTAATATGGTTAGTATTAAATAGCCGAAGGTCGCGAGTCAGAGACTTAGAGATCTGTTTATTGAGCCGCCGATATTGAGAAGCATCTTCCGGAGACTGCAGAACCATTTCGCGTCTTTCTTCCATTAGCTTGAGGGTATGGTCAGAGATCTTTTTGGTTCTTTTAGTACGGTGGGGTCTAAAGTACTTTGACCCAATTGTATGGACAATTTCCACGAATCCGTTATTGTAGTCGTCCACATCTACGCATTCACCAAGGCATTCAAAGCGGTTTTGCAGTTCGACCTGAAAGCCGTCGGGGTTTTGGATATTGGTGGGTACTGGTCGGAGCGTAGACTTCATCAGTCGAGTTCTTTCCAGCTTTACGTTGATATTCAATGTGCCTCTTACCAACCGGTGATCGCTTCCGGTTTTAACCGCATTGATCACAGAGACATCATTGAATATTTGCTTCTTCGTCGACATGATAAAGTCAATCTCATTTTTTGTAGCACCATCGGGACTGATCCAGGTCCATTTTCGGTTTTCCGACTTTTTGAAGAAGGAATTCATCATAAAGAGTCCTTCTTTCTCCAAAAAGTCGGCTAACATGTGGCCTCTGGAATTCCGATATCCAACACCAAATTGCCCCACCCTCAGCTCACCATCGCCTCGCTTGCCTAATTTCGCGTTGAAGTCCCCCATGACAACGGTATAGTGGGTCTTAGGCGTATGTATGGCTTTAGATATATCCTCATACATAGCCTCGACTTCATCATCAGAGTGTGTCGATGTGGGGGCGTATACCTGTATGACTTTCAGCGAATACCTTTTGGTGATTCTGAGTATAAGGTACGCTACCCGCGACGACACACTCTCGATCATGACCACGTTGTTCACGAGAGACTTGTGGACCATAAACCCGACACCTCCCTGGGACAGTTGGTCGCCCTCCCGGAAATAGAGCAAGTTACCTGATTTTAGGATTATCGAGTCCTCCCCCTCTCTTCGGACTTCAGATAGACCCAAGATGTCCCAGTGTAACCTGCTCAATTCTTCTTCGAGTTCTGCAACCTTCTCGTCGGTCCGCAATGTGCGCGTGTTATAAGTGAATGAGAATAAATTTCTTAAATAAAAAAAACTCGTGCATGTTCCCTATTATGTTGACTCCCTTCCTAAGTAGCCACTTTCTTGGTGGAGTTGTGGAGGGAGTTCCTTGTCCTGCAGTGGACGTGGATGTTATGACGTTGTTCTATCGATAGTGACAGACAGATGCAGTCGTGTTGATGTTTGTGTTGTGTTGTGTCGTGTGTGCAGGGCTCCGTGCCGCAGGAGCTGGACCAGGTGTGCGCGGAGTCGGTGCAGGACCTGATGGCCACCATCGCCAAGCTGGACTCCAACGGGGTGCAGGTGGTGGCCGAGACTCCGCCCGCTCCCTCCCCCGCGCCGCACGTCCACTCCTCCACCGACCACTCCCACCCACACTCACACTCCCACTCCCACTCGCAGCCGGACCACGCCGGTAAGGGCCAACACATTCTTTTACATCTTACATAAATTCGCAGCCAACTAGTCAAGCATTCTTGACTGGGCATTACTGCCTTGGATAAGTAATGTTTAGCTTAGTATTGTTCGGTCGGGGAATTATTACTTTTTATAACTTTGGGGAAACAAAATAGTAAGTTGATTAGATTAGATTAGATTTATTTATTTCATATTATCAGATACAAAAGTACATATACATTGTTCAAATGTCAGTGAATAATATGATCGTCAAAAATTTAACATAAAGATAATAAAACAAAATACAAACATGTCAAAAACTACAGAAAAGAAACGTAGTAATAATAATAATATTCAATGTCAAAATAAATGTAAATGTCATAGTAAACTAATAAATAATAAACAATACTAAAAAGGTATTGAAATAATTAATTGTAAAATGGAAATGTCAAAATATAAATGTCAATAGAATTACAAAATTGCTTTGATTTTAACATTAAATATTTATGTATTTCTATGTCAAAACTTATTTAATAAAACTAATATACTCTTTTACAGAGTAAAGTACTTTATCCAATAAAAAATCCTTCAGTCGGCGCCTAAAAGTTTCGTCAGAGGGTTCATCTTTTATGTCAGCAGGTAGTTTCTCGTAGTATGCTGGCCCCAGAACGCGCGGATTTTTTTCGAGCAGTGCAGTTCGTCGCGGAATAGCTTGAAGACACCCGTTTCTTCGGAGTTCTATTCCTGGTACTTCCACTCGCTCAAAACTCGACAGATTTATGCGGGTGAACATTATGACCTCGAACAGGTAATGAGAATAGTGCGTCATAATTTTATGTTCAGCGAACAGTGCTTTGCAGGAGTGCCTTGGTTTCACACCAACCATTGTTCTCAGCGCTCGCTTCTGCATTCTCATTACCCGTCCAGCGTCCGTCGAGTTCCCCCACAAAATCGTCCCGTAAGTCATGAGCGAGTGGAAATACGCGAAGTATACTTGTCTCAGAGCGTCACTAGATATGAGTGCCTTGAGTTTCCTTAATGCAAAAACTGCACTGCTCAATCGATCACACAGTAATTCAATGTGCTGTTTCCAGTTCAGGTTAGTATCCAGGGTAAATCCTAAAAATTTACAGTGTTCAATTAAAGGCATGGGACTTTGGATACATGAGGGCATCTGAACACGTCTACTGGAGAACAGCACAATATTCGATTTTTTAAAGTTTAATAGTAGACCATTTGACGAAAACCAGTGGTACAACTGCTGACATACTCTGCTGATTTTATAATTGAGCAGTTCGTATGTAGGTGCTGTTACTATCACCGTTGTATCGTCGGCAAAGAGAACGATAAGACCGTCAGTAATTATAGATGGCAGGTCGTTTACGAATGCCAGAAAGAGGGTATTTCCAAGCGCAGAGCCCTGTGGGATACCCGCTGTCACGCTGCCAGTACTAGATTTTATTGTTTTACCACCTATTTTGACTTCCACAGTTTGGAGTCTATCTTGTAAAAACGATTGCAGTAGTTGATGTGCATTTTTCTTTATACCGTAATTAGTAAGTTTATTTAACAATAGGTGATGATTTATGACGTCAAATGCCTTTGATAGGTCATAAAATATTCCTGCGACTTTGTATTTGTCATCGATACCGGTTGTAATACAATCAAATATTTTGTGAGCAGCATTTGTCGTAGACATTTGTTGTCGGTATGCATATTGTCTGTCAGTCAGTAAGTCGTTTGTTTCAAAATGTTGCATTAAATGTCGAGATAAAATCGATTCAATAATTTTTGAAATGTTAGGTACAATTGATATAGGCCGGTAGTTGTCTATTGTGGACCTTTCACCCTTGCCTTTGTATACGGGACACACTCTTGTGCTCTTCAGTACATCAGGGTACACGCCCTCCGAAAACATCATGTTTATCAGGACGACGAGTAGCCCCGAAAGTACTGGCCAGATACACAAGAGTATGTTCACTGAGATATCGTATACATCAACAGTGGTTCTAGTTTTAAGTAATAATTTTAACACCTGATCTATAGTGGCTCGCGAGACAGTTGGTAAGATAAAATCGGGAACATCTGCATCAAAGATATGATTTTCTAAATACTGAAGTGATTTTACTTCATCGGTTTGTACCATGTGCTTAGAGGCGGTGCTGAGAAAATGAGTGTTTAGATGTTCCGGTACACTATTCGGGGGGATAAGGTTACAGTCTGTATCCTTCAGAGTTATTTCTCTAAGACCCTGTTTGTTGGACACTTCCTCGTTTACAACGCGCCAGATTTCTTTAGAGGGATTTTTACTTTCTTTAAGTCTATTTTCGATATGAGCTTGTTTAGCTTTGTATGTTTCCGATTTAATTATTTTCGAATAATGATCTATGCAATCCGAAATAATTTTTTCATCTGGATATTGACGTCGGAATAGTGTGAGATCATCAAAATTTTTAATTAATTTAGTTATGTCATCATTCATCCACGGTACAATTGATTTATTTTTAAATTTGAATTTTGTAATAGGAAAATGAATGTCAATATAATATGTCAAATAGTTAACTAATTTATTAAATTTAATATTTATGTCAATAGAAGTTTCATTTACAAAATTCCAATTATAATTTTCAATGTCAATATAAAATGAATTTATTGAATTTTGTTTAAACAACCTCCGTTCAATAAACAAGTTGGATTTATCACAATGAGATTGTTCCGTAGTTAACGTGAAAAGCTGGGCATTATGATCACTGATTGCGGTATCTACGGGAGCCGCGGTGACGTCGCATGTACCGGGAGCTATCCCACAGTCAATCGAAGTGCAGCTGTCTGCGCACACGCGTGTTGGAAACCCGACAACATTCGCGCAACCGAAACATTTTAACACATCATTAAGTCTCTTTCTTAAGATATTGTCCGATAAGAAATCCACGTTTAGGTCGCCGACTAGAAGAAACTTTTTATTTTCGTCATTTAACTTACCTAACAAAAATTCAAAAGTGTGCAAAAATGTGTCAAAATCACCCTTTCCTGTACGATAAACAGCAATTATAATAAGATTTAATTTACATATTTCTATAACCGTCATTTCGCAGTGATATTGAACGGCCAGGCGCTGTAGATCATTCCGCTGTTTATATTGTATGTTGTTACGTATGTATATAGCCACGCCGCCGTGCGCTATGCACGTACGACAGTAGTGATTCGCCAGCTCGTAACCACATAACCTAACTCGTTCAGTTTCACTGTTTTTGCACCAAATTTCGCTGCAAGCTAATACATCCGGGTTTTCCGCGATTAATAACATATTTAACAATGCTGTTTTGCCACAGATAGACCGCACGTTTTGGTGTATTACAGTAAATTTTGGCAAATGTCTTGGTCTTAGCGACAATAAACTTAGCATTTCCAGGGGTCTGCACTCAAAGGGTGAAAAAAGAGACCCTATTGATATGCCTCCGATGTCTGTCTGTCTATCAGCGGGCTGTATCCCATGAACCATAATAGGTTGTGTATATCTGTTGCCGCTACAACAACAAATACTAAAAATAAAAAAATTAAGGAATCTCCCAAAAAGCTAAAGGGGGGCGCGAAACAAAAATTTTGACGTACCTCATCGAGTGGGGTATTGTCGTTTAGAGCTCGTTGAGTAGAGAAACACTATTTTAAAACAAAGGAATAAGATGCCACCAATCAGCTGTTTTTACAAAATTTTGTTTGGGCTGTATCTCATGAAGAGCAATAGGTAGATAGTAGAAATTTTCACAGATTTTGTATTTCTATATTGCCGCTTTAACAACAAATACTAAAAATTAATGAATAAAGAGTGAATTTCATCGAAATCGTTAGAGCTGTTTTCGAGAAACCGATTGCAAGTATATTAAGATTTACCAATAGGTGTAGTATGGACTTCCGAATGTTTTTACTGACATGCAGTTGACTGTTCTAGTGGTCCTGGACGATTTCTTACCATTTGTTTTATTGAAACTATGGACAACACCTTCACTAAATTTCAAATGAGTATTAACAAAAACAAAACCAAAATCCTAGTAAAAGCAAAACATCCGATCAAAATCAACACCATCAAAATTAAAAATACTCCTATAGAACAAGTTCAAAAATTCAGATACCTAGGCAGCTTAATAACAGAAGATTCTAAATGTACAGATGACATCAAAACTAGAATTGCTATTGCCAAACAGAAATTCCAAAATAAGAAACAACTGTTTACTTCAAAAACATCCCTAAACCTTAGGAAACGATTTATTAAGGCATATGTTTGGAGCACAGCGTTGTATGCTTGTGAAACGTGGACATTAACTAAGAGAGACAAAGAAAGATTAGAGGCATTCGAAATGTGGTGTTGGAGGCGAATGGAGAAAATAAGCTGGACAGAGAAAAGGACGAATAAGGAAGTATTGGATGGAATAAATCAAAATAGAGAAATTATAAATGTAATAGAAAACCGAAGAGGAAAAATGTTTGGTCACATCATCAGGCACGACACATTTATAAAAACTATTGTGGAAGGAAAGGTGTAAGGAAGAAGAGGCCGCGGCCGGCCTAGAATAGAGTACTGCCAAAGGATGAAAGAGAGGGCGGGGGTAAATACTTACGGAGAACTGAAAAACCTAATACAAGACAGAGACAGATGGAAAAAGCTACACCGACAAGAGCATGGCTCTTAAATTATGAATGAATGAATGAAAATGAATGTTGTAATATTGAAAGTTCTTTTAGGAGTATACTTGGTAGATCAAAACTACTTTCCAGATTATTTGTCAGCGCCATTTAGTTAGTGAGTTTTATGCTTTCTAGGGTTCCGTACTCTAAGGGTGAAAACAGGACCATATTGATATGCTTCCGATGTTTGCCTGTCTGTCAACGGGCTGTATCTCATGAACCGTAATAGGTAGACAGTTCTCACAGATTATGTATTTCTGTTGTCCACCTTAAGTAGGGCTCCCCTATTCAAAACGTATTTTTTAAGCGATTTTTGTTTTAGCTCTATCGTAAAAATGGGAACAGTTACATGCGTGAAAATTGTTAAGTATGTTTATAGTAAGTACATATGCTATAGAATAACAACAAATAATAAAAACTGCTCAATTGCGTGTCTGGCGTCCATAACTAAGACGGTATTTTTACTTAACTGGTACGGAATCCTTTGTGTGCGAGTCCGACTCGCACTTGGCCAGTTTTCGGGTAGGGATTTCTAGTAGTCCTTTGTTATTCGTGCATGGTAAAATGAATCTGTCTGCCCTGCAGGCGGCGTGAAGGTGCTGGGCGGAGGCGGAGGGAGCGCGACCGGAGGCGCCAGCGACCCCAACGAGGACTGGTGCGCCGTCTGCATGGACGGAGGGGAGCTCATGTGCTGCGACAAGTGTCCCAAGGTCTTCCACCAGTACTGCCACATCCCCACCATCGAGAAGCTGCCCGAGTGAGTACTGTACTGCTAGTGCGGGCTGCTACTGTCTGTAGGACGGAGGGGAGCTCATGTGCTGCGACAAGTGTCCCAAGGTCTTCCACCAGTACTGCCACATCCCCACCATCGAGAAGCTGCCCGAGTGAGTACTGTACTGTACTGCTAGTGCGGGCTGCTACTGTCTGTAGGACGGAGGGGAGCTCATGTGCTGCGACAAGTGTCCCAAGGTCTTCCACCAGTACTGCCACATCCCCACCATCGAGAAGCTGCCCGAGTGAGTACTGTACTGTACTGCTAGTGCGGGCTGCTACTGTCTGTAGGACGGAGGGGAGCTCATGTGCTGCGACAAGTGTCCCAAGGTCTTCCACCAGTACTGCCACATCCCCACCATCGAGAAGCTGCCCGAGTGAGTACTGTACTGTACTGCTAGTGCGGGCTGCTACTGTCTGTAGGACGGAGGGGAGCTCATGTGCTGCGACAAGTGTCCCAAGGTCTTCCACCAGTACTGCCACATCCCCACCATCGAGAAGCTGCCCGAGTGAGTACTGTACTGTACTGCTAGTGCGGGCTGCTACTGTCTGTAGGACGGAGGGGAGCTCATGTGCTGCGACAAGTGTCCCAAGGTCTTCCACCAGTACTGCCACATCCCCACCATCGAGAAGCTGCCCGAGTGAGTACTGTACTGTACTGCTAGTGCGGGCTGCTACTGTCTGTAGGACGGAGGGGAGCTCATGTGCTGCGACAAGTGTCCCAAGGTCTTCCACCAGTACTGCCACATCCCCACCATCGAGAAGCTGCCCGAGTGAGTACTGTACTGTACTGCTAGTGCGGGCTGCTACTGTCTGTAGGACGGAGGGGAGCTCATGTGCTGCGACAAGTGTCCCAAGGTCTTCCACCAGTACTGCCACATCC
Source organism: Athrips mouffetella (assembly GCA_947532105.1). Classification (NCBI taxonomy): domain Eukaryota; kingdom Metazoa; phylum Arthropoda; class Insecta; order Lepidoptera; family Gelechiidae; genus Athrips; species Athrips mouffetella. The sequence goes on along the minus strand of OX383968.1, from coordinate 391,326 downwards.
CCACCATCGAGAAGCTGCCCGAGTGAGTACTGTACTGTACTGCTAGTGCGGGCTGCTACTGTCTGTAGGACGGAGGGGAGCTCATGTGCTGCGACAAGTGTCCCAAGGTCTTCCACCAGTACTGCCACATCCCCACCATCGAGAAGCTGCCCGAGTGAGTACTGTACTGTACTACTAGTGCGGGCTGCTACTGTCTGTAGGACGGAGGGGAGCTCATGTGCTGCGACAAGTGTCCCAAGGTCTTCCACCAGTACTGCCACATCCCCACCATCGAGAAGCTGCCCGAGTGAGTACTGTACTGTACTGCTAGTGCGGGCTGCTACTGTCTGTAGGACGGAGGGGAGCTCATGTGCTGCGACAAGTGTCCCAAGGTCTTCCACCAGTACTGCCACATCCCCACCATCGAGAAGCTGCCCGAGTGAGTACTGTACTGTACTGCTAGTGCGGGCTGCTACTGTCTGTAGGACGGAGGGGAGCTCATGTGCTGCGACAAGTGTCCCAAGGTCTTCCACCAGTACTGCCACATCCCCACCATCGAGAAGCTGCCCGAGTGAGTACTGTACTGCTAGTGCGGGCTGCTACTGTCTGTAGGACGGAGGGGAGCTCATGTGCTGCGACAAGTGTCCCAAGGTCTTCCACCAGTACTGCCACATCCCCACCATCGAGAAGCTGCCCGAGTGAGTACTGTACTGTACTGCTAGTGCGGGCTGCTACTGTCTGTAGGACGGAGGGGAGCTCATGTGCTGCGACAAGTGTCCCAAGGTCTTCCACCAGTACTGCCACATCCCCACCATCGAGAAGCTGCCCGAGTGAGTACTGTACTGTACTGCTAGTGCGGGCTGCTACTGTCTGTAGGACGGAGGGGAGCTCATGTGCTGCGACAAGTGTCCCAAGGTCTTCCACCAGTACTGCCACATCCCCACCATCGAGAAGCTGCCCGAGTGAGTACTGTACTGTACTGCTAGTGCGGGCTGCTACTGTCTGTAGGACGGAGGGGAGCTCATGTGCTGCGACAAGTGTCCCAAGGTCTTCCACCAGTACTGCCACATCCCCACCATCGAGAAGCTGCCCGAGTGAGTACTGTACTGTACTGCTAGTGCGGGCTGCTACTGTCTGTAGGACGGAGGGGAGCTCATGTGCTGCGACAAGTGTCCCAAGGTCTTCCACCAGTACTGCCACATCCCCACCATCGAGAAGCTGCCCGAGTGAGTACTGTACTGTACTGCTAGTGCGGGCTGCTACTGTCTGTAGGACGGAGGGGAGCTCATGTGCTGCGACAAGTGTCCCAAGGTCTTCCACCAGTACTGCCACATCCCCACCATCGAGAAGCTGCCCGAGTGAGTACTGTACTGTACTGCTAGTGCGGGCTGCTACTGTCTGTAGGACGGAGGGGAGCTCATGTGCTGCGACAAGTGTCCCAAGGTCTTCCACCAGTACTGCCACATCCCCACCATCGAGAAGCTGCCCGAGTGAGTACTGTACTGTACTGCTAGTGCGGGCTGCTACTGTCCGTAGGACGGAGGGGAGCTCATGTGCTGCGACAAGTGTCCCAAGGTCTTCCACCAGTACTGCCACATCCCCACCATCGAGAAGCTGCCCGAGTGAGTACTGTACTGTACTGCTAGTGCGGGCTGCTACTGTCCGTAGGACGGAGGGGAGCTCATGTGCTGCGACAAGTGTCCCAAGGTCTTCCACCAGTACTGCCACATCCCCACCATCGAGAAGCTGCCCGAGTGAGTACTGTACTGTACCGCTAGTGAGGGCTGCTACTGTCTGTAGGACGGAGGGGAGCTCATGTGCTGCGACAAGTGTCCCAAGTTGTTTTCAAGGTTTTATTTGATTATTAAACTATTTGTAATGTTTGTATTCCAGCGAAACGGAGACATGGCAATGCTTGCTGTGCGTGAATTTTGCGGAGCTGCCTCCCGAGGAACCCGGCGCGACCAACGCCGGGGGGCTGAGCGCGCGCCAGAGGAAGATCGTCGAGCGCGTGACCCTGGAGCTGTACTGCCAGTACGAAGCCAGCCTGGCCTTCCGCGAGCCCGTGCCGCTAGAGAACACGCACTACTACTCCAAGGTAACACCGCAGAATCAACTTATACTCGTAGTACTGTCATAAATCTATCGTACAAACAGAATCTTGCAATCTTCCCCGCACACCCGCACCGCCGCCCGGGATGTGATGACACTAATATCACAGTATATATATAAGCTAAAGCAGTATGGAAACTCGGGCCTTTTTTTGAAAAAATAACTATTCTGCGTCGGAGCGTCAGGGTTGTAACCCAGAATTTTGAAATAAGAATAATATGATAAATCAAATATTGAATGCTTCTATCAACTTTGTTCCTTTCAGCATATTTTTGGACCGTTAAACTAAACATAAGTCGAAATAAGAAATAATATTTTTTATATCCAAGTGGCAATAGCATTAGAATCTGCGTCAGCTGATAGCGCGTTTTGCATGGGGGGAACAATATTTTTTGTCTTTCGACCTAGGTTCTTAAAGGAAAGTTTCACAGAAAAAGTTATGCATAAAATATTAAGTCAGAAGGTTAAATCACTTAGTCGCCTTTTATCACATAAGCTTAGATTATGGCACTTAGTCGCCTTTTAGCACGTTATGTCACTTAGTCACCTTTATCACACAAGGGCAGATCGAAACACTTAGTCGCCTTTTACGACACAAGGAAATTTATTACACAAGGGCAGATTAAGACACTTAGTCACCTTTTATGACACAAGGGCAGACAAAGACACTTAGTCGCCTTTTATGACACAAGGGCAGATAAAGACACTTAGTCGCCTTTTATGACACTGGGAAGTTTATTACACAAAGGCACATTAAGACACTTAGTCGCCTTTTATGACACAAGGGCAGACAAAGACACTTAGTCGCTTTTTATGACACAAGGGCAGACAAAGACACTTAGTCGCTTTTTATGACACAAGGGCAGATAAAGACACTTATTCGCCTTTTATGACACAAGGGCAGATTAGGATACTTAGTCGCCTTTTATGACACAAGGGCAGATTATGATACTTAGTCGCCTTTTATCTCACAAGGCTGTCAAGGGTCCCTATAAGTATGTACTTGTGTAGTCAGGGGGTACACATCTCAACTACCCTCTCCTTGGGAGTTGTTGTATTGTATACGGGTACGCGACCCCGGCTCCCCGAGCTATTACTAACTCATCCTGATCCTTCCGAGAAAGTAATATCCTTTTACCTTATTCCTTCCCTACACCAAGTATTCCTATCCCAACTAACCTATCCCTCCCGTTCCTTTTATCCCTGTCCATTCCGCCAATCTAAGGTTGACCGCGCCGATGGATGCGTGGCTAGAGGCGAGTCTAGTCGAAAGCGGTCGCAGGCCCTGGGCCCAGGCGAACCCAGAACTAGGCTAGCCTTGTCCTGGCATGCGGGCTCTGTCAGGATGGACCGTAATCCCTTGCTACTCGTGGGAACGCAATGTTTTTGAATAAAAATAAAAACTTAAAAGGCGGCGGTGTGGTTCGCAACCCATCACGTCACGTTCCTCCCGGGGGCGAAAAGCGGGCTACGGAGAGCCGCTTTGCTACGATGAATGTCAGAGGTGGAATGAATGGCAAAATAGATGAAGTATGTCAGATGATGGATGAAAGGCGTATAGACGTTCTCTGTGTGAATGAGACTAAACGGAAAGGTTGTGACACCACAGAACACGGCCCTTACACAGCGTACTGGTCTGGTGTTCCCAGTACCAGCAGAGGCTGTCAGGGAGTCGGTGTCATACTTTCCGGAAGAATGGTAGAGTGCGTGAAAGAAGTCGAGTGTGTGAGCCCAAGACTCATCTGGGTCAGACTGAAAGTCGGACTGACCCGAATTTTTGTTCTAGGTGCATATGCACCAACGAATATTGGTTCGCGAAAGTCCCTGAAAGCCCAGAAAGAAACAGATGAGTTTTGGGAAAATATGAGAGATACGTTAGAGAAATGTGATCAGAATGAAAGAGTTATCATGCTAGGTGATTTTAATGGATGGGTAGGAAGAAAGCGTGACGGTTATGAAAGAGTTGTTGGTAAGTTTGGTGATGAACGTGTGAATGATAATGGAATAAGTTTGCTTGAGATATGTTTGGAATGGAGTCTTTTTGTGGCAAACACTATGTTTGACCACAAAAGGATCCATATGTATACAAGAGAGGAGGGTGATGCGAGAAGTATGATCGATTTTGTAGTTGTGGATGAAAGATTGAGAAAAAGAGTTCTGGACGCTCGCGCATATCGTGGAGCCGCCATCGACACAGACCACCACCTGGTTGTGACCCGAATTGGTGGTCTATTTAACCGGTGGCGGCATAGACCACAAGAGCAGACGAGCGTTCTAGAACGTATCAAAGTAGAGAGATTGCAAGAGGAGGATGTCAGAAAAGAATACTTGAAAGACTTGAGTGAAAGATTTGAGAACCTGGATGAAGTAAATGATATTGAATGTTTGTGGAATAAATTTAAAGATGGAGTAGTAGGTATAGCTGTCAATGTTTGTGGGGTGTCAAAAAGGAAAAAGGGTGGAAAGAAGAAGAATATGTGGATGGATAAAAGTGTACAGGCAGCTGTTTGTGAGAAGAAGAAAGCATGGTCAGATTGGTTAGCAGTAAAAGCTAACCAAAGAATGCAGAGGGCAACAAGTGATGACGTAAGTGTAGCAAGAAAGGTATATAAAAGAGCGAAAGGTATTGTTAAGGAAGTTGTTGAGAGAAAGAAAGAGGAGTGTAAGGATGAGTTTGACAGAAGGCTTACTGAAGATTTCCAGTCCAACCAAAAGTTTTTCTGGAAATCCATACGGACAGCCCGAGGAAAGTTTGGAACATCGGAGCTGAGTAAAATCAGAAGCCAGGATGGAAGTATTATAAAAGGTGAAGAATGTGTTCTGAGGAGGTGGAAGGAATATTTTGAAAGTCTGTTTGAGAGAGAAAAAGCAGAGGCCAGCGAACCTAGGTCTTCTGTGGAAATGAATGAGAATGAAGAGGAGAATTGTGTAAGTGAGATAAGTATGGATGAGATTATGAAAGCAATGAAAAGTATGAAATCAGGTAAAGCAGCTGGGTATGATAGAGTGTCGGTCGAGATGTTGAAGGCTGGGCGAGGCATTGTGGCTAGTCAGTTGTACCGCCTTTTCAACTTGTGTTGGACGAACGGCCAAGTACCAGGTGACTGGTGCAAGGCTGTGATTGTGCCGCTGTACAAGGGAAAAGGGTCACAACAGGACTGCAAAAATTATCGCGGGATAAGCCTTCTCAGTGTCGTCGGCAAACTGTATGCAAAGGTTTTGATTGAAAGAGTGATGAAAGATACTGACGATAAAATATGGGATGTACAAGCGGGATTTAGAAAGGGAATGGGATGTACAGATCAGGTCTTTTCCTTGCGGTGCATAGCTGAAAAGTTTTTGGCTAAAAACCAAAAAGTCTACTGCGCGTTCGTGGATTTGGAAAAGGCCTATGACCGAGTGGTGAGGAATGAATTGTGGTCAGCATTGTCTATGTATGGGGTAAACGGTCATCTGATTCAAGCACTGAAATCTCTCTATGAGGATTCCAGTGCTTGTGTCAGAATAAACGGGGCGTACACTGAATGGTTTAGCATCGAAAAAGGTGTTAGGCAGGGATGTGTAGCGTCACCTTGGCTGTTTAACCTGTTCATGGATAATTGTTTGATTGATCTGAAAGAGAGTATGTGTGGACTGAGAATGAATGAGTTACTCATCAAATGTCTTCTCTACGCTGATGACCAAGTTGTACTTGCGTCATCTGCTGACGAGTTGCAGGAGATGGTAACAATAATGAATGTGGCTTTGGACAAGAAAGGAATGAAAGTAAATGTAAGCAAGACTAAAGTAATGGTACTTGAAAGAGAAGAATGTATGACAGAGTGTACTATATTAATAGATGGTGAACAAGTCGAACAAGTGAAGGAGTTTGTGTATCTGGGCTCAAAGTTTACGAGAGATGGAAAGTGTGAAAGTGATATTGAAAGAAGAGTGAATGCTGGAAACATGGTGAATGGTGCCCTGCACGCCTTTATGAAGAGTCAGAAGGTGTCTCACAAGGCTCGTTTGGCTGTTCATGGGGGAGTTTTGGTACCAACACTGATGTATGGCAGTGAAAGCTGGGTATGGCAGAAGAAGCATGAAAGTAGAATTAATGCAGTGGAAATGAGAGCGCTAAGGAGTATGATTGGTGTTAAATTGAGTGACAGGATAAGAAATAGTGTGATAAGAGAACGGTGTGGCGTAAAAGAAGACGTAGTGACCAAAATCGAGAAAGGGATGCTGAGATGGTTTGGTCATGTAGAGAGGATGAATGAACGAAGATTGACGAAAGAGATCTACCAGGCGAGAGTGAATGGAAACGTTGGAAGGGGAAGGCCTAGGCGAACGTACCAGGACCAAATTCAGGACGTTCTGAATAAAGGCCAGGTTAAAAGTACCCTAAACCGACGAGCATGTATGAAAGGATTGATGAAAGTACAGGAAGCAAGGGAAGTATGTCAAGATCGTAGCAGGTGGAGGACTGTGGTCTCTGCCTACCCCAACGGGAAAGAGGCGTGATGTTATGTATGTATGTTGTGTACATACTTATAGGGACCCTTTACGTACCTATTTGTTTGTATTATGGTTTTGGCACCTACGACTGACTTCAGCGCGAAAACTGCTTATTTTCCTATAGCGGTGTGCGCATGTGTGAGTGCGCCAGTTTTGGCCGTTTGTTAGGAGTTTCCATACTGCTTTAGCTTATACAGGGTGTCTCATTCAAATCGGTCAGTATGGGAAAGTCTGAAACTATAAGACATACGAAGATTTGTTCTTAGGAACCATGTCACCGATTTTGATAAAAAGAAAAACTGCATTCATAAATTTGAAAAAAAAGTGTACCCATATTGTATTGAAAAAAACGGTGGTCACTTCGAACACCTACTATGATAAATTAAAGTATGTAAAAACAATGCATTTTATTCATTTTAGACATCGTGTTTCATAGAGACATTTACTGCTTAAGACCTACACAACCGTTATTTAAACAGAAAAACTGTAAGCTTTTTTTTCAAAACTACCGGGTTCGATTCCCCAGCTGGGTACACTTTTTTTTTTCAAATGTATGAATGCAGTTTTTCTTTTTATCAAAATCGGTGACATTGTTCCTAAGAACAAATCTTCGTATGTCTTATAGTTTCAGACTTTCCCATACTGACCGATTTGAATGAGACACCCTGTATATTTACTTTGCTAATATTATTGATATGACATAGCCAGAGTTATTTTGTACGATTTTTTTAATCAAGTGTTCAACAGATATCTAACTTTTTTGTAGTAAGACAGTATATACCTACTTATCCTGGATAAGCGACCCGAAGACGAACTCGGCCTCCGAGGCTCCGATAAGCGTTGTATAGGTAAATAAATACCTCTCAAGTTTGAGACTGCTTTCTGATGTACTTTTCACATACATATTATACATCCTCAGACTACCATTTTGAATTAAAGTCAGTGAGTAGACCGGGTCAGGAATTTCAACTTTTTAAAGCGGCTAGTCGTGGGGAATCAGGTCTTGGAGATATGTGGTCTTTTGGATTCTGGTATTTCTTTCAGCGTAAAGATTCTGAATACGTTAGATAAGCAATAGTTCTCATAACTACAAGAATGTTCAACACGGAATGCCACCTCTTGCAATCAAATGCTCTGGCTTTGTCTATGAAGCAAAAACTGTTGGTTTGTTGCAATTTGTCAGCTGATAAAAGATTTGTTCACGCGTCCCGCGTCCAGCAAAAAAAACTGCTTTCTATATAGGGATTTACCTATCGAGATAGTAAAATGAGCGGTTATTGATGATGCTTTACATTATACAAAGTGTAACAAAAAGGGTATACCAACTCAGGCTGGGTTGCCCTGAAGGGTGTGAATATGCTCACGAAACTTAACAACTTTCCATAGAAACTTAATCAGCTGATAGCGCATTTTGTATGGGAGGTTAATTTTTTTTCCTATTTCGACCTATGTTCCTTAGAGAAAGTTTTTCATTATCATGGGCATGAGTATACACATCCTTTAGGGTTGATATACCTTTTCTATTACACCTTGAATATATCGACGGCGTGTGGAAATTACTACATTGGCGAGTAGAATCTTGTTTTTGTAGAGGGACATCAATGAATTATATCCATTTCTTGGGGCATTGTCCAGTTGTGGTATTTCATCCGAATCAATTGCATTATTTGCCAGCTTCGGTAGCGCATGCTCAACTTCACTAAGAAGAATACCCACTTCCCTAACACTCGGCGATACATCTATGCCGATGACCTTGTACTAACTTGCCAAGATAAGAGCTTCGAAACCGTGGAAAGCACACTGAATCTTGCCTTGGAGAACCTTCATAAATATTATGAGCATAACGCTCTAAGGCCCAACCCAAGCACAACCCAATCGTGCGCTTTCCACCTATCGGGAGGCAAACAGGGAGCTGAAAATTTACTGTAAAGGCGCCGCCATCCAGCACTGCAGTTGTCCTAGATACCTGGGAGTGACACTGGACCGGTCTCTGACATACAAGACCCACTGCAGAAATACAAAACAAAATGTTAGTTCCCGTAACAACCTGCTGCGCCGTCTCTCCTCCACCAACTGGGGAGCAAACCCAACGGTTATGCGCACTACGGACTACGGGGCTAGCTCTGTGTTTCTCAGCAGGAGAGAGTACGCGTGTCAAGTGTGGGCTAGGTCAGCTCACACCAGAGAGGTAGACGCGGAGCTAAACGACACCTGCCGCACTGGCTGTCTCAAGTCAACTCCGGTCGGTATACTGTTCCCCCTCGCGGGAATAGCTCCTCCCAGAGTCCGTAGAGAAGTGATCTGTTCGCTTGAAAAACAAAAACAGGAAAGCGACCCGAGACATCCACTCTACGGGCCCTCTCCCGCCGCAGGTCGGATGCGAAGCCGCAAAAGCTTCCTGTGATCTACACAGCCTACCGACCAAAACCCTTCCGACTTGAAGTGCAGACTTTGGGCAAGTGAGTATCCTTATTCACTGAACCCCCCTAACGTAAACCTGCCTCCTGGCTATAAAGAACCTTGGCCAACTTGGAGAAGTCTTAATATGCTGAGGACCCAAGTTGGCCGAAGTAAGGATAACCTATGCCGTTGGGGATTCATAAGTAGCGCAAACGCTAGCTGTGAATGTGGAGAACCCCTGCAGACCGGCACACCTCACTAATTGTCCCGCGTGTCCGACCATTTAATGAAGTTGATGAAGTTGGATTTTTTTCTGGAGTTTTCGAAAGAATCGGGACTATAATAACACACCTGCTACGTCAAAGTACCTAAAAAGTAACATCTGCCAATATATTACCGAGATAACGCCCGAAACTTGCAATACAGGTATAGAAAATTACCTCGAAAGAATCAACTACTGCAGAATGTGCAGAGGCTGGCATTTGCGTGACATAATTTTCCGTAAAATGAATGTTACTAAATATTCGATTAAAGAAAAAAATATTAGATGTTGTTATATTTTGTGTTTACATAAAAGTTAGGAATCTCGACTTAGATCACTTAAATGTTTGCAGTGGTTAAAGTGCTTGATACACGGTCGGAAACATGGGTCCCGATCCCGACAGATGTGATCTTGTTCGGTTACGACCACAGAAATACTGCCACTTGTATGTATAGGTACTTAAATATATATTTAACATTTTAACAAACCTGCTGTGTTAGTTTTAAGTATTTTTAAGTAGTTTAGGTACTCGTATATTGGGTTTCGCGGAAGATCAGCGCTACGGTCTAACCGTAGCTTATTGCTGAGCGGGACCTTTTTGTTGCATGTGATACCTCAATTGTATCCTTAGTTTTAAGAACTTTAATGCAACAAATAAATATTTCTTTCTTTCAAATAGAAGGAGGATTAAAGAAATAACTCGTCACAAGGTAGTGAAGGCGTTGTTCTATTGATTTGATGGGTTATTTTATTTCCTAGGGATCATTGAAAATGTGACGTTTCAATTTGGGACATGTTGGCAGATGTCATCCCATAGTAAAAAAAATTGCAAGTTATCTATTCCGAGTGAAGCAAGGAAGTCCGAAATCTTTGCTTACGACCATGTATTTGGCGTTCCGACCGTGCAGTTCGCAGTTCACAACCAATTTTCTATAGAACCCGAATGGTTTCCAGCCAAGCTCACCTCTATTGGGAGCTATGTTGCTGACCGTGTATCAGGGAAGAAGAGCCGTGTGTGTTGTTTCAGATCCAGCACGCGATGTGCCTGGACAGCGTGCGCATGAAGCTGCAGCCGAGCGCCCCCCCGCACACCCGCTACACGCACCCCGCGCAGTTCGTCAGCGACGTGCGGCTCATATTCCGCAACGCATACCACTACAACCCGGTAACTATATACTGTACACACTATACTACACTACACGCACCCCGCGCAGTTCGTCAGCGACGTGCGGCTCATATTCCGCAACGCATACCACTACAACCCGGTAACTATATACTGTACACACTATACTACACTACACGCACCCCGCGCAGTTCGTCAGCGACGTGCGGCTCATATTCCGCAACGCATACCACTACAACCCGGTAACTATATACTGTACACACTATACTACACTACACGCACCCCGCGCAGTTCGTCAGCGACGTGCGGCTCATATTCCGCAACGCATACCACTACAACCCGGTAACTATATACTGTACACACTATACTACACTACACGCACCCCGCGCAGTTCGTCAGCGACGTGCGGCTCATATTCCGCAACGCATACCACTACAACCCGGTAACAATCCCACGAATGATCACCAAAACGTCCAACTAATAAATATCAAAGTGCCCACTAAAACGATGGTCAAACAAGCACCAATAGCCACCTGAAGCGATTAGCAGCATCTGTTGCAATTCCTGTGATGGACGGCCTTCTGAATAGCACAAACACCCCGAATAGCCACTATTAGGCTATATACATATAGTAACTATTTCGACAAGCTATCTAGACCTATTCAACACTGGTTGCGAATCGGCGAAATTTATTCTAATTAATTTGATTTTTGACTTAAGCAATTCACTTTTCTTATTATTCATGAGATTTTTTTTTATTATTTAGTTTTACTGTGTAACTAGCATCACTTGTTCTTAATTAAGTGCGTACCGTGCACTTAGGTCCTTCGTACACAAGGCTACGCTAATCTTCGATACTAAAGTAATATACTACATTAGTATCGAGTCGCGAGTATCGAGTAGCGCACGGTCCGTACACATGAAATTGAATCGCAAGACGCAAATTGCCTATTCAGCCACATCAGGCGTAGCGGCTAAACAGATCACACGTTTACAAAATGTCTGACACAAGTGATGATGAAACTTTAATTTTGTACAATTTTTACCGGAAACAAAGAAATCGACGTAACAGAAGATACTGGCTTCATCCGTATATTGAAAGAACACTACAACACTATAAAAAGATATCAACCTGTTAAATTAACGGCCTTTACTACTGCTACCCAAGCTTTTTATGTAATCTCCTTTTTTGAATATTCTTTCAAGTTATAATTATACAAACAAGGATATTTCTCCACCTCAAAAACAAATTTAATTTTTAATAGTTGCTCCGCCATTTTGAATATCGCTGTGACTTATGTAGCGACGATCTCGTCCGGCAGGTAGCGCACGACTGGCGGGACGCGAGTCGCGGGACGAATGTCGGCGAAGCGACTCGTGTACGAATCTCAATGGATTTGTATAACGGTACTCGCTTGGAGACTTAAGTCGTCGAGTATCGAAGATTAGCGTAGCCTTGTGTACGAAGGACCTAATTGGCTCTGTTTTTACATATTTAAGCTATCTATCTTGTTGTGGAGCTGTTGGTTTTCCGACTATTAAATAAATATTCTCAGAAAACCACTACCAGCCAAGGTCTGGAGTTGAGGACTACAATACCCATAAATTGAACCCCATATATACTCAACGACAATGCGTGTTATGCGTTTTAGAATAGGACTAGATCTTTATTTGCGGCCGCAATCATAATGAAGTAGTAGCTGTCGAACTAACCTCACTGTGCTTCGATTTAGTTTAGCACAACCACTGGGGACCAATGTGAAGTTAGCCTTTAACCAGTCCTATTCTCATTTCAAACGCATAGTAATTTGAGAGCTTATGCCTCTTTTAAATGAACCTCTCAGAATATTCAGATGTTTTTTACAATGTTCTCGTGAACCTATGAAACTAAAGTTTTCTAGAGAAGCAGATATAATAGTAAAAAAAGTTGAAGATTAGCAATTATTATAAATTAACTAAAATTTCTAAAAAAATTGACTATTTCTCGGGGCACTTAGACTCTCCATCTTTACTTGTGAGTGTCATAAAAGACGACTAAGACATTCAAACTGGAGAATGAGCATTAAGAGGCTACCTCCCGTCCACTAGCGCCCCCATCAGTTAAAAAATATTGCTCACTAAATACAAAACTTATCGAAAATCCGGAAAGACAGATTGAAGTAAAGGTATCCTAGTTTATTCAGAACCTATCAATTCTGAAAAATATAATATACTTTAGTTACAGATACAAAAAGTGCGAAAAATGGCCACTTTTAGCAGTTTTTGTATCTGTAACTACAGTGAACTTTATTTTACAGGGTAAATAGGTTCTAAATAAACAAATGTACCTTTACTTCAATCTGTCTTTCCGGATTTTTGGTAAGTTTCGTATTTAGCGAGTAATATTTTTTTAACTGATGGGGGCGCTAGTGGACCGAAGGTAGCCCATTAAGGTGATCTGTGATGGCCAGCTTAGACCCGAACGCTACTAGATGGAGCCACTGCTGCAAATATAAGGTTTTATTTTTTTAATGAAATAAGTACCAACTATATATGTGCAAAAAGTTGATTCGTGTAAATTTCATCGTGCAACTTCAACGCCTAACAATAATTTCTATAAGAAAAATATCTCCATATGTCCACTAAAGTCAACAATTACTCTCGTCAGTCCGTGTTTACATGAGTACGATCACTCACACATGCACACAAAGCACAACCGTACAGTTTTGACCGCACGCCCACAATCGTAATATTGAACCAAAAATTGCTAACAAAAATAGTACTTTCAGTACATTAACTGTATTTTTGTATTATTTAGCGAAAAATTTAACTAAAAATAGCAGTATTCGTTCATTTTTCAACAGAAATTTATGTCCCGCGTAAGAATGCAAGTCATTTGAATTTTTGTATGGAAAACGGATCACCTTAACGTCCTTCGGTGTACTATCTTAGTTACAATATGTGGTGCCAGTCGTAGCTACAAAGCGTCGTGAAGGTGGTACTTCCCCCAAAATTCACCACGCATTTTTACTTAAAACATTCTAGAGGGAGATCCCTGTCAATTAGTGGGCTATGATGATCCTAAATTAGTATTCCAGTTTATTAACCAGTGTCATATATAGCAATTATTTTTTGGATTATAAGCATTTAGATTAATTGAACCAAAATTTCAAAAATTTGATGACCATTTATTGGGGCACCTGGACTCTCAATCTTTACGTGCGGATGTCATAACAGACGATTAAAGGATTCAAACTGGAGAATGGGCATTAACGTGCCTTTGACATATCGTAATGGTGCCAGTTCACGCTAATTAGCGTGGTGACGGTGATATTTTCCTTCCAAAATACACCACTATTTTTGTTGTTCTGGAAGGAGTTATTTTTATATTTAAATTTTTTTTTTATATTGGGGGACATTTTACACAAGTTTTCTGTCCGTTAAAAGTCAAAAGATAAATTAACCAGTGTCATATACGTTCGCAGCCGGACTCCCAAATCTACAAGGACGCGAAACGTCTGGAGGAGTTCTTCGACGCGCAGCTGCTCAAGTGGCTGCCTGAGTACGCGTACTGGAGCGGCGAGGGGGGCGACGGTGACCCCCCCGCCAAGCGCCCCCGCGCCGACTGACCGCCCCCCCTACTCAGTCTTTATAACATGCAGCCGGTCGTGGTCCTGCCACAACAACACATTCACACTATATTTCTGCACAAATAAATTTTCCACGTCTCAAATATTCAATTTCAAAGATGAATACATTGTTGAAATGAACTAAGCAAATGAACTGTAATAAAAAATATCAAGGACTCGTAGATAATACTATATTGGGCACAAGTGGTTAGTTTGAGTGTTCAAGACAGACTAATATAAAAAATACGAAGGAGTAAATCAAGCAAGGAGTCTGAGACAATTGTATTATCCTTGAAATTTTAGTATGTTATTCAGACCATGAAATGCGTATAGAGGTCGCAGATTTCACATCAGGCAGGACCACAGTAGCATACATAATTGGTAAAGCGTCTCCGGTACTGACGAAGAAGACGCAGGTTCGAATCCTGCCTGTGATTGTGAAATTATGCGATTTTCTACTTTGTAGATTAATCCGCGTTAAAATAAAATAATTTTCTGACCATAAAAGTTATTAGAAATCAGAAATGTTTATTACTTTTTGGACATCACAACACAAAAATAGAATACATAACACAGAATGATACACACAACAGCAACACAAGTAATATACAGCATTTTAGTTTTAATATTCTCTAAAAAAACAGGTCTAAAAATAAAAAAGTTTCTTGGTTGTCTCATACCAAATCCTCAGTTTGTTTGAGAGCAAATATATTTTCCGGTTTTTTGACACAATTTTTTTTAAAACGTTTTGTGGTCTGAGTAACATATTGATTTTCTGAAAATCCCAAGAAAAGAATAGCCTCGCAGGCATTCTTCAATATACACAAATTTTGCTAAAATACTCACAAACTAAATAATTTCATATTGAAATAGAAGTTCGCCCCGTGTTACCATTTAAGTGCCTATCCAGCATTTTAACAAACTAATTAAAAGTTTGATTAAAAATAAACAAGAAAGTAGTGGGTGGGATTAACTTAATTTTAATAGAAGTATTTTATCCGCCAGTTCCACAAAGCTTTTATTAACTACTTTTAAAGCTCTAGAATGCCCGGATATTGTTTATTTGGGCCTTATAGCAGTACTCCTATGAAATTCCCAGAAAATAGAAAATTGAAAATTTGTAAAATAATTAAAGTTTTGCCCAACTGGTGGTATTATTTTTAATAACTTTGGTAGAATGACTAGTATTGAAAGTATGTAAGGTCGTAATAAAATAGTAAATATAATTTTAGCATATTACTCAGACCATGATTGCTGAACAACTTTCCCCAAGGAACATAGGTCGAAATACAAAATAAAAATTGTAACTCCCATAGAAACTGCATCAGCTAATGGCGCATCTTGTATTAGACTTTAAGGACACTGCATGTTATCCTACGTCATCTAGTACACGAAATTTGCAACTTTGTAGCGATAGTTGTGGCCTAATAGGTCCACAAAACGTTGGTCTGCCAATCCGAAACCTGGCAGGCTTTGTACAGTTGGAGAGAAAAGTGGTTAAATGACAGATTACACGAATGAAATCTATTCGTAGAAATAGAAGGTACCTATATAAGTAAAAAACAACAGGTCTACCTTGCATCCTCTTGGCAGTTTCGCCAGTCCGACCAAATTTGTGGTCCAATCACATCCGACCACATTTGTGGTCTGCCAGGTTTCTGATTGGCAGACCAACGTTTTGTGGACCTATTAGGCCACAACTATCGCTACAAAGTTGCAAATTTCGTGTACTAGATGACGTAGGATAACATGCAGTGCCCTTACGGTCTACATGGGAGGTATTTTTTTTTTCGTATTTCAAGCTATGTTCCTTAGGAAAAGTTGTTCAGTTTCATGGTCTAAGTAACATGCTGAAATTATGTTCACTATTTTAGTAAGATCCTATAAAAACGTGTAACGGAAAGATGTGATAATACTGAAGGGTGTGAATCTGCCCATGAAACTGAACAACTTTTCCCAAGGAACATAGGTCGAAATACGAAAAACCAAATTTGACCTCCCATACAAAATGCACTATCAGCTGATGCAGTTTCTATGAAAGATCAAGGATTGATTAAGTTCTATGTTCCTCGGGAAAAGTTGTTTATTTTCCTTCCTTCAGTATTATCACACCATTCCGTTACACTCTGTATAGAAGACGAGAAAAGCGATAGATCTGAGAGAAGTAGTAAAAATACGGAGCTGTTTGTGAGATAAGACCACATTGCAGTGTCTTGTGCTAGTAGAGTTGTCGTAAGTGTACATACAGTTCCAGTTCTTATATTGTGCGGCGATTGACTTACTACTTACTGCACTCGTTATATCTTACAGCGGGTGCAAGAACATTAGGAAGCACTATTTTAGACTTTTACTTACATTAGACTATGAAACTGAACAATTTTCCCCAAGGTACATAGGTAGACATACGAAAAAAATTGTTTATCTTCCATACTAAATGCTCAATCAGCTGATGCAGTTTCTATGCGCAGTTGAAATTATCTTTCGTATTTCGGCCTTTGTTCCTTTGGAAAAGTTGTTAAACATGCTAAAATTGTGCTTACAATTTTTTTTACACCTTAAAGTTTTAAAAAGGGTATAATTACTAGCAAATAGCAATACTGAAGGATTTGAAGGTTGAAAGACACGACTAAACACACAAAACATTACGTTGGTACAGATAAACTACGATTAAAAGGCCCGCCACTCCACATTGCTTTTAGTACAAAACTACTACCTACACATGCAATACCAAGTGGAGGGGTGGGCAACGCTATCCTTGTTTATCTTTACACAAATCCCGTACGTTATTCAGCACAAGTACGCAACGGAAGTGAAAAGTGAAAAATGTAGATTATTTTCTAACAACAAACTGCCAAAATGTGATGAACGTTGTCAAAGTTTCACAAAAAAAAAACGCTGCCGCGTATTTAGTTGTTCTTGTTATTTATAGTAAGAATAATATTATTATAATATAGTTAGTAAAGTGTACAGTACGGCTGTACTCGTTATTGTTAGCGTTTTCCATTTTGAGTATGTAGCGTACTCAGTCTTGACTATTCGATATCACATGTATGTATATTACGAGGGGTGTTCAATAAGTAGTGAGAATGAACAACATTTTCGTTATGAAGTTGTTATCGATAAATAAATTAAATTAAAGTACTAATGGACTGTAATTTTTAGAGGGCTGGTAATCAGGAAAATGCGTTTTGGAGCTCAGAGACGTTTAATAACTCAAGTCACAATAGACGATAACAAAAGCCAAAAGGCTATCAAAAATACATCATTCAGAAAAGTAATAAAAAGGTGCTATTGCGCACATAAGTAAAAGAAGGTTCCAAAAACTTGGCCATAATATTTAGAAACGTATATATAATGAGGTAAAGTTACAGCTAGTCAGCCAATCCAGCAAGCTACTTGAAAATTGATAACAATGAAAGTCTGTAGATGCCATTCACCAAGCCGAGTTTGAATAAGTTCATTTACTATACTCTCCTGACTTTAACTCGCAGTCTTTTTCTCATAGTAACTTCTATCTGTTCCCCAACACCGAAGGCGAAACAGACACGGAAGCATATTCGTTGTCATGGATGCCAAACGGGGAGCTTTGGTCACAGAATAAAGTATTACTTTATTTTATTAAATAGTATACTATCATACAGAACAGACACTTTTCACCCCCCTTGCGCACCACTCCGCACCCCCTTGCGCACCACTCCGCACCATCCCGCGAGATTCTCGTGGTGCTTCTGACGGTCTTTTGTATTGAATATGCGAGCGTAATTTAGTGTCCGGGTGTGCTTTGGTAGGAGCAAAATGAAAACTTAATTTATCAAAAGGATCGCAGCTTCGCAAAACTGAGTGATTTAAGGTCCAAGGAGATGTAGAAGCTACGCAGAAAACTGCATTATTAATTTATCAATAGTTTGTTATTTTCTGGGTCATTCTCACTACTTATTGAATGCCGTAGTAAGGAACAGGATATTTTTAAATAATGTAAATAGAATACCTATTAGTAATTCTGCTGATCTTATAAAAATTCGTGATTTTAGAAAGATCCTGAATAAATGGTGAATTTTTAATGGTTTAGTTCCAAAAACCCAGAGATTCTACTCATGAAAACAAAGTAAATTTTACTCGATTTTTTTTTATCTTCGGGATTTTGTTTTCATGAACAGAATTCAGTGGGCTTGGAGAGCAAAACCACAAAAATGTCATGTTGTATTTAGACCTCTATTGAATATCGTGCAAGTAGCAATAATAAGAAGCAATAATGACAGATTTACACGGGGCTAAATTTAGGCACCCCCGAGGGATGGAGCTAACGAAAGAATCCTTCTTTAGTACAGCTGCATCCCTGAGGCGCCTAAAATTTTCCGTCGTGTAAATCCGTTTTAAGTTATCATTATGAACATCACAAAACACTATCATGATGTTGTTGATTGTATGTCTGGTTGTAACATGATATTATGTAACTTATTGTACGGAATGGATACTTTGTAAACGATGGGTTAGTTTAAATCGTCATTGATTCGATCGATCTCTGTGATATGTTGACTTGTTGGTCACGTCATGTGTTGTACGAGTATGTGCTGCCATCTGAGATAGATACAGGCTGCGTCAGGTAAAAAGAGCTCGGAACGGCGTCAGGAAGGGATATTTCTGCGCGTGTTGAGTTTCACCAATAGCAAGATTAGATTACATAGACATTCCCGCTGGCTGGCGTCGCTTCTCACTTTGTTCAAATATCTTAATATCATCTTATTTAACTATTAATCGTCTGATCAGCAGTGACTGTACAATCAGCATGAAAAATCGATAGCCAAATTCAAATTTCTAAAATCACAACACAAATCATGGTGACACCAGGCACGCGTGAACACAAAGTCCTCGAGTGTGGGAAGTGGTGTTGCGGAAAATATTATTTTTATCTACATATAAATAAAATTTAAACTTCGAAACTGCACATCTGAACATTGAATGTTAATAATTTTTTGAGTGCAACAATTATTCAAGTTGATTTCCTACAAAAAACTGAACTAGTTTTAATAATAAATTTTACGGAGCCGCTGTAGCGTAAAATTTGATTGTTTTCAATCCTGAAACGCATATAATTCTACTCATTGTAACTAGAATCTTCATGAGTTCACCGGGCTTCAGGAGCGAAACCAATCAAAATTCACGTTGTGTAGTGGTTTCGGAAATCTGAATTTAGTCATCGACTTTTCATGCCAACCGTACATGCTCAGAGCTCTTTTTATATGACGCTATTATTTGTAAGACGCCATTGGCGATGATTGTTGACTGGTGTTGAGATGCGCATCCGTTAAACGCAGGGTTTGTACTAATTACATTGAATGGAGAAACTTTACTGATCACAATATGACAACGCATCAAACGAACTGACAATACTTTCTGAAACACCTGACATACCTTATACAACGTGAAACGGAATGGTGTGATAATACTGAAGGTTGTAAATCTGCCCATGAAACTGAACAACTTTTCCCAAAGAACATAGGTCGAAATACGAAAAACCAAATTTGAACTCCTATATAAATGCGCTATCAGCTGATGTAGTTTCTATGGGATGTCAAAAATTAATTTTGTTCTATGACCCGTGTTCCTCGGTAAAAGTTGTTCAGTTTCGTGGGTAGATTCACACCCCTCCCTTTTGTGTTGTCACACCTTTCCGTTAGACGCTGTACAGGGTCGTCTAGTTTGTACGTGTATTTTTTTTTATCGTCAATGGGCTTACTCTTGACCTCGATCTAGTCTTGAAGATAGAGATAAGGTCGACGATGGAACGAGCTTGCCCGAAATGTGCTTAATTCTTGGGAGCATTCAAATGAATAGAAGACGAAATCAAAACTGGAGCCAACTTTGTTTGTCACCTCACCCACCAGTCAGCTATCACCACTCAATGGCGCTTAGAATCCAGTTGAATGTTTGGTTCGGGCGGCGATGTCGTCGCTTTTATTTATTTCATCTACTTATCTGTAAATCATGGTTATTATTTTACTTCACTTTTGTGATTTATCGTATTTTAATTCTAAGATAACTTTACTTTTAATTTGCTTTAATTTTAACTAGGATTCAAGTGAGCAACCTTTGGCGTAATCGTAAATGAGATGAATTAAGTATTACACGTAATTGCAGTCGAAATAATGTAGCTTAATGTAGACAGAGCCATAGATTAAGTACTTCGCGCGCGGCGCTTTTAACCAGATTGCGCTCTTCCAAAAATTATGCTAGCAGAGTAGGACGTAAGATGAGATGAAGCTGTCCCTTTCTAATAGATTTTGCATGCCATTTTGTTTATGTTGCCATGACAACATCAACAAAATGTCATGCAAAATCTTGGTTAAAAATCATTTTACCAAAGAGTTTTTAATCCAGATAAATAAAAAGAAAATGATTTTCTGCATTTATCAATATTTAATGAAAACTGAGAGAGAAGTTTATACTTTGCACGTTGAAAATTATTCAAATAAGTATTTAAAAATACGTATAAATAAAAATTTGTGGATATAAAACTTAACTTTTTTCACGGAAATTGTGCAAACTTCATTAGTATGGCAACAATTAGAAAGGGACGAAGTACATCGAACATGCTATCTTGCTCTGCTCGTTTTGTCTCTGTACAAATTGTTAGGAGTCCTCAATCATGGTAAATGTAAGATCATTGGACAGAGCTATGCGTGAGATCCGGACGGAGAGATACGTGTCTCTGTCGCTCCAATATCTATCTTACTGTAAAGCAGAAGTGTTTAAATTGATGTCCCTCAACACAGAATCCTCAGAGAAAAAAACTGCATAAAAATTTATTTTGACGATGCCAAAAAATAGTCATGAAATTGTCATAAATAGTCACCATAAGGAAAAAAATAGTCGCGTTACAATTCTAGAGTTATAGCTATGGTTTGCTGAGGATTATGGGCATAGGCTATATACAGAATCCTCAGTTCTGATGCAAGCAAACCGTGGGGACTATCGACTTGGTTTTTATTTTAAAAAATAGTCATGAAATAGTCGTCTTGACTTCCAAATTCTCAAAAATAGGCGTTCAAGGATTTCAGAGTTACAAGGGTAGCTTGCTGAGGATTCTGTGCATAGCATTTCACGGACGCAGATTCCAGCAGAACGTTTAGGTTTTTCTGTTTGATACTGATGTCAAAAAATAGTCAACAAATAGTCGTCTCAAACCATAATCACTTTGGTCTGGTTTACCTTGTAGAAGTATGTTAAAAATGCAGGTTAACTTCGCCATACATTTTTCAACTCAAGTACAGTCGTGTTCAAAATGCATATCATCTTTGATGGTAACTATTTAGTTACTTTTTTTTTATGTATTTGGAACCCAATATAATTAATTCTTTTCATGTTAAATAATATAGCTTAATAAACTACAATAATTGGTTTTAAACTAAAATAATAAAAAATATCTTCTTTATGAATATATTCAGTACCTACAGATTATTTTTAAGTTAGTTTTTTGTATAAATCACATTCTTCGTACTTATGTCCGTTAAATGGTTAAATGAGTAATACAGGGTGATAATTTTATTGCGTGCCATAGTTTAGGGGGTGTTTCAGTAACGATAAAGGAACACAAAAAAAAATCTACTTTTAAAAAATTCTGACAATTTTAAAATTTGCCCTACGCAGAGGGCAATAACCCGCAGCGCAATGACCCGACCGAGGCTGCGCTTTTAACAAGCTGCTGTTAGTTTTAGAATTTACATTCAATTTTTAAGTAGGATTATTGAAAAAATTGAAATCCTAATTTGGAATAACGCGTTGTGTATTTACTGCTTCCATAGGCTGTAGTGTAAGTTAACTTTACATTTCATATAATTACCGTAGAACACGGCTATTGTCGTTGTAATAGCGACACTGTAGGGCACTTCAATACGCGCCGGCGGCGGCGGCGAGCGCTTGCTCGGTCACGCAATTCGTTCGAGCCGAACGCCGCCATACTATTGGTTAAACATATCTCGTCTCAGAATATTGGTGCTTTTTCTATTATACGACCCATGTTAAACATTTCCAACTCTGTTACTATGCCATTAAGTCACTGATTTGTATTATTCTACTGATCTGCTATTGGGTAAAAGAAACACATATGCAGCGACATTTAAATTTTTAATGAATAGTTAAATGCGTAGGCAAACAACATTGATCAATCAAGAAATTAGTAAAGTTAGTATAGTTAATTTAGTAATATTTGCGAACCTACCAATTATTATTAAAGTATTTTTATTTACTGAATGCATCTGGGTTTAAGCCCGATATTCTAGTTTTACTTTTCCTTAAGGGGGTTGCTGAGTGGCAGCACCTTACTTTTAGAAATAAATTTATTGCGTCGCAAATACAAAACTTTTCATTAGTATTGTTCGTTTGGCGGCAATATGGAGTAGCTATATATGTTATAACCCATAACATCATAGCTTAGCTTATCATTTATAGCTTTGTATTGGTAAAGTGCTAAAAGTGGCCGTTTTTGGCACTTTTGGAATACAAAGCTATTCACGATAAGCTAAGGTGTGAAATGATGGATAATAAAATACAGAACTGCCCCAAATTTCCGCCAAACAAACAATCATTATTAAATGTTTTGTATTTATGACGCAATAAATTTATTTACACAAAGTGGCAGCACCTCTGCTCAGCAACCACCTTAAACGTGGAACCTACATTATAAGTTTTTAGACCAAAAGGTTGGGTCTGTGCACTGATATATCAGTCGGTTTATCCTTTTATTTACCTATTAAAATAGATAACACAAAAATAGGGTCTGCAACAATATATAAAAATAAAAGCCTCTAACAATATCAAAAACCATTTTTTTTGACAACTTGAAATCAATATCAAATAATTTTGTGTACGCGACTGTACAAAGGAAAAATGTATGGCGAAGTTAACATGCATTTTTAACATACTTCTACAAGGTAAACCAGACCAAAGTGATTATGGTTTGAGACGACTATTTGTTGACTATTTTTTGACATCAGTATCAAATAGAAAAACCTAACCGTTCTGCAGGAATCTGCGTCCGTGAAATACTATGCACAGAATCCTCAGCAAGCTACCCCTGTAACTCTGAAATCCTTGAACGACTATTTTTGAGAATTTGGAAGTCAAGACGACTATTTCATGACTATTTTTTAAAATAAAAACCAAGTCGATAGTCCCCACGGTTTGCTTGCATCAAAACTGAGGATTCTGTATATAGCCTATGCCCATAATCCTCAGCAAACCATAGCTATAACTCTAGAATTGTAACGCGACTATTTTTTTCCTTATGGTGACTATTTATGACTATTTCATGACTATTTTTTTGCATCGTCAAAATAAGTTTTTATGCAGTTTTTTTCTCTGAGGATTCTGTGTTGAGGGACATTTAAATTGCTGTTTCGGTTTGAAGGGCAAGGGAGCCAGTGAAATTACTGGTACACGGGACACACCTTAGTTCTCAGGGTGGGCAACGCGCTTTGATGTTAGTTAGTGTCAATTATGCTACTAATACGACAGTGGGCGCTACGGTCGGTGGTGACCACTTACCATCAGGTGGCCCACAAGCTCGCTTGCTCACTTGATAAAATAAAATAATTATCTGTCTTACGCATCGCTTCGTCCTATGTTACACTAATGTCATTGGGTGCCCGCACACAGTCAATCTTGATCGCGATCTGGTAGAGATGCAGCTATAAGAAAGAAAGAGAAAGCTATAGGACTATAGACTAGGTGTATACTACTATTTCTTTCTTTCCTATAGCTGCATCTCTATCTCTAATATGCATCTCTATCTCTACCGGATCGCATTCAGATTGACCTTGTGCGGGCATCAAGGTAAATTATGTCGTTTGTACATGATTTCTTTATTAGAAGTCATCTCATTACATTAAGCGAGTATTGCAATAAATTATACAGCATCACATGCTCTCTGAATAGAATTTTCTAATTGGAAACTTCTTTTGTTGCCTACGGATCATGGCAGCAAAATTAAAATTTACATTTTTTGTCTTTTTTGCCTTTATTTCAGAAATTGATATGTATATCGCAGGTTATTTTTAAATTTTAGATAATCTCCCAATAAATGTATTATCTTACTAGAAATAAAGACTATTTTATTCCGATTTTATGTGTATTTTTTATTCTTTGTTGAGAGAAATGTTTCCCTTGACACGTTAGACATTACATTTTTTTTTTTTTTTTTTTTTTTTTGGCTTTCACATCTCATAGGGGTGGAGATGTATTTCGCCAATATCAGAGTGACTCAACTTTACACACATTAGGAGAATGTTCGGTGGAGAAAATTTTGATTTTTGTGAAGGAAACGGAAGGGTACCTAAAACAAATAATATCATAGTTGGACGACACGGACAAAACAAGACGACACAATAATGTTATTGGCGTGAAAAATTACAGGATAGGAAAAGAGAGTTAACTACATACAGAGGAAAAGTAGGATAGATAGAAAAGCGATTATAATTTAATATTATGGATAGATATATATTTAATTAAATATTTTACAAACCGGGTATTAGTGTAAGTAAGAAGAGCATGAAAGTTGATAGGGCGAGGAATACATTTAGGAAGAACATCATAAAGTGAAAACGTATACATATTACAGTTAAAGAAAATGTGGTCAGGAGAGCCATCCTCCAAACCGCATTCACATAGGGAATGGTCCCGCACCCTGATTTTGGAAAGAAAGACTGGGGTACACGCATGTCCAAGGCGAAGACGGCATATGGTTGACGTAGTTTGTTTACTGCCAGACCTGAAACGAAAGAACCATGGCTTGTGGGGTATGATAGGTTGAATGTTCCCGTAGTAACGGCCCTTTATTAATTTAGATGAATTCCATAGTTGCTGCCACGATTCTTCCATGTCGGATCCGGCTACGGTCAAAAGATCGGACGAAAAGACGTGGCGATGGTTTTCAGAACCCGAACATGCCGCATCCTTTGCCCAGGTGTCAGCCCATTCGTTACCGGTAATGCCGCAGTGGCCAGGGATCCAAGCGAGTGTAGTTTCAAACCCTTTATCATGTAACCGAAGGAGAGTTTCTCTGATATCGAGGATTGTAGGGAATTTTATCTTAGATTTAAACTGGTTGGCTAATATTGCTTGTAAACAGCTTTTGCAGTCAGAAAATATGATAGATTTTTTAATGCTATGGGATTCCACGTACAAAATTGCCTCAAGGATTGCTGTTGCCTCACCAGTAAAAACTGAAGTCTGAGGAGGAAATTTAAAAGATAGTACAACGTTAACCGTAGGCATCCATACGGCCACACCAACATTACTGTTGGAGGACATTTTAGAGGCATCAGTAAAGATTGGTAAGTAGTCTTGCCATTTTTCCATCAGGCGGTTAAAGTTTTGATCTGATGCTGGGTCATCCTTAACAATGCCAAAATCTAATATAATGTTGGGGGAAAAAACGAGTGCTTTAAAGCTTGTGTTGAAGAGAGGATTAATGGGCGATTTGAAAATAGGATAAGGGAGGTCCTTCAATTTAGAATAAGATTTCAAGATCCTTGGGGTTTCTTTATGTGACCAATATTGGTTTTGACGGACTTCTGAGGAAAGAGTCTCCAAACGGGATTCAAGAGGGTGGTTGGAAAGGGCTAGCGCCTTAAATAGGAAACGGTCAGCCAGAAACTGTCTTCGCAGGAATAGTGGGGGATCCACACATTCCACTTGCATGGCATTTTTAGGGGAAGACTTCATGGCTCCTAACACTATACGAAGACACCTTGACTGAATGAGATCTATTTTTTGTAGAGCGACCTTGCTGCAGGGTTCTAAAACGAATGATCCGTAGTCAATTTGACTTCGGATTAAAGCGTTATATAAAAGCTTCTGGCAGTAAGGATGTGAGCCCCACCAGACGCCGGAGAGAGCACGGAGAATGTTAATACCTCTTTCACATTTATCCATTATATAGTTTAAGTGGGGAATGCCAGTCATTTTGGAATCAAGGATGACCCCTAAGAATTTAACCGAGTCTGAGTTAGGAATATTTTCATTTTCCCATAGAATATCTGCCTGTGGAACCACTCTCCTTCTTGTAAACACTACAACATTGCTTTTAGATGGTGCAAGTGAAAGGCCATGGTCTTCAAGCCAGGTGCCCAGGTAGCTAAGCGCCTCGTTCAAGCGGGTTGAAGCATCGATGGTCGAAACGTCAGATGTATATAAAACTAGATCGTCGGCATATTGGAGGATATTACAAAAAGGTGAGGTGGCGTGTTCTAAATCATAGGTATATATACTATATAAAAGAGGACTAAGAACAGATCCCTGGGGAATACCTTTCCAGAGAGTTCTGTGAAAGAGGAAGGAGTCACCGAAACGAATTTTAATGGATCTGCCCATAAATAGGTTGCATACGAAATGGACAATTCTCGCAGGTATGTTCAGCTGTAGCATTTTAGCTCTGAGCACGTGGAGAAGGACATTATCGTAAGCAGCGGTTATGTCTACAAAGCAGCCGACGAGATGCTCTTTTTTAGTCAAGGCTAACCGAATGTCAGTTGTAATGATACTAAGGCTATCCATTGTGCTTTTGTTTTTTCGGAATCCATACTGACTGCCAGCAAGGATGTTCCTGCTCTCGACCAACCACTCAAGTCTGTTTTTGATGAGGTGTTCTAAAATTTTAGCAATAGAGGATGAAAGAGCTATTGGTCGATAGGAGTTTGCCTCACTAGGGTTCTTATTTGGCTTGCGGATTGGGATGACAATGTGGCTCTTCCAGCATTCAGGGGTAGCTCCAGAAATATAAATGGCGTTAAGAAGGTTGAGAAAATATTGTTTACTCGACTTACTGAGTTTCTTAATAAAAATATAAGGGACTCCATCTTCACCGGGTGAAGAATTTCTTAGACCCTCAAGGGCCAGTTTAAGTTCAGTAAAAGAGAATGGTTGATCAAAGGGATCAAAAGAGGAAACAGGTGGAGGAAGGGGTGCGCAGGACTCCTCAGGAACATATGGGGGAGCCAAACGATCAGCAAAAACCTCCATCCAGGGGGCGGGGTCGCAGACTGACATTGGATCGGGCCTGAGAGACCCTCGATACTTTTTTATGTTTTTCCATACAAATGATGGGGGAATTCTGGGAGATAGACTCTCGCAGAAACCCCTCCAGCCCTTTTTTTTCTTTTTGGCCAAGAATAGTTTAGTACGCGCAGTAAGCCTTTGGAAATCTAGAAAATCCTTTAAACTCGGAAGTTCATTGTTCAAGGAGAGTTCTGCTTCGTTCCTGTCATTCACAACCCTAGTACATTCCTCATCCCACCAAGGCGGTGATGAGATTTTTGTACCGGCTGGTTTTTTCTTTGGTATGGCGACATCGGCCGCTTCATAAAGAAGAGATACAAAACAATAGTAACTAGTAATGGGGTTTTCTGATGGGTGAGGGAGTTCATTCAATTTATTTTCTATATGGGATGAAAACTTAGACCAGTCGGCTTTTTCTATTTTATATTTTAAAAGAGGGGTAGGGATTGGGATAGGTTGAACCGACATAGGTTTAGAGATAATAATAGGGAAGTGGTCACTCCCGAAGGATTGACTTAGGACCCGCCATGAAAGTAAGGGAGAGAGATTAGGAGAGCATGCTGTTAGATCCGGAGCAGACCGAGGATTCTGCCCCGGGTAAACCCGGTGGGTTGGTGACCCATCGTTTAGAATGCAGACATTAATGTCATCAAACAAATCAATGAGGTGGGAGGAAAAAACGTCTGATCGGTAAGAGCCCCATGAGCCATTGTGAGAGTTAAAATCACCCATGATAATCAGAGGTGGGGGTACAGAGAAAAGGATAGTAGAGAGGTCAGGGATGAGAGTGAGATTGGGATGTGGTATATAGATTGATATAAAATTTATATTCATAACTGTGGCCGCAACAGCATTAATATCTGGGGAATGGGGGGGGAGGGGAATTTGAGAGAAAGGAAAAGATCTCCGGATCAGCAATGCACACCCAGCGTGGCCGTCATGGCGGTCATCCCGGAGACACGAAAAACCCGGAACTCTAAAAGGAGAACCAGGTCTGAACCATGTCTCCGAAATAGCCGCCACGGATATAGAGTGATCATTTATCAGGTTTTTAAAGATAAGATAAAGATAGTTTATTCGTTGGAAACAGGTTAAAAAAAAGGTCACATTTTTTTATCAAGCACAGCCATTTCCTATCACAATACATGATATACAAATAATTTAATTTATTAATATTAAACATAAAAGAAAAACAAAATTACAGTTCACATTAAATTATTACAATAATATTTATCATAAGAAAATTAAATTAATTCTGGTTGATTAAGTCATATTTCTTTGGACTCAAGCTTCTAGCGTTCCATTGGAGGAACTGAGTAAGTTGGGGAGTTGGGGGTGGGGAAGCCATTGGAAGCAAGTTCCTCGATAAATTTCACAAATCTAGGTGCGACGTTGGGCGGTAGAACATCGCTCCATTTGGCGATGAAATTTGCGATAAGTTTGAGCATAAGCTCAAACGTATTTTCATTAGGAGAGATCTGATCTAAACCAAGAGGGTCAGATAAAAAGGCACTGCCGTTAGGAAGGGTAGGGCGGGGTTCGGCAATAATTTCCTGGTGGGCTTGACTGTCAAAACCTCCCGCAATGGGAGATCTAGGCCGACGGGGAATGTACACGGTCTTTTTGTATGAGGTTTGGCGGGGGGGAGTAGGACGTGAGGAAGTGTAGGCAGATTGAGAGTGACTGGGGGAGGAAGGGGCAACTGAATGTTCAGGGATTGGAGAAAACATCGTCCTTGCTACATCAGAGTATGACCTTCTAACTGCAGGGGTGCGGGCTGAAGCTTCGGCATATGATATATTTTGCTCTGACATTATGACTTTTATGCCCTTCTGTCGGGCAAATTCAGGGCAAATTTGATCGGTTGCAAAATGATTTCCTGAGCAGTGAAGACACGTGGCATTTTCGGGGGATACCCTACAACTGTCACCTGGGTGTTTTTTTGAACACCTGTAACAGCGAGGTTCGGACCTGCATTGATTTGAGACATGCCCGAAACGCAAGCACTTGTGACACTGAATAGTTGGTAAAATGTATGTTTCAACCGGAAGGGAAGTATAAAACGCGAAAATTTTTTTTGGGAGCACTTGTCCCTCAAATGTCAGGACCACTGATTGGGTGGGAACCCAAGAGGGGGACTCCCCTTGTCTTGAGATTTTTCTGTTTAATCGGCGAGCTTTAATTATTTTACCTTTACCCTCCATAAGCTCTGTAGCATTAACAAATTCTTCCATACTCCATTCTACAGGGACCCCGCGGACCAGGCCAAGACGTGAAATGTGGAACGATGGAACAGTTGCAGAAAGATTGCATTCGTCTAAGCAGGGATTGAGTATAAAATCGTTGGCGGCATCAGCAGAAGTGAACTCCACCGACACTCTGTTCCTTCCGACACTTTTGATACCGTCTTTTTTAATATTCAGAATGTTGTTTTGGGAACAAAACTGGCCCAATTTAATGGGACGGAGTGAAGCACCAGAGTTGTTTTTATCGATTTCTTTGGAGACATGAACAATGAAGGGACCCTGGTCTTCCTTTCCATAAGTGCGGAAATTAACCTCCATAGATGGATGTTTATAGACAGTAGAAACAGAGGCTGATTTGTTTTCGTTGTTCTGAGCAGATTTTTTAAGAACCTCTTGAGAAGCGGGTTCTGTTGTTGGTCTTTTGCGAGCAATATTGTTGGTATTTAGACTAGCCGCAAACTCGTCTTGAGGGGGGACCTGAACCCCTGCAATTTTTAGTTCAGGAACTAAAATTTTAGACGTGAGGCAGGTCTCTGTCTCCATACTGTTAGGAACATTCGTACCTCCAGGGTCCGGAGGCTTTTCCTTTTCATTCCCCTCCATGCCGATGTAGGCCCAAAGGCCAAACACAAAATATTTTGTATAAAACTTACTTAAAATAGATGAATTATACCGCAACCACTGACAAATAAACAGGAATTATTTATTTAGGAAGGATATAACCTAAAAACCGAACACTCACCAACCACACGTGAAAGTCAAGTCCCACGAAATCCGACATTACATTATGTACATTCAAACATATTTAAAAGAGCGCGTGGGTTTTTATTACCGCTTCTTTTCTTTCCACCATGGCGCCGCTTTGTTTGTGAAGAGATCTAGTTTAGCTGACGTCATCAAGACTTTAATATCAAACAATGAATAAACTTGATTCGATTTGAGACGCAAGCATGCATTTAAGTCGTAGTCGTAGACAACCGTATGTATCTGTTATTAACCTATTCAAAATTCTTATTTCGGTTAACAGTTATTTAAAGTACAATCAATTAAAATAGAAAATACACATAAAAAGCTCTCCATGCGACCCTATAAACCACATACTTCACTCATGAAACTAATAAAAATATTCCCCAGAAACATTCCTTGAAATAGGTTTTTGTAAAGTGATCAATACATTTGTGTAAGCGTAAGTGGGAAAGCTGTTCAGTCACATGAGTAGAACATATATTTTAAAGGAACGCAGCACTTCCGTGACATTCTGTATATTGATATTTCTCTAGCCACCACGAAATAAAATATTTCTACCAAAATGGTAACTCGCGTAGTACTGTCAACTCTTGCCCACGTAGTTTGACAAGCGAGCGAGACTGAGAGCTTTTATTATTCTGTGTTTCATCACGGCAGCTGTCTGAAGTCTGAACTTTAATATTTTTATGAGTTCATTTGTTTTGTATTTTACAAACAATCGTTTTCCGTAACGAACGATAGTGTTTTGTTTTAAAATATTGCTCAAACAATCGACAGTTGAAGCGAAGTAAATCAATCGAGAGTTTTAAGGCAGAGCTTGGAACACGACACCGGCTGATAAAGGGTGAGTGACCTTTCTTTTAGGCTAATGACCTTAAAAAATATTTTTGTCTTATTGGTTTTTCTTACAGTTTTAAATATTTTGGTGTTTTATTTACAATTGTGGTATATTAATCTATATTAAATTAAGTCTATCTTGCACAAGAAGGTATTGGCATTTTGTAGAAACCGGTTATCAGTAGGTCTGTATTCGTTATCCGGTTGCATTGCGAATGTCTTAGATTGATTCGATGAAGATCAAAAATTATTCGCAATACCGTAATCGTTTTAGTTCGTCAAAGTTATTACCTACTTTAATTACACGTTAACTCAAGGTTAAGTTTGAGTTAAAGTGCAATTAAAGTCAAACAATTTACAAAGTCCAATTTACAAACAGTTGTTTGTTTTACAGACTTATTTTTGCCGTAAGTAAGCTTGGCATAGTAGGTCTACTTAATTAAACTGTGGTCAACCGTCAAATGCAAACCACGGTAGTTTTTTCGATGCCAGTTAGTTAACTGATAAGATAACAATACATAGATTAACTAATCACTATGTTATTATACCAATGTCTGTACACATCTAGGTAGGATACAGGGTACAAATAAAGTACCGGATACACAGTCGCCAACAAGGTCCCGACAGAGGTCACCTTGGTCCGTTCCAACCGTGTAGTTCATGGTTTACAACCAATTCTCCATACAACTCGAATGGTTGCCGACCAAGGTGACCTCTGTCGGGACCCATGTTGCCGACCTTGTAGCCGGTACTTAAGTACTCAGGGGATGATGAAGAACATAGAACAAAACAACCGCTGACATCTGAAAACGAAATATCATCATATCAGCCGAAAGACGTCTCCATGATGACCGTTTCTCGCGACCCTGACTAGATCGTCGGTCCACTATGTGGGGGCCTGCCCGCCCACGCTACGTTTTCCCGATCATTGTCGCCACTCTAGAACCTTTACGTTCCATCGCCAATCAGTTCTTCGAGAGATGTGTCAGGCCCACTGCCACTGAAGTATAGGAAGACCAAACCCCTTTGAAGTTTGAGACTTAAAAGTCGCATATCTTTTCATAGATTTATTATTTATGGGAGAAATTGTTTAGTTTGTTCAAGTTAGCTTTTTAAAGGATGATCACGGCCGCACGTCGTCGGTGAAAAACTGGAAACACTGACCTTGACTGGGTCTCTGGTTTCGGCCGTTTGTAGCGTAGCGCTGGTTCAGCTTATACTGGTTTTGTTTCTACGTGCTTGCCGCCGTGCGCAGTTGCGTGCGTACCTAAGAACAATTTTTAACAACCTGTGTGACTTTCCGGCCTCCGGATTGTAACTACCTACGCGACAACTATAGAACTTGACGTCTGTCGCAGAAAACGTCTATAAAGCAATAGTTTTTATAAAAATATATTGCTGTGACTCGTTACCTTTAAAGAAAATAAACTTATACTTAATGCAACTGGTCACTACTCCTAATCGATGCCTGAGCAGCGATCGAAAGCTGTATTTAGGTCGATGACTTATTTATTATCACTACTTTGCGATAAGCCACTTTACTGAGATTCATTACAAGTGGATCTTGCAATAATAATAACTATTATTAAGTAAATAGGTAATTAATTTTCAAGCTGTATGGAGAATACCAATGAGCACGATTCCAATTAGTTTTTATAACATACATCGAATTTTATGAAGTAATACTTATCTAACACAAGTCGCATTCGGCGTAAGTGAGGCTGCACGTAAGTCGCCGACAAGGTTTGAGCAAACCATGGCTTGAAGGTCGCTTAGAAACCTAGATAGTCTGTTTCTAGAGCACAATTTCCTGCGAAATACCGCCTGCTTAATCGGAGTCTGAAATCCAACCTCGCAATTTCTGCTACTTTGTTCTTCCTTCCAGCCAATTTTAACAGTTTCCTGTATTTACAGGCAATAAGTACGAGCAAAAGCAGCAGCAAACATGCGTCTTATAATCCTCGAGGACGCAGACGTGGTGGCGGAGTGGGCGGCGCGATTCGTGCTTCAAAGGATCACGGAGTTCAACCCCGGCCCCGGGCGACACTTCGTGCTAGGGCTGCCCACCGGAGGGACGCCGCTCGGCATGTACCGCCAGCTCATTCAGTTCCACAAGCAGGGCCGCCTTTCCTTCAAACACGTTACTACCTTCAACATGGACGAGTACGTCGGTACGTTCATTCCCAATACAGCACATATCTCTAGAATATAGATTTTCTTTTCCAGATAAGAGAGCAGCGTCGACTCTAGATAATGGAACAATAACTAGACCACAATAGTAAGTAATTTAATAGAGCAATTACGCTGGAAAATATTAGTAAGGGGGTAAGAAGTGAGAGAGAATGAGCAGAGAAAAGAGAGAGGAGGAAAGTACATGATATTTAACTGTGAATTATTAAAAGAATTTTTAACTTTTAAAGTTATCGTTTTAAGTTGAGTCTTTCTGCAACTAGCGGTATGAGTGCCAAGATAACGTGTTCTACGCTGTTTTGTAGTAACACTCTGTGGGTTTTTATTGTCGCTTCTTTTTTTCCCACATAGCGCCACTTTGTTTGTGAAGCGATGTAGTTTAGCTGACGAGGTGACATCATTTAATATTCAACTATTTGATTTTGAAGAAACAGTAACTGTTACTTTTCCTTTCGTAAAGTTTGATTACGGTTTTATTTTGTAAATGTCGCCAACCGTTGTTTGAATCCCTCGCGTGTCTCCGCTGGCAGGTCTGGCGCGCGACCACCCCGAGTCCTACCACTACTACATGTGGAACGAGTTCTTCAAGCACGTGGACATCGACCCCAACAACGCACACGTGCTGGACGGGAACGCGCCCGACCTGGTTGCCGAGTGCGCGCGCTTCGAGAGGCTCATACACCAGGCGGGCGGCGTGCACCTCTTCATAGGAGGTCAGATCTCTTGAATACACTCATACAGCAGGCTGATAACTTCCAGTTCCACCTAACAACGACCTGGTCCCTTGGAGAGGCTCATACAGCAGGCTGTGCTTGATTTGTTTGCTGTGAAGTCAGATGAGAGTAACCTGAACCTTTAGCCTTTAGACAGGTTAAGCCGCGATGCAGTCTAGTTGCTAGTTACAGTTCGTGGTCTCAATGTTTGGATATGTTCAAAACATTCTACTACCTACACATACCTACCTACGCGTGATTTGATGTCTTTGCGTCTTTGGCAGGAAATCTTCTACCGAGAACACAGATGGAATTAGAGTACCGAGAGTATTCCACGCTACAATTTGATTAAAACTCGCTTATTTTCTACTTGCCTGATATTTAATTTGTCCAGTTTGGTATAGACAACGGAAATTTGACAAAGTCTTAGATTATTGAAGATCTAAGCGCGCGGTGACCTTCAATAATCTAAGGACAAACCCACAGAAAAATAAGGGTAATTAGAAGGAGGATTAAAGAAATAATTCGTCACAAGGTAGTGAAGGCGTCGTTCTATGGATTTGACAGGTTATTTTGAATATTTCCTAGTGATCATTGATAATTTGACATAAAAAATTGGGACATGTTGGCAGATGTCATCCCATAGTAAAATAAATTAGCAAGGTATCTATTTCGAGCGAAGCAAGGAGGTCCGAAATCTTTGGACAAACCATTAATATGCTTCGTCACCGTTGTCTAATACCAGACTTGGACCAACAACCTTAAATAATGCTGTGTAATATGATGTGCGCAGGTATCGGTCCGGACGGGCACATAGCGTTCAACGAGCCGGGTTCTTCCCTGGTGTCCCGAACGCGCGTCAAGACGCTGGCCTACGATACTCTGGAGGCCAACAAACGGTTCTTCGGGAACGACATCACCAAGGTTCCCAAGCAGGCGCTCACGGTCGGCGTCGGCACCGTCATGGATGCTAAGGAGGTAATCTGAGTATTGCCAACTGAAATTACTGGGGTCTGCCTCTCTGGTCTAGTGTTGAGTGTACCTACTAGACTGTAGAGATAGGCAGACATGCATGTTTCGATTCAGAGATAATTGGCATGCTTCACAAGATAAAGCGTGGAAGGGCTGTCTGGCTCTGACCGTTATAATGCGCAGAACTCAAAATGAGTCGCGGAAGTGAACGCGGCAGGTGGGGGGAGGCAAGCGAATCGTTCTTTGGCTTTCCACCTGCAACCCATGCGCAGGAAATAACCGTCCGAGCCATAGTTAGCCTACGCACGCTAAACTAGTAGTTGATTCTCGTCACTTTCTGAGTAGGTACACACGGCCGCACATCGGTAGCGGACTTTCGGACCTTATGGCGTGGTAATAGAGTTGAAAAAGTTTCTACCGACAAGCGGTTGACCGTACATCTTTCAGGTGATATGTTGATGGATTTGTTACAGGTGATGATCCTGATAACGGGTGTGCACAAGGCACTGGCGCTGGCAAAGGCGGTCGAGGAAGGCGTCAACCACATGTGGACTGTGTCAGCTTTCCAGCAACATCCTCAGGCTCTCTTCGTGTGTGATGAGGGGGCTACCCTAGAGTTGCGAGTCAAGACTGTCAAGTACTTCAAGGTGAGAGCACCACAGACCTGGTCACCACATGTAGACTGTGTCAGCATTTCAGCAACAACTACAGGCTCTCTTTGTGTGTGATGAGGGGGAACCCTAGAGTTGCGAGTCAAGACTGTCAAGTACTTCAAAGTGAGTCCAGTACCGACCTGGCTACCACATGTGGACTGTGTTAGCCTTCCAGCAACATTTGCAGGCTCTCTTGGTGTGTGATGAGGGAGCTACCTTCGAGCTACGGGTTAAGACGGTCAAGTACTTCAAGGTAAAGACTGGTCACCACATGTGGACTGTGTCAGCCTTTCAGCAGCCACTCTTCGTGTGTGATATGGGGGCTATACTCCAGCTACGCATCAGGAATATCAAGTACTGCAAGGTTAGAACAGGTACCAACTGTGTCAGCATTCCAGCAACAACCACAGGCTCTCTTTGTGTGTGATGTGATGAGGGGGCTACCCTAGAGTTACGAGTCAAGACAGTCAAGTACTTCTACCAGACGCATTCTTTTGAAAGGTCTGTACATTTTGTTTTGATAGCTTAGTTTCGACCTTTTGTTCATATTTCTATTTCAACTTGTGCGGGGCATGCGGTATGCGAGTGAGCAAGACAAAAGCATGCTCGGGTACACTCTGGTGCTTCAATACCTCTTCTGCATTTCTATGGGCTTTGGATAAATGAATAACATTTTACTTTTCGTTTTAATCGAAGTACCTAATAATAACTTGTAACATGGTAAGATTTTTGCTTGACAATATCGTACACCTAAGCATGTTTACCACACGGATTAAAGGCGAGGCCTCTGTTAAGTAGTGGAGGTGTTTCGGTTAATAAGATGGTCATAAAAAATGTATGTACATAGACAGTAGAGCTTCAGCAATAAATTATTGATATTGTGGTTGAGTATTGATGGCACCCGAGCGTGATGTGGTGGTCAGAAAATGTTTACCACTTACCCGCTACTTATACGTATTGGCTGATTTACATGAAGCAAAATTCAGGAGCCTCTGAGCGATGCAGCTATAGGGAAATAGTCGAATAGATTTCTCTCTTAAAGCTGCATCTCTGAGTGTCGCCAAAAGGAGGTGTTTCATCTCCGACCATCTCAACAATGTTCTTAGTACCTGCAACTGTTTTCGTTTTTTATTCGATAGTTTAAACGAGAAAAATTGTCAAAGATACGTTCGTTCGTGCGATATGGCACGGCAATGTTTATGTCTCAGTGGTCCAACTAAGCCACACATACATAAAAACATCTTGAAAATGTAATGTCGGCCATTTTACACACAAACTTCACATTAAGTGACATTGTGTGTTGCTAGCATGGCCGATTAACAAAAATGAATCAAGATATCAGAAGAAAACAGTGCTGAATTAAACAAAAATTATAACATATAGACGTTGTTGTAGTGTATTTAGAGTGAACAGACAGGTGTACAGACATGGCCGGGGTCCCATAGTAATCTGAAACGACTCCTTTTGCCCAAGTGTAAATCGGCCATAATGTATGTGTGTAGGCGCTGAGCTCCGAGCACCAGAAGCTGATCGCCGAGCTGCCGGTGCCGCAGCAGAGCGTGCTGCACTAGTGTCGTCTCGCTCGCACACCCCCCCGGCCCCGACACAAGCGCAACGCGCGAGAGGGACACTATACAACGCAACATTCCACTTTCAAACCAAGCGAAATGAAAGTACTCTAAATACTAGAGATAAAAAAAATTTATTCAAGGAAACATTCCTTTATTGATAAAAAAAACAAAACTTCATTCAATTCAATTTTCTTAATTTACATATCTTTTTTCGTTCAGTTAAAATAAGATTTGATTGTTTTTCTTTCACTTAATTTACCAAGTTTGTTAGAGAGATTTGATCGTTATGATTGACCCTATCGATCGATGCCATAAAAGTAGAGGGTGTTATTTATTTCGATTTTAGCTGGTTCGATTCCCGTGTGGCAAGCGAATTTCCGAAAATTTTACAATGCAGTTTTGTCTTTTTAAAAATAAAAGAATGTTTCCTTTGAGTTGGGAGACTTCTCGAAATCACTGTGTACTCGTGACAGAGTTCATGAAAGAGGCTGGGGTTTTGTTTAAACAAAAATGTTGCAATTACGAAAAAAAATATCGCTAAATACAAGTGTTACCACAATACAATAAAAAAACGCTTAAACTATATAGTTTAAAAAACAGTTATTCAGAAAAATCCACTTTAACATTTTTAACATGAACTAAAGGTTATGATTTTATTTATAAAAACCCTAATGTCTATCATGAACTCTGGTATAGATGCTCTTTTACACATAGAACGACTTAAAAGTTATGAATCTCGTCCAAAAATATTTAGATTTAGTCAGCTGTATCACAAAACAAAACTAAAAGTAATACTTTTTTATGGTGCTCAAAATGTTATATTTTTATAAAATGTTACTAGTGCTAAGCGTGTATTGCAGAGTCTGATGGGTGAACACAACAAACTGATAGCAGGCACGCGGTGAATCGAACATTCCAACATTACTGCCTTACTTATAAGTGATAATTATATTACCAATACTTTATACATTTTCGAACATAAGATTTATTTGACTGTTATATTGAAATTATATAAACAAAATAAAATACGTTTTGAAAAGTAACTTATTTTATTCACAACAAACAACCAAGCATTAACTCCATTCATTTTCAAACAAAATTATTTACAAAACACATTTAATTTCAAGTGTGTGAATACCATCAACACTTTTTTTGCATCACTAGTTTTTGTCTGCGACTTCCTTTGAGTGGACTGTACACGGCAATGGCAGTTTCGCCCGCGTACACTTGGCCGCACGTCAGTGGCAACAATGACTGAGCTGATCTCTGGTTTCGGGCGTTACAAGGGGTACTTAAACCCCCAACTAAATACCCTTTAATATTTACTTGAAATGGGAGCTCAGTCATTGATTGGGGCATTTACATTGAGATTAGATTAGATTTCTTTATTTCATATTATCACATTCAAAATTACATTGAGAGAACTTATATGATAGGTATCTGACAAATATGACGGGTATGGCATTTTTAACTCCATACTTTTCTGACAAAAATCTGTCCTACTTCTGGAATACTATGTATGTATCGCATCCATATCGTACAATTCGTCGTTTTACATAAAGGCACAGCGGCGGCATTTTACGAAACGGCGCGTTGTAGTCGCAAGACCCTAAGAGCTAACGAGCATAAAATGCACCCATTTAAGGCCGTTTGTAATATGGCGAGCCAGAAACGAATTGCGCGCCGTTTTGCAGAATGCCGCCGCCGTGCCGTTATGTAAAACAGCAAATTATACGATATGGATGCGACATATGTATCATCTCGGTTCGGTATCACCTGTATCTTGGTCACATACTTGGTGATTTACAATGAATCGGTAGACCAACAAGTATATACATGCATATAATTCGTTACAGAATATTGTGTAGCACTCACAAATCAATCACATATTACATTTCACTCTGTCTGCACTGCACATAACTTCCACACACAATAGTCCTAGGGTTCCATGCGGAGCGAGGTAGAGGAATTACAGGCAACCATGGATCAGTAATAGAAAGGCAAGGACTAACCATCCTCTTATAGAAATCGTAACCTGGAGTAGTACAAAATTAGAAGGCGGATTCTACCTACCGTAGGGAATCGAGACGCACTGCAGGATCTCACGCACACTTGGTCGATATTCCACACATTCTTTGAAACATCTTTGGCAGGTCATGGCTAAAGAGTGGAATTCTCTGCCTGCATCTGTGTTCCTGATTTCATATAACCCAAATTATTCAAATCGCGAGATAATAGGCTTCTTCTGGGCAAGCTTGTCCAATCGTCGAACTCATCTCTTTCCTCGATACAACATCGAGGTCAAGATAGGAAAAAAAAATTTGAAATTTTGTAAGGTTTTTAGAAAGATATGTTCGTATACAATAACTTTCCAGATTATTTGTCAGTGCGATTTAGTTAGTGAGTTTATGCTTTTCCAGGTTACAACTTCTATTTGACGATTTTCAGTCCTTGCTTATTACTTGTCCGTGATGTAACGAGCTGGCGCCAGCTCAGCACACTTGAGAGGCAGCCTGACACAGCTGTGAAGAAAGTCCGTCTGCTACCCGCATGTGAGTGACCCCAGTTCTGATGAAGGCTGGTCCCAGCTCGTCACAGTGTCCAGAGCTCAGCACACTTGAGAGGCAGCTCTGCACAGCCGCGCGGTGAGACCAGCCAGCTGTAGTTGTGAGGAGAGCCCGTCCGCTACCCGCATGTGTGTGAGCCCCACTTCCCTGATGAAGGCCAGGCGCAGCTCCTCGCGCGCGTCCAGGGTCTTGCTCACGCGGAATATGTTGCTTACGATGTCCTCCGCCGCGTAGCCCAGCTTGCATAGCTTTGCTATCACCTGAAAGTACCAGAACGTTAGAACTTGCGAATACTATCATTGGCCAGGAACAACGGCTTAACGTGCTAAAGTGCTCGGAAACGCTTTAGTTGTTGTGCCAATAGCGGTCACCCATTCGGGATCTGACCACGGCCAATGTTGTCAAGCAACTACCACTAGGCCACGAGTGTTTCCTGCTCTTTGACTGTATGTAGGAAGGGAAATTATTTTCATAGTGTGAAGAAGGATATAAAAAATGTACCTTGTAGGCGGTGTGTATGTCCTGCTTGGCGCAAGCGTCTAGCATGTTACGGACCAGCATCGGATGCGGCTCGTCACACACCTACACACACAAACAATCACAAAACTGTTAGCTTATTGACAAAGTTTAACCTGTGAAGACTCTTAATATTTGATCAGCATCAGGAAAATTTTGACATATGACCCATAGTTCCCAGAAAATTCATGAAAATTGTATTGCAATTTATGAAAAATTCTACCTTATCGCGTAAATAACGTCACTGTGTTTTCGATTCTAACGAATTTTAACAAGGTGCCAATATTTTTTTGCTAGCCTTTAACTAACTAGAAAATCAGCCACTCTTCTTGAAAAAGGTCTAGAATCTGGACTTGTTTTAGATCATCTGTCTTGTGAGTTTTGTATAACTAGAATTTATTCAAGCATAAAAGTTTATTACTAGAAAATCCCTATTCGTAAACGCAGTAGCCGTTGAGAATTAGAAGCCCGGCCCCTTTACCCTCAAAACATACAACATTCCTAAACGCTCCCAGTAAATTTTTTTTATTTATTCTTCTTCTCTCTTATTCATTTCAAAAGGTTGTTGAGTTTCTAAACTGATTGTTCGATTCTGAATGCTTATCAATTTTCAATTATTTTTTCTTGTATTTACATTCACAATCAGACAGAAGCCTGTATGCAGTTATGTTGTGAAGAGTCACACTCACCTTGAAGACATTGTCGGGCGTGACGGCCCGGCCGGCGCCGCCCGCCGCCACGGCCTGCAGGTTGTTGAGGGCGGCCCGCAGGTCCCCCTGGGCCGTGAACCCCACCGCGCTGGCGCCCTCCTCCGTGTACGAGAGACCCTCCGCCTCACACACCTCTACCACCTGCAATATGCACCAAACAATAGGTTTCTTAGGTGCACTGTTTCTTAGTTCCAGCCTCTACGTTTTACCTAGAAAAGACCCTCAAAAACACTTTATTTAGAAAAGCATAGTGATGTATGTTCTAAAATTAGACTATAGTGGATCATTGTACATGATAATGTAACCTTAGCGAGTATCTGTGCGTCTGTAAGCCTCGTGTAGCGTAGCACGGCGCAGCGCGACTGTATGGGCTCGATGATGCGTTCGGAGTTGTTAGCAGCGAGCGCAAACCGTGTGGTGTGGGCATACAACTCCATGGTGCGCCGGAGAGCTTGCTGAGCTCCCTCCGTCATGCTGTCTGCCTCGTCCAGGATCACTATCTTGTGACGACCTGCCGGCAAGGTCACCTACAGCAAAAATTCCATTTATTGTTCCATATACACAAGTGCAAAATTAAAATTATGCATGAATATCAAATTCTAGAAAAAAACAGCCAGGACACAATCCACTAAAAGAGACTACGCAAAGCTTGCTGCTTAGTTTCGTGCTAAACAATCATAACTGCTATGGTTATGATACATAACCCTACCAAATTGTAAAAACGTTCGTTAAAACATACCTTCTGCTGAGCGAACATCTTAATCTTGTTCCGGACGACGTCGATGCCGCGGTCGTTGGAGGCGTTCAGCTCCAGCACGGCTTCCTTCATGGCGGGCCCGAGCAGCGCGCGCGCGAGGCACAGGATGGTGGTCGTCTTCCCCACGCCGGGCGGGCCCGCGATGATGATGTTGGGAGCGTTGCCCGTGCGAGCGAACACCGCCAGGCGAGACACCGTGTCCTCGTTCCCCACAATATCAGCGAACGTCTGCGGCCGGTACTTCTCTATCCACGGCAGGTGAGATGTCGATTTGCCGCTTGGACCAGCCGTGCTGGCCGCTTTTGCCGGCTTAGCAGCGGGCTCCGGCTCATCTACTTCCATAATAGTAACGTCTTCATCACTCATTGTGTTTATTTTTGTAAATTTTCCTGAAAAATAAGCAAATTAGCAAAACAAGGGAATTTGCGGCAAGCTGCTATTTTGACATTTAATTAGTGTTGCCAGTACTAGAGAAAAAATAGCACCACACATTTTTAACCCGCGACTTCGGAAATACACAGGTTTATAAGTAGGTAAACTAAAGACCTCTTTTTAAAAGGAGTTTACAAGAATACCATCTTACAAGAACATGTAAACTTGTATTTTTACCTTTTCAACGGATCATCTTCGCATTAAGGGTGGTTAAAAACGTT
Organism: Athrips mouffetella; assembly: GCA_947532105.1. Taxonomy (NCBI): domain Eukaryota; kingdom Metazoa; phylum Arthropoda; class Insecta; order Lepidoptera; family Gelechiidae; genus Athrips; species Athrips mouffetella. The sequence goes on along the minus strand of OX383968.1, from coordinate 349,163 downwards.
TTGATTATACGTTTTAAGGCTTTAAGCGAAAAATAAAGGTTTTTGAGGTCGGTGCCAGCTTGAACATAAGGAATAAAACACAATTTGCAAACTACGACCACCAGTGACAGTTTTTATTTCTGATATTCAAGTTGGCACCGACCTCAAAATCTTTTAATTTTCGCTTTTTAGCATAAAGTTGGTTTACGGAGTCGTATTCATTTTTGTTTTTCGAAAAATAACCGTCACTCGTTAGTGTTTTAAGACCGTCACAGTTGAAGTTTTAACTTGCTTGCTTTTATATTGCATCACAAGAATCAATAAAGTATTTCCTTTTGTAAGTGATCTGGCAATATTGAGTGACATTTACCGTTTCGTTCAGAAATGTTGTCCACTGGCAAAGCTATTGGGCCAAGCACGTTCAGCCATTGTCTAAAATATAAATCAAAATTGTATAACCCTACGACGACACAAAACAACTTTCTTTTATATTAAAATTTTTATTCAATATAGATACAAGGATACTAAAATGAGCAGGTATTATTTGTTTCCGCCGGCGGCCCCGGAGCCCGGCCCCTGTGCGTCGCTGGCGGCGGGCGGCTCGTCTCCAGACTCCGCGTCCTCACTAGCGTCGTCGTCGCTGTCGTCCTCATCATCATCGCCCTCAGAGTCAGACTCCGAGTACGAGTAACTGCCTCCTTCCGCGGTGCCGTAACCACCTGAACAAAACATTACACTAATTGTAAATAATGGGTGCCCGCAAACAGTCAATCAGATGTATGATCCGACAAGGATGCAGCTATAGGAAAGAAAGAAATAGTCATATACACCTACTCTATGCTCCTATAGCTTTCTCTGCTCCTATAGCTTTCTCTTTCTTTCTTATAGCTTCATCCTTGTCAGATCATACATCTGATTGACCGTCTGCGGGCGCCAAAATAATCTTATGGGAAAAGGCCTCCCCTCAACCCCCTCGGTTTTGATTGTCTTAACATCTTCTTCCTAACCCCGTCAGACATCGCCCACCTTTCATGGCGAATATGGCACACGAGTAATCTAGAATCAAAATGTAAACATTGTAAAATACCAGAATATCCATAGTCGCCCTGCGCGTCGTCCTCGTCGTAATCATCCGTCGCCACGCCCTGGCGCCCGTAGCGGTGCGTGCGCGCTGAAACAACACAAACACCATCCATCCTAGTGAAAGTAACAAGAAAAAGCTTTATAAAATTTTTAATTCTTTTGTGGATATGATAGTGTTGTGTGGCGTTTTGTAGTGTAGTGTAGTGTAATTTTGGTGTAGTGGTGTGTGATGTGATCTAGTAGCGTAGTTATGTGTAGTTTGGTGTGGTGTTAAGTAGTGTAGTTTAGTGTTATTTGGTGTTGTGTAATGTGATATACACAACACCAAATAACACTCCTAACACAGGCCTTTTCGAGCTTAAAAGGAGGTATCACCCCTAATATAAGTATATACTCGTATTATATAAGTATCCAACTCTTAGGAGAAATAAAGCGTTTGTATTATTTATTATTATATAGGGTGTTAATTTAATTGCGTGCCATAGCTTAGGGGGTGTTTCAGTAACGATAAAGGAACACAAAAAAAAAATTTAAAATCTTACTTAAAAAAAAAAAAACTAGAAACTTAACTAACGCGAAGGGCAATGACCCGGACGGAGCACTAGTGGTATGCAGTATCAGTGGATAAGGTAGGCACATACATAACTGAAACTCTTTCGCGCGCTTTTGATAGCGCGGTGCTCAAGGTCATTGCTCTCCGCGTTAGTTTAGTTTTAATGGAGTAAAAAAAAAAATTAAATAGGATTTTTTTTAATTTATTTGTTTGGGTTTCTTTATCGTTACTGAACCACCCCTTAAGCTATGGCACGCAATTAAATTAACACCCTGTATAGTGTTGAAAGTAACTAGAAGAAGATTTTACAAAAATTGTAATTCTACTGTAGATATGATACTGTTGTGTGTTGAGTGGAGTAGTTTAGTGTTAATTGGTGTTATGTAATATGATGTAGTGTAGTACAGTACAGTTTAATTTAGTGTAGTGTTGTGTAATGTGGTGCAGTGTAGTGCAATGTGATGTAGTTTAGAATTTGATGTATAGTTTAATGTAATTTGGTGTAGTGTTGTGTAATGTGGCGTTGTGAAGTGTAGTAGTGTAGTATGATGCGAGTACTAACTGGACATGCTGAGGTCGGAGGTCAGCTGCGTGGGGTAGGAGCACTTGGGGCAGGGCGGGGTCTGTCTCCGGTCCAGCTTCACTCCTCGTCTCTTCACATGCTCTTCACAGAAACAGGTCTTGCAGCGCAGGCACGAGTACTGGCCCAGACGATTGCATGATTGACCTGTACACAGAATAAATGAATTAATAAAATCCTTAATGCGCACACAATACAAATGAAACAAAAATAAATCGCACAAATTAAACACTAAAACAGACACACACTCATAGATTCACACTCTTTTATTCATACATTTACTCATTTTCTAAATATAAAAAAGTAATACTTTTAAAAGTAATACTTTAGAGCTGCAAAAGGCCACTAAGAGCATGGGCTGTACCTTTTTTAGTAGAGTTATATCATCACGTTTTTCAGGCATTTGTATGTACACTAGAGAATGGTTCTAAGCATGATGGAGACTTACATTTATATGTCTCGGATTCGAGGACCTGGCAGGAGGCCTGGTGCTCAAACTGGTCGTCCTCACACAGGAATCCCTGGCAGAAGCAGCATCGGAACACGCGACCGCCGTGCTCCCACACTCCTGCAATACATTCACATAAAACAAACTAAAGTTTATTACACAACACTAAAGTATTAACATTTTAAAAAATACTAAGAGAATAAAGCCAATTACAGGTTTTCAAAAGATAATCAATAAGTGCTAACGACTACTTACTTAAATAAACAAACAAACAAATAGTTTGTACGCACGGCAGCAAGCACGTACAAACAAAACCAGTATAAGCTGAACCAGCTGCGCCACGCTACAAACGCCTTGAGCCGGAGGCCCACTCAAGGTCGAAAGATTTCCACCTACGAGCGGCCGTGCGCACAATATGGTAAGTACATTAGTGTTTGTGTACATGTGTGTGTCTGTGTGTAACTGTGTGTGTTTGTGGTGATTGGATAAGTGAGCCTAGTTATACGAGTAGTAGTGATTTCCGGACTTAAGATTTAAAAAGGTTTTTGGATATGAATAATAATAATGATTCCAAATGACTGGACATCCGTATAACTGGTGTCCGAGTAATCGGGGTTCTACTGTATGAGGAATATTTTAATATTGCATATACAGTAAAAATGATGTAGCTTCATTAGAATTATATCAGGACAGAGCAATGCGCTACACATTGGAGCAACAGAGACACATATCGATCTGACCTGCTCTCACACAGTTTTTCCTGCTTTCATTCTAATAAAGCAAGTGAAAAATAAAGAGAATAAAAAAAAAATTATAAAAGCAAGACAAATAAAATATAATAAAAAAAATTGCAGTTTATGTATTAATGAATGAATGAAATATTGAGACTAACACAAATAACATACTAACCTCAACTTTAATTTAATGGCAATGTGCCGTCTTAGATTGCAGCCATTATACTGACCTCTCTCACACTCCATGCAAACGGCATCTATCAGCGGACAGGTGCACGCATGTGAGGTGAGGCACTTGCGGCCGTGGCACACCCACGCCTCGCAAAAGTCACAGATGGCACCCTGCAATACACAAATACTACAATAATTATACAAAAGACTGCATAAACCACTTCAGTGGATAAGAAGATTTATAATAGAATTCACAATAACATCTCGTTTTGTAACCACAATGCAGACACAGAAAAACGCTTTATCATTTTACATTGGTACAGCTAGTCAGAAATATCACTCTTACATAAACTTGATGACTATGTTCAATAAAATATAAATCTGACTCCACTCCTTCCTACTTTAAGCTAATGGTTGAAAAAATGATCCATAACAATGTGAAGAAAGGTGGTGACAACAGGCACACTAGCGTGATACTTGCCACCATGGCGAGCCCGGTGGTGTACACGCCGGGGTGGCGCACCACACAGTCGCCCGTTTTCAGCATGCACTTGACCTTCCCGCACGCCGCGCACGTCGGCAGCCGCTGCACCGCGCTGCAGAAGTAACAAAACGCGCGGTTCTTCTGCTTCCTGATACAACAAACCAACCACAATACAGACTGTATTATACGGTTCCCGTCTAAGCTTTATTAAAAAGAGCGGAGGGAGGGACAGGTCAATAAGAAGAGTATGAGCCTTACTTCTGGCACTTGTCGCACTCCATAGGCACGTTACAGGGATGTTGCGCGATGTCAACATTTTCCTTCGCATTTCGAATCTCTTTCTGGCGAAGTTTCTGCTTCTCAGCCTTCTTCCGCTGTCCAGTTTTCTTCTTCGGCATTATAACAAATTAAATACAGCAAATCCCTTCAGTAAATTATAATACTTTCTAAAACATTAGGGGTAGAATGGAATGATTACCATCAATCACATCCCAGTTGATCCCAGATTGGAATCACATCAGCACGACACGACACGTCTGTCACGCAACGACGAACAGTGTGGCCAGCTTCAAATTGAAAAATCCTGAAAACCTGCCTGTCTCCGATTCACAAACATGTTTAAAAGAATATCAAATGACAATAAAGAATTATATATTTTGTAAGAAATCTTTAAGTTTAAAAAGAGGAAGAGAATTGTTATAATTTTCCTAAAGAAAGTCTACAAAAACTCCCAGTTGACTGATCTTTTTACCTCGATACTGCTATATACTCATAAATTACTCTGCTATATGCCTAAACTGCCAGATCTGCAAGCGTATATTGTAATACTGCCAAGTCCTGCCAGACATAAAACTGCCAAAAAGGCAGAATCCTGCCACAAATGGCTACACTGGCGAAGAAACAAAATGTCAAAATGACATTAACAGTGTTGCCAAACAATTTATACAAAAGGTGCTAAAATTTAAAAACTGCTCGTGAAATTAGACTACACTGGCAAGGCAGCGTGTTTTCAAATTAGGCCGGCCGCAAACATCCGGAATCAGAACAGTAATTCAGATCCGGACTTAAGATTCTGAAATCAGAATGCACTGCTTTTCATACAAAATTTTCTACCTGGCGCACACATTCTTAACGGTTTCAGAACGGAAAAAACCCTGACATTCTGTTCTGATTTTTTCCGGGCGTTGGATTTTCAGAACGGAAAAAAACCGTTCAAAACGCAGCGCTCGCGAACAAAATGTACCGACCGCAGCGCCACACACATTCAGAAATTTTCATTAAAAATCTCGCTAGCGCCGAGCCGAGTGGACGTCCGACCCGCTTTTTCTAACTATGAAATAAAAAAATTCTGAGACTGAAAATTTTATAAAGTGTGTGGAAAAGAGTGAATAATCAACGGGTGCACCCAATGATGACGTTGCCTCTTCTTCTCGAGCGCCAGTAATAGTGTAATTGTAAAAAATCATTCGTCGTCTATCTTGTTTGGCGTCTCCAAACGTTCTAGTCTCGAAAATTCCTGGTATAAAACAACCTGATGTCTGCTCTAGTCGCCCGGAATTCCTGTTCTGAATTTCAAATCCGGATTCCGGATGTTTGCGGCCGATCTAAGCATGCGTGACAAGCAGTGCAAAAATGTAATAATTTCATCGAGCATTCCCAAGTACGTAGATTGCTTGTCAAGCAGAAGCAAAGTTGCTTGACCACCACGAAAATGTTTCGTGCTTGTCAAGCCCGCGTCACACACAGGTGGCAGCGAGCAGCAGCAACCAGCAGCCGGGGCCGGTATTTTTTGTAAAGTATGAGTTCTTATGCACCCTGCCACATTGAAAAGCGGTCGCGACGCGGTATTTTGTTCCCGCCAAACCGCCCCGGACCGCTTCCGCAATCATACCGCCTCTGTCTGACTTGAGCTTCAAGCAATTTTGACCGCTCCGCCCCTCCGTGACCCCATAAGAATACAAACAAAATACCTTATGATACATCCTGGCAGCACTACAAATAATTTCTAAACGAAAATTTGCGCTGCGCAGCTGTTCCCGAGTGTTGCCGTTACCATACATTTTACACATTTGACGTACCTTTTTAGCCTCCAATGTGTTATGTGTAATGGGGTCCAGTTTACGTACCTTTTGTTCTTAACCAAAATAATGTGTAATATTTTATAAAACGCCGCCAAAAAATAATAATAATGAAAGCTGCATGTATCAGAACGTACAACAATCATTAACCATGCAGCATGCATTCTACATAGAATTGATCAAACAAATTAAGGACAGATTTACTTTAGTGATCCTGTACTTGAAACATCTATACTGGACCCAATAGTGGCACAATCTTTCGAACGAAAAGATTTTAATGAAGTATTAAAGAGAAAGAGATATCCAGCTTTGAAAACTGTTATAGACGAGCCAGCTCTAAACAAAGAATGGCGGGAGCATGATCTGCTGGATCATGAAACATTGAAACTAGACCCAACATTAACGGCCACCAACTACTGGAATATAGTTTTCAAGTTACGAAACATGAACCAAGACCTTCTGTTTCCCAACTTAAAAAAATATTTGCCTACTTCTAGTCCTTCGCTTTTAAAAGCTTCGGTCGAACGAATATTTAGCCAGCTGAAACTTATCCCGACAGAGGTGACCTTCGTTGGTTCTGAGCGTGTAGTTCGTGGTTTACAACCAAATTTTTTGTGACCTTCCAACGCCCTTGGTCTTGAAAGCAGCTTCCCAAACTAAGGTCAAATAGAGGACGTTGGTTACGTCTCCGACCGTGTAGTCTATTTCAATGCTTGTTGTCAACAAATCGGCGACTGTGTAGTTGAAACGGACCAAAATGGTTGCAAACCAAGGTGACCTCTGTCGGGAGCTTGTTGCCGACCGTGTATCAGGCATGTTACATCCATCCATTGTAATCATGTATGACTTGGTTGTAGAATTTGTAACATAATCAATTTATTATTTAAGTTTCAATTGACAATTATGAGCACATATACGTTATTTTAAATTGTTTTTCATGTCTTAAGTGGCTAAACGAGCAGATGGGCCATCTGATGGAAAGTGGTCACCACCGCCCATGACACCTACTGTCTGATTATTAGTGAAATAATTTGACACCTCCCTTACCCTTCAAACCGAAACACAGCAGTGCAAACACGGCTGCTTTACGGCAGAAAAAAGTAAGGGGGTAGTTACTTCACCCGAACTTTGCACAAAAGACTTATTTCAACCACAATTACAATTCAAGTACTACAAGCGAGCAGGAATTCTCTCGCGAACGTTCATTGCGAGAGAGCCATCAAAGCAAGTTAAGAAAATAAACACTTATGTACCTTTTTACCCCAAAATGTACCTTTTCAGCGCTGGATATGTACTTTTTGGGAACTCAGGTGTGGCAACACTCCCGTTATCATCTCACGACTCACGACGTTATCATCATTGCAAACAATCGCAAATCAAAACAAAACAATACATGGCTTCATTGATAGGTAATCTCGGCGTGATTGAGCAGTCGTTATTAGTAATTGGAGCCACTAACTGGATCGCGCAGTTTATGGAGTAAATAGTGTTCTGTGTTATTAAAGTCTGGCAGAGCATCCGTTTGTGTTCCGGAGATTCCGCTACGCGTCGATACGAGCCACACGGTATAAACCACTACGTTAAGTTAAGAGCCTCCGAGCGACACTCAAGACGACCATGATTTCCCCATTAAAACTGGTATAGTGCTTGTACTCTTATTTTATGTAGGTACCTAATTAACTCATTAGATGTTGACCGACCCTCTTTGATGCCTTTAAAGCGCTCAGCAGATGAAGGGGCGGGCAGACACGGGCAGCACGGACATTGTCCGTCAGTGTGGCCGGTATTGCGAAAATTATAGATTTTATCACAATAAAATTCAAACATAACATGTTTCAAAATTGCTCTATGTTTTAAACTAAATAACAATCAATCTGAACAACCTTTTCGACTGAATAACTCTTTGATATGAACAACTGTTCAAGCTGTTTTGCTTCCAAACCATAGATTTTGGAAAATATGCGCATAGAAACGGAGCGTTTTTCTCATGTCAATGACTTTAATCATACGAAAATAATTGCAGTACCGGCCACACTGGCGGACAGTCAGAACAAAAAGTCTGCCGTCTGCTGTGCCTCTTAGTCCTATGAAGAATAAAATAAAGTTATAAAAAAAGCATGTGTGGTGTCAAGTGTACCCTGTCTCAGTTGTTGGACTATAATTGTAGGTATTGTCCTATTGTGAAGTCAATATTGTCATTGTCATAGATAATGTTTGATTCAGTGCCTATTGTTTGTCTGTATAATGCAAAGGTACTTATATGTTCACAATCTACTGTACTAGTAGGTACCTACACCTATTGTCCATTCTGAAGTTCCTGTGCTACTGCTACAAATTGATGAACAAAATAAGGTTTACTCTCATGTCCTCTGGCTGGAATTTATTTCCACTGGAATATTTAATTTCGAACTATATTTGTCACTATATTAATATACTCGTTAATTAAATTTTTAACATTCATTAAATATTAATTACCTAGTTCTCATCGTTATCTTTCTACTTACAACTTAATAAATATCTTACTCAATTAGGGTTGCATTCCGAATCGGGTAGAAATTACCCTGACAGCAGGATAGCGTTATATGACGTCCATCGTTGTGGTCGAGACAGACTGCTGTCAAATGTTAACTATTACTGTTTTGGAACTCACTCTAGTTAGAGTTTGTAGATAATATCAAATACATTATTCAGAATAATAAAAATAAAAAAAAATTCTAACACCTTTGGCATAGCATTCTTTTCACACCTTTTTACAAGTAGTAATTATTTGTTAAATTTTTTTATTATTTATCCTTCATCTAAATGTTTCTTTAGCTAGGTACTTATTACGCTTTAGCTAGTGTCAGCAATCCACTCAATATACCAGAACTAGCTGTTTTCTTCGACTTTGTCCGCGAGGGATTCTATTTATCCAACCATCCGTCCGCCCTTTGACTGTCCATCTTTTTGTCCATCCATCCATCTATCCGGCCAACCTTCTGTCCGTCTAGCCATCCATCCGTCCATACATGCATCAATCCAACTCTTTCTAACCTATCCATCCCTATCTATCCCCATTTATCCCTATCTATCCTTTTCTATACCTATGTATCTTTTTTTTATCCATATCTATCCCTATCCTGCCCTAGCCATCCCTATCTATACCTTTCTGATAAAAAAGAAATAAAAACTTTTTTTTTCTGTTCCTGTCTTCCCTATGTATGTATCCATCCCTACATATCCCCATCTTCCTCTATCCTTCCCAGTCCATGCCAATCTATCCCTATCTGTCCCTTATTTTTCGAATATTTGTTCGACTAAAAGAACCATATTCATGACGCGACCGCTACCGACTTAAGCCCGCGTCACACAGAGGCGGTAGCGGCAGCGTTCCGGGGCCGGTATTTTTTGTAAACTATGAGTTCTTATGCACCCATGTCGCGGCGCGGTATTTTGTACCCGCCAAACCGCCCCGGATCGCTTTCGCAATTCTACCGCCTCTGTGTGACTTGAGCTTTATTTATGCACTAGCTGTTACCCGCGACTTCGTCCGCGTAGATTTTATAAAAAAACAGAACTCGAACTTAATTGAAACATATTTTACGGAGCGCTTATCCTTCTTGATCCCTACGTAAAAGATGCATTTGTACTTATCCAAGTTGAATAAATGCATCTTACTACAAACTTAATTATCTTTTGATTTTATTTAACTGGTGGTAGTGCGGAATTTTCATTGTCAACCGTTACATGCGAACTTAAAAAAGAAGGCAATAAAGGGAGTGAAGTGAATGGGTAGCGAGGAGGTATTCATAAAAGTAAAAAAGGTCCCTATTCCTCCCTATCTATCCTTTTGTATCCCCCCCCCTACATTCCCACTCCCCCTCCCTCACCCTCTCCCACTCTCTATTCCTCTCCCTCGCCCCTCCCTCTTCCCCCCCTCACCCTTCCTTCCCCCTCCATTTCCCCCCTTCCCCTCTCCCCATCACCCTCCCTTTCCCCCCTCGCCCTCCTCCCATTCCCCTCCCTTTCCCCCTTCCCCTCACTCATCCTCTCCTACCCCCTCTCCCTCCCTCTACCCCCTCCCACGCCCTCTACCCCTCCCTCCCCCTTTCTCTCCCCTCATTTTCCCCTCCCTTACACTCTCTCCCTATCCCTCCCCCTCTCCCTCTCCCTATCCCTGACCCTACCCCTATCCCTGCTTCTACCCCTAACGCCATCTTAACCGCTATCCCTATCCTTATATAAACATACAACTGACACTCATATTGATTTTTAGACATTTCAAACCTATCGAATCCCAACCCCATCCCAGGGGTGGTGGTATTTCACGTCCACCACGTTGGATTTCAAAATCATTGTAGTTTTCGTAATCAGCGACCCGATAAACCATACGAACGACACCCATATTGATTTTTAGACATATCAACTCTATCGCACCCCAACCTCATCCCCAAGGGATGATAGCATTTCACGTCCACCATGTTGGATTTCAAAATTGTTGTAGTTTTTGTAATCAGCGGCTCGATAAACCTTACAAACGACACCCATATTGATTTTTAGACATTTCAACCCTATCGCACCTCAACCTTATCCCCAGGGGATAATGGTAGTTTACGTCAACCACGTTGGATTTCAAAATTGTAGTAGTTTTCGTAATCAGCGATACTTAGTTGAATAAAAAAAGTCCCATCAAAATCGGTTAAGTAGTTTCGGTGTGCTGTAGCAGATACAACCCCGCTAGAGTATTATTGTATGTGTAGATTCCCACGGGAATGAGATATTTTCCCGGGGTAAAAAGTAGCCTATGTCCGTCTCCAAGTTACCATCTATCACCATACCAAATTTCATCAAAATCCGTTCAGCCGTTTAGGCGTGAAAGAGCAACAAACAAACAGACAGACAGACAGACAGACAGAGTTACTTTCGCATTTATAATATTAGTATGGATTGACTAATAGGACTGTTATTTATGTTATTGTATATTGTAAGTTTCTTACATTAAAGATGGAGCGGCTCCGCCTAAGTGGGCCCCTGGTGGCGTTCTTTAAAGCGGTGTGCGTATACGTGGCAGTATCGATGGGGGCGGAGGGCGGAGTACCCTCGCTGGTCGCCGCCGCCGCCAAGTGCGCGCCTATCGTCTGTCTTCTCGTCATCGTGCTCGCACATCGCGCCAATATTCCCACTGATTCTAAACAATCTACTGAGTGGTATGTAGATATATTTTTGAGTAGATGTGGTTAATCGCGTAACTTTTCCTGAAGACGGTCAAGTTCATAACTTTGAAGGTTATCAGAACTATCTCGATAAGAAAGGAAATGAACAACCTCGAGGGTCACCTCGGATTTTACATGCATTGATGTGATTGACAGTGTCCTCTAGATGGTGCGTCCCCGCAAATAAGTAGTATGGGACCCCAATTAATGGCTATGCTACAAGCATACGAAATGGCTATGATGGTTATAATTGGTGCTATTACATCCTTCTATGTTCAAGGTACTTTATAAGATTCATTAGTTAAGAAGGAACTCATTGATATAGTGTCGAGGTTTAGTTTGGCGTGTGGTCCCAGGCGGCGTTACGGGGCGCGCGTGGCATTAGGGCTGACGCTGTCTAGTGCGGGAGACGCGCTGCTGGTGTGGCCGACGCAGCTGGTGGCGGGGATGGGAGCGTTCGCGGCGGCGCACGTGGCTTATATAGCTGCGTTCGGGTGGCGGCCGCTGGCTCCGCTCGCCGCGCCGCCGCTGCTGGCGGGCGCGGGGGGGTTCCTGTGGGCCGTGCGGGCGGAGGGCGCGCTGCGGGTGCTGGTGCCGCTGTACGCGCTGCTGCTGGTGACCATGGCGTGGCGCGCCGTGGCCCGCGCGAGCCAGCGCGCCGCGCCCCCCGGCGCGCCGAGTGCCGCAGCCGGCGCCGCGCTGTTCGTGGTGTCGGATGCCGCGCTCGGCTACTCCATGTTCGCGGCTCCGCTGCCCCACAGCCAGGTGAGTGTCGGGGCACAGTCCGGAGCCGGACACTATACAACGTGTTAACGGAATAAGCGAAACTGAGAAAATAGTTTGTTCAGTATCGAGAGTAGAATCAGGTAGAATCAATTTCATGGGTTTTTGATAGGGGTAATTTTATTTTTACCGCTCAATTTTTGCCGCTTTTATTCTAAATATTTCTGAGGATACGCGCGCTGCGCCGGCGGAGGGAAGTGAGCGTGGCGTGCGCGGACTAGAACAACGATGAAACTAGAACAATGATGAAACTTTAAAATAACAATATCTAGATAAAAAAAAGTTTATTATTTTTTTATTCCGGGAATGAATTTTATTTAATAAAAATCAGTTGGGATATATAAGCGTTTCGCTTATTCCATTAACACGTTGTATATATGTCGCAGTAAGATAGATAAAGCCGTAATATAGTTATATCCTAGGGATATAATTATATACCGTAACATAGTTATACCAAAATACGAAAGCGATTCATTTAGGTTAGATTAGGTTAGGGGTTACATACATACATACATAACATCACGCCTCTTTCCCGTCGGGGTAGGCAGAGACCACAGTCTTCCACCTGCTACGATCTTGACATACTTCCCTTGCTTCCTGTACTTTCATCAATCCTTTCATACATGCTCGTCGGTTTAGGGTACTTTTAACCTGGCCTTTATTCAGAACGTCCTGAATTTGGTCCTGGTACGTTCGCCTAGGCCTTCCCCTTCCAACGTTTCCATTCACTCTCGCCTGGTAGATCTCTTTCGTCAGTCTTCGTTCATTCATCCTCTCTACATGACCAAACCATCTCAGCATCCCTTTCTCGATTTTGGTCACTACGTCTTCTTTTACGCCACACCGTTCTCTTATCACACTATTTCTAATTCTGTCACTCAATTTAACACCAATCATACTCCTTAGCGCTCTCATTTCCACTGCATTAATTCTACTTTCATGCTTCTTCTGCCATACCCAGCTTTCACTGCCATACATAGCTTTCACTGCCATACATCAGTGTTGGTACTAAAACACCCCTATGAACAGCCAAACGAGCCTTGTGAGACACCTTCTGACTCGTCATAAAGGCGTGCAGGGCACCATTCACCATGTTTCCAGCATTCACTCTTCTTTCAATATCACTTTCACACTTTCCATCTCTCGTAAACTTTAGCCCAGATACACAAACTCCTGTAGAGTTTTAGAACGAAAACTGAAATGTCAGTTTTAGTTGTCAAACAGAGCGCCAAGGGTGACGTCTACTACGACTGTGCTTCATAAGCTGCCGTTATTCATAATCTAAGGCTTCAATGCGTTTTTAATGGTTAAATCCTTCAATACTATTAAAATTCAATGGATTCCGTCTCATATAAATCTGTCCGGAAATGAGAGAGTTGACATACTAGCGAAACAGGCTACATACGAAGGTATTAGATTAGAGGTCTCCCCCTTTTATACGGATTGTCTTACATTGGTAAAGAATAAGTGCCGCGAATTGTGGAAGGAATATTTTGATCGAAGATCTAAAGAAAAGGGTATTTGGTACCGTACCATTCAAACAGATCCAACAACTTCTTGGATAAGCAATTGTTGAAATGAAATGAAATGAAATATATTTATTTGCACGCAAACACGGTATGTTACAGCTGTTAAAGTGAAAAAAAAAGTACAAGCGTGGTGCACCAACAAGTTGGTATGCTGGTATGCTGGTGTATGTTGGTGTTCGCTAAACAGACAGGACTGCGTACATCTAATGAGACTTCGGACAGGACACATTCCGTTAAATAAATTCGGTCACATGATGAGGAAGGTATCTTCCCCCAATTGTTCGGAATGCGATATTGTGGAGGACGTCTACCACATTCTAATGGAATGTGTCCGAAACGAAGCACGAAGATGGGAGGTATTTTCTCGATTCCCGATGCTACGGGATGTCGGCGGATGCAACAGTGTCCTGGCTTGCCCCCTTTCGGGGGAGGCCGGCGCTCTTTTGCATCTAGCGAGAAAATGTCTTAGCAGAAGGAATTTATAATTTAATTTGTTTGTTACTTCATGTAGAATACCTTACGGAGCGACTTAGTCTGTAAAAGACCAAGCTCCTTAAATAAAGAATTAAAAAAAAATCCTTCAATAAACAGTTATAAGAGTATAAAGCAAGTGTTTAAATACGAAAACCACCTATCGACAACTCCTTCACTTGTTCACCACCTATTAATATAGTACACTGTGTCATACATTGTTAGGGGTTAGGTTAGGTTATATCACTAAACTTGGACCGTTTTATAACTATATTCCTAGTGAGATATAAAACGGTCCGTATAATTATGTTACGGTATACAATTATATCCCTAGGGATATAACTATATTACGGCTTTATCTATCTTAGTGCGCCATATACACAAATTCGAAACAGGAAGCGCACGTAGGCCCGCTCGCGTACAGGAGCGGAGGGCGGGGAGATTGCAAGGGGGCGGAGAGTGTCCGTCCGTTCTGTCTGTATGTTAGTACGAGTACTTTATTCTGTGGTGAGGGTGAACTGACTCTTCATCGCTCTCGCAAATACGATGATTGTTTTAATATTTGAGAATCATGTGAAATAGATAGAAAAATAACCTTCTTCATGTTATAAATTACCTGTTTTAAAAAGTTTACAAAAGACTGCAAGAAATTATTTATTTATTTATTTAATTTTTGGAGAACCAACAGCTTATAATAAATATACTAATAATACTAATTGTATATTTATTTAATGGCATCACATCTCATTACAAAACGTATTTCGCCAATGTCAAAGTAAAGGAATTGTTACAAAATTATGGCGACACGCCAATGTCCAGTGAAAGATTGATTTACACAGGAATCCACATCTCGAAGATCGACGACGAGGAAAGCCTGTGCACCACGATGACTCCAATAAGTTGATATGGAAAATTATTGTTGTCACGAAGTCCGCTTCTCTCCATCCAAAAATTTCGGAAAATGCACTTATTCCAATCTTCTAATAGATGTTCACTTTAAATGTTGTTTACTGCATAATTCCCAATCAAAATTATTCATTAAACACTTCAATAAACATATAAAACTAAAATTGAAATAAAAACACGACTGCCATCTTCAAATGTTGAAAAACGTGATATACTAATAATACTGTTAGATTAGAGTCTGCATGGACAATGAAGTTTTCTATGAGACCTAATGTCAATTTCAAATGTTGTTTATTTATTTGTGATGTTTTTGGAACAGATTGTCAAGTCTGTCACTCGTGAAAATTTCTTTCAGCAATGATACACAAATAAACGTAAAACTAATATTTATTGTGTATTCTTATCCAATTCACTGCGCATGGGTTCATAATTAGTGAGTCTAAAGCTAGGCTACACATAATATTATATCAGGTTATGGACAGCACATTGGATTGCTGGATATAAGTATGAGTCAAACTAATAGTGAAGTGAGTGGTACCGGTGGTGGTACACCGGGTAGTGGTACACCGGGTACTGTAACCATCATCGAGCGGTCCTCATTGGGCTCGGGCTACGCGACAGAGAAGCTGGACGGTAGCGCCGACTACTCGACATGGAAATTCATGATGGAACTTCAGCTAATTAACGATGATCTTTGGGAATATGTGAGCAACACACCACCCCCTACAGACGTTACAGGCTGCAAACGCGACCAGAAGGCGAGAGCAAAAATTTGTCTCATGATAAAACCACACTGTCTGGTGCACGTACGTCAAGCGAAAAATGCCAAAGAAGCCTGGGAAGCGCTGCAAAAAGCTTTCGAAGATAAAGGTCTTAACAACAGATGCAAGTTGCTAACAAGATTAGTGAGCCTTAGGTTGGAGCAGTTTACATCAGTTAGGCAATACGTCACTACCTCCATGACAGTAGCTCAGGAGCTACGTGACTTAGGCAAAGAGATAGATGATGAGCTGTTGGCAGCGCTACTTCTCCAAGGACTGACAGAAGATTTTCAGCCCATGCGACTGGCGATTGAGAATACCAACGTGATCCTCACTACAGATTACGTCAAAGGAAAGCTCTTCCAGATGGAAGACATTTACGAAGCGAGTTCAAGCACTAGCAAACCAAGCTCTGCACTCCTGTCTAAGAGAAGACAGAAGCCCAAAGCAAAGAGCATTAAACAGGAGAAGGGGAAGTGCAAGTGCTTTATCTGTGAAGGGCCGCACAAAGCAAAGGATTGTCCGGATAACCCAAACAGCAAAAGAGATGCGAGAACCGCTTATGCTTTTGGGACATCTGTAAAAGAGACAAACGACTGGATCATTGACTCTGGTGCTTCAAATCACATGTCATGCAAGAAATCGTGGTTTAAAAGCTTAAAGAAAACTTCAAAGCCTTTGAACATTACGTGTGCGAATGGCAATGAAGTGCTTGGAAAAAGTGTAGGTTCAGTGGAATGCAAGTGCAAGTGTGGTCAGTGCTTGACCATTAGTGATGTTACATTTGTACCTGATTTATCGTCAAATCTGTTAAGCGTGTTTCGTATTGTGAAAAAGGGACACGTGGTGGTGTTTACAAAAACTGGTTGTGACGTCTATAAGAGTGATGAATGTGAGGTTAAAGGTACGCCTGTGGTGAAAGGTGTAGAGGAGAGGGGCGTTTATAAAATTAAGTGCTGTTTACAGGGCTCTGCACTAGTCACAACGGAGGAAGATACCGATCTGCTAATGCTGTGGCATCGGAGGATGGGACACCTTGGTATAGGAAACCTCAGATTACTAAGAGATAAGATGGCTATTGGGGTAAGTTTTCCTAACTCATTATCTAAACTCGAGTGCATACCTTGCGTCAAAGGAAAACAAACCAAACAACCATTTCAAAAGAGCGGTGCACGTAGGGCTGAGGAAGTGCTTGGACTAGTACATTCGGATGTATGTGGCCCAATGGAAGTACCTTCCGTCGGCAACGGTCGTTATTTTTTGATATTTATTGATGATTTTACTCGAAAAACTTTTGTATATTTCCTTAAACAGAAGAGTGAAGTTTTTGAGAAGTTTACAGAGTTTAAGAAGCTTGTTGAAAACCAAACAGGCAAGAAAATAAAAGCAATACGGACAGACAATGGAACGGAGTTCGTCAACAAACGGATGGATAGCTACCTGAGAGAGTGTGGCATCCAACGTCAACTGTCTGTGGAATATACGCCTGAGCAGAATGGTGTGGCAGAGCGAGCGAATCGCACCATTTGCGAAAAAGCAAGATCTATGCTTGCAGATGCAAAGCTGCCAAAACGTTTCTGGGCCGAGGCGGTTCACCATGCCGTCTACTTGAAGAACAGATCTCCAACAGTTGCTGTGAGGAATACAACACCAGAGGAGAAATGGTCTGGAAGGAAATGTGACTTAAGCAACCTGAAAATCTTCGGATGCAAAGCCTTCATGCACATTCCTGACCAGAAACGAGTCAAATGGGACGCGAAAAGCAGAGAGCTGGTCTATACAGGATTTTGTGTCGATGCAAAAGCCTACAGACTTATTGAACCCAATACTGGGAAAGTCTTCAAAGCCAGAGACGTGGTGTTCTTTGAAAATCAGAATCACTGTGGGAACACTGAAGACTACAATGCGAAACCTGAGAATGGTCAACTTCCAGTGGATAATGAAACTGTTAATGAGTTAATAGTTGAGCATCAGGAAGTGGAAAATACACTTGAAAATCAGGAAGTGGAGAACACACTTGAGAATCAGGAAGTGGAGAACACACTTCAACGGCGAAATGATGAAGCAGAGATCGTCCGAAGGCCTACTTCAGCAGAGAGTGAAACATGCATTGAGGAATCAGAAAGCCATGATGAGCAAGCTTCAGCAGGAAGCGAACGCAGATATCCACAGCGGAATCGAACGCCGAAGCAGTTTCCAGACTTTGTCCTGTATCAAGCAGAAACAAGAGGTGATCCAACTTCTGTTGAAGACGCACTGTCGAGATCTGACAGTAAAGAGTGGAGAAAGGCAATCCAGGAGGAGCTGGACGCCCTATCAAAAAACAATTCGTGGATTCTTGCAAAACCTCCAACAAAGTGCAACATCGTTGATTCTAAATGGCTATTTAGAATCAAAGAAGAGGCGGGGGATAAGAGACGCTATAAAGCGCGACTTGTTGCGAGAGGTTTCAGCCAAAGATATGGAGTCGACTACGATGAAACTTTTTCTCCCGTAGTCAGGCACAGTTCCCTTCGAGTCCTGTTAGCGATGGCAGCTAAATATGAGTGGAATATCGATCAAATGGACGTAAAAACTGCGTTCCTGAATGGAGATTTAACTGAAACAGTATACATGAAGCAGCCGGAAGGATTCGAGGTCAAAGGGAAGGAGGATCATGTATGTCTACTGAAGCGTTCATTGTATGGCTTGAAGCAAGCCCCAAGAGAGTGGAACAATAAATTGAACGCGGAGTTGCTGAACCTGGGATTTAGACGGTCCCAACTTGAACCGTGCATCTACACCAGATCGGACATCATCCTAGCAGTCTATGTAGATGATATGCTTCTGTTCTGGAAGGATAAAAAGGAACTGGAAAAGGTTAAGAGAGACCTCACATCCAAGTTCGAGATGAAGGACCTGGGCAAAGCCGAACTGATGTTGGGAATGCGCATAACTCAGACAAGCACCTATATCAAAGTCGATCAAGAGAAGTACATTGACAAGATCTTATCAACTTTTGGGATGTCAGACTGCAAGATTGCTTCGACACCCATGGCTCCCGGTCAAAAACTGGAAAGACCAGGAGATGATCACAGATGTGACGATAGAATTCCCTACCAAAATTTAATAGGTTCACTGATGTACCTTTCAGTCTGCACGAGGCCAGACATTGCACATGCAGTGAATCACCTGAGTCAATTCAACAGCTGCTACACTGAGACGCATTTTACAGCTGCTAAACGTGTACTCCGGTACCTAAAGGGAATGAAAACCCTAGGACTGCGGTATACCAAAGGAAAAGCAATGCCACAACTACTAGGCTATGCAGATGCAAGTCATGCATCCTGCTATGACAGAAGGTCATACTCAGGTAGCGTGTTTCTGTGGAAAGAAGGTGCTGTCAGCTGGGAAAGCAGGAAGCAGCGGACGGTGGCTCTCTCGACAGCAGAGGCTGAATATGTAGCCATGTCTGAAGCTACTAGAGAAGCTATTTTCTTAAAAAGGTTAATCGCTGAAATCACACGTGAGCCGGAGCTTCCGACATGGTTGTATAGTGACAGCCAGTCTGCAGTGGCTATAGCGCAGAACCCTGTACATCACCAGCGAACAAAACATATCGACGTTCGTCACCACTTTGTGAGAGAAGCAGTTGAACGAGGGGATGTCAAGCTGAAGTACGTGGAGACGGAACGAATGATTGCTGATGTGTTAACGAAGCCGTTACTGAAAGGAAAGTTTAGCTGGTGTGTGAATGGGATGGGCCTGAACGTTTGAAATTGAGGAGGAGTGTTAGATTAGAGTCTGCATGGACAATGAAGTTTTCTATGAGACCTAATGTCAATTTCAAATGTTGTTTATTTATTTGTGATGTTTTTGGAACAGATTGTCAAGTCTGTCACTCGTGAAAATTTCTTTCAGCAATGATACACAAATAAACGTAAAACTAATATTTATTGTGTATTCTTATCCAATTCACTGCGCATGGGTTCATAATTAGTGAGTCTAAAGCTAGGCTACACATAATATTATATCAAATACCTATAGCTACAAACAGCCAATTAAAGGTTTTCACAACTAATGACAAAATTTGACAAGCAAAAGACAAAAATACAATCAAACGCTCACAACGCAACGCAACGTATATAGATAAAAACATACAAATAACAATTACACATTAAAGAACCTGTCACTCAACTGGCGCCTAACACTCGCTATACTAGTGTTAAACAGATCAAGATCAAGCACCTTAGATAACTTGTTAAAGTTGTTACTCGCTCTTAATATAAATGAGTTTTGGCGATAATTTGAGGACGCATAGGGAAGGGACACAAGATCGTGAGATCTTAAGTTTCTATGGCGTACTCCAGATTGCTACGCACATAAGCACAGTACAATATTTTGAAGGTCAGCCCTTGCAAAATCTTTAGAACTTCGCATTATAAAACCGAGTGACTTGGAAGCTTTGGCAACAATATGATCTACGTGGGCATCAAACAACAGCTTACTATGGTGCATTACTCCAAGGTCACGTATAGTGGACTCCCTTGGTAGGACTTGGTTTTTCAATTTATAATCATATGCGACTACAATGTGTTTACGAGTAAAAGTCATAACACTGCATTTGGTAGGGTTCAAGTCAAGACAATTGGCGTTACAATAGTCCTCTAAACGGCAAAGGTCACGTTGAACTTCAGCAGCATCAGCAGCAGATGCTATCTTAGCAAATATTTTCATGTCATCTGCGAAACAAAGTAGTCGCGACGATTGAAAACAGGACTCGATGTCATTTACAAAGACCAAAAACAGCAGTGGTCCAAGCAGAGAACCTTGCGGTACTCTACTTGGAACGGTAACCCAACTAGATTTATAGTTGTTAGTGACGACTGCTTGCGAGCGATTTGCAATGTAAGATGAGAACCATCTAAATAGGTCGCCACTAATACCAATATGCGACAACTTGATTAATAGATGTTTATGTGGGATCCTATCAAAAGCCTTGCTGTAGTCAGTGAGCCGATCGAGTGGTTGTGTCCAAGCTGGAGGAGTCACTCGTGCCGCCTGACAAGTATCACCCAGCATTAGCAGTACGACTTACTCTGCACGGCGGGTTGGTCGCGGCAACGGCGCCGCAAGCTAATGCAACTCCTCGCCTATCGAACGCACCACCGCAATGGAACTTTCGTAAAGCTGACTTTACTGGACTTTACGCTGCCTTGTCCAAAGTAGATTGGAATGACCTCTTGACACAAAAAGATGTTGATACAGCCGTAAAAATATTCTACGATATAATATACGAGTATATCAACAAATATATTCCCATTAAAAAAGGGCCACAACAGTGGGGTCGTTACGTCTATCCAAAATGGTATACTGGTAAAATTATTTATTATATTCAACAAAAGTATTTCCATTTAAAGAGGTTCAAGACAGAAGGTAAAGAATTCAATCGAGAATTATTTAAGTTTTATAGAGAGCAAGTTAAATTATTAATTGACAGTGCATACCAACAACACCTCAAAACTGTGCAGGGCAAAATAATAAGCGAGCCAGCTACTTTCTGGGATTATGTAAAAGATAAGAAGAGTGATAGAAGACCTGACAAAAACTATATTGATAGGGATGGTTCAGAGGTAGCAGGCCAGGAGGCTGCTGACGCATTTGCCCTGCATTTCAGTTTCAGTTTTCAGTTTAGTTTATTCGGTTACAAATAACATTTGTGTTCGAAAATAATACAATTATAATAATAATAACTAAATTCAATCGACGACTATTTCCAAGTTCAAACAAAATACATAATAACATTGAAATAATCTAAAATTGTCAAACAAATAAAACCAAAATGTCATCATTACGAAAAAAATAATAATAATAATAATAATTAACGTCAATTATGCTTATACCTAAGAAATTCGTCTAATTCGTAAAAACACTCCTTCAGCAAGAGCGCCCTTAGTTTTGATTTGAAGCTGAGTAACGAAAGATCACCCTTCAACTCTACCGGCAGCGCGTTAAATAGACGCACCTCATTGTAGCGTGCACCGTGGCGCACTACGTCAAGACGTGGAGGCGGCGCTGTACGTGCCACATCTCGTCTGCGAGTACCAATCCTAGAGACCCTATCTTCTTCAGTCTCTTCACCTAAGAGCTTTCTTTTAAAGTTTATGAGCATCACAAATATATAGAGAGAAGGAGCCGTTAGTATGCCTAACCTAATGAAATGAGGTCTGCAAGATTCCCATTGGGGTATTCTGACAATGGTTCGAATGGCTCTTTTTTGTATTACAAATGCTTTATGAATATTGTATTTGTAACTATTTCCCCATAGTAAAATGCTATACCTTAGATGAGACTCTACTAAGGCATAATATACGATTAGTAGTTGCTTTTCAGTAAGCTCATCTCTGAGAGTTCGTAAGGCGTAACAAGCGGAACTAATTTTACCTTCGACACGATTCACTTCATTCTTCCAGTTTAACAACGAGTCTATAAAAACACCTAAAAACTTAACATTATCTGTCGTGTTCTTGAACGCGATGTCTAAAGTATCTGAGTTTCTGACTGTCGTTTTAAAAAGAACAATATTAGTTTTATCAGGGTTCAGTCGAAGGTTATTTGCATCAAACCATGTGCAGAAGGCTATCAGTGACTCATTGACCTTAAAATTAAGCTCAGTTATAGAATCAGCACAAATGACAGCATTCGTGTCGTCAGCGAAAACCACCAACTTCGCATCGGATACTTTGTTTATCAAGCTTTGTATAAGGTCGTTGGTGAAGATGATAAAGAGAACTGGTCCCAGTATCGACCCCTGTGGAACCCCACGCGATAGTGAAGTGAATCTCGACGACACTTTTTTCTCTATATCTTGCTGTAAAGAAATTATTTCCACGTATTGCTTCCTATTGCTTAAATAAGATGTAAGTATGTCAAGAGATTTGTTCCGCACACCGTAATGCTCTAACTTATTTAACAAGATACTGTGGTCAACAGTATCAAAGGCAGAGCTCAAATCGAGAAACAAAGCTGCAACCTTTTTTTTTCTGTCAATTCCATGAATAATATCCGTAACCAGAGCATCTATCGCGTCACATGTACCTACACCTCTCTGATAACCAAACTGCCTAGTATTTATGATTTTATTTTTAGCTAAATGTGTAATGAGCCTTTGTTTTATGACTTTTTCGTAAATTTTGGATAATACCGGCAGCAGGGAAATCGGTCTATAATTACGTGGATCGGTTGCATCTTTTTTCTTATATACTGGGACTATGCGTGCAATTTTGAGTTGGTCAGGGAAAGTGCCTTGTTCTATACAATTATTGATAAAGTATGCGAGAGGTTCCGCAAGTATATCAATATTGTCTTTAATTACTTTAATGCAGATTTCATCGTAACCACAAGACTTTTTTAGTTGCATATGCTTAACGATTTTGATGATTTCCCTAGAGTTTGTCCTCCGGAATGTCATATTACTGCTAACCCTGTCTGAACATTCCCGCAATAATTGGTCTGCTAAACTTGTGTCCCTAATTTCATTACTATGACAACTAAAATGTTTAGCAAAAGTATCTGCTATATGAGCAGGGTCTTGAGTGATAATATTATTCACTTTTAGTAAAATATTTTCTCTTGCATTTGGTAGTTTTGATTTATTTCTGTATTTATTTACAACTTGCCAGATACCTTTAGGAGAGTAACTTGCATTCTCTATATCAGACTGAACCGTTATTTTCCTAGCTTGCCTAATTATCCTACGGTATATGTTTATATATTTATTCCGATAAACAGTAATACTAGGATGAGTGCTATTTTTGTTTCCCAGAACCCGCTTCATAGTACTTGCAGTTTTAATACCTTTTGTCACCCACTTTAATTTTCTTAATTTCTTATTATTAACTTTCTTCTTATACTTTCTAAAACTTGATTTGTAAATTTCACTAAAACGTTTTAAATACTGATTAATTCCCATAATGAACCAGTTTTCTTGCATGACTTGCTCGCGGAAATAAATATTACTCTTTTTACTGTGCGATCTGGCTTCAGAAAAGTGCCATTGTTCATTCCGATGGCAAGGGTCATTAAAAGCAGCCTTCGCGGTAATTGCAGCGTGTCCATCTGCCAATCCGTTAAAGTCAATTTGTGCATTTATAATGTTATCGTCCGGTATGTTGGTAAAAAAGTTGTCCAAACAAGTTACTGAGTCGTTTCTGGGACACTGATAAGTTCCTGCTTGTATTAAATGCCTATAATTATAACACTTTAGAAGAGTCAAAAGTTCATCCCTTTCGTTACTAGCTTTTAAAAAATCTATATTAAAATCACCACATACAATGCATTTTTTGCTGAAGAAATGCTCTAAAAGTTTCTCTAACCTTTCAACAAAAGTTTTAAAATTACCATGCTCAAAGTTAGAATTGCTCGTGTTTCTGTAGCAACAACAGATATTTACATTTGTTAAGCAATCTTTCACACCACAAATTTCAAAACATTCTCGCTTGTAAAGCTTGTCACAGATTTCCAGTCTTGTACATTTACGCTCAGATAGAGCCATAATAAGGCTGCCACCTCTTTTCATTTTATCTCGAACATTATATGAAGCTAACTGGTAATTATTCATAGATAAAACTCCAACAGAGTCCTTGTTTAAAAAATGTTCCGTACAACATACGTAGTCAAAAATATTTATATTACTTTCTATATACAGTTCCAATTCCTGAGTTTTTGTGTTTATACCACATACATTTTGATGAAATATATTAAGACTAGTTAAATGAGATCTATTATTATTATTATACCTAGGTTCATCTACGTCACTGTTTACAGTATTTACATTGCTTACGTTTGTCTCTTGAACTACATTATTTTCACGAATTAAATCAATGTTTTCGCTTAAAGTATCGTTTTCAAGGCTAGTTCTAAACTTATTTTGAGGGACGAAAACATTTTACAGTGGACGCATTACAGAGCTGTACGTACATAATGGCTCTCCAGATAGATTTACTCGTTTCTAAATTACTTAATTTTTGTGCACTGTAAAATGATTCAAACACTTCAAAAATGCTCATGTGATTTATGTTCTTACATTCGAGCTTCACTGTTCTATTTAAACGTGTTGCGAGACCGTTAATATTTTCAAAGACCTCTCCAATTATTACATTCGTATTTGACAGAGCACAAACATGATGTAGTAATGATTCTCTAAACTCAGACGGATTCTTGTCATTTGCACCAGGCAAAATAACTATGAAATCATTTTTTGTGAAGCTTTTACAGTCGGTACTACTACTTTCTAATATTTTATCAAAAGAAGCATATGGCTTAAGCATTGAAGTGACACTGTATTTTTCGCCTAATAGATGTTGTAAAATTTTTCTCATATTTCTTCCTTTTTCTCCCGAATAAATGACTACTCTATGCTTCAACATGTTCCTTTTGTTGTTCTGCTGATGAGTCCTTGCTGCGCTTGTCGCCCGTGGCGGAGATAAAGCTGTGCTTTTCGCCCGTGGTACAGATATTGCTGCACTTTTCGCCCGTAGCGGAGATAATGCGACGGATGTGTCTTTGCATTCGAATTGTACCTTAGGTGAAGAAGTGGGCATATGGTTTGGTGTCGGATTAAAACTGTGATGCTGATCGTTGGTATTATGCAGCTCTAGGTCGTCACTATTCTGCAATAAACTTGGTTGAAGGTTAGTTAAAACATGTTTGGCGTTTCTGTATTTAGGGGAGATAAATGTATTTGGAGTTATTTTGCCTACACCAACTGATTTGTAGTTTTGTATAATTCCCGCGTAGCGATCACATTTCCTGGTCAGTGAGAGATTTTCTAAGCTCAAATCCTCGATCAGGTCGTTTGCTTTTTCTAACTCAATTTCTAGTTGCCTGACCTTTTCTTTTAACTCATTTATTTGCTCAATATCTACCAAGGCATCGGGTAAGCTTTGATGAAATATGTGTGACTGTCGTCTATTTGTAGATATAGGTAGAGGGCTCGAACTTCGGTCTGTATGTCGAGACAATTCGGAGGATTCATTCACTTCTTGCGGTGAGTCTTCTAAAGGCAATGAACTGAAGGAATTTTTGGTTGGCACGTTTATCATCACTTCCTCACTCTGTTTTAGTTCATTGAAGGAGATTGCAGATAAATCGGCACAGTTAGCTCGGATTGAACTTTTGTTTATGTCAAGTACGGTGCTATTTGAGGCGGACGTTGTCAGTGGTGGCAGCACTGGCAGCGCCGCTGAATTAGAGTCATTAAAAACTTGGCTGTTGTTCCCATAACTCTTATGCTCTGAACAATCTTCTGTTGCAGTCTGTGGTGAGTTTAAATTCTCTTGTAATGTTTGCTTACAAGTTTCATTTTTAGGTTTATTCCGTTTTTTTCGGTTAGTCACTTTAGAAAAAGATAGATTATTCATCTGTGTTTTCTTCTGGCAATCGATGCAATTCCAGTTTTGCCTGTTTTTTAGTAAGTAGAATAACTTCTCCGTATTTGTACAGTTTTGACAGTAATTTTGGCTACAATTTGAACATTTTAGGATTCTTTTTACAGGAATTTTTTGATTGCATTTCGTGCAGAAGGGATCAATGACCAGCAGTGGTGATTTTTTAGATGAAGTTGTATTTTTTGACATATTGTAAAATTTTCAGTATTATACATGTAATATATAAATTTAGGACTTATTGGTTCTTGACGAACAACTCCCGCCCTCTGTTGTCAATTCGGTGTACTACTACCGTTACGTGAGTTCTTAGATCTAGCTAGAGCATCCGTTCTGCTATAGTAGTTCAGCTACTGCACAGTAGATGTCTCTCTAAGAAAATTCCAGCACTTTCGAGTAGATGGCGTTAGTAGTGAAATTTTTGACAGCTCATTGATTGTTTACATCTATACACTCGTTTTTGAATCTACCAACGAACACAAAATTTATTATTTCGCAGTTTTCAATTGAAAGATGGTTGTTAAACACAAATTATTGGCACTATTTATCGACACAACACTCCCGGTAATTTGCATAAATCATCTTACTAAGTTTTATCAAGGTTTTTATAGTTAAATTAGCACTTTTCAACGACAGAATATTTTCTTTAAAATGTCCTTTTAAGTTTATCCGATTACAACACAAACGCTTGTGCATGTGATTTAAAAGACTACCAGTCTAATTATATGGACACAACACTAAAAACTACACTTTTAGTAATTTAAATAAATATTAACCACGGACCAGTTATGTTTACGTTGAGGTGGCGCCCTCTCCTTTCTTTTCAGTGTTTCATGGTGGTGTGCCTCGCCTTAGTGCAGCAGAAGCTGCTGCAGTTGTCGCATCTGGTTTTACGCGTGTTGATGTTAAATCAGTTGATTCAACTGATCTATCCTATGCGACTAAGCGCCTAAAATCGTGTTCTGGTGCTGGCCCAAATGGAGTGCCTCCATTTCTTGTGAAGGATTGTGTCGAAGCCTTAAAAACACCTCTCTTATTCCTATTCAATTTATCACTTAGGAATGGAATATACCCTTCACAATGGAAGAAATCGCGAGTCACGCCAGTACCAAAAGTCAGTAACAGCTCTGCTATTTCAGACTTTCGGCCGATAGCGGTGTTATCAGTTTTTGGCAAAATTTACGAGTCTATTTTAAATAAACATATTATTCGGCAAATAAATGGACTGTTGGATGACTCGCAGCATGGGTTTCGTAAGAACCGGTCAACAACCACCAACCTAATAAATCTCTCGGACTATGTGTCTGCTGAGTTGGATGCAGGTCGTCAGGTGGATGCAGCTTACCTGGATTTCAGGAAGGCATTCGACTTAGTAGATAATGACATCCTGCTCCAGAAACTTGCTGCTGCAGGTTTCGCGCCGAAACTTTTAGAGCTTTTTTCGAGCTACTTACGGAACAGATGCCAGTACGTCCGAGTAGCTGGATGTGACTCGCATGAATACTACACGAGGTCTGGAGTCAGCCAAGGTAGCACGCTTGGACCAACACAATTTTTGCTTATGATCAATGATCTGCCGAAAAGCGTTAGCACCGCTAAGTGTTTGATGTTCGCTGACGACCTAAAGCTGTTTCTGGGTATAAGTGGTCAGATGGACACTGTCGCTCTACAACAAGACCTCAATGCTATTGCTACTTGGAGTGATGCAAATCGCCTCCCATTTAATACATCTAAATGCAAAATTATGACATTTTCTCGCTCCCGCGCACCAATCGCAAATGATTATGATTTATTTGACGCTCCATTGGAAAGAGTAAATGAGATACGTGATTTAGGATTGACTTTGGATAAAAACCTTGACTTTAGGATTCATATGACGAATGTTTGCAAAAGCGCTAATAAAGTACTGGGCTTTATCTTAAGGACCTCCTCCCAGTTTCGAGGAGTACAAGTGGCTATGGCTTTGTACAATGCCTATGTCCGTAGTAAACTCGAATACGGAGCGTTAATTTGGGATCCGTATGAAAGTAAATATTCACTTCTGATAGAGAAAGTGCAGCGGAAATATGCTAGATGGCTCTATAAGCGTATGTACGGTTATTACCCATATATTTATGTACGGTTATTACCCATATATTATTACCCATCTATTTTTGTTTCGGGAATGGTTGGGTGCGACACACTTTTTCTAAGGCGGAAGCTTTTGTTAGCTTTGCACTACTACTCTTTGCTGCACAACAGAGTTGACAATCCGAATGCTCTCGGTAGGATCAGCCCTCGTATTCCGAAGCTAGGCCCTAGATGCGAAGGGGTAACGCTCCCCCCGCCCCGCGACTGCGCGCGCGCCTATTCTCGCGCTCTACTCGTACCGCCCGCACTAACCGCTCGCGCAACGCGCCCACAGCGAGAGCGCTGATGCTTCTTGGTGACTTGCTCATGCAACACGTTGATGCTGATATTTTTTATGACTCCTTTGTTACTTTTACTAAAGTAGTATATTTGTATTTAAATAATGTACCTATGTGCCTATAGGTATTTGATGTTTGAACCTACATGTGCTTTGGGTTTATCCTGTAAACTTGTAAGGTATTTTTTTCTATAATAAATAAATAAATGACATCGACCTGATGTCCCTCGTCCATAGCCTTTGTCAGAAAGTCGCTAAGTAATACAAGATTAGTGACTGTGGAGCGACCCCTCAAGAAGCCGTGTTGCGTAGCACTAAATGACGCTCTGATTGCAGGATATACTTGACTGTGAACTACTTTCTCCAGGACCTTCGATAAAATGCATAGTTTAGAAATCGGCCTATAGTTAGATATGTCGGTTTTGGGTCCTGTTGTTCCCTTTCCGGTTAGAAGCCGTGTTGCGTAGCACTAAATGACGCTCTGATTGCAGGATATACTTGACTGTGAACGACTTTCTCCAGGACCTTCGATAAAATGCATAGTTTAGAAATCGGCCTATAGTTAGATATGTCGGTTTTGGGTCCTTTCTTGTATACAGGGGTTATGTACGCACGTTTCCAAATGTTAGGGACTATGCCACATGTAAGAGACTTCTTAAATAATATTGTTATGGGTTTAGCTACAGTCTTTGCACATTTTATAAGAAACGAAGCAGGCACACCGTCAGGACCCGCAGACTTGGAAGCATCTAATGCTAGAAGAAGTTTTGTCACTGCTTCGGTATTTACGTCTATGCAAGATATATCTGATATGGTTGATGAAGGATGATGCGTCGGGTTTGTAGAATTGGGGCTGCCAGAAGATGTTGCGAAAGTGGAGGAGAAATAAGAAGAGAAAGCATCACAGATAGCTTCTCCTTTATTCACGACTACCCCGTTATAAGATAAACTATTAGGTAAGCTATTAGAGTTTAGTTTAGATTTGTGATATGACCAAAAATATTTAGGATTAGATTCTATTGATTGCTCCACTTGTATAATAGAATTATTGTAACACGTAGCTTCAAGAGATTTTACTCTCTCACGTAAATATTTAAAAGTAGCAATGTCAGATATGTTAAAGTACTTAAACTTTTCCTTAATGGATTTCTTTAACGCAGAAGAGTACCAGGGTGGAAAATGATTACCATAAATAAGTTTAGATGGAATGTATTTAGCCCTCACTTTGCCAGTAACTGTAAAAAATCAATAAAAACATTGCCATTTTCACTTGTAATAAAGACGCTCATTTGACATGGCTGTAAAATAACGGATTGCACGATGACGACGGCGGTGTGATTGTTTGCAGGTGATTGTGATGTCCACCTACTACCTGGCTCAGCTCGGCATCGCCCTGAGCGCGCTGCAGGGGGGCGGCGCGAGGGGGGCGGCAGGGGGCGGCGCGAGGGGGGCGGCAGGAGGCGGCGCGAGGGGGGTGGCAGGGGACTCCGCCCCGCCCCCAGCGCCCGCCCCCTCCCCCGTCTCCGCCAAATGAGCGCGACCGTTCTCGCCGCATCGTATCCAGTCTTATCGATCTGTTATCTTCCTATCGTAGGATGTAAGCTTTAATACTTATATAGTTGTTTTAAATCAATTAATCAATGTATAGATCAAGTGCTGAGTCATACAATCCTATATTTTATAAAGTATTTACTAGATTTAAGTGAACATGGGGGCTTAGAAGTTAGGGATCTGGGTTCGTTAGTTACAAAGACCAAGTGACAAGGGGTGTGAGGTAACAACCGTCTGTGATATGAGCTCCGCTAGTTGTCTTCTTATCGTTCCATTATATAAACACACTCGTATTTTACGATAATTCCACGCAATCGGTTAGCTCATCGAGAAGGGGCTTGTGCCAAAACCTAATCAACAAGCTAAAAAACTTCTTAACGTGTGTCGTCACGTCATATATCATCAAGACTAAGGGCCTGTCTGCACAGAGAATTTTATTCGCGCGAATTATATTCCGCGCTTGACATAGCGCTCGAAATCGCGATGCGGACACTCCTATAGGATTCAGTCTGTGCGGACAGGCCCTAATTCATTATCCTCTGACACTAGCTCGACCTCTGTAGCTCGCGAGTTCTTGAGCGTAGGTCGGGCGAGTGTTACCATTGTATTATTTACTCGTAGGGAAACAAAGTATTCTAGATTTCTAGATGTCAACATTCTGTGTTCAGAAGCTCTTTTTATAGAATCTCTGGATGTTTTAAATCGAATACTATATTCTTAATAGGTAGTGCATGTAGCATAGTTAGTCTAGGCAACGAAGCGGATCGTAGTATGAAGACCCCCGCATTAAATCCTCAGTCGATGAAACTTTGCTGGGGTATTACACTATATGAGACAAACCTTCTATAAAAAATCCAAAAAAAAAATCGGTACTTTTAATTTTTCCTTACAAAAATTACAAAAAATGTATGAAAAAATCAAAAGTACCGATTTTTTTTTGGATTTTTTTGTAGAAGGTTTGTCTCATATAGTGTAATACCCCAGCAAAGTTTCATCGACTGAGGAATTAATGCGGGGGTCAACTGCTTCGTTGCCTACACTAAGTGTAGTGTACTCGTCGGTGTTAAACCGACGACGACGGCCCACTCTCTTGCAAACACATACAACCTATATATACACAGAAAAGTCATATCGCGGTTCAGCCGTCGCCATTTTATTAACCTCACTTTTTTATGTAATAGTTGTTAGTTTGTAAGAATTTATATTTTCATAGAAATCATATTATTATACATTTAACGTATTGTTGTTAATTATTTGGGATTAATGTGCAATAAATGTGTTTATAGAGAAAATTATGTTTCATTGGTTTGATATTTAAATAACTATAGTTATATAAAAATATTTATTAAAATATACGTAGATAAAACTTAACATTACGATAACTTAACAAATGTGTACATGCTTTGTATTGAATACCGCGTTGCCGCGCCCTCATTCGAGGTGTACTTTCTTCCGCACAACTAAGCGGATCAGCAAATTAGACGTTACGATATTTGTAAGATATATACAAAGGCACAGGACTAAGCCAGCTTTTCCAAATTCGTGATTCGACACTCTTATTTATACAACTTGAAACATAACCGGAATATGATAACTGTCTTGAAAGATGTGAACTGCGCGACTTTTACCAAAGAACTGTCTAAATATGACGTAAAGAATTCACCTCTCGTGCAAAATGCGCTATTAGTTGATTTTTTCGTATTTCGGACATATATTTTTTGGGAAAATTAATAAATTTTAAGCAGATTCACACCCTTTAAGGTGTTTCTATACTTTTTGTTACACGTCGAAGTAGATATGACAACTTGTAAAGGTGAACATGATTTTGTCTGGGTGGCGATTCATACCGCCATAGCGGCCCGCGCGCGGCGGCTTATGGGAGGCAGGCGGCAAGTAGCAGGTGCGGGGCGCGGGGTGCGGGGTGCGGGCTACTCGCGGCGCAGGTTGTCGAGCCGCGCCTGCAGCTCGGCGTCTGCGTCCGACACGCCCCCCCCGCCGCCCGCGCCCCCCGGACCCCCCGCCCCCGCGCCGCCCCCCGAGCCCCCCGCCACGGCCGCCGCCGCCGCAGGCACGCGGTTGCCTGCAAAAGATCAGATTCAGATTTAATTTCTTCAATGTAGTTTTTATTTATCAATTGTGGAACAGTAAAGACCGGCGAGATCAGAAGGAAGCATTTTCTGATAAAAAAAGTAACAGGTAAGTTAATAAGTATGAGTTCCATGATGAGTTCTATGTTTTGTGCACGAGTGTGATGTATGTGTCGTGTCAGTGAGTACACAGTGTTGGATGCGCCTTCACAAGGGATGAACCGGGGATCGTGTAGTATGACAGTGTACTGACCGGCGACGGAGAGCGAGCCGGTGGCTTGCGGGAGGCCGGACAGCTGGTCGTTGAGCTGAAGCCCGAGCTCGTCCAGGATCTGAGACACCACCGCGTCGCTGCAACACACACACAACGGTCTTATTCAACACTGGTTTACACATGATAAGTACTTGATTTTGTTGGTGGAGTATCGGGAAACTGGGCGGAACAGGAATATACCATTATTCAACAGCTAGGTCCAAACTGGGCGATCCAGTGCGTTCCGATCGAGACTGATCAGAATGCATTGGATTGGTATGGTGTGAATCCAAATATTGGCAATCACTACAGAACTATATATCACATTAAATAATACGATCATGGAAAGAATCAAATACATAAAGCACCCGTTCTAAATTTTAAACAGTTTTTCATCGAAATAACAGTTAAAAAAGAGATGTTTTTAAACTTTGGCTCAGAACTTATTACCAAGTGCATTCGTCCCAGCTACTATCTACAAAAGTAGTTGTTAAATAACCATATCAGAAGCTCTTGTCATGCTCTCAGAGCAACGCGATTCGGCTCACCTCTCCTCCTCGTCGCCGTCAGCCTCCATGGCCTCGTCGATGGAGTCGCTCATCATCTCCTCCTTCATGTCCATGATCTCTGACTGCTTCTCGAACTCCTGCAATGCACCACATTCCATGAGAAGACTGACAACCAGTTCCACATAGCTAGCTTAAATCTATTGCTGGAAAAGAAGTTTCTGCAACTAACTATAATTATGCTTGAATAAGAAACGTCGGGTCAATGGAATGACCAAAAATTATACTACCATGAGGACTAGCCAATCGACAGTTTCTAGCAAATGGGAGTGGCAGCCTTTGTTCAAGTGGGATGTTGTTCCTACTGCCTCGTGTGTATGTAATACCTGCAGTATCTTCTGTATCTGTGGCATGTTGAGCTGGCGGTTCATGGTGGCCATGGCTCGTGTGACTCCCTTCATCGCCTGCGCCATGGTGCTCTGCGACTTGAGCGTCTGTATCTTGAGCGACACGGCCTGGATGTTGGCTTTCATCAGCATGAACTTGCGCACGTAGCGGCGCGTGCGCACCAGGTCTTTCGCCATTATTTTAACAGCATCCTGAAACAATAGCATTTTCGCGATGTAGGTTATGTGCAGTCATTGCAAACATAATAGGTCTTTACCTATGAAATTGCCGAAATTTTCTTACAGATTAATGAGATCTTAATTCCTATAATTCTAATGCTATTTTTTACATTTGTCTTATATTTGAAAGTTGACTTCAAGGTTATCAATTTAGGCGTAAAATAAAGTTTTTATTTTTAGTTTGATATATAAAATTAAAGGTTTGAAAATTATTCGTCTTAAATGTCGTCCGATTTCATCATTAGATTTGTTGTATTTTTTTACAGATAATATTTTTCGAAAATTAAATTTAAGCTTCTGTTAGCTTAATGTCTTCCCAATAATATATGAAAAATAAAAATTGGATTTATAATTCTTAAGAAAAAAAATGCAAAAATGTTAGTACTGAAAATTGAGTTTACCTAAAATTCGCCATACAAAACGGCAATTTCATAGGTAAAGACCTAATATACAAATTTGCTTTTTAAGTTTTCTTTTCTAGGTTCATTTTTATCATATGGGATATAGATAAGATAAGATTTTATTTGCTCTCACACATAAAATATATTGATAACTCTTAAAATAAGTTAAAAGTTTCTATAGTTAAATTTCATATTTACAGTTATATTTAATGTACACCTTGGCTATTTAAATTATTTTTTCATTTATTATTATAGATGCCTTAATTTTTTTAATTTGTGCTATCAAATTCTATTTAAGTTTAACAGGTAATAACTTGCCAATCGCCTATGTTTAAATATCTTATACAAAGTATAATTCCAAATACACAAAACCTCTTGGGGGGGTAGTTGTATCCATGTAACTGAACAACTTTTGCTGTACAACTTTTGGAAATTAATATATTGGTTCTTGTGAGCTAGCAGCATAGCAGGTATACCTTAGCAAAAAAAAGGAAAAGAATTTGAAGTGGTTAAAGATGTGTTTCTTATTCAGTAAATTGTGCTCAGAAAAAGGTTTTTTTTTTAACTTTTTTCTGTGCTATAAAAAAAAAGCCCCTTTCCAATTAAAAAAATTTGTAACCATTTGTCCCTCCTTGGCAAGCTTCTTGATGTCTGCAATAACTTTCTTCTCCTGCTGCTCCATCTTCATGCGCTCGCGGTCCAGGTCTCTCATGGCCTTGTTGAGAGCACGCTGGTTCTTACGCAGCATCTCGTCCGGCGTCATCCGGTGCCCGAACAACCACTCCATCGTAAAACGCGGCGCTGCCGCCCTGCCACCCGCTACACAATAAACACTGTACCTGGAAAAGACATAAACATCAAGCTTTCATCTGAGCTGTGGCGGAAGAATGTTCAGTATGTGGGCAATCCGGGCTACTAAGAAGAATTCGGAGGACATTCACAACATAATCTGCTTCTCAAACTCCGGCAATGCATCAAATTTCATGACAAGACTGACAAGTATTTACCTGATTATAAAAATAGCAAAACTCAGTTGATCAGGTCTTATGAATTGTCAATGATCTCATTTGAAGGTGATGATAAAATATAAATAAATAAACAAGATTTCCTTGTTTGAGAATGGTACAAATAGATCTCAGCGACGACAACCTAGTATGTAGTGGTTATATTCTCTTTGCTAGTATGAGAAATAATAGAAACAAGAATGCTTACCTTTATAAGGAGAACTCCAATTCGTTTCTAGTTTTAAAACCTGTAGTGATGATGAATCACCATTCAATCCGAATTTGGTTCATTTGGTGTTCCCATACATTTGATCAGGGCTTATCAGATCTTGCACTTTACGCTATTACGAGTGCTACTAATAGAATTTGTGATAAAACTTGTTAATTGTCTTGCAATTAAATAAAAATTAGAATATAAATCTTTGTTTACATCCACACAAAAGGGCAATCTTCAGATATTTTTGACATTTATCGACATGACGTCACTCCTCACCCGTCACTCACGTCATCCGTTATGGATGCGTTCAGTTTTTCTTTCGTCCATACACGGGACTAAATCGGGTGACGTGTGAATATCGGCAGATTTTGGTAGAAAAGGTATGTGAGATTGTGGTAACATCGTAATCATCAGTACGGATTAAAACCTGCAGCGCTAGAATTGAAACTCAATCGTTAACGATTTGAATCGGTATCATGATTCCCATCGAGTCGTAATCGTGTTGAACAAAACGGTAGCATGTAACTATCAGTTGGGTTGAATACGATTGATGGGGTTCATGAATGATTAAAGTGAACTAAATATATGCGTTATATTTCTTCACCATGAAAATATTTCGGAAGCAATTTACAAATCTTTGATTAGAAGAATGTTACTTTTTATACAGTATTTTGGCTTGAAAGGGATTAATTGAGTGAAATAATTATTTTTTATTTGATTTTTAGCTCAAAAAAATAAAAAGTATTGAATAAAAAGCGAGCAACTAAACGCACGACTTTTCAGTCTTCTTTTAGGTTATGTTTTCCACCCTAGGCTATAAAATTTTCTATCTGGCGCTTTTGACGATGTTTCTTTCATATTGTGTGTGAAAAGCCCTTACCTACCCCTAATATTCGCTCAGCAGCAGTCACAAATTATTAAACGACAAAAAGAAAGAAGAAAGTGGAAGTCAAGGTTATTTACAAATTTTCTGTTTCTCTTGTGTTTTCCTCTGCAGATACATAGGCTATGTCTAGTTTGTAGTGATTCTCAATTACAGAAATGTTTTAGTTTAATCATGCACTTTCCTTTCGACTGAAATCCAAATATTTTGTGAATTACTTTTTGTCTGCATTTCGGTAGTCTAGTCTGCCATTCTTGTTTAAAAAAAGATATGCATTTAACATTTTGTACAACATTTCAGGATGCTAGCTCCCCGAGCGGTTTCAAGAGAGCAGCAGATGGATGTAATGCTTATGTATAATATGGAGACATACTAATTTTGTTTGGAGTGGCATAGCTAATAGTGGTGACCCCCATTGCAACCTCTAGTCACCTCCCAGTGGGTGCGAAAAGTAAAATGATTTCGTGCTTCAGAAGGCACATAAGCCATTGGTCCTATTTTCTGCAGAAGTCACAGGCCTTAACAGCTTAACAATTCTGTCAACAGGGTTTGTCAGTCATCAACCTTACAACCTACATAGTGACACGAGCATGACGTCAGGTTGCCAGCTTTCAAAAAGAACTATCAAAATTTCATCGTTAATAGCCCCATGGTCCAGTGGTTAGGGCGTTGGGCTAACAAGCCAATGGTTGCCGGTTCGAATCCCACCCACCCATATAGCTGTTTTATCATTTGTTTTTTGTTCAGAACATTCTAGAAAGAAAAGAAAGAGAGCTAATTACTAGAAATATCTAACAAAAACCTAAATAAAAAAATGAGTCCAGAATGTTCGGAAACAAGTAGCATGGGTATATATATAAGCCGGGCCACCGAGCGGCTACGCCGCCTCCCCTCCCCCGCCGCACCCTGCGGCCACTAGGCAGCCCATGCTCACTACTCGTCAAACAGTTAGGACTGTGGGCGCCTGAGAAGATACCAATGATGATGGCTACTCCGCAGTTCAGTGGAAAGCAAACTAAAAAGAGAAAAGAAGAACAAGGAAAAGTCCTAAGGAAGAGGAAGCCTCAGAGGGAACTCAAGAGGGTACAGAGGGAAGACTCTGAAAGAGGTGCCGGAGGTAGTACAGTACAGAGGGAAGACTCCATACAAGAGGTCCTGGAGGGAAGACCCCTTACAAGAGGTCCCGGAGGGAAGACTCCGTTGAAGAGGTCCCAGAGCGAGAAAACTCTGTGGTAGAGTGCACGGAGGGGAGTCTGTACGAAGAGGCTCAGAGGGCGAACTTGGTGAGGTGTGAACAAGAAGCTCGGGTTGTATATAAGTCCTAACTATTAAGCAAGCAATATTTGTATATATATATTTGTAATCGGTTTCTCGAAAACGGCTCTTACGATTTCGATGAAATTATCATTCGGGGGTTTTTGGGGGCAAAAAATCGATCTAGCTAGGTCTTATGTCTGAGAAAATTCGTTTTCCTCGTGTTTTTGAGCATTTTGTAAATTTCGCGTTTTAGACAGAACCTTACAGCGCCATCTGTTGGCCTGATGATATTTTAATGTTGAGGCAGTTATTGTAGAGCAAAGCTCGGTCGCCCAGGTACTAAGTCCTTATCTTATCTAGCCTATAAACGGAAAAACTTACTTTGGTGTTTCACTCCAATCCCGAACCGCTAGCTCATAACAATATGATATTATCTGACCATGATTGTAAAAGCCAGTAAATACTGTGATTATACAAAAACTTAATTTAGGCTACGGTGTTTTATTAACAAGAACCGGCTGTGATTAAAACAAAGTTATAGTAGGTATATGTTTATTTTCTATTAAAAAAATACAAATTTTGAACATTGTTTTCTTTTAAAAAATATTCTTATACTACTATAAGAATATTTTATAAAATTGTTTAAGGTAAAGTCCACAATTTACCTTAAATAATTTTATAAATAACAATAAATAAACAATAGGCCGCCTTTGCCCACATTAGGTTTAAGTTCTCCATGTACATTTGTTTTTAGGGTTCCGATACCTAAATGGTAAAAAAAGGAACCCTTATGGCGCGACTTTGTCTTCATCTATATGTATAAAAGAAGAAGGTGACTGACTGACTGACTGACATATCAACGCACAGCCCAAACCACTGGGTCTAGAGATTCCAAATTTGACATGTAGGTTCCTTATGAGGCCTAGGGGTGCACTAAGAAAGGGTTTTACAAAATTCCACCCCTAAGGGGGTAAAATAGGGGATGAAAGTTTGTATGAAAGTCCGTCAGTTTTGAAGTTAGGATCTTCAAAATTTGTATTTAGGCTGACGACTAAAAATAAATATTTACGTGTCTCAGGGTTTTTGAAAATTCGACACCCTTAAGGGTGAAAAGGGGGATGAAGTTGAAAATTCTTTATTCTTAAAGTAAAATCCACATAATTTATTATTTAGGCATTAATGATGTAATTCTATGCAACATTCATCACTGTAATTGAAATTCAACCCCAAATTCAACCCCTAAAAAAGGGAAATGGGGTGAAAAAGTCTAAAAACCAATATGGGTATCGTTTGTATGGTTTATCGGGTCGCTGATTACGAAAACTACAACAATTTTGAAATCCAACGTGGTGGACGTGAAATACCATCATCCCCCTGGGGATGGAGTTGGGGTGCGATAGGTTTGAAATGTCTAAAAATCAATATGGGTGTCGTTTGTATGGTTTATCGGGTCGCTGATTACGAAAACTACAACAATTTTGAAATCCAACGTGGTGGACGTGAAATACCATCATCCCCCTGGGGATGGAGTTGGGGTGCGATAGGTTTGAAATGTCTAAAAATCAATATGGGTGTCGTTTGTATGGTTTATCGGGTCGCTGATTACGAAAGCTACAACAACTTTGAAATCCAACGTGGTGGACGTGAAATACCATCGTCCCCTGGGGATAGGGTTGGAGTGCGATAGGTTTGAAATGTCTAAAAATTAATATGGGTGTCATTTGTATGGTTTATCGGGTCGCTGATTACGAAAACTACAACAGTTTTGAAATCCAACGTGATGGACGTGAAATACCATCATCCCCTGGGGATGGGGTTGGGGTGCGATAGGTTTGAAATGTTTTAAAATCAATATGGGTGTCTTTTCTTTGTTGGGGATAGCGGTTAAATTGGTGCAAGGGGTAGGGATAGGGGCAGGGAGAGGTAGAGGTAGAGAGGTAAAGGTAGAGGTAGATAGGTAGAGACGTAGAGAGGTAGAGGTACAGGTAAAGTAGAGGGAGAAGGAGGGGAAGGGGGAGAGGGAGGGGGAGGGGGGGAGGGAGAGGTAGAGAAGTAGAGAGGTAGAGGTACAGGTAAAGTAGAGGGAGAAGGAGGGGAAGGGGGAGAGGGAGGGGAAGGGGGGGAGGGAAAGGTAGAGACGTAAAGAGGTAGAGGTACAGGTAAAGTAGAGGGAGAAGGAGGGGAAGGGGGAGAGGGAGGGGGAGGGGGGAGGGAGAGGGAGGGACAGGGGGAGAGTGAGGAGGGGGAGAGACAGGGGGAGGGGGACAGGAAGGGGGGAGAGGGAGAGAGAGGTAGAGGGTTTTTGTTTTTCTCAATTACTTCTGCGAATTGGCTCTGTTTTGAAATATTACTTAAGGTGTCTCTCATCTCTCTCTTTACATTTGTTAGGATACTGCTGCTAAGTTCCTCTGTTCTGAGTAATTTATGAGTAGCGTCTGTATATTATATAAAATTCAGCTGGAACTTGAATTATACTCATTGATTTGCGCAGGGTTAGTCCTGTTTTTCCTTAGTTTAAAATTACCCCAAAACTATGGGATAAATAATAATTTCCCTGTAAGTTTTGAAGTGAAAACTTCTTTAGCGGCGCATCAGATCTGACGAATATTGTCTATAATCTATATATATATAAAAGAAGAAGGTGACTGACTGACTGACTGACTCACTGACTGACATATCAACGGACAGCCCAAACCGCTGGGTCTAGAGATTCCAAATTTGGCATGTAGGTTCCTTATGTAGCCTAGGGGTGCACTAAGAAAGGGTTTTACAAAATTCTACCCCTAAGGGGGTAAAATAGGGGATGAAAGTTTGTATGAAAGTCCGACAGTTTTGAAGTTAGGCTTTTCAAAATTTGTATTTAGACTGAGGACTAAAAATTTATATTTATGTATCTCAGGGTTTTTGAAAATTCGACACCCTTAAGGGTGAAAAGGGGGATGAAGTTAAAATTCTTTATTTTTAAAGTAAAATCCACATAATTTATTATTTAGGCATTAATGATGTAATTTTATGCAAGTTTTATCACTGTTATTGAAATTACACCCCAAATTCAACCCCTAAGGAAATGGGGTGAAAAAGTCTAAAAACCAATATGGGTATCGTTTGTATGGTTTATCGGGTCGCTGATTACGAAAACTACAACAATTTTGAAATCCAACGTGGTGGACGTGAAATACCATCATCTCCTGGGGATGGGGTTGGGGTGCGATAGGTTTGAAATGTCTAAAAATCAATATGGGTGTCGTTTCTATGTTAGGGATAGCGGTTAAATTGGCGTTAGGGGTAGGTATAGAGGTAGAGGTAGGGAGGTAGAGTTAGAGACGTAGAGAGGTAGGGACGTAGAGAGGAAGAGAGGTACAGGGAGAGGGAGAAGGAGGGGAAGGGGGAGAGGTAGGGGTTGAGGGAGAGGGAGAGACAGAGGGAGGGGGAGAGGAAGGTGTCTCTCATCTCTCTCTTTACATTTGTTAGGATACTGCTGCTAAGTTCATCTGTTCTGAGTAATTTATGAGTAACGTCTGTATACTCGTTTTATATAAAATTCAGCTGGATCTTGAATTATACTCATTGATTTACGCAGGGTTAGTCCTGTTTTTCCTTAGTTTAAAATTACTCCGAAATGACGGGAAAATATCTCATTGCTTCGGAAAACCGGTAACAACATAAATACGAAATCCACGCGAGCGAAGCCGCGGGCAACAGCTAGTACATGTATATCTCGGCAACCACTCATGCTATTAGGCCCGTCCACACCAAGCGAGCAGCCGCGCCCGAGGCCCGCCGCGCGCGGCAGTCGCCCTGCCGCGCCCACGGCGTGTGGGGTCGTCAAATTCCACGCAACTAGTCTGCCTCGCTAAAGCAGCCCGAGCCATCAAACGGAAAAGATGGCGCCGTACATGCGCACGGCCGTGGCAGCTTTTGCTTTTATTGTGCTACACACGAATATAAACAAGAAAGCCGACCAATTGACCACCAGCCAACCATTCGACCATAAGTCGACCACTTTACCACTAACCGACTACTTGACCACCATCCGATCACTTGACCAGCAGCCGACCACTTGACAACCAGCCGACCGGTCGGGCGACCACGGGCGGCCGGCGCCCAAAGCCAATTACTTGCGGCATACAAACGTCGACACTGATCTTTATCAATTTTTTGCGGCACCTTCAATTAGGCCCGTCCACACCAAGCGAGCAGCCGCGCCCGAGGCCCGCCGCGCACGGCAGTCGCCCTGCCGCGGCATGCGGGGTCGTAAAATTCTGCCTCGCTAAAGCAGCCCGAGCAAGCTCGAGCAATCAAACGGAAAAGATGGCGCCGTACATGCGCACGGCCGTGGCAGCTTTTGCTTTTATTCAAATTCAAAAATTTTATTTCAGACAACGTCCATAGTATGTTAGTAATACAAAACACTTATACACTATTGTTAGTTAAAACTAAAAATTATTATTTATTTCTTAGCCTATGTAGCTGGTCCTAATGTTGCAACATTGGAGAGTCCCAGCGGTACACAAACACCTTCAGGAGACTGTTGGTGCTGGTGCAGAGCCGGTGCATGAGAGAGGCGCAACGTTTTCTCATGATGGCGTAGAAGTCATCCGTGTGCGCCTCCGCGAACATTGCCGACGCACTGCAGCGCCACTCCAGCCCCATCAGAATCCTGAATGCGTTGTTGTACTGCACACGAAGTTCGCTGTATGTCCGTTTATTGTGCTACACACCAATATAAACAAGAAAGCCGAGCTGGCAGCCGACGACCACTTGAC
This sequence comes from Athrips mouffetella, assembly GCA_947532105.1. NCBI lineage: Eukaryota > Metazoa > Arthropoda > Insecta > Lepidoptera > Gelechiidae > Athrips > Athrips mouffetella. The sequence continues at coordinate 307,029 of OX383968.1, read as the reverse complement.
CATTAGCAGACCACTAGCCGACCATTTGACCACTAGCCGACCATTTGACCACTAGCCGACCATTTGACCACTAGCCGACCATTTGACCACTAGACGACCATTTGACCACTAGCCAACCACTTGACCACCATCCGATCACTTGACCAGCAGCTGTCCACTTGACCACCAGCCGACCGGTCGGGCGACCACGGGCGGCCAGCCAATTATTTGCGGCATATACAAACTTATCAAACGTCGACACTGATCTTTGTCCATTTTTTGCGGCACCTTCAAACGACGCGTCCACACCGAGCGCGGCAAACGACTGAGGCACCTTTGAGCAAACCGTTTTACCGACACCGCGCGGCGGGCCTCGGGCGCGGCTGCTCGCTTGGTGTGGACGGGCCTATTGACTTGAAATTTGAAATAGTTTTAGAATATGGTTGCCCAACGAAATTGCACATGAAAGAATATTAAAAAAATATGACTATTGAATTACCCAAGGCAAAATTCAAATTATTGCTATTAGGTTGAGTGGGGTGTCGTATAAAAGGGCTTTACTTGCACATTCTAAAATATATTTTTGTACTTTTTTAGGGTTCCGTACCTCAAAAGAAAAAAACGAAACCCTTATAAGATCACTTTGTTGTCCGTCTGTCTGTCTGTCTGTCAAGACCCTTTATCTCACGAACGGGTAAAGGTATCAGGTTGAAATTAATACCATATATTAGGATCCATGAACCACACAAGGTCTAAAAATTTCAATTTTTTGTAACGACGCAATCAAAAGATATGGCATTTTATGTCCTCATCTCCATACATTTATTCAAAAATGCAAAACCTACAGGGTACTTCCCGTTGACCTAAAATTATGAAATTTGGCAAGAAGCTAGGTCTCACAGTACAAATAATGGGAAAAGTCTGAAATCATTAAATATTACAACTTTTCTCACAACTAATGGTAACCAATTGTGGTGAGCTCCCGTTTAAAGAACATTCATATAAGAGAGGGGTCAAGTTGGATGGTCGCTGAGGCGATTTTTGTTTTAGTTTTATTTAAAAACGGGAACACTTACAAACTTGAAAATTGGTATGTTTATAGTGCATAAGCTATAAAATAACAATAAATAATAAAATTTGGTCAAGCGCGTGTCAGACTCAAAAAATCTAGCACATTAACTTACTGAAATTTCAACTAATACAATTATGTTTATGTGGTGGTACGGAACCCTCAGTGCGCGAGTCCGACTCGCACTTGGCTGGTTTTTTTTAAGACTTAGTTTTCAAGATGAAAAATGTCAAAGAAAATACCATTCCCCCCCCCCCCCCTTATCTCCGAAGTTTGCGGTAGGAAAAATCTGAATTAATTACTGTCGATAGAAATTTGTTTAAATATTACAGAAAAAATAAAAAAAAATATTTCTAGGTTGCACAGGTTTTTAGAAATCTGCAAAAAACCTTTACAAACAAATTTAGTTTTGCGGTCCTAAAAATGGACTTTATTGCTTCCAAAAATACTAAAGATATATCGGAACCCTCGGCGCGCGAGTCTGACTCGCACTTGACCGGTTTTTTTTTGTTATTATGTGAGCAATAAAGTGATATCTAACTAAATAGTAGGTCAATAAAGATGTAATGGTTTTAAACATAACTTTACCTACTTTAAAAATAGTATGGCAAATAAAAAAATAGGTAGTTAAAAATCTAGAACCCGACTACAGCTGGCAAATCTTGCTCTAAATTGTATGAAACAAGAAAATATTGTCACTAAAATTGTTATGTATAAACTATGGTATTTAATAAATATTGATAGTGATATTCATATAATAGCCGTGGTTATATTGTTGTCACTTTTCCCTAAAGCCTTTGCTCGCTTTTAGGGTTGGTGGCATAATATGACCACGGCTATTATCTGACATCACTATGAATATTTATTTAATATTATAGTTTGTACATAATAATTTGAGTTGACAATTTTTCTTGTTTCATACTTTTTAAAACAACATTTTGCAGTACCTACTTGTTGAGTTTTTGAACTTAAAATATATCTATATATCTGATTTGCGGATTGGGCCCTTGTCAGACCGACAATGGTTTCGATCGCTTGTTGAGCTTCTTTGAACGGAGTTACAATTCACCCTTTTTTTGCCGTAGTCGGGTAATGCCATGCCACCTTCCCTCAAAGAAGCTTTAGGGCAAACAGCCAGTTGCACAAAGCGTCTTTAGAGTTAAAGCTGATTTAAATCTATTACTGTCACTTTCTTTGTCAGCAAAACAGAAAGAGTCAGCAATAGACTTAAAGGAGCTTTAATTTTAAAGATGCTTTGAGCAACTGGCGAAAAGTGGCATAAACTTAATAACTTCATTTAGTTAGGGAATGTGGCATGGCATATGACCATGGCTATTATCTAAACATCATTATGAATATTTATTTGATAAAATAGTTATCGATGAAGTGGAAGCTAGTTTCATCTTCTCCTCACTCCAGGCTGGACAGGCTGGATCTTCCTTCATCTTCATTAAAGTTAGGTGTCTATTCAGGATAAAGTGTCCTGTTATTACACCTACTATCTTAGTTATATCTGCTTTCGGAAACTGTAATAAATGTCTGATCTTTGTCTTATCATACTCTTTTATAAAGAGTTTGGATTGTCGGCCTCTGTTATAATTATTCTCTAGAAAACCCCTTTAATTATCTTGCTAGGGATGGGTAGGCGGGGTTCTGGGCCTATCAAGACTTCATCCACTCCCAACCTAGCCAATTTATCAGCATATTTCCATATGTCTCTTTTCCCTTATTTCTATATGTCCAGGCATCCGGGCTATGAATACCTCCTTGCCTGAAGCTAGTTTTAGGCAGGGAGGAGTTTCTATATGGTAAGTCATGAGTTTTGTTTTTATTTCATCTCCAATGCAACTTTTTAACTTTCTTGAGCAAGTGATTGGAGCATTTGTCTTAGGTTTTTAGCCCAGTACTCGTGGAAACTGAACTTTTCAATGAATCTAAAAAAAATCAACTGTTAAGGGCATTTAGGTTGAAAGTGTATATAATATCTAAATTAATTATTCATCATCATGACATCCCATGAAACGTACACTACAGGACAGGGAGCTCCCTCCAGAATTCTAGCTTTTGCTGGAAAAACATGGAGGGGAAGTACCAGTAACCTCGCTTGTCAGCGTTATGGCTGGCACCATGGACCGCAGTTGTAGGTGACCGCAGTAAGTAACATGGTGTGATACACAGGAGGATGCTGCTGCCCATCCTCGAGTTTTTAACCCTTAGTCGTCTCCTACGACACCCACGGGTAAGTTCTAAAGAGAATCTAAAAAAAATCAACTGTTAAGGGCATTTAGGTTGAAAGTGTATATAATATCTAAATTAATTATTCATCATCATAACATCCCATGAAACGTCCACTACAGGACAGGGAGCTCCCTCCAGAATTCTAGCTTTTGCTGGAAAAACATGGAGGGGAAGTACCAGTAACCTCACTTGTCAGCGTTATGGCTGGCACCATGGACCGCAGTTGTAGGTGACAGCAGTAAGTAACATGGTATTATACACAGGAGGATGCTGCTGCCCATCCCCGAGTTTTTAACCCTTAGTCGCCTCCTACGACACCCACGGGTAAGTTCTAAAGTTCGAGACTATACGAATGCTTGTGTTAGTTATGTTCCTCGCTGTTGTTGCTTGTGCAGCTTGTATAATGCCGACACATTCAGCTTGGTATACTGTGTGAAATTGTCCTAGGGCGCTTGATATTTCAATATTAAGGTCTTGTGAATATGTACCTGCACCTGTGCCTAGTTTTGTTTTTGACCGATCAGTGTATATGCGCAGTTCATTTATACCTGAGTAGTCATGTGTTTCTTCTTGTAAGTTTATGTTGTATGTTTTGTTAAAGGTGTTTTGTTAAGGGTGTTTTGTTTAGGTATCCTGTCACATGGTGCGGCTAATAGCGGCTGGTGACTTAGGGCTCTCTCTTTTATTTTTGTGTGGTGAATTCTAGAGTCTACGCTTAGTGTCCCTGACAGTCCTAGCCTGAGTGATGCTAGAGTTGCCTCCTGTTGTATGTATAAGTCTAGGGGTGGCAGGTCTAGCATCACCTGCAGGACTGCTGTTGGTGTGGTGCGCATTGCACCCGTTATGCAGATGCATGCTGGTCTCTGTAGCTTTTCTAGGTCCGCTCGAGCGGTTCTTAGAGTTGTCCTGGGCCACCATACCACGCGCCGTATGTGGTGATTGGTCTTATTACTGTTGTGTATAGCCAGTGCGCAATTTTGGGAGAGAGACCCCAGTTCTGACCTAGGAGTCTTTTACATTGGCTTTTTTCAGTGTGTTGTCTAGGTGTTCTTGCCAAGTTAATTTGCTGTCTATCATTATTCCAAGGTATTTAACCTCGGTTGAAAGAGTTAATTTTGTTTTGAAAAATGTTGGCATTCCCATTGTTGAAAGTTTCCTTTTCTTTGTGAAAAGGACCATTTCGGTTTTGATAGGGTTAACGGAGAGATCATATTTATCACACTAGTGCCTGTCCCATGAGGTTGCATAGAGTGTGCTCATGGTTTCCGTTGATTAGGATGGTAATATCATCGGCATATCCTATTGTGAAATAACCTTTGTCATTTAGTTGTGTGAGGAGACTGTCTATTACAAGATTCCATAGCAGCGGAGACAATACACCTCCTTGTGGGCATCCCCTCGCCACTACGGCTCTTGTTTTGTCGTTCACTGTTACCTGTATCGCTCTTTGTTCTAGCACATTGCATATCCAGTTCTTGAGGGTTGTTCCCACCCCGTGGTGGTGTAGTGCCGTTCTCATGCTGTGGAACATTGTTTTGTCAAAGGCTCCTTCAATGTCTATGAAAACGCCTAGTGTTGATAATTTGTGATGTATCGCACACTCTATTTTCCCTACTACCTCGTGTAGTGCTGAATCTGTGCATTTACCTGTGGTGCATTTACCGGTGGTGTAAGCGAATATGCATCACACTTAAAGGCTGCCACATCATGCTAGAAGTTAAAAATTGCATAATAATTATTATATCATTATAAGAACTAAAATATCATGCATGTCATGTCAATTTACCGTTAAAACTTACATACCTAATTATTATATCACTAAAAGAACTAAAATATCATGCATGTCAATTCAATTTTCATTTTACATTAACATTCAATTCAAATATCATTTACGAAAAGTATAATTTTATCTTAAACAGATCAGATTACCTAAAAGCATATTACATTATTGTTTCTCATACAAATATCTTTTAATTTTATTTTTGTACATGGGTGAGGTATCGTTGAATACATCCAAACCGAAATGCTTGTACATAGAATTATAAGTTTTTATCATTCTGTTAATAGGAGCTGAAGCACCAAGATTTGTTCTATATCCAAGAGCTCTAAAGGGAACATAGTTTGTAGGCCTTGCATTAGGTCTAGGAACAGTGTGCTTTATCTTACTTAATAGTGATGGAGAATCTACTGAATTATTGATAATTCTGTGTAAAAAACACAGATCAAGCATTATCCTACGGTTAGCCTAAGTTAATGCCTTGTATTTTGAGAGATGCTTAGCATAAGATCTATAGTTATTTAGAAGCCCTTCCATGCAACATATGTGTGTGTATTTTTACCTGGTTTTGGCAGAAAAATTTACCTTGACATCCCGCCACATCAGTATATATGTTCCTTGGGTACTATTCTTTGCCCGTACCACACGGGAATTTTAAATTAATTATTACCTCTATAGAAGAGCTTCTCTCTCAAGTTGCTGTGGGAATTTTATATATTTTCTTAAAATATGTGGCGAGTTTAAATATGAGGCATTAGTGACCTCTGCCAGGCAATTCGACATTGTCCTTTGACACACATTAATCATCCTGTGATCTCCAACACTATGTTGGTAAGAACCACTCGCATAACTCCAGAATCTGAAAGTCAATAAATTTGTCTGATTTGGGAGAGGGTTGATTGAAGCTACTTTCTTTTAGTAGATAAATTTCACAGGGTTAGTCAAATAACAAACTAACATCATCTTGATTGATGTTTTTTACAGTATATAGATGCTAAAACACAGGTAAGTACCATAAATATCTGAGCGCATTGCGCTGCTCCTTTAATCCTGTGCCAAAAGTGAGATCAAATCTTCACAAAGATCTGTAAAAGTCCTTTTCGAAAGGTTCGAAAGGCAAAAACTGTCGATGAATGATTTGTCTGGCAGCAGCAGAGATCTGCAAGCAAGAGTCTCTCATTACTCTTCGCTCCAAAAGATCTCTTTTCTTTAATCATTCTTGCTCTGCCGCTGCTAGGAGGAGTGCAAAAACACAAAAGAAACGATCAAAAGCAACAGCAAAAAAAACAATACCTAACAATATGTGGTGAAAACACCGTAAAAACGCAGGAAATCTACCAAATTATGCCAACAAGGTAACGATGGAGTAACCTTGTTCATTTGACGTTTTGGACTCGGAATCGGAATCAATTTTTGTTTCTTTTTTTTTTTTTTAAATTTCGGTGCTACCGATAATGGCTTTCAAATGTCAAATAGTACCGAATCATTCATTCAATTGATCGAATGACTATCATTGAAGACGGTTCAAATGGTAATCGTCTTGAAGCCGATTACGATTGTGTTCGGTGCTACCGTGAAACCTATGCATTGGCTTCAACTCAATGGATAACGATCACGATTGTGTTCAATTCTAGCGCTGCTGCTCATGAGCTTTGTGTGCGGTTTTAGCGCGCTAATAGTCGGTTCAAAACTTGATCGTATTCACTCGTTTAAGCGACGTGACGTCATCAGTGACGTCACTTTAGCGCGCTATCATTGCATACGAAAATGAGGTAGTGCAGCGTGTGCGAAACGTCAAACTCATAAGACATTTGTCATCAATCTCGTTTTCGAGAGATTTTATTCAACTTTTTTTGGGGTTTTAGATTAAATTATCTTATCGAATAATCATTATCTCTCAATAATTTCTTAAAACGCAAAACAAAATCAAACTTTTAATTTTTCTCAGTGACATTGACATAAGCGCGCTCTAGTCTGGTTTAAAACTGTATTCGATGATATTCGACGAATGCACGCATATAGAAATAAACCGACTATATTCAGTGAATGTGATGTGTGCGCTGATTTCAAGAAACAATCCGTAGTGTTTGACATGACATTTTGGCATTTTGCGCAGTACAGCACAAGTCAGTCAGTGCCCGAATATTGGTCAATTATTTTGTGAAACATTTATTAGTGTTTAATGCTTATTAGGAGCAAAAGAAACGGTGGTGTTCATCATACATATCAATTTAGTGGATGTGACTTTGCGGGCGGTAGGCGGGGAAGAGACAAGTATGCGTGAATTGCAGGGCGGGCGGTGAAAGTGTGTGGAGTGAGTTAGTGGAGTGCGCGGCGGGAACGGAGCAGCAGCTGTGAGGATGGGCGTGGGCCTGCAGCCGCTGGAGTTCAGCGAGTGTCTGGCGGACAGCCCCGCCTTCCGCGAGAACCTGCAGCGCCACGAGAAGGAGCTCGAGCGCACCAGCCAGCAGATCAAGCGCCTCATCAAGGAGGTCAAGGACGTGGTGCAGGCTGCCAGGCGTGAGTACCTTACCTCACCTGTCCTGTCCTGTCCTGTCTGTGTATCGCCACGTACCACAAACCCTTACCTTCCAACCACTCCTGCCACTAAGCCTCTAGAAGTTTTGGATTTGTTTTCTTTGTTAATGACTGAGTCACTTCATCTCATTATTCTTGCCATACACAGACTAAAATTTAAAACAGTTACTCAATAAATCATAGCTTGAAATGCAATTTAAGAGTTCCATATTGTTTAAGTTTGAATTAGTGGGAGTGCACAAGGTCAAGAAGCTTTTCAGAGAGGTGCATAATGTGACTCAATGACAGAGCTAGAGCTATATAAAAATTATACATGTGTGCTTGGTGTATTGTGTTGCCCATCTGTATTAGATAATGGGGTGATAATAAATCAATTGGTATATTGTTAGCTGTGGGCTCAAGTGTCAGATGTAATATGTACATTGCAGTATCATTCCAATTGATAGTAGCTCTATACAATATTCTAAAATTGTATATTTGTTTAACAATCAAGTACATGCATAGTCATGTGCTACTTAAATGTGTGACTAAGTTAGACGGACGAGACTATAAATGGCATGAGAGCAACTCTCACAAGCTGTTTTTGAATAAATTATTCGATATTCAACAAAGCTCTCTGTATAGATCTCAGGTGGTCACTACTGCCCACTACTAATAGGTACTGTTGTTTATAAACATGTTATTATTCACATTTGAAATCATTTGTGAATTTTAGATAAATTATAGTTATATCTAATCAAGACCAATTGAGAAAAATAGTGTTTAATCGTTGAATTTCCACTTAATGTCCAGCATTGCACAGGGTGCTGTGACTGCATGTTTTCTAGCCGCGTCGGCTGATGGAATGCGTGTCAATGACTTTCTTACACTGACTGCATGCAATCCACTACTCACAAACTCAAATATTATGATTATGTTATTCAGTGTAATATTGGCATGTTCTGCTTGCGAGTGCAATAAGTGTGCAGTGAGCTGCGACATTGCTGTGGTTTTTAATCAAATATAAAAGCATTGGTGTTGTATGAGTCACCACTCAGCCAGCTCTACTCATCTGTAAAATATATAAGGGCATGTTTTAAAATAGGTAATAGTCACCCTGACAACAGATTAGCTTTATATGATGACAAACTTTTGTTCACATCCCATATTATCAGTGTGTATCTGGCACACTGGTATATTATCAGTATGTGTATACGGGCGTGTATTTGGAGGCATCTCATTATTCACTATTCTGTATCAGTTTTGTCCTAATGGTTAAATACATTTAGCTAACAATGAAAGTAGATCTGGGTTGTAAACAACTTGTACACATGGTGCTGTTTGCTTGTTGCATTATCATATCACACAGAGTGCTCAGCTAAGTAGATTTCATTGTCAGGATAAATTTTATTGGTCAAAAAATTAAGAAAACCAATCTTCATGCATATTATCTGTAAGATGAGATAATAATAAAATTTCACTGTACACTCTGTACAAAGAAGTTCTTACAAATAGAAGGATGACTCACAAAAGCATTCCCATTTCAGACATACAATAGTAATCCATGATTAAGCCTAAAACAAATGTTGTATTATTTAAAAAAACATGTCAATGTATCAATATCAAATGTCTACAAAAACATCTTAATGGGATGTACTACTTAAAGCTCATTATTAATTAAACATTCTTGTAAGTTGTCTAAAACCTACTTCCATTCAACATCTTTATGTTCTGTGTTTATTTTAATCTTTATAGCTATGTTTTGTAGATCTCATTGATAAATTATGGTAATTTAAACAACTAATTTAAAATACATAAGATAGGTCAAGAAAGTAAATCTAGCATCACCAGTCCATTATAGATAAAAAGGAGTGTTTGGTAATTATTTATCAGAAAAGAGTGTGTAATCTAAAGGCGATGTGTACAATCGGAGTGATTGTGGCGCTATCTCGAAGATACCGGCCGAATGCCGATAACGCGCGATACATCGCCCGCGCGGTAACTCACGAGACACGCTTTGAAATTGAAACAAATCACCTTCTATAATTTTTTGCGGTAAGTTCCATTGTTCTGGGAAGAGGCGTGTGCTAACTGTCATGACTCACCACACTGAATGTAGGCATTTGAACTGGTCAATCTTAACATCCATAAACTTTGGATAGCTATCACAAACAAAATATAAAAAAACATCTTAAAAAATCTCATCATCATCATAACATCCCATAAAATGTCCACATTAAGACAGGGAGCTCCCTCCAGAATTCTACCTTTTGCTGGCAAATTGTGGAGAGGCAGTACCATAGTCACCTCGCTTGTCAGCTTTACGTTTGTGAGGTTGTAGGTGACCACAGGAAGTAAGATGGTATGATACACAGGAGGATGCTGCTGCCCATCCTCCAGTTTATAACCCTTAGTCGCCTCTTACGACACCCACGGATATGTATGGGATGGTACTATACTTTGCCAGCACCACATGGGACCAAAAAAAAATATGCTTACATGCAATTTATTGACTTACAGAAAGTAAGCAATTTTGAAGCATATTTTTCTGATGGTGGCTACCTACACCTCTGGGAGTATGTTACGTACCTTCATGTTATTATAACTGAGGTTTGTATTAAGATGTTGTAATTATCGCACGTCACGTGCGCGGATACTACAGCAGAGTAGTGAACGTGCGAGAGGGACACGCGATGGAGCCGTCTCCCTCCGCCACACCGCGTATCGGCACGCGCGCTGCATTCCTTTGCACACCGGCTATCTCCTCAGATATGCTTTCATAAAGTACTAGCAATCATCTAAACGCATTTGCTAAGTTTAGTCTCCGGCCGTGACTTCGCCCGCGTGCATTCTAGTTTTCCAATAAGATTTTTCCTATTGTGTATTTCCTGCCTACCCCGACGGGAAAGAGGCATGATGTTATGTATGTATGATAGATAACTCACAAGGTGGACCGACGATCTGGTCAAGGTCGCGGGAAGCTGCTGGATGCGAGCAGCGCAGGACCGGACGTCATGGAGGGGAGGCCTATGTCCAGCAGTGGACGTCTTTCGGCTGATATGATGAATTGATGATGATAGATAAAACACATGTCCTTTCTCAGCCAGTCCGCCAACTGTTTATTGGTTGCGACATGATGAGAGATGCCTTTAATATAGTGCTGTAGACCTTAATTAAATTACAATAACTACCGTGCTCAGCTTGTGCTCAGAGCGTAGGCTCAGAGACGTCGCACGATATCCGCATGATAGCGATATTAATCACTTGCTTGTATCTTGCATGCATCCTGCATATACACAATCAGAACTGTGTCCACGTACGAGTACGCTGCACGACATCACATAGCGACATTAATCACTCTAGCGATATTAATCAGAATCACTTGCTTGTACCTTGCATGCATCCTGCATATAAACAAACTGTGTACACGTACGCCGCACGACATCACCTAGCGACATTAATCACTCATCTAATTAATCACTTGCTTGTACCTTGCATTCATCCTGCCATTGACCTATTGTATCAGGACTGTTTGCTAGAAGAAAAAAGGTTGATTTGTGCCACTTTTTCTGCGAATTTTATCCAGTGTTAGGTCACAGTTTTAGCGCTTGCATGTCGAGTACGTGGACAAAACTAAAATGCAAACTATATTTTTATCTTGCATGCATTCGACAAATGTCGCCGCTGCTGTGGACAATGTCCCTTAGTGTCCTGCTGTGGATTTCGATTTCGTTGTCAATGAAAGTAAAAGTACGAGAATTAATGAAAGTTTCGTCAGCATATCAAGACCAACCTCACTAACCCAAGAGTTGTTGAGTCGCCAAAGGCCTAAGACATGGCTCAATAACGACTACATCAAGTAGATAGTAGTCGGGCCCAACGACTTAACGTGCCTTCCGAAGCACGGAATCATCAAGCTTTTTGGACAATCAGGTGATTCATTCTGCAATGTTCTAACCAAATTGGGGAGGCGCGTTTACTGCCGCACTCAAAGACGTCACCTAAAGTTAATCTTTCATTAACAGCTTCCGTAGTTTAGTGGTTAGAGGGCTCGGCTCTCGATCCGGTGGTTCTGGGTTCAATTCCCGGTGGGGACACTGTCAAACTAAAATCCGTTTGTGCGACCTCCCCAGTTTGGTTAGGACATTGCAGGATGAATCATCTGATTGTCAGAAAATTTAGATGATCCCATTCTTCGGAAGGCACGTTAAGCCGTTGGTCCCGACTACTATCTACGGATGTAGTCGTTAATGAGCCACGTCAGAGGCCTTTGTCGGCTCAACAACTCTGACACCAGGGTTTGTGAGGCCGGTCATCGATGAGTAGCAGTGCAATACTAAATTGCAGCCTGTCTACTGTCATTAAGCTGTCCCAGGTTTGACTACCAGCTTATGTATCTAACAATTTGAATGAAAGGTTCATGTATTCGATGCTAGACCTTCCTGCGTAAATAGACGTCTACTTTCGGGCTTGTTTTTCCCAGGACAAGTGTTATAGGTATCTTTTAAGTTGATTTATCATGCTTGAATTGCCATTAACTTGGTTAGTGGCTTGCGACCGCGGTGAGGTGCGCGATACGCAGAAGAACGCTACTGCCCTTTCTTCGGCTGAGGCTCCCTTAGTCGCCTTTTTAATTGTTAGTGGGCTTGCTCTTGTCTTTGTTCTATCCCTGAGGACAGAGATGAGGTCGACGATGGGAAGAGCTTGCCTAGAAAAATCCTATTTACTCGCAGGCAGATAATTCCACTCTTTAGCTTTGCGCATTATAAAAGACGTTGCGGTTCACAATGTGCGAAGCGACTTCTATTGACAGGCACGGAAAGCAGCCCCACACTTGCTTCTGGTGGTCTGTACCTGGTGAGGAGTATGTATATATGTGTTGGTGTATGTTGGTTGGCAGGTCTTAGCGCGGCGCAGCTGGCGCTTGCGACAAGCATGGAGCAGTTCGAGTTCGCGTGTATCGGCGCCTCGCAGACGGAGGACGAGCGCGTCATCGGCCGCTCGCTGCACCACTTCGCCACGCTCATACGCACCATCGAGGACGAGCGGGACCGCATGGTAACACATACTTCGCAAACCATCCACCCACCACTACACACTACCCACTACCACTTACATAACACACAAGAGACGATAGTAAAAGATAGTTGCATCAGGACTTGGAACATAGCTACGAGTATAAAACTTTACTAGAAAACTTCGAAATTCAAATTTTTTTTTACGATCGGTGTTATGGGACGCTGTCTTACAAAATCACATGCATTTGTCATGATGGTCCAAATTTATCGGCCTAGCTCTCATCGACAAGTTGACTGATTAAATAATAGTAAAAGTGGTCTCGATCCTTACTCACCACAAGTCACCTGCATTTAGATTGCAATGCAAGTACCTAGATTCCTCTGTCCTCAGCCTTCAAACCATTGCTCTAATATTCAGCCCATTGGTGGCTTTGTGTGTGACATTGCTATATTCTGACACTCATCACTCCTGCCATCAGTAGTCCGTAGAGCTTGCTCGGAGAGTGTGCTCAAGAGCTCCACGAGCTTATTCCACCATCTCTCTTCTACCATCGGGAATCCAGACGCCCCGCAGGATATCACCCATACTTGGTTGATATTCCGCACATTCGGTGACATTGCTATATTCTGACACTCATCACTCCTGCCATCAGTAGTCCGTAGAGCTTGCTCGGAGAGTGTGCTCAAGAGCTCCACGAGCTTATTCCACCATCTCTCTTCTACCATCGGGAATCCAGACGCCCCGCAGGATATCACCCATACTTGGTTGATATTCCGCACATTCGCACAAAGCGCTTTGAAACATCTTTTATAGTGCGCACGGCTAAAGAGTGGAATTCTCTGCCTGCGTCTTTGTTCCCGAGTTCATATAACCCGAATCTATTCAAGTCGCGAGTGAATAGGCTTCTTCTGGGCAAGCTCGTTCCATCGTCGACCTCATCTCTGTCTTCAAGACTAGATCGAGGTCAAGAGTAAGCCCATTGACGATAAAAAAAAAAGTTTTTTCGTGACAGAAACTATTGTTCGCCCTTGCAGTGGTTGGATTGTTTATGAATGGATAATTCTGAGGCCACTTGGATATTCGGTGAGCGGGAGAAGCTTTTCACTCGAATTAACTTTTCTAAACCATCATGATATCAACTGACTTCCACTGTTTGCCTTCCCTAAATAAAAATCTACGAGTATACGACGATGCGTCCTTCGTTGCCCGTATTTTGTGCCTTTCCGTGACTAGGACAACCTGTGAAGGACCTGCCCTCGTCTTTCTGTTCGTGGTTGCCACTTTAAGAACCTTTTTGCTCTATCGGCCGCCAGTTCTTCAAGCGATGTGCTCTGCCCACCACCGCCATTGCGAGTCTCCTTTAACGAATGTTCTGAATTTATCCCGTAAGGAAACTAGAAATAGCTGTTTCCAATCCTTTTGTGAATGGCAAATATAGTAGTTTAGATGCTAATGGTATGTAAGTGGAGCATCGGGTAAGTAAGGTAATGTATGCAGCGCTAGACAGAATATGCGGCGCGGCGTGGGTAAATGGCAGGACGTGTATCTGATAGTGCGATGCTCGGTGAGGCGTGACGCGCGACGGCCTTGCCGGTATGAACAACAATGCAGGGTGACAATCGATCACCGCTCCACCTGCATGGTTACTAATATTCTCAGATATAAGCTCACGTTTTATGTCAGACTTCAGGTTATTTTTCGATGGATACCGAATTGGATACCAATGATATGAAAAAAGGATTTTTTTCGAAGAACCTGGTTGTTTCTTGATTAAAACGTTAGCTGTTTGTCCGCGGTTATGTGCCCGGAGGTCTTCCTTAGGGTACATTTTTTTAAAATCCTTTCTTAGTGCTCACTCCTACGTCTCTATCCTATGTCCTATAAGGAACGTCTGTGTAAAATTTCATTCTTCTACTGGTTTAGGCTGTGCGTTGTCTGTCAACTATGACTCACTGTTGGTGATAGCACTTAAAAATAGATTGATTGAAAATATTTCGAGACAGAGCTACATTGTCATTGATTGCGAATAGGTATCGCGTGCAAGGAGTGATTGTGTTGTTTATCTCGCTCGCTTCATCTCACCGTCACCGCCCGTGACCTTGCACACGCGAGGCCGGCCCGGTACCGCACCCGCGCCCGCGCCGGCGACCGCGGCGGCATTGTCTCTCTCGCGGTCAACACTTTACTTCATCTACCGTTTACTATGACCACAAAAAATACTCCACTCCACCAGTCGCACGCCTAACATTTTCATTTTCAACGACACGGCCGTGACTTTTATCACAAGACCTACATAAAAACCAGTTGTTTTCTAAAGTACGCATATTGTGTTATTCAGAGTGTTACGATAGAACTTTTCTGTTTCTATCACTGCGACCTTCCGCGTAACACTTTCTCGTGTCCGATTTAATAACCGGCCGAGTGGAGTGAGTGACCATTGACTTGAGCACTTTTACTTTCGCCCTCGCCTCACGCCTTACCCACTTTAGTACATACCACGGTGCACGTCGCCACGCGGGACGAATGCTAACGAGGGCGATGACATGATTATTTATTAGTTGTGTACTCGTAACACTGGACTGGAGCAACTGGTAACTCGCTTCCTGTCTGCCTTCCAAATCTCAACCCGCTACGGACGGACCTGCCTAACACCTCACACGTCGCATGTCAATTAGGCTGAACGGTACGAATCAAAATATAACGTTAATCGGGTCTGCGTGGGCGTTTGTTTGTTTACGATAACCGTACCGCAGACACGAGGTAGTTGTTTACGTTGCGACTTGCGACGTGATGGCACGTTGGGTTGGGGACGACCGCGGACAGAACCGGCTTCAGTCGATTGATGAGCTTACGGCATAATGGACCTGACCCGACCCGATCTTATCGCCCGTTCTCACGACAATACAATCGCACTTTTATCTTCAAATAGCGTATTTATTGATTACTCATTCATTATTATTATTCAATAACTACGGATCATTCGCTGCGGTTGTTGTGCACAATCATCATTATCATAATGCGCATTCATATTTGAAGTTAAAAGACTCCTTATAGTTTAGTCATTTTAACATATTGACTGTATCTATCTTCTTTTTATTCTCCTCCTAAGGATCTTAAAGAGCTGGGAGTGCCCGACTGGACGGAATTGGCACAGAATAGGGAAGCGTGGCGTACTTTAATGTCGGAGGCCAAGAACCACTTTGGTTCACTGAGCCAAAAAAATTGATTGATCCTACTTCTATCGTATAAGTTACTGGAAATAAATAGGTGATTGATCTGCTTCTATACAAGGATATTTGTTTGGTCCTGAAGTCCGTTTGTCCACTTATTAGTATTAGTGGGAACAAAAGCAACAACTTTGGTTTTGCGACTACATAACATCACGCCTCTTTCCCGTCAGGGTAGGCAGAGACCAAGAAAACGCACACAAAATATCAACTTCCCTTACAAAATGTGTTACTCACATACGTTACAGTGTACGCAGAATAAGTTTGGCTTTGATGGTTATTTTCTGCGCATGGGTGACAGGCGGAGAGCCAATGAACGATTCGCTCACCTCCCCCCCACCTGCCGCGCTCACCCCCACGATTAATTTTTTGAGTTCTGTGCATTAACGGTCACAAACAGAGTTATTTTGCACGCCGCATATCTATCCTACCTCTATCGAACTTACTGGCAATAAAAAAGTGATTGATCTGCTTCCACTGATCTATATAAGGTTATTATTTGTTTGGTCCTGAAGTCTGATTGCCCAATTATTATTGAGATCAAAAGCAACAATTTTTGTTTTACGACTTTTGAAACAACACAAAAAAGAATTTAAACTTTCGGATTGGTTAGTTTTAGGTCGTAGACCAAAAGTAGTTGCTTTTGTCCTCACC
Organism: Athrips mouffetella; assembly: GCA_947532105.1. Lineage (NCBI taxonomy): Eukaryota > Metazoa > Arthropoda > Insecta > Lepidoptera > Gelechiidae > Athrips > Athrips mouffetella. Next base: position 290,549 of record OX383968.1, on the reverse strand, counting down.
AATAATTATAGTAATAAGTAGGAAAATTTGATGTCTGGTTCATAAACTAACCTTATACCTATAAGTTTGTTTATAGTGAATATGCTTGTAGCCTATGAGTGACGCGGTGTGTGTGTTTGTTTGTTTGTAGTTGGGGCGCGCGCACGATCAGATCATCGCGCCGCTCGAGAAGTTCCGCAAAGAGCACATCGGCGCCGTCAAGGTAGGTTACACATTCCTTTTATCCTATACTATTAAATTTGTGTGTATATTTGTAATCGGTTTCTCGAAAACGGCTCCGATTTCGATGAAATTTACCATGACAAACCAAACGGCTCCGGTTTTCGGGGGCGAAAAATCGATCTAGCTAGATCTCGTGACTGGGAAAATTCCCCTTATTTAGTTCGTTTTCCCCGTGTTTTTAAGCATTTTTTATGTACCGCGTTTTAAACAAAAACCTACAGCGCCATCTGTTGGCGGGTAGCATAGCTTGCTCATCCGAAGATATTTTAATGTTAAGGCGGCTAATATAGAGCGAAACTCGGTCGCCCAAGTACTTTGTAGTGATATGGTGACAGGAACATAATTATTCTCTTTATTACAGTCGAAGTGTAACTGTGTAATCCAATTTATGGCTTCGTTCTTTTTATGCGTTGATTTTCCGGTTAGTACATAGAAGAGCACGTCAAGCTTGACACATTAAACTATGCACCATATTTATTTCAATCAGTGTAGGAGCTGTAGTCTCACCCGAAATGTCGAGCTTGGCTTCCTCTTCACTGTACCTGTTATGTTTATAAAAATAAAATAATCTGTCTTCTGCTACAAATCTAAACGCCTCTTATACGAGTACGGGTAGACAAAGACCACATTCTTCCACCTGCTGTGATCTTGATATACTTCCCTCACTTCTTCTTCTATCTTCATTCCGCACATAGACATAGAGGTTTATACTGCACATAGTTGAAATACTTACAATACAACTGCAGAAAGTGCAGAAAGAAAATATTTAATGCAAAAATTCAATCTTCTAAAAAAAATTCTATCTTTAGATATCTTTAGATAGAAGAATTTTTGCAGTTAGTAACTGAAAGGGTGATCGATCAGCTCAGCGTGCAGTTCGTCGAGGTTCTCTTTCTAATCTTTACTAATACTTTTTAGGTAGCCTAGACTATTTTTGTAGGCTGCTACCAATGATGTGACAAACAGACACAGGGAGATTATGATCAGGAGTTTGAACTTTTTATAAACAAGCACGAGCAAATGTTTAACTCATCAGAGTGAATGTTTTTCATCTGACCATCTGACACGAATGGACTGGAATTCTATTGCACGTGACACGTGACTAAACCGGCGCACGAGCACCGGAAGCGCCCGAGCAGGAAACCTGCCGGCTCATCTGTTTACATTATCCGCCAAAAACAAGCCTTCCGAGAACAGTTATGTACTTGCATCATTCATCGCATCGTTTTATTGAAAACGGGAAATATTTTATTGCATGTAAAAAAAAATTATTGCACGTCAAAATACTGACTGTGCATGAAAAATACCAAATTGCTAAGATAACCTAAGTCCTTTTGATTAATAAAGAAATTTTGTAAATTTTTTGTAATGATTGTGCATCAAAAAACTTTAGGTACAACGGTTGCGGTCAGACTATAACTAGTAATGCGTTGTTGTTATTGTCATTCTTGGCACAATATAGTTCTACTAGCTGTTGCCCGCGGCTTCGCTCGCGTGGATATCGTATTTATTTTATTACCGGTTTTCCGAAGCAATGAGATATTTTCAAGGAAGAACAGGACTAACCCTGCGCATATCAATGAGTATAATTCAAGATCCAGCTGAATTTTATATAATATACAGACGTTACTCATAAAATACTCAGAACAGAGGAACTTAGCAGCAGTATCCTAACAAAAGTAAAGAGAGAGATGAGAGACACCTTTATGTAATATTTCAAAACAGAGCCAATTCGCAGAAGTACAATTACTTCTTCTAAAAACTAAAACCCTCTCCCCCTCCTCCCTCTCCCCCTGCCCCTCCCTCTCCCCCTCCCTCTCCCCCTTCCCCTCCTTCTCTCTCTCCCTCTACCTGTACCTGTACCTCTCTACCTCTCTACCTCTCTACATCTCTACCTCTCTACCTCTCTACCTCTACGTCTCTACGTCTCTACCTCTCTACCTCTACCTCTCCCTATCCCTGCCCCTATCCCTACCCCTAACGCCAATTTAACCGCTATCCGTAACATAGAAACGACACCAATATTTATTTTTAGACATTTCAGACCTATCGCACCCCAACCCCATCCCCAGGGGATGATGGTATTTCACGTCCACCACGTTGGATTTCAAAGTTGTTGTAACTTACGTAATCAGCGACCCGATAAACCATACAAACGACACCCATATTGATTTTTAGACATTTCAAACCTATCGCACCCCAACCCTATCCCAAGGCAATGATGGTATTTAACGTCCACCACGTTGGATTTCAAAATTGTTGTAATTTTCGTAATCAGCGACCCGATAAACCATACAAACGATACCCATATTGGTTTTTAGACTTTTTCACCCCATTTACCTTTTTTAGGGGTTGAATTTGGGGTGGAATTTCAGTAACAGTGATGAACGTTGCATAGAATTACATAATTAATGCCTAAATAATAAATTATGTGGATTTTACTTTAAAAATAAAGAATTTTCAACTTCATCCCCATTTTCACCCTTAAGGGTGTCGAATTTTCAAAAACCCTGAGACACGTAAATATTAGTTTTCAGTCGTCAGCCTAAATACAAATTTTGAAGATCCTAACTTCAAAACTGACGGACTTTCATACAAACTTTCATCCCCTATTTTACCCCCTTAGGAGTGAAATTTTGTAAAACCCTTTCTTAGTGCACCCCTAGGCCTCATAAGGAACCTACATGCCAAATTTGGAATCTCTAGACCCAGCGGTTTGGGCTGTGCGTTGATATGTCAGTCAGTCAGTCAGTCAGTCAGTCAGTCACCTTCTTCTTTTATATATATAGATTACCTATTCTGTGACAATATCTATGTTAATAGTCTTTTCCACAATGAAGAGATGTATGAAAAGCCGCGAACTTAAACTGGCAACTGGCTACTTTAATATTTTCATGCAGGAAAAACACCTCTTCGCCTCGATTAAATTATTAATTCAAACCTCAGGGCGAAAGCGCGCGTTCATTGCATAATCAATCAAGATTAATCACGCGGAATAATTTAGATCCTCGTAATCATACGTGTGTTTTATTATACGGTCGCGTGTTAAGTAAGCTTTAATACTATACTCGGGTATCTGTGTTCGTCTGATATCATAAATGGTTTGACATTATTAATATTGGAGCTAAGAGAAAGGAGTTGGTCACTGAAGTGGCGTCGCATATCGTTGCGCAAGTGAGCCGTGTCCAGCAGTGTGACCAACTTCAAATTGGAGATGCTGCCACACACAGGCGAAAAAAACTGCCAAATCGTGCCACAGTCCCGATTCACAAGCATGTCTTAAAAAGGATCAAATGACAGTAAAGGATTATGAACTTTGGCAGCAAAATCTTACAGATCAATATGCAAATTCAACAAAAGAGTAAGGAAATTGCCATAACTTTCCTACAGAAAGTCTACAATAACTCTTGACAGATTTTTTTACCTGTGTATTGCTATATACCTACTCCTACTTTAGTCTAAACTGCCAGATCTGCGGGCGTATATTGCAATACTGCCAAATCCTGTTAGACTAAGAAAACGTCAACCGTAACTGCCAGAGACAAAAATAAAGAGCTAAAACTGACAAAAAGGCAGGATCCCACCACAACTGGTCACACTGGTGTCCAGCGTCCAACTGAATAGGCCACTCGTCTCAAATCGAGTGCACGTAATGCGTTACTTATATGATACTCTATACCTTGGTGCAGCCAACAGCAGATCAAGCTTGACGACTCAGGGCGACTTAACCTCCTACAGCTGTTAAAATAAGGAAGGTACATTCAAGGTGCAATGTCAAGTTTGATGTGTGATTGACTGTACCAATACATTAGTATAAACGTACCGATGTTATGAAAGAGATGATTTAACAGAGCGCGCCCTAATTGTGTCAAATTTATTGGTTTAGTATTTATTGTAATCTACAGACCATACTGAATCGGCATCCATGTTTGGGTGTACTTAAGGGGCTACCTGCCGTTCACTAACGCCCCTATCAGTTAGTAAAATATTACTCGCTAAATATAAAACCCAGAAAGACAGAATGAAGTAAAGGTACTCTAGTTTATTTAGAACCTATATCATCTGACATACTGTGGTCAGCAACAACAGCGGTCGCCAGCCGAAATGTTTACAAGCGAGGCGACTATGGTAAATCCCCTCCGAAGTACCACGCGTTTTGCTGGTGTTCTGGGCCCTGAGTCAAGTGGCTTTCTACAATCGCAAACGCTAGTAGAATACAACGAAAATGTATGAGATTGACATTTGCTAACGAAATGTTGCGTGACAGGACAGCTAATATCAATCCCATATATTTTTATTCTATTCTATAGCGTCTGCGATAGAAGAAAGCCTCTTGTCTCAGGGCCCTGGAGGGAAACTCTGTCCTGCAGTGGACGTTTCATTCGATGTTATGAACGCAGTGTGTAGTGTGGTGACGTGATGGGTGTATATCTCGTGTTGCAGGAAGGCAAGAAGAAGTTCGACAAGAAGACGGCCAAGTTCTGCCAGAGCCAAGAGCGTACCCTCTCGCTTTCCGTCAAGAAACCCGACAACGTCTTCCAGGAGGTATACTACTCTACTCTACTCTTTACACAGCGTGTAACGGAGAGGTGTGATAATACTGAAGGGTGTGAATCTGCCCATAAAACTGAACAACTTTTCCCAACGAACATAGGTCGAAATACGAAAAACCAAAGACCTCCCATACAAAATGCGCTATCAGCTGATATAGTTTCTATGGGAGGTCAGAAATCGATTTTGGTCTCTGACCTTAGAAAAAGTTGTTCAGTTTCATGGGCAGATTCTCACCCTTTAGTAATATCACACATTTACGTTATAGCGTGGACTTGATTATACACCTACAAAAGGATTCATTCATACACGCAACTATTTGCACAGAAATCACTTTTTTGTTTTATTACAAGTCTAAAATTCAAACTTTAGGTTTTATTTATGTTACTTCAAGTGAGCAAACGTGCAGGTGGGCCAGCTGATGGTAAGTGGTCACAACACGCCCAATATCTTATTATATTAGTTGCATAATTTGATACTAATGAGACAGCAAAAGTGCGTTTCCATCTAAGTACCAAGAAGGTGTCTCTCATGTCCTTTTCTATTCAGATTTCATATGGTTACTCGTTTTGTACTAACAGAAACTACTCGTAAATATGTCAAAGGTTTTCATATTCAACCTGTAAGTTATAATGAATTAGCCAAAAAAAACCCCGTTTGGCTGTATCCTTGATACGGCTGTTTTACGGCATTTTTCACGTGGACGAGTCTGGCTTTGTACGTAGGTACAATCAAGATCACGTCAAGCTCCCGCACACATCCACTCACCTCCCTACCTTCACCCCCCTAACCCCAACTCTCCATCACCTTACCCTCTCCCATCACACCATCCCCTTACCCCTACTCCCCTCACACCCCTCCCCTCACCCTCTGACTCATCCAAAGCTTGATGTAGTGCCAATTATTGCCGCCTGAGGGCCTGTATCTACTTTGCACATAATGATCCCTAAACGCGAGCGCAGCAAGGTTCAAATCTCTTTGCCCCAAACTAAAGCATAGACAGACGTATCCACGTCAAAGAGTCGTTCGGAACGTTTGACGACACAAGACTCATTGATTATACATAGGTTCGTCAGTCGATCCGCTGTTTGTTATTATTATAATGGTAAAGTCTTAATTCTCATCAAATTTCATCAAAACATGAGTTTTAATGATTAGCACCTGGCCACAAAGCGGGCGTGTTTGGAAAGCGGGTCCATTCCATAAATGATTATTTTGGAAAGTCGTTTGAATGTTTTAAAACTTGCGTGTGTTTTAAGGACGCATATTTATTTAGTAGGTATTTTGAACATAGATAGATAGATAGAAACTCTATTGTACACAAATTTACAACACTTAAGTACGAACAACATATCTTATTGCGCGCAAAGGCGGCCTTATTGGGGATCACTGAGATGGACATGAGTAGTGCAGATTTTATTTACCGTGTTAGGTACAAATTTTAAAATAAATAGGTACATAGAATCAAACAATAAACTTACTTTAAATACCTAAATATATATTTTTGGATAAATAATAAATAAATTCACATATACTTACATAAAATAATACACGTTACACATATTATATCATAATAACGACTGTTGAAAAATAGCAATAAATAAATAATAGATGTTGGAAATAGCACATATCGTGATGTATGATTGTGCGTTGGCAATAATAAATATCATGGTGCATGTAAGGAGTGTAATACTCGTATGTATGTACTCGTAAGCATACTCAGAGGGTTGAAAAGAGCTATGGTTGGAGCTTCTCTGCAGAAAATGAGGCTTGGTTATAAAATAATAACATCATCAAATAGTTGTTTAACAAAAACTATTACAGATGAATAGGACAAAGCTACGTATTGCAGTAGGCACAATAACAGGACACAATATTCTCAACGAACACTACTACATCTTAGGTATAACAGACTCTGTGTAGAGTCTGTATGGAAGCGGACGAAGCCATTATTGGTTAAACATGTAATTCTGGACTACAAAGTAATTATGCTATCATAGAAAACACGTTTGTAATAGACATAACCTTAGACCAAATACCTAACAAACTCGACTTACTGACCGAGTGTTGGCAACATTTAGGGTGGCTAAATTGACGGCCACTTGGGCCCACGCATAATAGTCAACACTGGACCAAGTGCGGAAACCGTACACCTAACTTACACTCAGGGACTTATATGCTAAGATACCACGACATATTATGCACCTATCTGTTATTTGAACGAAATGTTGTTTATATGGAAGGTTATATAAAAAAAAAAAACTATTTGTTCAGGCATCTGTGACCCACAAATTTAAAAATACATATTTAAACACAACGAAAAAAAAAACAAAATTACAATTCAGAACCACAACATCAAAAATAAAATTCAATTTGTCTAATATTAATAATTATAAAATTCAAAAATAAATCACAGTAATACATGGGGTCATACAGCGCCCTAGGGTTGCCTATAAATTTCTTGCCGCAAGTACCTCAAAACCACATATCAACATTTTGGTTGTATGGTATGGGAACAACCCTTTCATTAATTTTGGCAGAGCAATGGATATTGCCGTAAGATAGCTTGAATTCTCGGTCATGCAAAGTTTCGTCGTCATGCAAAGTTACAGCTGTTTCCGAGATAATTGCAATTTTTTTTGGCAAAAAATTTATAGGCAACCCTAGGGCGTTGTATGACCCCATGTATAACCTTTCATATAAACCACATTTCGTTCAAATAACAGATAGGTGCATAATCTTGTCGTGGGATCTTAGCCTATTAGCCATGACTTTGCGCGATTCCCGGAGCGGCGAGCGTTTTCTCACCACACTGCTTAGAATCTCTGCGTGACAGTTGGGAACCAACACTCAGTGTATTAAAACTCGTAATGAAAGAAATTAAAAGCCGTAGCATACCCATCTGGTCTGGTGAGCGATTCGGAAAGCTGCTACAGTCGAAATAATGTAGAATAACAGCAGGACATAGTTATGCGTGAGAGTAGGACGGAGCGATACGTGTCTCTGTCGCTTCAAAATATCTTACGCATCGCACCGTTGTGCAACGACACTGCTGCTGCTAAAGGTACATTATTTCGAGTGTTGATTATATCAATCAACATATAACTATGTTGAGTGCAGTACAACCTCTCAAGCCCCATGTCTAAATTCGCAGGAATCGAAAAGAAAACGAGTTATTTACGCAATACGGCATAATTTTGCATAAATTTCAAATAATTTTTCATGAATTTTCCATTTTCCGGGAACTTATGGGACTTAGGAGTGGTCATCTTGCCTATTTCACCCGTAAAGTGGCGGTGTTTGCATTGCTGTGTTCTGGTTTTAAGGATAAGGGAGCCACTGAAATTACCGGCACACGAGACACGCCATCTTAGTTCTCACAACGTGCTTTGCTGTCTTATTAGTATCAATCAAGTTATGCCACTAAACTAAGGCCTTCGTAATAGGTCCATTTTGACAGCTGTCAAACGTATGAAAAATTACGACCTGCAAAGAAAAATGAATTCTGTGCGTTGGTGATAAGAAAACTTCTAAACGGACTTCTTACGTTGGCACTGCTTTAATTAGACAACAATGGGCTTATGGGCGGTGTTGACAACTTACCATCAGGTGGCCCACTTGTGACGGTCTCCCGGTTTATGTGATGGTGTGTTTGTTCGCAGGCGGATGCGGCGATGGACATGGCGGAGCGCGACTTCTGCCAGGCGTCGCTGGAGTACGTGTTCCAGCTGCAGGCCGTGCAGGAGCGGAAGAAGTTCGAGCTGGTGGAGACGCTGCTCGGGTTCGTGTTCGGCTGGTGGACCTTCCACCATACTGCGCACGACGTGCACGCGGACAGCGAGCCAAGGGTCAAGGACCTGATGCTGCGGATACAGCGGGTGAGTGACAACTGGCAGCGGGGGAATGAAAGCTGACAGCGAGGGAGTAACAGCTGGCGGCTCTTCCCAAAATTATTCAGAGCAAAATTGGGGGGATGTACGTGAGACACCACGATTCCCGGCGTTGCGGCTAGAAACCACTAGTGACGGCATTGTGGTTGTACGAAACACATAAGGTGTTGTTGCCTTCCCTCTGGTAGAAGATCCCTCAATTGTCTTCTACGACAGCTACCTCGGGATGACATACATCTGTAGTTTTTATAGCAGCAAGCCACTTCTCATGATTTTAAAGTTACAGACTAAGAAGGTCTTGACCAATCATAAGCTTAGAGATACTTGATTGATTACAAAAGTAATATTATTTCGATATTGATAACAATTTGACATATTTTCTTTTAGAAATAATTGAGGGTACGAACTCGAGCGAGTGTCTCCGAATGACGAGGACGTGAGAGGTTTTGTGAGAGTTCCTTTGTTCACTGAGCATGTTATAAGAATCCTCCAGCTTTTACATCACCTAACTCTTATCATTAGTTAGTTATTTCAGTTTTAAATGCTGCCTGCCTCATACAGAAACGATCATATTATATCTGTTAAGTTTTTGAAGATTTCTCTTCTCTACCTATTATAAAATTGAAAATTAATTTTGCTTGTACATTGAAGATATCGTAAATCCTCAATAATTCGTTCAGAAATGTCAATCTGTGCCTAGAAACACTCTTAGTGACAATTTTTTATCTGTGGGAGTGTATTTTGAAGTATTGGATTTCCCGCGGCGCGTGAGAACAATTTTTATCAGCTACTTTTTTTATAGTCTTGCCATAACAGCGAGCTGTATGCCGCGAGAAGGTTGCATTGCAATGATGGAAAACTCATTATAAAAAAAAAACATATTATTTTAACTACAGATGTAAACAATTCCTGCCTAAGATTTCACATCGACGGCTTGTGATTTTATTGATTTGTTTCTCTTAAGTAAATAAAAATGAGTAAAGTGTGCGTGCGTTGCGATCGCGTGAGTGATTTGAGTGCCATGCATGCCGCGTGCCGTGTATTGAACTAACTATCGGACAAAGAAATTTCAAGTATATTTACATTACACATACAACTAGAGCGCTCACGCGAAGGAACAATTCCGTCTCTGAAAAAATCTAGATGGGCGACTTGGGCGTCCATCTCTTTCTAGCAACCGTGTCAGCAGTCATGTTAGAAAGGGCTTAAAGTAGTTTTTGCCATTCGCGTGCACTCTCTGGTTGTATGTGAATATTAGCATGGATGTATAATAATAACGGACTGATCATCCCCTTATAGAAATCGTATCTCGGAAATACATAAAACTAAAAGGCTCTGCCAGAGTATCTTTCTGCGTTCCCATATTTGAAATTAATTGTTGGTGTACCTAAAAAAAAAATGTTTAAAACTATTTATTTAAATAATCTGGGAAGTTATTAGGGTATATCGAGTGTTCTGCAATTTTCAATATTATTGTTTCTTTTTATTGAAACTATGTTAAAATTTTGACAGACTGATAGATTTGATCTTGAAGCCGCTTATGTATTGTATGTATATTTATTGGCAATAAAGAAAATTTTAATTTAATTTTGTACGTTTTTTTAGCAAGATACTCGGTAGACTTTCTAGATTATTTTTCTGCGACTTCTAGTTTTGTCCGTTTACGGGTCACGATTTCTATAAGTGGATGGTATGTCCTTCTTATTATTTGTCCATGATATTACATTTGGAATAATGTAGCACGATTAGAATGACAGCAGTGATAGAGCAGGACGGAGCGATGCGTAATAAATTGGAGCGACAGAGACACGTATCGCTCTGTTGTTCCACGCACAGCTCTAATCCTGCTGTTATTTAAAGCTACATTATTTCGACTGTACGAATTGCTTTGCTATCGAGTGTGTGTGTGTGTGTTTGTGTGTGTACTAACCGCGCCGTGTGCGTGTGTGTGTGGCAGACGCGGAGCAACTTCGAGGAGACGAGCAAGCAGACCGAGAGCCTCATGAAGAAGATGATGGAGATGCGCCAACAGGTAAACATACCACCCACACACCATATGTACTGTAAACATACCACCCACACACCATATGTACTGTAACCATACCACCCACACACCATATGTACTGTAAACATACCACCCACACACCATATGTACTGTAACCATACCACCCACACACCATATGTACTGTAAACATACCACCCACACACCATATGTACTGTAACCATACCACCCACACACCATATGTACTGTAACCATACCACCCACACACCATATGTACTGTAAACATACCACCCACACACCATATGTACTGTAAACATACCACCCACACAACACGCACCATATGTACTGTGAAAACTTGATTAGCGGCAAATTATTCAAACAACCAATCTAAGATTTGACCACTGTTCGGGCTTTTACAGTAGCATTTATACTAATATCAAACACACCTCACTTAAATAAAAAATAACTATGAAAAGTTTATTTATTTATTTAATATTGTTTATTTTTTTTTATTTATTTAAATGAAAAGTTTAGAAGTATTTTACCCTCTAATGGCTCTGCAAAGCTAAATTAACTCCTGAATTTACACTTAACATAACTATGAAAAGTTTATTTATTTATTTAATATTGTTTATTTTTTTTATTTATTTAAATGAAAAGTTTAGAAGTATTTTACCCTCTAATGGCTCTGCAAAGCTAAATTAACTCCTGAATTTACACTTATGTTATAAAGAAGTAAAGTTTGTAAGTTCATGAGTTGCTTTCTAGAAAATACTTAACCGATTTTAAAAATTATTTCACCAGTAGAAAGCTATATCACTATTCCTGAGTGACATAAGCTATATTTGACGGGTACGAACGCGCTCTCTGCCCTGCGGCTGTGCTAGTAAATTACAAGACAAAATTAAGAAAATAAGGAGATGTTTCGTTACATTTAGAAAAAAAACTGCAAAGAAGTTACGCGGACGGCTGCGGGATCCGAAACGGCGTAAACTCGCTCTATTTGCATTGTATTCTGCATGACATTCAATAAGTATTCTGTAAAGAATCTACATTGATTTAAATTATCTGAATCTGAATCAGTTGACCCTGAAGCCTTTTTATCATGATGTTTGTAATTAAGGACTATTTCAGTTTGCTCACAGATTAGATTCCCAGGCAGGGTATCGACCAATGTCAACCTTAGACTTAGAGCATAAAGTCCATAATTACAATGTACCGCTTAGAACACGTTTTTGAACCGCTCAACACCGGGTCGGGTTGTCCGAAAGTCCGGGTCGGGGAAGTTGTTAGAGTTTACATACACATATATATATAACTAGCTGTTGCCCGCGGCTTCGCTCGCGTGGATTTCGTATTTAGGTTGTTACCGGTTTTCCGAAGCAATGAGATATTTTAATCCAGGGAAATGATTATTTATCCCATCATTTCGGGGTAATTTAAAACTAAGAAAAAACAGGACTAACCCTGCGCAAATCAATGAGTATAATTCAGGATCCAGCTGAATTTTATATAATATACAGACGTTACTCATAAATTACTCAGAACAGAGGAACTTAGCAGCAGTATCCTAACAAATGTAAAGAGAGAGATGAGAGACACCTTTATGTCATATTTCAAAACAGAGCCAATTCGCAGAAGTAATTGAGTAAAACTGAAACCCTCTCCCTCTCTCTACCTCTCCCCCCTTCCTCTCCCCCTCCCTCTGTCTCTCCCCGATCCTCCCTCTCCCACTGCCCCTCCCTATCCCCCTCCCTCTCTCTCACCCCCTCCCCCTCCCTCACTCTCCCTATTCCCCTCCTTCTCCCTCTCCCTCTACCTGTACCTGTGCCTGTAACTCTCTATCTCTCTTCCTCTCTACGTCTCTACGTCTCTACCTCTCTACCTCTCCCTATCCCTACTCCTATACCTCTACCTCTCCCTATCCCTACCCCTAACGTTAATTTAACCGCTATCCCTAACATACTCGTAGAAACGACACCCATATTTATTTTTAGACATTTCAAACCTATCGCACCCCAACCCCATCCCCAGGGGATGATGGTATTTCACGTCCACCACGTTGGATTTCAAAGTAGTTGTAGCTTTCGTAATCAGCGACCCGATAAACCATACAAACGACACCCATATTGATTTTTAGACATTTCAAACCTATCGCACCCCAACTCCATCCGCAGAGGGATGATGGTATTTCACGTCCACCACGTTGGATTTCAAAATTGTTGTAGTTTTCGTAATCAGCGACCCGATAAACCATACAAACGACACCCATATTCACATTTCAACCCTATGGCACTCCAACCCCATCCCAAGGGAATGATGGTATTTAACGTCCACCACGTTGGATTTGAAATTTGTTGTAGTTTTCGTAATCAGCGACCCGATAAACCATACAAACGATACCCATATTGGTTTTTAGACTTTTTTACCCCATTTTCCTTTTTTAGGGGTTGAATTTGGGGTGGAATTTCAATAACAGTGATGAACGTTGCATAGAATTACATAATTAATGCCTAAATAATAAATTATGTGGATTTTACTTTAAAAATAAAGAATTTTCAACTTCATCCCCCTTTTCACCCTTAAGGGTGTCGAATTTTCAAAAACCCTGAGACACGTAATTATTAATTTTTAGTCGTCCGCCTAAATACAAATTTTGAAGATCCTAACTTCAAAACTTACGGACTTTCATACAAACTTTCATCCCCTATTTTACCCCCTTAGGGGTAGAATTTTTTAAAACCCTTTCTTAGTGCACCCCTAGTTCTAATAAGGAACCTACATGCCAAATTTGGAATCTCTAGACCCAGCGGTTTGGGCTGTGCGTTGATATGTCAGTCAGTCAGTCAGTCAGTCACCTTCTTCTTTTATATATATAGATAAACATAGCGCTTATAGGGGTAGTTCTGATATCAAAAAAGTAAAACGACTATCATATCTTAATGTTTTTCTAAAATATTGTAAATTTTCATATATTTCCAACAAAAACTGTATCAGTAAACCGATTGTTTTGATATGAAGTTTACCTACAAAATAAAATATAAAAAAAAAATGTTTCTGTTTATCTACAGAGCAAAGAAGAGGAAGCAAATGACGAGACAAGCGGTCGCGCCGGGTACCTGTTCCTACAAGAGAAGAGTGAGTTACACATTTATCATCAGTTCATTTAACAACAACGATAAAAAGCATAGACAAGTGTTTACGAATATTTTATCTATTGTTGTAAAAAAAAATATATATTTCCATAGGTAGGTAGTAGTACCTCTTTATTTTATTTGTTGAAAGAAGATGTCTGGGATGCTAGTGACAGATCGTCGGTGTAAACAAATCAAATTGTGTTTTGTTATCCTGGCTGGTCATCTGTGTGGATGTTGAAGAGTAGTGGTGCTTACACAGTGCCTTGGGAGAAGTCTCTTTTTTGGGATCTCCATTTAGTAGTCTACAATTGCAGTGCATCTAAAACCATTTGTTTTGGAGAAATTCATTGAGAATAGTCGTGAAGCATCGGTGCTCCATCATTTCGGACACTTTCTGCAATAGCTGTATAATGTTAACTGTGTCTTTCTATGAATATGTACTACGGCGGCGGTAATTTAATCGAGATCAATCTCATTCTTAAAATGAGTTGCTTTATTGGTATAGTTAGAATGATTTGTCTGGCTAGAATCAGACTTGCTTAAGTAATATTTATGAGCTTAGGGTCAACAATACTTAAAAGGGCGATTCAAAAGCATTTTCTTTATAAACTTGTATAAATAAAATAGAGTTGCTTTATTTTCACTGAGATTCTATTCTATTTCTAAAACATATGAATATATCGCTTTGAATAATGATAATGTCTTCCTGTTTCATGTTTGACGTGTAGGTGCAGTTAATAGTGTTGCTCTTCGAGTGTATGATACAGCAATTTTTTTATATTATTACATTAAGCTGTAATTTAATTTAGTTGTCATGTAATGTACTCGTAATTGCGTTGTTGAAAATGGTTCTAACGATTTTGATGAAATTTACAATGTGCGGGTTTTTGAGTGCGAAAAGTCGAACTGGCTTGGTCTCTTGTCTGGGTGAATACGTTTACACCGTGTCTAAAAAAAACTAAAGCGTGATTCAGGAATCATACAGTGCCATTGGGTCCGCTTCTAGTCTCATTTTAGTCGCAATTTTGTAGCTTGATTTTATAATCAAGCTACAAAATTGTGACTAAAATGCGGACCAGCAGGACAGAGCCCTGAGTGAGGTCTACGTGTTTCTGTCGCTCTAATATCTTACGCATCGCTTCGTCCTATTTTTTTACTGCTATCAGTCTCATAATCCCATGAAATGTCTACAACAGGACAGCTCACTCCAGAATTCTAGCTTTCGCTGGTAAAATGTGGAGGGGAAGTACCATAGTCACCTCGCTTGTCAGCGTTGCGGCTGGCACCATGGGCTGCGTTTGTAGGTGACCGCAGTAAGTAAGATGGTATGATACACAGGAGGATGCTGCTGCGTATCCTCCAGTTTATAACCCTTAGTCGCCTCCTACGACACCCACGAGTATGTATGAGATGGTAGTATTCTTTGCCGGCACCACACGTGACTTCAGTTACCGCTATCAGTCTAACCAAGCTAAATTATTCTGACCGTAATGATTTGTGGTTGTTGCGTAGAGGCGTTCGGCACGACGTGGAGCAAACAGTACGCGGTGCTGGAGCGCGGCTCGCACAGCCTGCAGCTGCAGCCCTACAACCAGCTGGGGGGCGCGGGGGGGCGCGGGGGCGGTGGGGGGGCGGGCGGGGGGGACGCCGTGCTGCTGACGGGCGCGCGCCCCCCGCTCGAGCCGCCCGACCGCCGGTTCTGCTGGGAGGCGCTCGCCTTAGACCGCGCGCTGCTGCTGCAGGTAACCTGCCTCACACACCCACGACACACCCAACAAGCGGACTCATTCCGCTACTCACACTGACAGGTAAAAACGTTTGCCTACAGAAAAAATAAACAATTCCGATTTGCTTGCTTGGCTTCAGCTTGTTTTTGGGTTGAATTTCATTAAAAATGTCAATGAAGAAAACATTATTCTTTTGACAAAATCTCCGATTGGCTGCATCCTTGATACAGCCTTTAGTTTTACTTGGATACGTCTATGTAATTAAAAACAGTCAAGAACACGTCAAGCTCCCACCTAAGTCCACTCACATCCTCACCCCCCTCTTCTCACCCGCTTCCCTCAATCCTCAGTACCCCTCTCCCCTCACACCCTTTACACTCCTACCCTCACCCTCTGACTGTCATCTGGCAGCATGTTTCATCTGCGTACATAACCACCTTAGAATGTTGCACCACGTTGGCCATGCTGTTAACGTGCATGATGTAGCCGACAGGTCCGATCACGGAGCCAGTAGGCAAGCCTAAAGTCGCGTCGGCGCTCTCAGGTCTATATTCAGATCACAGACTATAATCAATCGACTTTGTAAGTGATCTGCGTACCCTACATCTACCGGTTCATGGTTGCTCCTCAAGAATCTTCTGCCCCATTGGCCGTCGAATTCCCGAACGATGTGTCAGAAGAACCGACGACGGTCGATAAGTGTGAATGTTTTGAGAAAATTTTGATAAAAACCATAAAAAACGCGTATTTCATTAATTTTAACCATGTTGAAAAACAGTAGTTCAAGTAGATAACCCTGTGTTACTGCAATACTTGAAAACGGTACTTAAAGCGTATAGTTACTGAATGGATGGATAGATAGATAGATAGAAACTCTTTATTGCACACAAATAAACAGTAATTGCGTAAGAACACCTTATATCAAATTGCGCGCAAAAGCGGCCTTATTGCTTAGAGCAATCTCTTCCAGGCAACCTCAGGACTGGTAATCGCTGAGATGGACTCGAGTAGTGCACTTAACTTAGTTAGACTAATGGAATGTCTATTGTGAATTTATTTATTTATTGTTGCTATTTAGTCCTACAATAATATAAATTTTAATATTTATGCTTTCTTAAAATGAATACGATTGAGATGTAGTCGATGTAGTTTGTTAAAAGCTTTTGTAAAGTCTACTACGTCGTCTACGTATCGAAATTAATAATTTTAATACCTCTTTTTGTCTTTACTTTGCCTTGCTCGTTTTTAGATAAGATATATTTATTTCTTATTTTTATTAGCTAAAAATGAGATATTAGCTGAAAGGATCGAATAATTTTGATCACAGGGAACGGTAAAACGACGGAGATGCGGGTTCGAGTCACTTTAGATTTTTCAATATTTATTATTAGGTAGTAAATAGTACCTTATTTCTTTAAGCAAAATGGAAAGTACCAGGAGAACATGAATTTACAAAAGGCTGTCAGTAACCATATACCGGGTGTAACAGTATGCAATGAAATTAATGTTATAGCAACTCCATCAACAATCTATGGATCTAGAACAACTTCAGGAATAACTTTTAATAACTGTACCATACAAAATTTGAATTTTTATAAGTCCTCTTAGTTTAATAAACTACTCTTTAAAATGTTATTTTGTCGGTCGTAGATAAATTTTTGTATGCAACTTTACGTAATTAGTCATTTTAACACTCGTTCTATACTATTTTGATACTCGGCTACGCCTCGTATCATAAACCAGATCTCGTGTTAAAATTACTCTTATTACGCAACAATTGCATAAACTATTATCGTTTTGTGAAACATTGTAGCTTCAGTTTAATTAAGTTTACTATTTTAAGTTTACTAGTGCTTTGGGTAATAATGCTATGTAAATTTTGTTTGAAATAAATAAATATGCTGCTGCCCATTCTCCGGTTCATAAGCCCTTAGTCGCTTCTTTCGACACTCACGGGTAGAGATGGTTTGGTACTATTCTTTGCCTCAATATTACTATTCAACACAAGAGACAATTTCTGTTTTGATATTCAATAAAGAGCTGGGCATTGGAACTAGCATTCAGCTAGGTTGAAAATCAGCGGATTGTTCGTTCATTGTAGAGACGTTTTCAATAAATACTTTTATCTACACTCATGTCGTAAACTTTGAAATATGATTCAAAAAGTTGATACGTAAGGCTGTATATTACGCAGAGTATCTATAAAAAATTAAAAAGTTACCATTACGTAACGATTTTTGTATGAAAATTTTGCAAAGGTGTTACGTAATTTAATTTTTTAATCATTACATAACACTTGGATACAACTCTCCTTGAATCTAAACTTTTTTAAGAAGACTGAATAGAAGGTCTTTTAGAGAGCCTGTTAGTAGAATATCAGTTTTTCTTAGTATCTGTCAAATATCAGTAGCATATTACAAAGTGTACCATACAAACAACCTATTACTTTGGAGCAGTTAGAGTAACAGTTACTATAGTTACAATTATTTCATCTGTGGCTGAAAATATGCGCGCGCAGCCTGAAATTAGAAAGGACTTGGAAACAGATATTAGATTTTCCGCTATTTTCAAACATTTACCTTTTTCAAGTATTTTGTGCCCGTGAAAGTAATGTGAAAGTTTATTGAAAAAGTAGATAAAGTGGTGCAGTCAGGATACTGCAGGCGCACCAGAAGATACTCAATAACTTATGATCTTCTCTCATATTAGTCTAGGACATTTTACGACATAACCTACAATGAATTGGGAAAGAATGAAAATTGAAAAGAAAACCATGTTTTGTTAAGAAAATGTTTTGCTTGTATATTTCAAAGAAGACCTAGCGTATATATTAAGGCGGCTTCTTTAGACTTATATCAAAACTGTAATAATATACATAATATAAGTTGCCTTTGTTGTTTACTTACTTTTGTTTAATTTTTATAAGTAAGTACCTACCTATTGTATGAGTGAAGATAAAGTAGTATACTTAACTGCATATAATATGGTATTAAAACACTCGTTTGATGCTATTATCACACTCGGCTACGCCTCGTGTGATAAACCCAAACTCGTGTTTTAATAACCTGTTTTATATGACAGTTGCATAAACTACTATATTATTTCCAGTCTCTATCGGAGCGGGACCGCGCGTCGTGGCTGCGGGCGGCGGCGCGCGCGGTGTCGGGTCTCCCCGGGGGCGGGCCGGGGGGCGGGGGCGGGGCCGGGGGGCGGGAGGCGGCGCGCGGGGAGGGGGGCGAGGAGCCGGTGACGTCACTGGACGCGGCCGGCATCGAGTTCGTACGCCGGCTCATCGCCGAGGTGGAGGCGAGGGGGCTGGACGAACAGGTATATAAATAACTAGCTTTTGCCTGTGATTTCGTCCACATGCCAAAAAAAAGTATACCAGTGTTTAAGTCAAACTATTAATTCAATTTATTTAAATCAGATAGGTACAATCCATATTTTTTTTTTAAGTATTTATTCAAGTTACATACATCGTATCTTATCTAGGACAATCGCATCCATCATCATCATCGTCATTTGTTAGTAACATTAGACTTAAAAACTATGTTAGTAAATTAGCTATTAAACAAATAAAGTTCCATTGAAATCGGTTCTATAGTTTTTATACCACTACCACCTGCTTCCGCTGGTGGTAGTGGTATACATTTTTTTTTACTGTGTATGGGCTTACTCTTAACCTCGATATTGCCCTGAGGACAGAGATGAGGTCGAAGATGGAACGAGCTTGCCAAGAAGATAGATAGACAGATAGATAATTTAAAAAAGCGTTGAACACTGGAACATCACCACCAGCTGCTTCATGCCATAGAGGAGTGTGGAGTCGCAGGACCTCTTAACAGGTGGCTTCGTACTTATCTCACAAACAAAACCCTACAAACAGTGGTTGACGGCTTAAGCGGC
Organism: Athrips mouffetella; assembly: GCA_947532105.1. Lineage (NCBI taxonomy): Eukaryota > Metazoa > Arthropoda > Insecta > Lepidoptera > Gelechiidae > Athrips > Athrips mouffetella. Next base: position 271,114 of record OX383968.1, on the reverse strand, counting down.
GAGTCAGCACGTATCAGCTGTGGCGTGCCAACTGGCTCCGTGTCCGGTCCTGTCGGATACATAATGCACGTTAATAGTTTGTGTAATGTGGTGCAGAATTGTAAAGTATATATGTACGCAGATGACACATGTTTGCTATACGCGGATAAGAATTTAAACTTAATAGAAAACTAAATTCGTGTTCAAACTCCTTGACTAGAAAGGACTTGGCATCAACATCAATGGGCGTATACATGACCATCTTCGATTTGCCGACGATATAGTCGTAATGCTGCTCAATAACCTCAGTAGAGTTTCAAAAAAAGTGGGTTATAACATGAACATGGATAAGACGAAAATTATGTCTAACGCTTTTATTGTTCCCACTCCACCCAAAGTTGGAGACTCTACACTTGAAGTTGTCGATGAATACGTATACCTAGGACAAACAATCCAGCTGGGTAAATCCAACTTAGAGAAAGAGGTTACTCGTCGAATCCGACTTCGATGGGCAGTGTTCGGGAAGCTCCGCAATATCTTCATCTCCAAAATTCCGCAGTGTCACATGACGAAAGTCTTTGACCAGTGTGTGTTGCCAGTGATGACATATGTCACCGAGACGTGGCTGCTCACGATGGGCTTATCAGGAAGCTCAAAGTCATCCAAAGGGCTATGGAAAGGGCTATGCTCGGAGTCTCTCTGCGGGATCGAGTCTAAAGTAACTGACATAGCCTTGAGAATCGCTAAACTGAAGTGGCAGTGGGCAGGGCATATCGCAAGATGAACCGATGGCCGATGGGGCGTAAGAGTTCTAGAGTGGCGACCACGTACCGAAAGATGAAGTGTTGGCAGGTCCTCCACAAGGTGGACCTATGATGTAGTCAAGGTCGCGGGAAGCCGCTGGATGCGAGCAGCGCAGGACCGGTCGTCATGCAGATCTTTAGGGGAGGCCTATGTCCAGCAGTGGACGTCTTTCGGCTGATATGATGATGATGAAAGTAAAACCAACGTAAGAAGTTCGTTTTGACGATTTTTCATACCTTTACTTACTGTAGTACTGTTTCCAGGGCCTGTACCGCGTGGCGGGTGTCGCCAGCAAGACGGCGCGCCTGCTGCAGCTGGCGTGCGAGCGGCGCGTGCCTCCCCTCACGGACCCCGGCGAGTGGGAGACCCGCACGCTCACGTCCGCGCTCAAGGCCTTCCTGCGACACCTGCCCGACCGGCTGCTGACCCGGCGGCTGCACCGGGACCTCATACACGCCGCCAGTGCGTACCCACACCCCTTTCATACAGTATGACTTGACTGTTGAGTAATATGTATAGCCAGAAGTTCGCCAATACCAGTCTTTAGGCATATTTATAGTATTTCATTAGTCCGGAATACTTCTTGAAAAAGTTAGATAGATTTTTTTCAAACAATCAATTTGACAGGCCTGATAAAGCCGCCTTTCGCCCTCATATTGTTGATGATGATGATGATGATATGTGTACAGAGCTGGAGCGTCGCTTGGACCGCGTGCGCGCGCTGCACGGGCTGGTCCGGCAGCTGCCCGGCGCGCAGCTGGACGCGCTGGCGCTCGTGCTGGGCCACCTGCGGCGCGTGGCGGCGCATCAGGACCGGAACCTCATGTCGCACTCCAACCTGGCCGTCTGCTTCGGGCCCACGCTGCTGCGGCCCGACACGCACACCGTCGCCTCCATCCTCGAGCTCAAGTTCTGCAACGTGCTCGTGAGTACACAACTACACTACACTACACCACATCACATTGCACTACACCACACCACACAAACTGCACCACACAATACTACACCACATTACACTGCACCACATCACACTAAACCACACTATGCTATACCACATTACACTACATCACAAACGGCCCTGCAGTTTCGCAGAACTATAAAATATGTATAAGGGCTGTTATTCTCTGAATAAAAAATTTAATTACTTTTTTTTACGTCGCACTAAACCACACAATACTATACCACATTACACTACACTACACAATACTATACCAAACTACATTAAACCACACAATACTACATTAAACCACACAATACTACACCAGACTACACTAAACCACACAATACTATATCACACAATACTATATCACACAATACTGCACCACACAATTCTACCTCTACTTACACTAAGCCGCACAATATTACACCACATTACATTACACCACACTACACTGAAGGCTCACGTAAAAAAAAATCCATCTCTGAAAATTTTAATGGGCCTCCATCTCTTTTTAGTTTCCATGTTAAATGTATGCCAATGCCCGTTTAAACAGTGAGTTCTAAAAAAAGCCAGAAACGTTTATGATATTCGCGTACGTTCTCTAGTTGTTTACTTGGAATCTCTTAGAGTTGAGCAATTTGTGTTACCCCTCTAGCAGTCTGGCTACGGGACCGTGCGACTAGCGAATTTTCAATACAGCGCCTACACTACATTGCGTGCGTGTGGAATTGTTGGTACTCAACGCAACGTGTATGGCAAATCGAAGGTCGCGCCTGTGGTCGCGCCGTCCCGTGGACTTATTCAGGAAACATTAAGTTTAGCGCGCGCGTGTTGTCGCCAGGTGGAGACGATGCTGGACCACTACCACGAGATCTTCGAGTGCGCGTCCCCCCCCGCGCCTGCCCCCCCGCCCCCGCCCCCCGCGCCCCACACGCTCGCCCCGCCCCCGCCCCCGCCGGCGCCCGCGCATAACGGCGTCATCAGGTTGGTGGAATTCACTATAAATATTCATTTTCACTTTCAGGCAACACCAGCACCGCGCCGTCAGCGTGATGCCCTAATAACAAAATAAACGCTGTATTTCTCGCGTGATAAAACTGACGTTGTTCTAAAGTTACATTTGGTCTCCAAATACGCAAAGCCTCTTGGGGGGTAGTTCTACAGTAGCTTAGTTGGTAAAGCGTCTGCGGTACTTACGCAGAAGACGCAGGTTCGAATACTGCCTGTGGTTGTGAAATTTTGCGATGTTCTACTTTGTTGATTTATCCGAACACAGGAAGTGTTAAAATAAAAATCATTTTCAATTATACGTAGTGTTACCAATTTTCAACTCGAAATCTGTCTGCAATGTTTCATTCATTACTTACCTAGTTTTTGCTTTCTGTAAATTGATTAATTAGTCATAACTTCTACAATATATGGGTAACTAAACAGAATTGTATTTTCCAGGGGCGAGAGCCTGGGGATCTGTCATACAGGATCAACCTAGTACAGACACCAGGCTCTCACACTTACCATAGAAATTGTCCAAAATAGCTTTTAGCTACTTATAGTTTTGTAACTGTATTTTATGTGTGAGAGCAAATAAAATATTATTGTTATTATTATTGTAATGATGGACTAGTTGAGCTAGTACAGCTAATGCTTACTAGGTGGCAGCACAAACGGAACGTTGAAATGAGTATAGAGGTCACAAAAAATCACAACATCAGGCAGGACCACGGTAGCCTAGTAGGTAAAGCGTCTACGGTACTTACGCAGAAGACGCAGGTTCGTATCCTGCCTGTGGTTATGATATTTTGCGATTTTTACTTCGTAGGTAGTTCTACCCATGTAACTAAACAACTTTTATTCTACAGCTTTTTGAAAATAAATGCGAATTTTCCGGATCAATTTTTCTTTTTGTATGAAAACGAGAGCTCACATTAATTGGTTCCTATTAGTTGTGAGAAAAATTGAAATATTAAAAGATTTTTGATTTTTCCCTTTATTTGCACTGTGAGACCTAGCTTCTTGCCAAATTTCATAATTGGTCAACGGGAAGTACCCTGTAGGTTTTGCTTTAGTGCATAAATGTATGGAGATAAGGACATACATAAATAGCCATATATTTTGAATGCGTATTTGTAAAAAATTTAAATTTTCAGATCTTATGTGGTTTTTGGACGATGACATTCTTTATCAATTTCAACCTGATACCTCTACCCGCTCGTGAGAAAAAGGGTCTTGACAGACAGACGGACAATTGATTGATCCTGTAAATAAGGGTTCCGTTTTTTTATTTTGAGGTACGGAAGTTTTTTTATTTAAATTTTCTAGTTGTGAAACAATAGTTGTTCAGCTACACAGGTGGAACTACCACCCGAGAGATTTTGCGTTTTTAGGATTACACGTATAAATTTTGTCAAGGGCTCGTGCTGGCAACCGCCGAAACTAAATTGGTGTCGGTTTGAAGACGATCGAATAGTGTCGAAACAAGCACAAATAATAGGTCTTTAACTATGAAATTGCCGAAATTTTCTTACAGAATAATGAGATCATAATTCCTATAATTCTAAAGCTATTTTTTACATTTGTCTTATATTTAAAAGTTGACTTCTAGGTTATCACATCAATTTACGCATAAAAAAAAAGGTTTTTATTTTTAGTTTGATATATAAAATAAAACGTTCGAAAATTGTACGTCTTAGAGCCACCGCGCACTAGCGATTTTTTAGTTGGCCGATAGTTTGATCGGTCTCGGAATCAGTATGGATGGACCCCTATGGAGTGCGCGCATTTGTCGATTTAAAGTTGGCGATTTGCCTATGGAGAACGATTGCGACTAAAGTGTCGGCCAACTAAATAATTGCTAATCGCTAAAAAAGATATAAGCCAGCGAAGATTTGTTTCTGTCTCTTTCTAGCAAAACGAAATTTAACAAGGAGTTTATATGGCCGTAGTGAACTTTGACGTCACTATTCATGTCGGATCTCTCTGTCTAATAGGCGCTTAATAATAGTTTTAAATGATTATGTCGGCCGTATTTCTTAGCCGATTAAAATTTTAATTTCACTATTTTTCATCTCTACTACGGTATTTACATATTTTGTTAATAAATGCGACAAAAAATGCATGTTCCCTATTCTTAAAAATAACGCAAAAATGTTAGTACTGAAAATTGAGTTTACCTAAAATTCTCCATACAAAACGGCAAGACCCAATATAAACCTCAACTGGAACCGTACTCACGTAGTACCGTACGTAGTAACTTTCTACTATCGTAACGTAGAATATAATGACAATGTACGGGATGAACATTAGCTTTGACGACACATTTTGATAATGCAATACATTTTCATTTAAGGTTTAAAATTTTCTTTTTCACAGAAGTTAGGTAGGATTTTGAGGATGTTAAATGTAAAAAGGAAAACGGGATCATCATGTACTTCTTTACTGACGTCTCTAGATGAACAAAGAGCACAATAACGCGTGACCAATTTTGTCTTGTCAATGGAGGCGATTCTAGCGTGGCCGCTAAATTTATGATTAAAATTTGACAGGTCTTAAAGTGATAATACATACATACATAACATCACGCCTCTTTCCCGTCGGGGTAGGCAGAGACCACAGTCCTTCACCTGCTACGATCTTGACATACTTCCCTTGCTTCCTGTACTTTCATCAATCCTTTCAAACATGCTCTTCGGTTTAGGGTACTTTTAACCTGGCCTTTATTCAGAACGTCCTGAATTTGGTCCTGGTACGTTCGCCTAGGCCTTCCCCTTCCAACGTTTCCATTTACTCTCACCTGGTAGATCTCTTTCGTCAATCTTCGTTCATTCATCCTCTCTACATGACCAAACCATCTCAGCATCCCTTTCTCGATTTTGGTCACTACGTCTTCTTTTACGCCACACCGTTCTCTTATCACACTATTTCTAATCCTGTCACTCAATTTAACACCAATCATACTCCTTAGCGTTCTCATTTCCACTGCATTAATTCTACTTTCATGCTTCTTCTGCCATACTAGTTTGGCGTAGCCGCTTTCTGGACAAGTAAGATTTAGCCCGTGTTCTTGCCGACACGAAAGAAGAAGAAGAAGTTCTTTTTTGTCTGGAAGCACTATGTCTGGCAGCAAACAGGATATCAATAACAGTATAGGCACATTTAAAATCTCACGCCAAACTATTTATGAGAAGTTAAAAGGACTTGTTTGTAACAAAGGAGTGGGGCCTGATGGTATTCCTCCTTACTTTATTTTCAGATGTTCACATGTTCTTTGCCTGCCATTTTACATTATATATAACAGGTCTCTGAACACCGGAGTATTTCCTGAGGCTTGGAAAATTGCTAAAATTGTTCCCATACTAAAAACTATTGATTTGGACGATATATCAAACTATAGACCTATATCCATTTTATCTGTGTTTGCAAAAGTATTTGAATCGTTGGTGTATCCACACCTAGATAGAAATTTTAAGCAGTTTTTACAAATGACCAGCATGGTTTTGTAAAGTCTCGCTCTTGTAATACCAACCTGGTGACATATTCTCAATATCTAACTGACGCTGTTGATGCAGGACACCAAGTTGATGCTGTCTATACAGATTTTACTAAAGCCTTTGACAGGGTGTCTCATCACATTTTAGTTAGAAAACTGGAGCATTATGGTGTAGGTGGCAACATGTTGAAGTGGTTTTCTTCTTATTTACATGATAGACAGCAGTTTGTAGTGCTTAAGGGGTTTAAGTCTTTCTCTTAAATAGCCACTTCAGGGGTTCCGCAGGGTTCCCACTTGGGTCCGTTATTATTTATTTATTATTTATTTATTTTATTAACATTATTTAACATTTTCATAAATGATATTTGTAACTGTATAAAACAAAGTAAAGTTTATCTTTTTGCGGACGACTTGAAGTTGTGTAGGATCATTGACACTGCTGATGACAGCCATTTACTCCAAAAGGATTTAGATAGCATTGTAAATTGGTGTTCTGATAATGGCATGGATTTAAACAGTAGTAAATGTAAACACATAAAATTTACACGTGCACACAATTTCCATCGAATTTGTTACAATATATCCAGATATATTGAGGCTTTTAATAAGGCTTCAAGAAGCCATCTACCAAAATTTGTATCTTTAACGCGTACGTTAGAAGCATCTTGGAGTACTGTAGTCCAGTGTGGTCACCTCACTATTCTGTTCACCATTTGCGTATTGAGAGGATTCAAAAGATATTCTTACGGCACCTTTCCTATTTCTGTGGGCTAATGAAAAGACTGCCATCCTATTCTGATAGACTTGAGCATTTTGAAATTGATAGCTTGATTGTTCGTAGACAAGTTGCTGACATGATTTTTTTGTATAACATATTGAATAACCGTGTAGATTCTCCTGATTTACTATCTGCTATATATTTCCGTATTCCTCGTCGTATTGCACGACAACCGCTAGGATTACTATATCTTCCAAGTTCCAGAACCAACCTTAAATATAATTCCCCTTTGCCCAGAATGTCTAGAGATTACAACAAACTAGGTCAGACTATTGACATCTTTAATTGCACTATGCCCGTCTTCCGTACAAAAGTATATAACCTTCTTAAGTTAGCGTAAATTATGTTAAGTTTATTTAACAATTCCAATTTATTTGTTATATTGTAAGTTTATTTTTATATATTAATTTAATTAAGTGATGTTGTACTGCCAATTGCATGCTGTGGCACCTAAAGACAGTTCATTAACCTTTAATTTATATCTAAGTTTTTGTGGTTTGTACTAATGTAACTGTTACTGGTTGTCCTAAACAAATAAAATAAAATAAATAAAATATTATTCCATACCTTGAACAGAAAATATCAGTTATTTTAACCAAAAATATAAGCGAAATATCAGTTAGAACATCCAGGGAATGTACCTGTTATACATGCAGTTGACCGGATTATTTTTATGATTAACACAGAAAATTAAGTAATTAATAAATTAACGGAGTGTAAGAATCCTAGGCAGTGTAAAAAGTGTTTAAAGCAACACTTCATTTCCAACACTAACAAGTAGATTGGAGCATTATACGTACAGTCAAGAGCACGTAAAGCTTGACACACGGGACTTTTTATATTGTTCTTACTTCAAAAGCCATAGAGGCGAAAGTTAAGCTACGAGTGGCAGGCATGATCTGCTCTGGACTGTACCTATTTTTATTTATTTTATTGTTAAATAATTAAAAAGCTGTAAGATATGGCGACTCAAGCCCCTACACATAAACCCGATATAGGGTTTTGTTTAGTAGTTAGGCTAGTTTTAGATAATTTGTGTGATAAAAAACTTTTTTGGAAAATAAATGAAAAAAAAAATTGAAATTCCCGTGTGGTGCCGGCAAATAATAGTACCAACCCATACATACCCGTGGGTGTCGTAAGAGGCGACTAAGGGTTAACTGGAGGATGGGCAGCAGCATCCTCCATTGTATCTTACATCTTACTTACTGCGGTCACCTACAACCGCGGTCCATGGTGACAGCTGTATCGCTAACAAGCGAGGTGACTATGGTACTTCCCCTCCACATTTTTTCCAGCAAAAACTAGAATTCTGGAGGGAGCTCCCTGTCCTGTAGTGGACGTTTCATGGGATGTGATGATGAATTGCAATTATTGAAGGGAACCGTATTTACAAATAATTATTACGATATGACGAAAAAAAGAAAAAAAAAGCTGTAAAAGCTGGATTTTCGTGTGATCAGGTAGAGCAATTCATTTCGCTATCCTTTTCTATCTTGCAGAATTACCATAAGAGATTGCTTTCTCGCTCGCACGCGTTGGTGGTCTTTACTATCCTATATATACAGGGTGTAACAGGAAACATTGTCAAGCGGTGGTCCAGAGGTGGACCACCCCTTGGGCTACTCGAATCACCCCCATGTATGTTCCGCGATTATTTGTAGTTTTCGAATTATAAATTATTTTATTAATTTTATTAATTTTCTGCCAAAGGAAATTTAAAAATTAATATCTTTTTTTTTACTGAACATTTTTCCAATTTCTTTTTGTGTCATGATTGCCTTGAACGTTACTTTCATACATAAAATAATAAACGTCCTAACATAACTACTTGTTACTCAAAAAGTATGGTAAATAAAATTTTTGAACAATTTAATGGGCCGATTTAAATTTTGATCATCAATTTAAAAATACAAAAAGAATGTTCCATAGATTGTGGCTGGTTAAAAAAACTTTTCAGGTCTCTAGGCTACCCAAAACATAAAAAAAGTTTGGTGCTTAATGGGGTATTTTTCGCTGCTTGCTGCTCGTAATTGGCGTTTAAAAGTTGAGAGGGAAAAAACCCTGAATGTTAATTTAGACTCCGAATAAATAATTTACCTGTTTTGGTGATTCCTATTGCAAATCATGGTGGTAGGGCTTCTGTACAAAGTCCGTCTGGAAAAGTACCGCCTTTTGCCCGTTACTATCGTAAAACAGCAGTGTTTGCACTATTGTGTTTCGATAGAAGTTTTAAGAGAGCTGGTAAAATTTCAGGCACATGAGCGATTCTATTTTATTTCTTAGGGTGGGCCTTCAGAATTTATTGGTTTTTTCCTTAAGAATGACTACTTGATAGGGTATTTTGAAAGTATTTTGATACTTTAAATGATATTTTTCGCTAAAATTGGCGTTCAAAACATGTTGGAGAAAAATATGAATCTTAATTTAGGTTAAAATAATTATTTTATTAATTTTAATTACCTATTCTTTTGGAAAATTTTGTTAATTGTAAAACAGACTTTACAGAATAGCCCCACCACCTTCAAAGTGGCATAATTTATGCTATAAAAATAAAAATGCATCACTTATGCTTATTTGTGTATCAGTTTCAAGAATATTTAACTCAATACCTACAAAAACATTTTTAGACAACTCCAAATTTCCTTAGACCTATACAAATTTGATCCTATATCGTTGACAGACTTATCCTTTTTGGTCGAACGTCTTCAAAGTCACCTTGTAATTATAGAAATAGTCGTTAAACTACTGAATGGTTTTGAATGAAACTACAATAATATAGCTTATACATCACAATAACACATAGGCTACAATTTATAAACCTGCGCAGACGAAGTCGCGGGCACTAGCTAGTACATACATAATATCACGCCTCTTTCCCTTCGGGGTAGGCAGAGACCACTGTCATACTTACCTTGCTTCCTGTACTTTCATCAATCTTTTCATACATGCTCGTCGGTTTAGGGTACTTTTAACCTGGCCTTTGACACCTTCTGACTCTCATAAAAATATTAACTACTGAATTGATTCTAAAAATTCTTCACTAATTGTAAATTACATCGATGTTATGCTAATTTTACCGCGGGAAACATGTCTTTTCCACAGGGAAAATTTTCAAGGTGAACAAAGTCGCGGGCAACAGCTAGTTTTGAATAATACTCAACAAAATATGGAATGCAGATGTGTAGTGTTTTAATAGCACGTGTTTAGCCCCTACTTCCTGTGATGTAAGCGTAATTAAGGAAGGCTCGCTGTGCTTGAGTGCGTATTGTGTCAGTAGGGTGTGGTGTGGTGTGGGGTGGGGTGGGGTGGGGTGGTCACTAGGTGAAGGTGAAGGTCGCGTGGTGACGTCAGGACGTCACTGTACTCGCTGCGTCACGCTCGACACTCCGACAGGAACCTGGGTGGCTCCACACACCGTATCAAAGACCTTTTAGTGTAGAAATGCTATGGTCTTTAACTATACCTCCCTTTGCTGGGTAGTTGTACACTACAGTCAATTCAATTCATTTCAATTCATTTATTAAATACATTCGAGACCACATTAAGCTTAACATATTGGACTTACCTTTCTTGTTCCAATAGACGTACGGGTAAGTCGTACTGCGAGTGTCAAGTTTGACCAGTCTTATTTTGTTTACTGTATTATGTTGACTGTATTATTTCACCTGTAAGGCGCTCAGCAGATGAAGGGGCGGGCAGACACGGGCAGTCACGAACATTGTCCTCCAGTGTGGCCGGTATTGCGAAAATTACAGTTTTTATCAGAATAAAATTCAAACTTATCGTCTTTCAAAATTGCTCTACCTTTTACTGCAGTCAATTCAATTCATTTCAATTCATTTATTAAATACATTCGAGAGCACATTAAGCTTAACACATTGGACTTACCGTTCTTGTTCCAATAGACGTACGGGTTAGAGTCGCACTGCGAGTGTCAAGTTTGACCTGTCGTTGACTGTATTATTTCACCTGTAAAGCGCTCAGCAGATGAAGGGGCGGGCAGACACGAACATTGTCCTCCAGTGTGGCCGGTATTGCGAAAATTACAGTTTTTATCAGAATAAAATTCAACTTATCATCTTTCAAAATTGCTCTACGTTTTATACTAAATAACAATCAATCTGAACAACCCTTTCGACTGAATAACTCTTTGAATTGAACAACTATTCAAGCTGTTTTCCTTCCAAACCAAAGATTTTGGAAAATACGCGCATATCTTCTATGGAGCGGTTTTCTAATAAAAATATAATGTATGCTAGAAAGAACATTCATCAATTACCTAAAATTTGTGACAGACATAATTTTAATACTAGAAATAAGCATAAAATTGATTAACCATATAGTAGATTAACTAAAGTCAATACATCTTTCGTTGGTCTGTGTATACGATACTACAACAAAATACCTGACAATATAGTGCAATTACCTGATTGTAAAGCAAACGTAATGTAGAAAAGCTTACTATAGATTGAATGACTATATGAATGACAAAGAGGTATGGTGCTCTGATATTCCAGCGAAACACAATAAACACATTGTAAAAAGCCGACTCTTAAAGTAGGCCGTGCTGCAGTGGTTTCTTGCCGTTTCTTTTACGCTGCCATAGCACGATCCGAAACGGCGTAGACTCGCTCTATTTGCATTGTATTCTGCATGCAGAAAAAAACTGTCAAATGTCATGACATTCAATAAGTGTTCTGTAAAGAATCTACATTGAATAAAATTATCTGAATCTGAATCACTAATCATACGAAAATAATTGCAGTACCGGCCACACTGGCGCATGGCGGGTTGTCAGGACAAAAAGACTGCCGTAACTGCTGTGCCTCTTATTGTGCAGTTTAACCAAATAAGTGCAGCCCACTCTTGACATTTGATCATTTTAATCTGACACATAAGAAAAATTGTTTGTATTTTAGTTTATTACCACGTATTTGGTTCTGCCGCTGATCATCATAAAATCCCATGAAACGTCCACTACAAGACAAAGAGCTCCCTCCAGAACTCTAGCTTTTGCTGGAACAATACGGAGAAGTACCACGCTTGGCAGCGTTGCGGCTGGCACCACGGACCGCGGTTAGTGACTGCAGAATGTAAGATGGTATTATACACAGAACGACGCTGCTGCCCATACTTCGGTTCAGAGTCTTTTATTCGGTTCTTACGACACCCACGAGCCCACGAGTAGAGATGGGTTGGTACTATTTGCCGGGGTACCATAAGGGGGATGGTTCTATAACTATTAGAAAATAGTAATTTAAAATAAGGCAGCCTTGGGAGTATCGAGTGAGCATATTCACCGTCCAGTGTCCAGTCTTCCGACAAACACCTGCCGTCGCGTCGCCTTCTCGTGAATAACAGACCTGTAGCACAGAATAAATTAATAGTAGTTTATGCAACTGTCATATAAAACTGGTTATTAAAACACGAGTTTGGGTTTATCACACGAGGCGCAGCCGAGTGTGATAATAGCATCAAACGAGTGTTTTAATACCATATTATATGTAGTTGCGTATACTACTTTATCTTCACTCATACAATAGGTACGTACTTACTTATAAAAATTAAACAAAAGTAAGTAAACAACAAAGGCAACTTATATTATGTATACTACAGTTCTGATATAAGTCTATAGAAGCCGCTTCAATATATCCGCTAGGTTTTCTTTGAAATATACAAGCAGAACATTTTCTTCACATGGTTTTCTTTTAGATTTTCATTCTTTCCCAAGTCATTGTAGTTTATGTCGTAAAATGTCCTAGACTAATATGAGAGAAGATCATAAGTTATTGAGTATCTTCTGGTGTGAGTGCAGTATCCTGACTGCACCACTTTATTTACTTTTTCAATAAACTTTCACATTACTTTCACGGGCACAAAATACTTGAAAAAGGTAAATGTTTGAAAATAGCGGCAAATCTAATATCTATTTCCAAGTCCTTTCTAATTTCAGGCTGCGCGCGCATATTTTGAGCCACAGATGAAATAATTGTAACTATAGTAACTGTTACTCTAACTGCTCCAAAATAATATGCTACTGATATTTGACAGCTACTAAGAAAAACTGATATATTACTAACGGGCTCTCTAAAAGACCTTCTATTCAGTCTTCTTAAAAAAAGTTTATTTTCAAGGAGAATTGTATCCAAGTGTTATCTAATGATTAAAAAATTAAATTACATAACACCTTTGCAAAATTTTCATACAAAAATCGTTACGTAATGGTAACTTTTTAATTTTTTTATATATACTCTGCGTAATATACAGCCTTACGTATCAACTTTTTGAATCATATTTCAAAGTTTACGACATGAGTGTAGATAATAAGTACTTAGTATAATACAGAATGGACGCTCCGCCTCTCTCACCCCGCACCCCCGCGCATACCCGCCCGCGAAATTCTCGTAGTGCTTCTGAGGGTCTTTTGTAATGAATACGCGACTGCGACATTCCAATTTCAAATTGGCGCTCGATGTATGGTGTCCGGAGTGTGCGCCTGTAGGTTACTGGTCGCGCTGTCTCGCATTCAATTCAGGCCATTGTTGTTACTTATAGTTAGGGTGCTAATAGTAAATAATATTTTTTCTGTCTGCCTTTGTGGCTCCTGTTTAAAATACTTCTGAAGATGTAGAAAATCGAAGAGGCAGACATGCAGGGCTCTGCATTATCACGGGACGAAGTGGTGAATTTTTGCATTTTGAAGAGCTGTAACTTAGGACGCAGGGCTATTGTGGTGGCAGACCATTTTTCTGGGGTTTTATACATTGTATTTAATCAGATAGTAATAGTCTGCCAGGTGTACGTTTCATTGTCAAATTTCAAAATAGTAAAAACTTAATTCCTCATAAAAACGCAGGGGTGAGGATGTCCGCCAATATTTTTTGTATCTTCTTCAGGTGCTCCTTATCAGTCAAAGAGGCAGACATGAGCCAATCATTATAGAAACTTGTCCTCCATCACCCTTACTATTACAGAGTAGGTACTTACCCAAAAGATTTTCTCAATTTTTTAAAAATGCAGATTTAAATAAACTCTTGTTCGGATAATCGATAAAAATATCTCATATATGCGTGTTGTTAAATAAAGAAGATGGCAACTGCTATTTATTTTTCAGATTAGGTAACTACAAAAAAAAAATGGTTGAACTTAAAATGAATTTGGGTCTAAACATCGCCGTATAAGTATTTAGGTTTTTTGTTAACACTTGTAAAGAAAATCGATTATAAGGACCTCGATTCGAATACAAATGAACGGTTTTGTTAATCGCAATGGCCCGAATTATTACCAGTCCGTAACATTCCTCGCGCGCAATAATAACCTATCAACATGCTGCCTTAAAAGCTCCTTGCATCTACATTGTGACTTAAAGCTGCGCCTCGAAGGGCGAGAGTCGCGAATGTTCGAAGACGAATCGTATGCAAAAAAAGAATTGATCACAAAAAGCGCAGGCAATCCGGTCGTACGGCATCCCACCTGCCTCGTGCCAGGCTGCCACTCGCCTCTCGGGCGACAGCTGTTCGCCCCATTATCTCTCTCCTTACGTTTTTTTTGCCGATCATTTGCGTTTCAAAAAGGATAGGGCAGACGTCCATTTGATTTGTTTCATTTAAATATTTTTATTCAGACTTATTTTGAGGTGTGTTTGTTGACAGTTTTGGATGTGCTTAAAGCGTGATTCTTGAATTTGAAGTGGCTTCGCTTTGATTTATTCTGTAGTAGCACTCAAACTGTCAAAACACTTATTAATAGAGTCTAGTCTTTTTGTTGAATACTCGTAATTGTTTTACCTATACAATTTCACTTTTGCGGAGACTCGTATACTATTTCTATACAACTGTGGTAGCTTTGTAATTGGCCATTGTTTTTTTTATATTTTTATAACCATGTAGCTAGGCTGTAAGCTCCCCAAATAAAATAAAATGAATAGACTACAAGTTATTTCCGTCCGTCGGATGCCTTGCCTTCTGAGAAATTTACCTTTACCTTCATTTTGATTATAAATTTCGTTACTTACTAGCTGTTGTCGCGAATTTGTCCGCGAGGACTTCTATCGATTCACACGGGGGATGAATTTCGCAAAACAATTTCTTAGTGACGATCCTCTGTGCAAAATTTCAAGTTTCTAGACGTAAGGGTTATTTCATTTTATGCAGATTTATTAGCTGCCTAGAGCCTGCAGCTAGCCAAAGTAAACAAGACTATTTTATTAGTACTCAAATTTAAATAGTAGTGAGGAGTTTTTTAGTCTGTCTGTCCCCGTTTTTAATTATTTATTTATTATGTAGCCTTTAATGTGTCCCACTGCTGGGCAAAGGCCTCCCCTTTTTTCGCCAGTTATCGCAGTCTTGAGTCTCTGTTCTCCAGTCTAAAAGCATCCAATTCGTCGCGCCATCTTCTAGGACGTCCTTGGCGACGCCGCCCGTCTTCTGGGATCCGGTCCATAGCTAACTTAATCATTAGTCAACCTATTTAGATGCATGCGTGAGACATGTCCTGCCCAGCTCCACTTTAGAAGTGCTGTCTTTTTTCCAACGTCTTCGATGCGGGTTTTGGAACGCAAAACTATTTTTTTTTTTAAAAAATTTTTATTAGGTCACCAACAGAATGAATATTGACAAATTGTTAAAAAATTACATTAAGTTAACATGTTGAATGTCATTCTAATTACAGGTGAAGACGGCATTCACAACCTTAATTTAAGTATAAATAACTTTATGTTGTTGAATTGTAATTGTGCGTCTTACCGATGCTCTACAATGGGTCTTCGGCCTCCGCCCTCGCTATTCACATTTGGCCCGGTGGCGGCATTTTTTGCTCCGCCCTTTATAGATTCGGAGCGGATTTCTCTGTTTGCGGCGAGAACTTCCTTACGGCTATTCAAATACATTCATAATTAGCATCGGGAGCGGTGCGTACTTGAAAAGGAATAATTTACTATTGTAGTAGTACCCGGCCGGTATCGTTGTATGTATGTATGGTATTGTTTTGTTGTTCATTCATTATTTGACAGAATACGGAAATGAGCATTGATGAAGTAGGAACCAAATTAGTATTTACATGCAGAAGGATTATTAAAACATGATGTCGCAGTAATTATCATTATTAGTTCTATGAAGTTTCCATTACCTATTAGGATATTTTGATGTCACTTGCAAAAAAAAAATAGGTAAGGCTTCAACGCAGATTTCAATTAGTTATACTATTTTTGAACTTTTGTTTTTAAATTTTTCCGGGATTTGCTTCTTTTTTTGTTCATCGAGGATAACTACTTTAAAGCTCTTCATTGTTACGTGTGGATATTAGCAGAGTAGATCCTAAGATCCCTCTTTTCTATGTAAACAAATAAAGAGGTTAAGTCGTCCCACGTCGTCCATAATCCCTCAAATCAAAATAAAAGCTCTCTAGTTTCTTGTTTAAGATGTTGAAGAAATGCCTTCATATTCGTAGATTTAACGGGCAAGATGCGTTATGCCATGCCCATGAATACAGATTTTTTTGGACAGTCCTTCGTCTTCAACAATCACACATTGTATGTGTTCAGTGCAAGAAACGAATAAGGATAGGGTGCCGGGTTCTGAGGCTTGACGATTGCACAAAGCTGCGGGGTGGTAGCGGGGGAGAGGGAGGGGGAGATCAGATAGAAGCCTCACGTGTGCCGACACCGGGCGATGTGGCGCGGAGCAGCTGTCCTCGTAAGGAATGCACACCTGCCCTCACCAACCTCGCCTCGCTTCACCCGATGCCAGAAAATAAACCTCAATACTATCTGCACTCGCCGAACGCAATTGCCGTTCGTTACTCTTTGATTTCTTCCGTTTTTCTTTGTTTGGGGATCATTTTTGCTGCGTCTCTTCTAAGGGATCTTGTAACGGAACTCTACCGTACAGACTTCCCATCTCCTGTTCAACTCGTTTAGCTTGGCGTTGATTTTTCATAAATCCTTTCATGTTCTTTTCACGATTTCTTTTTCATTTCCGGTAAGTTTTAATTACTGAATGTTGTTCAGTTACGTTGACTGATCATAACCTTTCAGTATTTGCCAACCTGTTCCTTACATCCTGTATAAAGGTGTGATAATATTCAATTTTATCCTTCATTATTCAATTTTGTCCTTCAATTTGAAGGACGTGATTCTGCCCATGAAACTGAACAACTTTTGTTGAGCAGATGGGTGTACTATAGTTCGTTTTTGTTTCAACTGTTTTTGTAATTTCAGTTTGCAATTTTCATCCTATTTTTGTGTGTACCTGTTTCCAATGTCTTTTCGTAAAGAAAATAGGTCGAAAGACGAAATAAAAACAAGAATTGAAGTTGCATTATCACTTGATGCAGCTTCTATGGAAAGTTAAAAAAATCTTGTTAGATGGGAAAAGTTGTTCAGTTTCATATGGACAGAATCACATCCTGCAGTATTATCATCACACCTTTCTGTTGCACCCTGTTTACAGGAAGGTGTAAGATCCCTAATACGGTGTAAGGGACTCTATGTTGTGAATATTTCGTGCTTAGCGTGCTTTAGACCTTTTATTTAAAGTATTAGACCGTGTTAAAATTTTACTTAAAAAAAAATAGAATGCAAAGGCGGACTTATCCCTAAATAGAAATTCTATTTAGGGATAAGTCCGCCTTTGCATTCTATTTTTGTTAGTAATTTGTTTCCTTTTATTTGTGATGCAATAAAGAATATATACTCGTACATACATACATAAATAAACATTTTGCAAATTCCTATAAGAACGAGAGTTGAGTGCAGCAGCAATCACCATTACCTCTCGAGATACGACCTGCTTGTTTAGAGTGCGCGGGGTGGCATGAGGGATGGTAGCGCGGCGCCAGGTGGCGAATCTAGTAGCTCGGGCTTTAGGCGGCAGGTGTGCGCACTGCGCGTGCCAGCTGTCTGCAGCGCCGTATAAAGCGGGGCGTCGCGAGTCGCCACGCACATTACTGTCTTGTCTCTCGGTCCGCACCGACCATTACTGTGTCTACCATTCATTATCGTTATCAATATTCAGTGACTCGTTCAATATTCGTGTTTGTTTACTGTAGAACTTTATCGCTGTGTTGTGTATCCGTTGAGCTGTCCACTGTGAGATATGATCATCTGTCTGTCTGGATTCGTTATTGCCGGGTTCGTAACTCTCACTGTTCTTAATTTTCTTTAATTTTTCAAAAAGGGTGTTGTGATGACGCAAAACATTTCAAATTGACAGTTTTTTTTATTTGAACACAAAATAAATTAATTTATTAACTGTGATTGGATTTTAAGATTGAATTTGATCTTTTGTTATGACAAACATTGAATTTATCATACTTGTTATACGACGCACAAAATAACTGTGGCCCTGTCATTGATGCGCAGAAGAAAAAAATGGCCCATTTTTGCACATTTTTGACTTCTGCGCATCAATGACAGGGCCACAGTTATTTTGTGCGTCGTATACTACTAACTAAATGAGGACTTCTCCTTTGTTAATCATTTTGTAACGTGAATTTTAGTAGATTTGGTCCCTAAGCAAAACAAGCAAAATTTATATAGTTTTTTTTTTACGAAAAACAATTCTGATTTCTAATATTATAGTGGATTCTTATTTAAATTTTATGAGAAGTAGAAATTTATTTCCCATTGTAATTTTCTTTTCGGGTAAGTTGTTTGTTTTCATGAGTAGAATCTATTAAAAGTTCACGGTTTACAGCGTGTGACGGAAAGGTATGATAATACTGAAGGGTGTGAATCTGCCAATGAAACTGAACAACTTTTCCCAAGGAACATAGGTCATAGAACAATATAAATTTAAGACCTCCCATAGAAACTGCATCAGCTAATAATAAGTGATAGCGCATTTCGTATGGGAGGTCAAATTAGTTTTTTTCGTATTTCGACCTATGTTCCTTGGGAAAAGTTGTTCAGTTTCATAGACAGATTCACACCCTTCAGTATTATCATACCTTTCAGTTACACGTCGTACAGTGTGTATGTACACCCAACAGAACGTCGGTAGAAACACTTTGAACTTTATGGCATAGTAATAGAGTTGCAAATGTTTCCACTGACGTGCGGTTGACCGTAAAGTTTGACAATTTTTTTTTTATGTTACAAGTGAGCAAACGAGCAGGTGAGCCACCTGATGGTAAGTGGTCACCACCGCCCATAGCACCTACTACCTTATTAATGGCATATTTTGACACTAATAAATAAGACAGCAAAGCGCTTTGCTCACTTTGAGAACTAAGATGATATGTCTCATGTGCCGGTAATTTCGCTGGCTCCCTTGCCCTTCAAATCGAAATACTACAGAAACGATAGTAGAAAGCCACTTGACTCTAGGCCCTGTTCTTGTGTGTTGCAGCGTGACATGTGTAGTTAACGTAACTTTCTGTTGTTACAGGACGTCCCCGGGAGTCGCGCCGCACGCTCGCTCCGATATCCTCACCAGGACAGAAATTGTGAGTATTGATGTACTTTGTTATATTTTAACATTTTGGTCCCGTCGCATAATGACCTAATTCTAACGAGCGGAATGTCCTAAATGGATGGTAGGCGCAGCTTGTACTAATTAAGGTCACTTCCCTCCATCCTTTCTATCTTATGAATAGCAATTCCATCATCATCGAATATTATCTGTGATCTTGTAAAAAGAAATGGACCATTTGAAGGGATGGCTCTGATTTAAAAATTTCTAAAAAAATTAATGAAGGTTAATTTTTTTTCGACTTTTCATTGAGATGGTTTTTCAGTCCTTTGTTCCGAATTATCCCGTACAGGAATTATCGTTTTTTTTTTCACTTGCACTTTTTAAATTTCTGAAAGCACGAACACCTGTTGGTGTGGTTGGTAATGAGCTTTCCTTTTACGCCGTCGGCCGCAGGTTCGATTCCCGCCCAGAGCAAATATTTATGTGGTGAATACAAATGTTTGTTTTGAGTCAAAGTGTTATTTATTTATACAAGTAGGTATGCAAGTAGTCTTTGATACCCAAAGTACAGGCTTTGCCTAGTTTGGGATAAAAATTCACACAAGGTCATCAGATTTTGAATGTGTGACTTGTCTCTCAATATTTATTTATTTCTAGTTTTTTCTTTCAAATTTATGAAACTTAGAGACGCTCATTCACGTGGCGTTTTGTTTACTCAAGCGCACTGAAGCAATAAAATTGACCACATGCATTTGTTTTTATTCCAGAGCGGTAGTTGCGAGCGCGTGCGCTACTCGCCCCAACACCACCAGCTGCTGACCGCGCTCGGGGCCGGGGCCGGGGCGGGGGGAGGGGGGGTGATGACGTCACGCGGCCCGCCGCACCCCCCGCCCCCGCGCGCCCCCCACAGCACCTCCAGCTCCGCGGAGTCCGTGTCGGAGAGCAGCGCGTCCCCCCCCCCGCTGCCCCTCCCGCCGTGGGGCGCGGCCCGCGGGGGGCGGGTGCGGACTCTGTACGCGTGTTTAGGAGAAAGCGAAGGTGAACTCTCGTTCGAGCCCAACCAGATCCTGACCAACGTGTGTCCGTCGGCCGAGCCCGGCTGGCTGCGCGGGACCCTCAACGGACGCACCGGCCTCGTGCCGGAAAACTACGTGGAGCCGCTCCCGTGACCGCTACCTCCCAACTTAACCCTGGGGCGACACGCCCCGCTGCAGGGACAGTCTGCGAATCCGAACGATACTCCGACAATCTAGAGAAAATCTGCGATACGATGTTTGTTTGAGTAAAGGGGCCGGGCTCCTGCGACCTGAGAAGATCTATTGCAGCCAACCCTTTATACTACATATCCGCGATACGATGTTGGAGATGTGATGTCACAATATGATTTTGTGTTTCGATGCGACGCTAAAGAAATGCACCTCTAAATCAACATACCTTTGAGTTTCATGCCCATGTTATCTTATAAGAAACGCAATACGGTTTTGCTGGTGCTGGCGGGTCGCTTTTAATAATTTTTCATAATTCCAGCAACGCTGCATTGTAATATGACCAATATATCCTTTACTGTCATACGATTTACACGAAAACAATGTAGGGGTTTACGAGGGAAAAAATCGATCTAGTTAAATCTCATACTGCCTAAACTATTTTATCCTTTAATTTCAAACATAGATACAACGATTTACAAAATCCGCCCAATAGTGGTACACTTTGATATTAGATTATTTAGAGCACAACTAAGTTGCAAAGTACTAAAGTCAACCATTGATTTGAAATGTCAACAATGGTCAAGTAAACACATGTGAAATCCGGCTTAAAAAACATGGCAATTTGGCATGAAACCCAAAAGTAACTACAGTTTCAGTCACGTTACTTTAGCGTTGCGCTATGTACTCTGGGCATCCAAACTACTACTGCCCTACACTAGCACTTGTTAATTTTTTTGTACCTATTTGTATATTTTGTACATTGTAAATAAGTCTTGTTGATATTTTAACTATTTATGGATATACTTATGTTGTGAATTTTGTACCAAATATACTTCGATGTATTATTATGCGATATCCCCACGAGGATTTATAATTATTATTATTAAAAGACTAATAGTGAACGTAAATGTGTTTATTATTGACTTCTCCCCACGCACGAGGTAGTTGCAGCGCCGTCAAACTTTTTCACATTTGAGCGAAGATAGTTTATTAAATAACAATAGCCAAAAATCTAGATTAAAATTTGAAATTTCTTACTGCCATATTCAGACTTCACTAAAGATAAACTTATAAACCATTTCTTTGGTTTATTTCAACGCTTACCAACACATTTTGCAGCCATGACACTGAAACCAAAGTATATTTGACGGAAAGAATAACATTGTTTTACAAAACTTGATCTTTAGACATAGCTGCAAAATGTATTGGTAGGTGATGAAATAAACGAAAAAAAAAATGGATCATACATTGATGTCCTTTTCAAATGACTTAATTGAAGATAAAGCCGCGATCACAACCTAACTAATTCGGCACACATTGCTAGTGGAAATAAGGATATTGGAATTAACAAACCAAGCCGAAAGAAATGTATGCCGAATTAGTCTCTGAATTTAGGAAAGTGTGATGTCTTTGAGTACTCAAAGAAAGAAAAATATTTTGATGAACGGTTTGTAACCAAACTGCGGTCAGTTAAATTACAGATTACAGATCGGTAATCAGAACTTTTCCCTTGTCATTATGTGTAAAAAAATTGTGAGTACAATTTTAGCAGCTTGCTTGTATACGAAACTGAACAATATTCCCGAGGATCGTAGGTCGAAGTACGAAAAAATAATTACTACTTCCCGTAGAACCTGCACCAGCTGATTGCGCAATTTGTATGAGAGAAAAAAAACTTTTCGTAGCTTGACCTATGTCTCCAAACGTCCGCGCACACCAAGAGCAATAGAGCAGTTTTTGATACCATTGCAAAATGAACTTTATCCATTGATATAAAATGCAAAATTGCCTTACAGACCGCTAAATCAAAAAATTTTTACAATTCGTAATTGGACCGAGTCAACCTTTTTGTAAGTTCATATTCGTAGTTGAAGATTTTTTATTTCTTTTTCGTGTTACGAAACATTATAAAATAAATTCTTCTGGGTGGTAAATAATTCTTTCCCAGGGTTGCCAAGCAATGTCACTAGTTTGTAGCGATAATTCAACACTGGGAAGTGCATGCGTGAATGTGATGGAATGGGATATTGTAATAATGAACTTTTGGCTGAATATGAAGAAACGGCATTATCAATAAATAAAAATGTATTAGATTTTTTAAATATGGTGGAGGAGACCTGACAGGAGAGTTAAATTTTTAGAGATTTTCAAACCTTTTCTAATAATTTACGATAAATTATTGGGAAAGGTTTGAAAATCTCCAAAAGTTCGATAAATTATTCGAAAAGGTTTTAAAATAAGTATAACTTACTTATACTTATTTTAAAACCTTATAACTTACTGTAACTCCTTTAACTTTTGGTTAAATATGAAGAAACAGCATCATCAGTAAATCAAGATATATCTGATTTTTTAAATATGGTGGGGGAGACCTGACAGGAGAGTTAAAATTTTGGAAATTTTCGAACCTTTTTTAATAATTTACTTAATTTACACATTCATGCATGCACTTCCCAGTGTTGAATTATTGCTACAGACTAGTGACATTGCTTGGGAACCCTGAGAAAGCGCTCTTGCATCCGCTGGGCTGCTCGAGCATTTTGCCCTTCCATTTGCGCAGACTCTCAGGGAAAGTCGATCAGTTTCATAATCTAAGTAACAGGCTACTGTTTTTTTTTTATACCCATTATAATAGTAAACAAGTTTAGCATTACTGCTACTGAGGAACCATTTCTAGTGATAGTTATTTTGAGGCCGCTAAAAAGCTTGACGCGCACTGCACAGACTATCGACCGAGCGGTTGTACATACAATAAGCAACGAGACGATGTCCGCTCGCACCACACTCACTTATTTCAATAACAACTCATAATATGTGAAACGAACACATCTCGCATCTCCACGCAGACTAAAAGTAGGTGTACTTGTGGGCAAACAAATTGAGACATTTACAAAACCTAATCAATCATTAGTATCACAAAATGTTTTATTTTGAAATATCCAAAATGGTTCAGCGGTAATATCAGTTATGATAACAACTTGAGCAAGCTTGGTACAGTATGATGAGTCAATATGGTTGTCCACAAGTGTATAGGGGCGCGTTTCGAATTGGGTACAAATTGCCCTGACAGGGTAGATTTATGTGTATAGTGTTATCGAGACAGACTGCTGTCAAAGGGCAATTACTACCCAAATTGGAACGGTCTCTAGGTATGGTGGTTGTGCTTAACCAATAGCTGCAATATATTTTATAACACAAGGTGTATTACTCTTATTTATTTATAAACAGAAACAGCGTCGCAATGGAACTAGTCGGCCGGTATCATGATGATTGTTGGCATTTTACTTAAGTATGAAAAAGGAGAAACCACACAACAATTTTCAGTGGATTTTGCATTAAAACTTTGGAACTTATAAAACATTGTGTCCATAATTAGATAAAACTACACTCACCGGCAGAAATAACTGGCCGGTCTATTTTCTGTGGTACATTTTCATACAAGTAAGGTATCAAATGAAGCGTCAATATATTTCCTAAACATAATAAATATCCGTGAATAAACAGTGAGATCATTAAATAAGGTGTCTGACTACCGATTCTTAAAGATTAGACCTGTGCACGGTATCCAGGAAATTCCGTGCATCGTTCAGAAAAAAATATACGTCATTTTGTCAGAAATCTCTTACATTTAGCGAATTACAATGTTTATTTAATTTAGGTAAGATATTGACGCTTCGTTTGCCCCCATATTTGTATGACAATATATGACAGAAAACAGACCGGTCGGTTATTTCTGCCGGTGAGTGTATGTTAGTCGTTTTGAGCGTGTTCTTAATTAGGTAAAAGTTACAATATCAGTGTATTACGCAGTAGCACTAAGCTTTATTTTGCAAATGAAATGTAAAAAAGTCGAATTTCTGATTTATTGAGTTGTAAGTTTTACGAGAAAAAACTATTGTTGTCCATTTTTTATAATCAAAATGGAAAGCTATAGCAATAAATTAAAAAAACTTTTGACTTAGTGCAATTGCTTTTTGAAATGCTAGTAATATTATTTACAATGTGTAGTAATAGTTACAATGGGTCATGGTAGTAACTGACACGTCTGGCAACACTAATACCGACCGACTACCCACGCGGCGACCGGGAGCTATCTACTTATAGGTACATCACGGAAAGCGAGATACAATAACAAGCGTTCTATACACATCGAATATATAGACAAACTCTTACAAAATTACAACATGACGTGACTAAAGCCATGATCACACTTAACTTAATTCAAAGACTGATTCGGCATACGTTGCTGGGAAGCTTGAATATGTTAATTGCAATATTCTTACTTTAACGAGCAATGTATATTAGTTTCTGAATTAGGGAAGGTGTGATTGCAGTTTAACTTAGACATTTTCTATTTACATAATATTTTCCGTATAAAAGTATTCCGTATAAGAAGTTCGTCCATCACATCACTTCCACTAGGATCGACTTCACCTCACTAAAGACTGCGTTACACCGACATACACACACACACAGACACTAGGGCGCGACATTAACTGAGCCCGCCCCCCTCGCTGGCGGGGGGCACGTGCGCGCCCCCCGCCAGCCGCTCGAGCTGGCGCCCCTCGGCGGCCCGGAGCACGCGCATGAGCGCCTCGTACTTGTCCTGCAGCGCGGCGGTGCGGGCCGCGTGCTCGCCGGCCGCGTGCCGCGCCGCGCGCTTCAGCTCGGCCACCACCGCGTCGCGCGCCGCCAGCGCCGCCTCCAGCTCGTGCGCGCGCGCACCACACGCCTCCCCCCGCGCGCCCGCCGCCCCCGCCTCCGCCTCCGCGCGCGCCAGGGCCGCTCTAAGCGCGCGCTCCTCCGCCGCGCCCGCCCCCGCCCCCGCCCCCGCCTGCGTCCGCTCTGCCTTCGTCCCGTTCAGCCTGGAATACAAAAATTTATAACAATTAATTTCATTTTGTTTGGACAGCCTTTTTTTACGTGTGATGACAATAGAAACAAAAAAAAAACCAGCCAAATGCGAGTCGAACTCGTGCGCTAAGGTTTTTGATATACCTATAGTATACCTATAGTATATACAAGATTTTATATTTTGTTGATATTTAGTTTTTTTTTTTATCTTTACACATTAACGTGTTATAGGCGAAAACTTGTAAATGGCGTAGTTTCCAGCTACTGTTTTTGAATCAACTTAAGTATATTTTTTGCTGTAAGTTTTCCTAAAAAAGTAAAATAAATAAATAAAAAATAAAAAATATTGAAAAGCAATAATAGTACATTACTAAAGCTGAAAATAAGGCGACCACCGGCCGAGTGATATTGGACGGCCGAGGCGAAGCCATTCGGCCGCAACTTGTATAGTGCTTTTCTCCTATTTGTGAGGAAACATAAAACAAAGTTAAAGGAATAAATTAAGTCTTTATAAATTCATATTCACACATTCATACAATCACAGCCTGAGAAAGGAAACCATATGTGGTCGCGATCCTTATCAGTGAGGGACCGAGGAAAAAGAAATTCATATTAAAAACAACACTGCAGTTTGTGCAATATGTTAATGACAGTTGAAATTTGTTAAAGAAATTGGGTAATTGAAAGACCCAATTTATGTCAGTAGGTATTTGTAAGACCTAAAACAAAAATTCAAAGGGCTATAACACTACAACAATGTACATTGCTGTAGTGTTTTAAATTATAAATAAATAATAAAAATAAATAAATAATTAATTAAATAATTTAAATATTTCTAGGACAGCAAAACTAAACTTTATTTATAAAGATTTCTTAAAAACTGCTAATTATGATTTATGAAAGATAATTTTATTTCTGCTACAATATTATACACAATTCTATATCGACTACGCCTCGGCTCCGCCTTGTATCGAAAATAAATCTCGTGTTAGAATTACTCCCTTTACGCAGCAGTTGCATAAATAAATATTTTATTTATAATAAATTTGAATAATAATATTCTAAAATTATTCCAAATTTCAAGTCGACAATTTGGGTGATTGCTGTGATAAATAAGTGTGACAAACTGACAGACGAAGTTGGGATCATAATGGATCCGTTTTAACCATTTTGGTTCGGAACTCGAAAAATCGTTAGCATTGTAACTTAGTCTTACTCAAAAAATTAATAGAAAATAAATATTGAAAATAAATTTCAATGCCTAACCTAACGATTTTTTGAGTTCCGAACCAAAATGGTTAAAACACTCTTTTTTTTTTTTTAGTTTATTAAGGAACAAACAGTCTTTAAAAAAACATTTAAAATTGAAACTAGAACTTATTCCCATATTTTGAAAAAGACAAAAGTGTTTACCTGGCGTCCCGCTCGGCGAGCACGAGCAGCTCCCGGCGCAGCCTGCGCACGTGCTCGGCGCGCCGCTCGGCGGCCAGCGCGGCCCGCGCCAGCGCCTCCACGTGCCGCGCCGCCTCCAGCGCCGCCCCGCGCTGCCGCTGCAGCTGTCCCGCGTGCTGCGCGCGCCACGCCTCCGCCTCGTGCAGCGCCGCCTCCGCGCGCAGCCGGCCCGCGCGCTCCGCCTGCAGCGCCGCCTCCAGCTGCTGCTCGCGCTCGGCGGCGGCGGGCGCGGGCGCGGCGGACACGCTCGCGGCGGCCAGGCGCGCGCGCAGCGAGTCCCGCTCGCGGCCGAGCGCGCGCAGGCGGTCCTGCAGCGCGGCGTTGTGCAGCTCGAGCGCGCGCGTCTGGCGACAGCGGCCCAGCAGGCGGCGGTTCCTCTCGGCGTGCGCCTCGCGCCGCCAGCGCTCGTACATCAGCTGCGCGTGCGCGAGCGCCAGCTGCTCGGCCAGCTCGGAGGGGTGCGCGCGCCCCCCTCCCCCCCCTCCCCCCGCGTACAGCTCCGACAGGTACGCGTCCAGCCGCTCGCACGGGGTTCCGCCCCCTCCCCCGCCGACACTGTTCTCCTGAAACATCACACAAATTACATATCACTTGTAGCAGAAACCAAACTAATAGATAGTAATTACGTAACCCTTCCATCAAAAAAAAAACATCCTGAATTTATTTCTTATTTTCATTTTCTAATTTTCATTGATTGTACTACCTAGCCATAAGAAAGTTACTGTGAAAGAATAGAAAAAAAAAACGAAATTTAGACTACTTCTATGCTTTTGATAACGATCAGCTACAAGCTTTTACCAACCATTGAGACAAGTATCAAGATCATCACGCCAGCACAACAGAATAAAGTAATATACTACATCATACACAACGCACACTCTCCCGCCCCTGTTTAAGTCTAGTTATACTACGTACACGTGCGTATTCTTCATAATGAAGTGTCCGAGTTAGGCCAACGCTTACTGACTCACACTTCAATTTCATTATTTAACTTTTAAGGCACATTCGATAAACGTATTCAGCCAAATCCGACTTCATTTAATGTTTTCACAGTATTTTAAAACTTAATTACGCTTGCCTAAGATCATAAGAAGATCATGGCGTACTAGAGATGATGCTTAGACGAAATAACGACACACAGAACTCTCTAATCAAGGTATAAACTTTAAATTAAATCCCCCCTATTCCCCACATTTCGGCGGTTTCTGGGAATCAGTCATTAAATCCGTAAAACATCACCTAAGAAGATTACTTTCTTTAACTCACCTTAGCTCATATATACCAGTCAACCGTTCAACTTTCACTCGTACAATATATTCATTCCTGTCTTGCGAACGACACGCATACTTTATAGTTTTTATTTGTTTGAGTTTTCTTCACAGCTCATTATTCAGCACCTACGGAATTTTATCCAGGGCGACTATAACGGTGAGTGGATTGATGCGGGGCGAATATGATGGCAAAGAAATTAAAATAAATAAATGGTACAGCAGCACTGCACTTACTTTCTCGCGATATACGAGAGTCATCAGTGTCCCGCCGGGAGTCGAACCCAGAACCTCCGGATCAAGAGCCGAATGCTGTTACTACTATATTACTTACTAAGGCTGCGGATAGTAATGAGTAAATAAGTACCAAATTAGTCAATAAGTCATTATAAATAAAAAATATCGTTTAGTGCGTCCCCACGAGGTAACGTACCTAGCAGGCTGGCAGCGTTACCTCGCTGAATGGCGAGGCTAATGCGCTGCCCGAAAAAATTGCCAGCTCTGCGGTCGCCAGAGACCTCATTGAGACGCGCCGAAAGACTCCTAATAAGATTTTTAGACTCAGGGCCCCAAGTGCCCATCGTTTGCAAGTACCAAATGCAAACTTAAGTTTGTAATTCCATACAAATAATATGAAAATACAAACTTACCTATACCTACTAAATTTATGTAAAAATGATTTAACAAAATATGCAGTCAGGTAGAAAACTAATTTAGAGTCTAAACTGTAGAACATCAAAATAAGCTCAACGAAACCGAATTTGAGTAAATCACATTTTTAAATTTTAGTAGTAAGGGAACACCCCTTATATAAATTTCTACAGACCAATTGATACTGCCGCAAAATACCTTCAATAGAGATGCTTGGTCATGCAAAGTTTCATCAAGATTGTATAAGACGTTTTTGCGAAAATTACAATTTTAAATTTTCGTTGTATGACAGCTACCCTCAAAATGAGAGCCAGCAGGAAACCACTCAAAACCCTTCGATGGGTTTGCATAAAACTCTTAAATTCAAAATATGGTGTCAATCGGACCATTCGTTTAGCCGCTAGGCCAAAGCGTGACGGACAGACCGACCGACCGATGGACCGACCGACCGACCGACCGACGGACGGACATTTTTGGGAGACTTGTTTTTTATGATGATATAGTGATATAGAACACATTTTTGAGAAAATTAGAAAAACTTTTTTTTTCACGAATACAATACCTTTCTCGCTCCGCTCGAAAGTAAAAAGTTGAAGTGAAAGATAATACCTTTCATCTCACGCGCTACACTTTACGCTTTAAAATTTTATTTTAACATTATTTATTTATTTAGAATACATACAGTCATTATATGATAAATATGTAGATATAAGTACGCTCCGAGCGCTTGTCTCGATCGGCCGCTTGCGCTAAGTATATTACTCATCCGTTTGCAACTGGTATCCCGCGCTTGTTGTTGTGTACCGTTATCTTTCTGGCCGGCGGCGTAGTTAGTTCTTCTGTACCTACACGATGGACTGTGCAACGTGTGGCGAATTAGCCACAGATTACGTGGCTTGTGGTCATTGTGAAAATGTATTGCACTTTGAGTGTGCTGGAATTCTCGAAAAAAACTATCGCAAAATGGGAGCTGAAGCTAAGACCAACTGGCGTTGCCCGCCATGCCGAGGAGGCCCATCCCAGAATGCTACTTTAAACGAGGTTTTAAATGAAGTTCGAGCGATGAGAAGTGATTTTACGTCGTTCAAAACTAGCATGTCATCGTTTGAACAATCCATCGTTGATCTCAAAGGCGAAGTGAGCAGTCTAAGGGACGTCACCCAAAACATAAATTCTCGTGTAACGGCTTTGGAGAACAATCCAATTTCTGAAGATTACCTACTTGTCCAACAGGGAGTTAGCCAATCTCAAACAACTGACCAGAGCCAAAGATCAATGGTCGCGATTGAACAATGTCGAAATCAAAGGAATTCCTCTTAAGAAAAATGAGAATCTAATACGCTTGTGTGTGAAGTCGGCAATATCATTGGTTTTCCTATTAGTAGCGAGCATATAAACTTCGTTTCCCGAGTCCGCTCGAGCGGAAATGACAAGTCTATTATTGCCTGTTTTACGTCACGTCATAACAAAGAAAACTACTTAGCGGCAGCAAGGCGTCACAAAAATCTGCAAACAATCAACTTGGGTTTCACTGACAACCCACAAAAAGTTTTTGTCAACGACCACCTGACGCGAGAAAATAAACAACTAAGTACTTACGACAACAAAGGAATTGTCTGCCAGCAAAGGATATCAATTCACATGGGTGAAACATTGTAAAATTCTAGTTCGTAAAAATGAAACTTCGCCAATAATCGCCATCCAATCGGAAGATGACCTCAAAAAAATTCTTTGACTCTTGTGTTTGCTATTTCTATATGTATTTTTAACCACATATTATCAAACATGTAAGTCAGTGCACGTTAAAACACTTACATACTTAGACTATATAATACTAACGTATAACTTACATACCATAATAACTTTACGTCATTTATCTTGTTTAGTGTTGTTTTTTTACCTACCCACAACTAATTTAAATGATTACCCACAAAATTCTACAACACTTCATTATATTGACAAATACGCAACCTCAACAAAACACGTTTTTACTCTGATCTGTGCTACTATGTATTTACGTACCTTTGACCATGATAACTGCATTCTAAGTATTTTATTTCTCGTTGGTTTAGGTCCAATTATTTTCATAATATTTTTATTGACTTGGAATTACCTTTTAACAATATATAAACTTCAAATCGAAAAACCCGTAGTCTTCAATAATATTGTCTGTTTAACAACGTTGTTTACATTCAAACTGTCACTGGTACATCATACGGGTAACAAAAATATCAGCTTTTCATCGACGTACGAGTATAACCATAATTCTACCTATTATGAGCATATGTTCATGTTCGGCTTGCAACATATACTACTTTCCTCAACGCAAACCCCTAAACGTAATTTTTATATATTCGTATGTATTATATTATTATTTTATTTTACTTTTTTAGGAAAACTTACAGCAAAAAATATACTTATGTTGATTCAAAAACAGTAGCTTGAAACTACGCCATTTACAAGTTTTCGCCTATAACACGTTAATGTGTAAAGATAAAAAAAAAAACTAAATATCAACAAAATATAAAATCTTGAAAGGGGGTAAATGGTTCTTAAATCTACTATGATATAAAAAGATTACATTATCTTAACATACGAAAGGTCTACCGAAACTTAAAAGCAATTATTAGGTAGGTACTTATAAGAAACACTAAAAGTAAAGTACAGAAAATCTAACCATAGCATGAAATTTGTTAGCAAGAGATAACTCACAGATCTGGAGTCAAATGAGAATAAGAAAAAAAGAAACAAATTCATAAAAAATAGCCCCAATAATTAAACAATTATAGCCTAACAAAACATCAATGCATGGTGGTGAGAGGTGGTTGTGGTGCGTTATGAAAGAAACCACTCATGAACAGTACAAATTACTGTTACAAATTATTTATTACTAAATCTATAAAAACATGATTAATATATATTATCAGAATGTTAGGGGTTTGCGCACCAAAACTGAGATATTCAAGAGGTACATGAACCTAAAAAATATAGATCTCGTAGTTTTGTCTGAATCTTGGCTTGTCGACAGTATCCGTGACGAAGAGTTATTTAGTGACAAGTACATGGTGTGGAGAAGGGACCGTCAGTACTCGCGGACAGGGCAGGAGCGCGGCGGGGGCGGGGGCGGGGGCGGGGGCGTGCTACTGGCGGCGCGACGCGAGCTGGGTGCACGCGAGCGCCGCGAGTGGTGCTCCTCCTCCTCGGCCGAGGACCTGTGGCTTACTCTGGCGCTCGAGTCTCACCGCTCCAAATCTTCTACGCAGCTTCATGTAGGGTGCATATATCTTTGTGAAGAAAATTTGGGTCTGTCACTCTCGTCACAGTTATCAAATTTTTGTCACAATCTGACAAACATTGTAAATAACCATCCGAAAGACATGTTTTTAATAATTGGTGATTTCAGACTGTATAACGCTCTTCCTAAAGATATAATCAATATTTCTGGTCTGGACTCTTTTAAAAAACAACTTCACAAGTACTTATAGTACTTAGTTGACAATGCCTATTATAATTTAAGGGAATATTTTTCGAAGAAAAAATCTTAGGTTTAAGTTTGACATTTTGAGATTTATATTTATGGCTGTATCTTGAAACGGCCGATTGCCATATTATTAAAAGTTGAAGTTGAACAATTTATTAATTTTTATTCCTGACTGATTTGTATTTCTTTTTTTCGATTCTTCTTGTTTAAATTTAATTTTTAAGGTATTTTTCTAAAAATTTGCATGCTAAACCAAAATTAGCAAAACATGTACATGATCACTTTATATTTTTGTACCACCTCTGTAATCCTTACCATGTTTTCGCAAATAAACGATTCTGATTCAATATGAGCTCCATAACTTGGACCTTCGACAGTCATCCAGGCAATAACTACCTCAACCCATCTACGTTATCCGATTCTAGACACACCGAGTTTATTTATTTTAGTAGTTTAGTTAATTGATACCTGCGATATATGCAGCCTAAATCAATACAACCATGTACTTAATAGCAGTGGGCGTATTCTCGATCTAGTTTTGGCTAACGAAAATGTTGTGGTGCCACATGACATTGAACCGTTGGTGCCCGAAGATGCCTACCATCCGGCTCTGGCTGTACATGTTTCCTGTCCCAGCTATGGCTACCTTAAACCAAAACAATTTTACAAATACTTACATTTACAACAAAGGGAATTATGAATCCTTGTGCGCTGAACTAGACGCGAACCCATTATAGGATTTAACCCATTATAGGATTTAACGTAGAAGGTTAAAGAAACAATGTAATTTTTGTATTGGAAAAAAACTAAAAAAAAAAAAAAAATGATTGGACAAAATTACTATCTTTAGGTACAATTGACGAGGCAGTTGATTTCATTAATAATAAACTTCTCGAGCTTCGTGATAAATACATACCCCGTAAGCTCATTAGGAAAGGTCATTTCCCGCCATGGTATAGTCAACCGCTCAAAAAAATACTAAAAGAGAAATTTAAGTATCTCAGTAAGTATAAAGTATATGGGAATATTGCAGACCAACAAGCTTTTATTTTGTTGAGGGATCGTGCTAAACGAGTAGAATCGCATTGTTTCGAGAATTACAAGAAAACCGTAGAGGCGTCCATATTAGTAAATCCTATAGCCTTTTGGTCGTTTGTTAAAGATAGGAAACAGAGCAATGCCTACCCTAATTTTATGACTAATAAAAACGAGTCCTTCTCCTCCAGCGAAGGTATTTGTAAGGCTTTTTCCGACTATTTCGGCTCAACTTATCTAAGACCGACTCAAAGTACATCCAGTGTCGCAACTTCTGTTGGCAACTCACCCACTTTAGATGCCAATATCCACTCCATTTCAGTATTCGAAACTCAGGTACTAAGTCACCTCAAACGTCTAGACTGTAGCAAATCAGCTGGACCAGATGGACTACACCCAGCTCTTCTAGCAAACTGTGCAAGTAGCCTAAGCCTACCGGTTTATATCCTTTTTGAGAGATCTCTAAGTGAAGGTATAGTTCCAACAACTATTTGGAAATCGGCTCTTGTCACTCCAATTCACAAAAAGGGCCCAAAACAAAAAGTAGAAAATTATAGGCCAATCTCTGAGTTATGTATATTGGCCAAAATTTTAGAAAAGATTGTCCATGCCCAATTGTACTACTCCATTAAGCCCATCATTAACTCGTTTCAACATGGCTTCATGCAAGGTAAATCTACAGTCACGAATTTATTGCTTTTTACTGAAGAAGTGACAACATGCATGGAGGGTGGGGGCCAACTAGACGCAGTTTACACTGATTATTCAAAAGCCTTCGATCGAGTTGATCATAGTCTCTTATTATCCAAACTTCTTGCATCTGGCATACATGGAAATTTGTTTAGGTGGTTTGTTTCATATCTTGAAAACAGATGTCAATGTGTTGCGCTAAATGGTTTCACCTCCGCCTCCATAACAATCCCTTCTGTTGTCCCACAGGGGTCGATTTTAGCACCGTTACTCTTCACAATTTTCGTCAATGATATCGGACATTGTTTCTTAAACTCTAAATTATTATTATTTGCAGACGACATGAAAATTTTAAAGTTATAAATTCACATGACAATGCAATTAAGCTTCAAGAAGATCTGACGAGACTGGAAGACTATTGTATAATTAATAAATTAGATCTCAACACTAGTAAATGTAGTATCATAAGTTTTACTCGAAAACCTAAACCTATTACATTTCATTACCGTTTAAACAATCAACTCTTAGAGAGGACTAACTTAGTCAGGGATTTAGGGGTTTACCTCGACTCAAAACTTTTACTTGATAGTCACATTGAGATCATAACCAAAAAAGCGAAACAAACACTGGGCTTTTTATTCAGAATTTGTAAGAATTTCAAGAACTTAAAAACGCACAAAGTTCTTTACTGTTCACTAGTTCGGAGCCAATTAGAGTACGCGTCTCAGGCGTGGAGTCCAATCTACGGCGTTTACAGCAACCAAGTCGAAAAAATCCAACGGAAGTTCCTACGGTATCTTAACCGTAAATTTAAAATATCGTCTGCTGACTACAACGATAGCTGTAAACGGCTCCATATCCTGCCCCTGCACCTGCGCCGCGACTCCGCCGACCTGTCGCTGCTGTATGGGCTACTGTCCGGTCGCGTGCACTGTCCCGAGCTGCTGGCCTGTATCGGCATCTGCGTCCCGCCCTCTACTAGGAGTAAATGAAACCCAACGCTGGCATTGTCTGTCCCTTTCTCCCGTACCAACTATAGACTCCATTCATTCTTCCCTCGGGTAACCAAAAACTTCAACAAAGAATTTACTCATTCAATCGACCTATTTAATACAAATGCACAGAAGATCAGACATCACACAAACCAAAAATTTTTTGGTAATCTTTAAAACCAATAGGTTATAATTAAATAAAGAAAGATATATATATATATATATATACAATTTTTAAATATTTTTAGTTGTATTATTAAGTGTTTTGTTCGGGTATTCATTTATAATTTTGTTTTAATTTTTTTTTCTTCTTCTTTAATTCATATTTACGTGCATTGACTTTTTATTCATGAACGTTTCATTTTTGTTTGTATTATTATTCTCTTTAGTATTTTACTTTAATGAAGGTTTAACCATTAACGTTATTCTTCTTTAATGTTTACCAATTATGTCAAACGGTTTTACAGGCGATAACTTGTAAATGGCCTAGGTTTACTTACTTGTATAACTACAATTACTTTTAATAGCAAGGCTGTAAGTTATCCGAATAAAATAAAATAAACAAAAAATATATATAAAAGTAGACCTGGAGGTTCATGTAGAAGAATACTATTACAAAAATAATTTTTTGAGCATTGCTAAATACAACACGGTACCTAATAATTAGAATTTGTACATAGAATGTGACAATATACTTAAGTTTAGGTACATTTTATTTATTCATAATTTATTTTGTTCGGAAAACTTACAGCCTTAATTTTAATACATTAGCCATTATACAATAGGTAGGAACTGGGCCAAGTAAACTTACCTTGTGTGTGTCATTCGGGAGGCTCCTGTAGAAGTCAGCGATGAGAAATTCGTAGGGCTCCGGCCACGTGTCGAGCGTCTGCGTGCCCGCCTCCGCCCGCCGGGCCCCCGCCGGCGCGCACGACGCGGCCCGGCGCGCGGCCCCGCCCCCTGCCCCGCCCCCGCCCCCGCCGGGCGGGCCCCGCGTGCTGCTCCGCCCCGAGCGGCGGCGCGGGTCCATCTGGAGAGCGCGCTGCACCGCCGAGAGCGTGTCCTCCTCTTCATTCTCATCCCAAGGCTCCGTCCCTCGGGTTCCGCGAGCGGTCAGTTCTAAAACCTCTCGGTCTTCCACGTTGAGTGCATCTAGTTCCGGCAGGGCGTTAGCGATCGTAGGGGCGCGGGGCTCCGGCCTCACGGCGCCGGCGGGGGGCGGCGCACCTCCAAACGGGACCGGCGAGTGTGGCGCGGCCCGGCGCTCCGCCACCACGCGGGCCAGGCGCGAGTGGGGCTCCGCGGGCGCGGGCGGGGACGTCTCCTTGCGCCGGCCGATGGCGCGCACGGCGCTCGAGTCGCTCGGGAAGCGGAAGGCGGCGCGCGTCTCTTTGGCGGGCGTGTTCTCCGGGGTCGCCTCCACCGCCGCCTCCGGGGGCTCCGCCGCGTCCCCCGCGTCCCGCCCGTCCGCCGGCAGCGGCGTGTGCGGGGCGGAGTCCGGGCCTGGCCCCGAGCCACAGCGATCCGCCAGCGCGAACCAACCCTCCGAGCCGGGGCGGAGCGCCGCGAGCGCGCGGAAGGCGGGGGCGGAGGCCGGGGCCGGGGGCAGCGGCGCGGGGGAGTCAGCGGGTGCGGGCGCGGGGGCGGGCGTGTGCAGCGCGAGGCGGCGCGTCTCGGCCACCACGTCGTGCTCCTCCAGCCGGCGCGCCGCGTCCGCCTCGCGCGCGCGGGACCCCGTCACCAGCGCCGGGTGCAGGCGCACCGAGTGCACGAGCGGCTGCAGCCCCCGCTCCCACGCGTCCCTGGCCCCGCCCCCGCCGCCCCCCGCCAGCTCGGCGCGCAGCGTCTCCAGCAGCGTGCAGGGGTGCGTGGCGTACAGCGCGTGGAACAGGGCCAGCTGCGCGAGCTGCAGGTGGTGGCGGGCGGGCGCGGGCGGGGGCGGCTGCAGCGCGGCGGGGCGGAGCAGCGCGTCCGCCAGCTCGGGCCAGTGCGGGGCGGCGAGCGCGGGGGCGGCGGGCAGCAGCGCGGCCAGCGCGAGCAGCGCGTGCACCAGCGGGAGCGGCTCGTGCTCGGCGCGGGCGGCGCGCAGCAGGTCGCGCGGCAGGGCGGGCGGCGGGTGCGGCGGCAGGCGGGTGAGCCAGGCGGGGCGGCGCGCCACGAGCGGCGCGAGCGCGGCCAGCGCGGCGCGCCGGGCGGGCGGCTCCCCGCGCAGCTGCTCGCCGAGCGCGTCCAGCAGGTGGCGCGCGTGCGGGTCGGGCGCGCGCGCCAGCACGTCCAGCGCGCGCGCGGAGCCGGTGCGCGCGTGGTAGTGCAGCAGCGCGCGCACCAGCCAGGGCTCGCGCACGGCCCCGTACAGCGCCACGAGCGCGTCCCCCGCCTCCCGCGCGCCCCGCCCGCCGCCCTCCAGCAGCGCCAGCACCTCGCCCGCCTCGCACGCCGACAGCATCTCCCACCAGCCCCCACTGCAACAACCATTTGTATTTGCTCAACTTGTCTTTGCTAATTGCTGTAAGTCCTCATTATTAAAAAAAAGTTAACATAGCACAACGCCCTAATCTAAAAATTCTTCTTAAAAAGCCTAGTAGATATCCATCCTCACAAATTTATAAAGATGCTAATGTTATGTCAGCTAGACAAATTTACATATGGCAGACTATTGTGTACTTCGCAAAAAACATCAAAAATATGTCACTATCTGTTAAAAAGAGAGTTATGCAAAGTTCCACTGTGAGCACATACGAGTATGATAATAATAATAAATACCCAGAAGACATCTGCTGCTAGGAGTCATTTCTCGTCCATTGCGCCACGTTTGTATAATAAACTACCTACAGACCTTCAAGAAAGTATTCAGTTATTTAGTTCTCCTCAAGTTGATATCAAACGAAAAACATTCAAACCAAACAATTTTTAAAAGGATTCGAGTCGGATGATTTTGAAAAATATTATAAGAAACTTATACCAATGGATTAATTAACTACCGCCCCTTTTTTCTAAAATAAATTGTAAAAAAGTAATATTATTATTAAATATATTAATAGAAACTTAAGATCTCACGATCTTGTGTCCCTTCCCTATGCGTCCTCAAATTATCGCCAAAACTCATTTATAGTAAGAGCGAGTAACAACTTTAACAAGTTATCTAAGGTGCTTGATCTTGATCTGTTTAACACTAGTATAGCGAGTGTTAGGCGCCAGTTGAGTGACAGGTTCTTTAATGTGTAATTGTTATTTGTATGTTTTTATCTATACGTTGCGTTGCGTTGTGATTTATGTGAGAGTTTGATTGTATTTTTGTCTTTTGCTTGTCAAATTTTGTCATTAGTTGTGAAAACCTTTAATTGGCTGTTTGTAGCTATAGGTATTATTAGTATGTTTATTATAAGCTGTTGGTTCTCCAAAAATTAAATAAATAAATAAATTATAATCTAATTAAAATAATAACAACTGTACAACCGATAATGTAGATGACACCGCTCTCAAATGGTTCAATATATATAAGATGTAACAGTCCTGGCACAGACTTTGGTCCATTGTGCTACTGAACACTAGTGATGTTTATAGGCGTCTTTTTATTCAGGCTTTTGTTGTATAGTGTGTATTATGTACATTCTTCCTTTGTTAAATAATAAGGTAAAGTAACTGCAATGGCATTTTCAGACTTCACTAGCATCAAAACCCAATTTTAAGTATGATTAGGCCAAGGAGTTAGTGCGCGAAATCGGGCGGCGCCTGAGAAAAAATGGCGGAGATCGCCGCTCCCAGTCGTACCTGGTGCAGCGCATATCACTTGCCATACACCGAGGCAATGCCGCAAGTGAGATCAGGCACGTTTGCATCAGTCACGACTCGGGGGGGTCTTTTTGACTAAATGTTCATTTTATTTTTTATTTTACTTTTTTAGGAAAACTTACAGCGAAAAATATACTTAAGTTAATACAAAAACAGAGGCTTGAAACGACGCCATTTAATACATTTTTTTTTGTATTTTGACCATTTGGCATTTGATTCAATTATTTAGCTAAGGTACGTTACACACATAAACATGAAAATTAGAAATTCTTTCTATAAACTAAAATCCCTTTATACCATAAGAAAATATTTGAAAGTCGAAGTAAGAGAAACGCTGGTGGATTCTTTAGTACTGTCACCCTTTAATTATTGTGACTCTGTGTATGGTCCCAGACTTTGGGCTAAAACGGAACATGCTATACAAAGACTACAGAATGCTTGCGCTCGTTTTTGTTATGATGTTCCCAAAAGAGCGCATATTACACCCTTCCTAAATGAAAGAGGAATTCTTAAAATGAAAGCCCGTAGAGAACTACATTTTTCGTGTATCACTCATAGAGTGATCTGGAACAAATCACCTAAGTACTTGTACGATAAACTCAAATGGAAAGATAGGAGTAAAAAGCAAAATATCAGATCAAATGATCAGAACCTTCTGGAAATACCGCAATATCATTTGGCTGGCTTCAGAGGTTGCTTTAAATACCAGGCCACTCAGAAAGTATTGCGAAAAATAGTTTTTATATATGGGAGACTGGCCGGTCAGAATCTTTTTCGAAAATATGATTACGTGTAAGTAAAAATATGTGTGTTCCATTTTCAAAATTTCCCTCCACATTTTTTGCGAGCCAATTCAAAGTATCGTGTCTTACTGAAAAATGGATCTGGGCCGGGAACATTTTAGAGCTATGATTTTTTACGATTTCAAGTGTCGCCTGAAACCGGATGAATCGTTCGATAGACTTCAAATGGCATTTATGGATGAAGGCCCCTCCAAGGCAACCGTGTATCGTTGGTATAACGAATTTAGGCGCGGTCGACCAACCTTGGGGGATGAAGAAAGAAGCGGTCGCCCTTTGACGGCTATTACGGAAGAAAACGTGCTAGCAGTGAAAAATTTAATCCAAGATAATAGGCGAATTACATATCAGGAGATTCAGCACATATTAAAGATTGGATCGGGAAGCGTTCACGAGATTCTACACGGGCATCTTCGCGTGAGGAGGATAGTATCGCGCTGGGTGCCGCACTACCTCACCGACGCTCAGAAGCAGGCCCGGGTGGAATGGTGCCGTGATATGCTGAACAAATTTGAAGCAGGCTCGTCTCGGCGTGTTTACGACATCGTAACAGGTGATGAGTCCTGGATTTATCAATACGATCCAGAAACCAAGCGCCAGTCGACAGTTTGGGTGTTTCAAAATGAACCAACGCCTACCAAAGTGAAGCGATCTCGAAGCGGGGGGAAGATTTTGATCGCCAGCTTTTTTAATTTGACTGGCCACTTGGCCTCAATTCCCTTACGAGATCAAAGAAGCATCAACGCCGAATGGTATACTACCAAATGTTTACCAGAAGTTTTTTCTGTTGTGAGCAACAAGCGACCAAACACAGGGCTCCGCGGACTACTGCTCCACCACGACAATGCGCCTGCACACACCGCGCTCAAAACGAGGGACTTCCTGGACAGCACACCAGTCAAACTCCTGGGTCACCCTCCTTACAGCCCTGATCTAGCACCGTGTGACTTCTTTTTATTTCCAAAAATAAAAAATCAGCTCAAGGGGATACAATTTTCGTCGCCGGAAGATGCGCTGGCTGCGTTCGAGCAGGCTGTAAACGAGGTGTCTACGGCGGACTGGAAAAAGTGTTTTGAAAACTGGTTCAGACGCATGAATCTTTGTATAGAGGCTGGTGGAGAGTACTTTGAAAAGATTTAATAAAAATATATGTACCTGTAGAACAATTTTTTTTAGTGTCGCAAATATTTCTGAGTGTCCCACGTACAAGACTGCGAAAGTGTGGAATACATTGCCTCCACCTTTAAGAAAAAAAATAAGTACGCTCACATTCAAAAACAAAATTAAATTAAAATTAATACTTCTGCAAAGGTCTAGTGTTTAAACAATCTCTGGTGACTTTTTATGTTCATGCTGTGCACATTCCCACATTCACACACACACACACACACACACAATAACACCCTGACATACACACACTTACACACACTCAAATTTTTGCTATACATTTATATATGTTTGATAGAACCGCTTGTCTTTTTTTTTTCTCTGTATTTTGTGTGATTAATTGGTATCGGCTTTTGTTAATTAATTAATTTATAATTTTTTTTTTGTTAATCATTTTATCATTTTTGTCACCCTCGAGTATAAAATGGTTATTTATAAAGGTTCAAGAGAAGGGTAAGAACTGAAAACCAGTGCTTTCAGTGTTGCCTAGTGTAGCCTGGGAGCAAGAACTGAGTTTCTTGCCTTTTGCTTACAAAATTGTTGAATAAGAATAAGAATGATCGTGATTTATTTCCGAATTTTTTTGTTAATCGTTTTGTTTTTCATATGTGTAAGCAATAAAGATTTATGATTATGATTAATTGTAATTAATAAAAAAAATAAAAACGAGAGCAGTGTTATTATAAAATTAGATATAAAAAACGCTTTCAACACTGTGGAGAGACAAGTGCTGTTGAGTGAAGTGCGGGATAAAATTCCTATTCTCTATCCATTCAAGAATAATACACTTGGTGTAAACCAAGTGTATTATTCTTCTTCGAATCTCTTTTTCGATGACAATCTTATCGAGTCCCAGGTTGGGGCCCAGCAGGGGGATCCATTGGGCCCACTTGTCTTCAGTCTTGCTATCCATAAAGTCATCGCAGAGGTGAAATCCCCTTTAAATATATGGTACCTCGACGACGGGACTATTGGTGGAAGTCCAGAGGAGGTCGCGGAGGATTTAGCTAATTTGATCCTACGTTTGGGTGAGCTAGGACGAGATAAATGGGTCTAAATGTGAGCTTTTCCCTTGTAGCCCGTTTCTCGTTCTCGTTCTTCGTTTTCAATGTTTGACACATTACTTCTGTTGTATAATATCTCTTTACATAATACTCTGTGTGTTGATGATAAAAATAAATAAATTGTCATTCGTCCGACAGAACTTGAACATGGTAGTTTTCTATTATAATGTATTTACTATAAATCTCGACATGGCGCAGTCGGAAAACATTTTAAAGTAATATTTTATCATTTCCCAGTAAAAATAGTGTGTATATACCGGAAAATATACAAATTGTGACAAAAAATTGCAAATTTGAAAATGCCAGAAACAGCAAAGGTAATGACACCATCAAAAGTTTCTTGTCAAATTGTGCTTCCAACTTCCATATCTTGGGAAGGAAATTTAGCAGACAATTGGAATTTCTTTAAGCAAAAATTCGAAATTTATTTAGTTGCATCAGGTAATAATGCTAGTGAGAATGCTATCAAAACGGCATTGCTGCTGAGTGCCGTTGGTGATCGTACACTGAAGCTTTATAATACTTTTGATTTTGAAAAAAGTGCTGACAAAAACGATTTTAACAAAGTTCTTCAAAAGTTTCAAGAGTATTTTTGCCCGGAAAAAAATGTTACATATGAGCGATTTTTGTTTTTCACTCGAAACCAAAAGGAAGGTGAGACTTATGAAAGTTATGCAATGGAGTTGCGAG
This sequence comes from Athrips mouffetella, assembly GCA_947532105.1. Lineage (NCBI taxonomy): Eukaryota > Metazoa > Arthropoda > Insecta > Lepidoptera > Gelechiidae > Athrips > Athrips mouffetella. The sequence continues at coordinate 228,567 of OX383968.1, read as the reverse complement.
ACTTGAGTACATCTTGTGAGTTCGGATCTTTAACTGAAAGCTTAATAAAGGACAGACTTGTGTGTGGCATTTTAGATGTGGCTGTTAAAGATCGTCTTCTTCGTACAAAGAAATTGACATTGCCCATGGCGCTTGAGATATGCTGTACTTCTCAGCGCACAAAGAAACAAGTTGAAGCTATTTCCTCTTCTTCTACATTTACGGCAGTTAGTTGTGAGTTCTCGCAAGTTGACAAAGTAAATCAAAGAAAATCGGATAGTTTTATGCGTAATAATTCCAAAGAGAATGTGTTCCCGTCAACTTCAAACATGACGCGTCATTTTGAACCAGTCAAACGTCAGCCTATGTCAATGCCATCAATGCAGTTGCAGGAACATAAGCCATTATTTATTTGTAAAAATTGCGGTTATTCGCATGGACGATACCAATGTCCAGCATACGGGAAAAAATGCATGAAATGTGGAAAGCCTAATCACTTTTCCGCAAGATGTAGAAGCGTTAGAGAGATACAAGAAAATGGAAGTGAAAATAACGAAGTTGGCACACTTTTTCTAGGTACGGTTTTTGTAAATTCAATTAATAATATTCGAAACTGGTCTGTTACCTTAGATGTTGATAGCAATCCTTTGCAGGTTAAAGTTGATACGGGTGCTCAGGCGAATATTTTGGCAGAAAGCGCTTTGGTCTCTCTTGGTTTGGATAAAAATAATTTACTACCAGTTACGACTAAGCTAACTACATACACTGGTGAGTGTATTCCATGCTTAGGTAAGTGCAAACTCTCTTGCAAGTACAATGGCAGAATATTTGAGCTTAACTTTTTTGTTGTTGCTGGGCGATATACTAACATTCTCGGGTTAAAATCGGCTATTGACATGAATCTTGTGACACCAATGCGTGAAATAAAAACGCAGGTAGATTTCTTTTATGAATTTAAAGATATTTTTGAAGGTTTAGGTTGTATGAAAGGCGAGTATGATATTAAAATTAGAGAAAACTCTGTCCCTGTCATCCATGCGTGTAGAAAAGTACCGTTAGCTGTACAGCCACGTTTAAAGGAGAAACTAGATGAAATGGAAAAGCAAAAGGTTATTGTACGAGTTACTCATCCAACTGAATGGGTGAATTCCTTAGTAGTTGTTTACAAACCTAATGGCGATCTTAGATTGTGTATAGATCCTAAAGATCTTAATCAGGTAATAATGAGGCAACACTTTAGCTTGCCAACTTTTGAGGAAATAACAAGTAAATTATCAGGTGCAGCTGTTTTTAGTACACTGGATGTTAAAAATGGCTTTTGGAACATTAAATTGTCTGAAGCCAGTTCGGATTTATGCTGCTTTAATACCCCGTTTGGCAGGTACAAGTTTTTGAGAATGCCGTTTGGTTTGTGCAGCGCTTCAGAAGTCTTTCAGCAAAAAATGCGTGATATTTTAGAGAATTTAGAAGGAACAGAAGTTTTCATTGATGACATATTGATTTGGGGAAAAGATCAGGTTGAGCATGACAAAAGATTAAGATTAGTTTTGGAGCGATTGAGGCAGGAAAACGTAAAATTGAATAAAGATAAATGTAAATTCAATTTGGAAAAGGTTAAGTATCTCGGTCATATAATTAGTAAGGAAGGGTTAAAGTTGGATGATAGCAAGATTAATTCAATTGTTAAAATGAAGAGTCCGCAAGACAGGAAAGAATTGGAAAGATTTTTAGGCGTTATCAATTATGTTTCAAAATTTATTCCTAATTTTGCTGTTTTAAGTTCTCCTTTGAGAGATCTTTTAAAAAAAGATGTTGAATTTTCATGGCTAGATGTTCATGAAAAAGTTTTCCAAGACTTAAAGAAAAAGTTAGTTTCAGAGCCAGTTTTACAGTTTTTTAATGAAGATATTCCTGTTACTCTTTCTGTGGATGCTTCCAAGGATGGTCTTGGAGCTGTCATTTTACAGAACAAACTTCCTGTTGCCTATGCCTCTAAAGCCTTGAATGAGTGTCAAAAAAGATATGCTCAAATCGAAAAAGAGCTTCTTGCTATTTTGTTTGGCTGTGAAAAGTTTTTTCAATTTATCTTTGGTCGAAAAATAATTATTGAAACTGATCATGCTCCTTTGATTTCTATTGTTAAGAAACCATTAAACTCATGTACTGCACGCATACAGAGAATGTTGCTTAAGTTGCAGAAATATAATTTTCAACTGATTTATAAACGTGGCAAGGAATTGTATTTAGCTGATACTTTGTCTAGATCATTTGATATAAATGATTCTTCAGAAATTGATTTAGATAGTGAAGAAATTGAAGCGCAGATAAATTTTATTATAAACAATATAAATGCATCAGAGTCACAGTTGGGCAAGATCAAAGAGCTTTCTTTGCAAGATGATGAATTAATTCTTGTAAAGAAGTTTATAGCTGATGGCTGGCCGTCTCATAAAAACTCGTTGCCTGTAAATATTAGAAAATATTGGCCCGTTAGAAACGATTTGACTTTTAAATCGGATATCATATTTAAAGGGAATGCTGTTGTGATTCCAATGAAATTGAGACGAGAGATGTTACAACGTTTACATTTTCCGCATTTAGGTGTCACAAAAACGTTGTTAAGAGCACGTGATTGTTTATATTGGCCTGGCATACCCAATAACATTTATAATTTGGTTTCATCTTGTGAGACTTGTAAACTTTATAGTAATAACAACAGACAGGAGACGTTGATACCGCATGAGGTTCCAAATTTCACTTGGCAAAACGTTGCTGCTGATTTGTTTGAATTAAATGGTAAAATGTATTTACTAATTGTTGATTATTTTTCTAAATTTCCGGAGCTTTCACTTCTGACTAGTACAACTAGTGAAGCTGTTATTAATAACTTGAAGCGTATTTTTAGCCGCAATGGTATTCCGGAAATTTTCATGAGCGATGGAGGACCTCAGTTTTCTAGTGAAAAATTTGCTGCTTTTTGTAAAGAATGGAATTTTGAACATAAATTTTCCAGTCCTGAATATCCTCAGTCTAATGGTATGGTAGAGAGAACGATTCAGACTGTTAAGAATTTGTTGAAGAAAGCGTTTCATGATGGTAAAGATCCGTACTTGGTTATGTTAGAGTTTAGGAATACTCCTATTTCTCATGAAATTCCTTCACCTGCTCAAATTTTTTACAACAGAAAGTTAAGAGGAATTTTGCCAATGTCTTCGGAGAGCTATAAACCAAAAATTTATAAAAATTTAAGATCTGACTTTGTAAAAAGACAGTTTAAAGGAAAAGTTTATTTTGACCAAAACAAAAGAGATTTAAGGCCGCTTGTTATTGGGGAAAAAGTACTATTTAAAGTTGGTAAACAATGGAGAAGAGGTGAAGTTTTGTTTCAATTAGATAGACGAACCTACAGAATTATTTCTAATGGTGTATGTTTTATTCGAAACAGAATATTTATCAAGCCACTAGCTTGTGTTCCATTTTATATTCCGGATGACATAGTTACACCTTATATTGTAAATGATTCTCCACCAGTGGAATCTAGATCTAGGGCTGTGTTACATAGAAATTCTCAAGGGTTTCTAGTTACTTCGTCAGGTCGTGTTAGTCGCCCTCCTGATCGTTTAACTTATCCTATTAATTGATTGTTTATCTTTTAAGTTTATTAGAAGGAAGATGTTGTATAATATCTCTTTACATAATACTCTGTGTGTTGATGATAAAAATAAATAAATTGTCATTCGTCCGACAGAACTTGAACATGGTAGTTTTCTATTATAATGTATTTACTATAAATCTCGACAACTTCCAGGCCTCAGAGAACTAAATTCATCTTCTTTTTCTCTTTTAGGAGCTCCTATTTTCCTTCCTGCTGTCCCTGAGGCAATTGATGCACGAACACAGCTTCTCCTCACAGCTCAGAAACGGTTGAGCCCACGTCGCCCTGATTCTGTTGCGTATGTACTTTGCTGTCCCTCGCATTACGTACCTGCTTCGAACGGCACCAACTTGGCTGTTTCCGGCTGAGATCGACTCTTATGACAGCGCCTTGAAGCACACGGTGGAGATCATCCTGAATGTATCCCTAGACGAAACGCAATGGTGTCAGGCGAGCCTGCCGATTCGGCTAGGGGGCTTGGGAGTGCGGCGTGCTCGGTGCGATGTGCGGACCCGGGAGCGGTGATAAAGTGAAACGCGTGATGCCAGTAAAAGGTTCTATATTGTACTGTCGAATAATACATGCGACAATAACTATATAAGTGTGGGTGAAGGCGAGTCTGCACACTACATCGGGATGTGGGCTTGCCGGCTTTCTTAGCATCGGCACATGGGGCTGCGGGCCTTGTCGCTAACTTACTTTCTACGAATGGTGACAGGGCAAGCATCCCCTATGTGTCCGATGCTTTGACAGCGTGGTCGGCTCTCAACTCGGGGGCGCCTGCTCCCTCGAACCCGCATAAGCAACAGTCTTGGGATGAGGTGGGATCAAAAGCTGTGCTCGACCGGCTTCTAGGCGCTGCCACAGGGGCTGATCTCGCAAGACTCAAAGCGGTGTCGCGGTCAGAATCCGGAGCATGGTTGCACGCGCTTCCTTCTCCTCAGCTGGAAACGTTTCTCGACGGCGACTCTTTGCGTGTGGCAGTGGCTCTCCACCTTGGCTGCGTTGTATGTGAACCACATAGATGCATTTGCGGCTCTTTGGTGGAGGCCAATGCCCATCACGCGTTGAGTTGCTGTCGGTGTTCAGGAAGGTTTCCGCGTCACCATGCTCTCAACGACATCGTCCGGAGAGCTCTTGTGTCTGCGAACATCCCGTGCAGGTTGGAGCCTTCGGGGCTCAGCCGCTCTGACGGTAAAAGGCCCGATGGCTTGACTCTGGTGCCATGGCAAAAGGGGAAGTGCCTCTTGTGGGACGCCACGTGCGTCAGCATTTTTGCCTATTGTCACCTTAGCCGCACTACGCAGACAGCCGGTGCAGCAGCTGAGTTGGCGGCGGCGACCAAGCGAGGCAAGTATGCGGCAATTTTGGACCGGTTCCTTTTCGTGCCGTTCGCAGTCATTAGTTGCTGGAGTGCAGAGACCCTTGAATTTGTCAGGGAGATCGGGCGTCGACTTAGGGCACAAGGCGGTGACTGCCGCTCCGGGTCGTTCCTAGTGCAAAGAGTGTCCATCGCCATCCAACGCGGAAACGCCGCAAGTGTCATGGGCACTTTTGAATCGGGGTCGATCCGAGGCGGCTTATTCGATTAATAGGTTTGACGTATTTGACTGATTTGTATCTGTGTTTTTGACTATATAAAGTCTAAAATCATTAAAAAATAATAATAATAATAATTTATGTAATAACTAAATAGTATGATTATTATTTATTATTTTATTTGCCGAAAGAGTACAAACACGTTTCCTCTTTTTTCTTGCGGTGCATGACAAAAGACTGGATTTCAGCTTTTACAGCATATAAACAGTATCAGTTAAAGAGTTTACCAATGGGGTTAAAAACAAGCCCGAGTGTATTTTCGGAGCTAATGTCAATGTCTGTGTCAGGATTAAATTATGAGGTTTGTTTTTTGTACTCGTATCATGATGATGTAATTGTTTTTGGCAAAAGTTTACAACAGCATAACGTAAATTTTATTAAGGTGCGAAATTTTTATAGGTTCAAAAAAGTTAATTTGAAGTTAAATAGGCACCAACTATAGGCAGAACAGTTTCATTAAATAATAAATGAAGCTGTCTGTGAATCAATTTGGTAGCTTCATCGTTAGATTTTGACATTTTTAACACTAGTGTCAGTTCAGTTAGAAACTTACTAAGCAATGAGTTTTTCGTGTTGCCAGACTAGGCTTGGAACCTTTTTCTTTTCTTCCCATTAATTAGTTACTTGTCTTGTACCTTTCTTGTACCTTGAAACATTTTAAGCGTACCTTTTTTCATAATTGTAGTTTTCTAATTTAATTTGTTTGCTTTGTTACTACTTATAGACCTTGAGTTCTTAACCAAATAGAAATGTTTACCATGTAATTAGTAGTGAAAACCTGTAATTAGTTATATGTTATGTATTTAGATTATATAAACGTTTTTTAAAACTGATGGTTTTCCGATAAACAAATAAAATAAATCCATGTAAATGTAAGTTTTTGAAGAAACAGATTAATTAGTTGGGTCATGTGATAAGCTGCGTGTTACCAGACGTTAGTAAAATAACATTTTGCAGAATTATCCTATTCCTAAAAATGTAGATGAAGACAACATTTTTTGGCTTTTGCAAATTTTTATATGAAGTTTGTGAAGGATTTCGCTCGAATTGTATTCCCGTTGCATAGGTTATGTAGGAAGTATGTCGAATTTCAGTGGTCAGAGGAGTGTGGAAAAGCTTTCGAGTCGCTAGAGTTAGCTCTCAGTTTACCACCAGTTTAAGAATACCCGAATTTTTTGGAGGAAAATATATTTCGGCTGCAAACAGATGCTTCTGGAGTAGCTTTAGGGGCTGTGTTGTCTAATAGTAATAATAAGCCTGTAGCTTAAGCTAGTAGGCAGTCAAATAAATCAGAAATTAACTATCCAACAGTCCATAAGAAGTTGTTAGCAGTGGTTTAGGCTGTTAGGCACTTTTGTCCTTATTTGTATGGTAGGAAGTTTATAGAGTTCTGACGGATTTAACTCGTTCTATGAAACAGCGTATAGAAGATATCGAATCTGGAAGCCAAATTAGTAAGGAGAATGAAAGTTCACTCTTAGGACCCGGCCAGCCTGAAGTAGTGGATGTTATTAAACAGACTTGTTCGAACAAATATTTAAAGAAAATAAGACGAGATGACCAACCCCTAAGGGATATAATATTTTGTGACTACATTTTACATAAATAAGGACTCTCTACTAACGGAGGTGCGCCGAGACGAAACTATAGGGGAGATGATAACATTATATAAAAATAATGAAATAGTGAAGTTGGTAATGACTAAGAATGAGCTCAATAATAATTATATTAAGATATTGATATACGAAGCTTCCAAAAATACTTGTTTTCTCGCTTATGTACGAGTATGTATTGTTAGCGATGTTGAGAGGATGACTGACAGGGAAATGATACGAGTGATTCTTAACGACTCTCACTTTTTGCCGTCTAGTGGTCATGTGGGAATCAATAAAATGGAAAAAATATAAGTAAAAAGTATTACTGGAGTAATATCAAGGACGAAAATGTAGATATGTTTATCTGCTCCTTTCTTAAATATAAAAATACAAAATATATTTATTAACATTCAGGTTTTACAGAAATGAGTTTAACACGGTCCCCACACTGCACACAAGCCTGTATCGTGGGGTCCCAATTTCAGCTGTTACATTACGGCTTAGCATCTAATCTTACATTAGTATAATAGGAACTTTATAATTACAGTACTAAGTTTATAAAGAAAATGTATTATACAATTCATTTTACCGTATATCTTTAAGAAAATATATACATTTATTTCATTTTTTTTTCATTTAATTCATTCATGCTTACATTGTACAGCTTAATGTTCTAAAATTAATTGTAGCAGTTAGTACATGAACCCTATATTAGGGCATCGCATATTGTGAGGCATGCAGTAAGAGACATTAAAAAAAAATACATCGAATTGTCAGTTAAATTATCAGAGGAAATTAAATTGTCAATAATAATATAGAATTAAAAGAAAATTAAATTAAATTGTCAACATAATAGAGCATCAAAATTAAATAGGTAACATTGTAAATATCATTGTGTAAATAATAAAATTGATAATAAGGAAATCATAAATTAGATTAATAATTAATTTGCGATTACGAATGACTAGATTGGATCATGGAGGAACTCATTTACTGTGTAATAACACTTATTCAACAAAAGATTTTTTACTTTATTTTAGAAAGGTTTGTCTTTAGGTTCTGCTTTAATAATTTCGGGTATTTTATTTAGTCTTTTTTACGTTGAGTGTTAGAAGATTTCGGGACAAACAGTCATAAACCTTTGACATTTTCAATTCAGCAAGAGAGCGCGCCTGAGACTATAGTGTCAAAACCTGAGAAATATACTGTCAAAACTAAAATTTTAATCCAAATTGTAATCTTTAGGTTATTTATTACTTAAAATTGTAAACAGTGTTTCTTAGTGTAGCGTATTTACGTTAAAATCTCAAATTGTAAGTTGTGTTTGTCTGTAATTGGGTGTACCTATATGTAAGCCTATTCAACAAGATCCTTCAAACTGAATATATCCCGACACAGTGGACGACAAGCAACATAGTGTTGATCCATAAAAAAGGGGATAACGATGACATCAGCAACTATCGCCCAATAAGCCTCATGTCAAATGTGTACAAAATCTTTGCAAAGATCATACTCAATCGCATAACGAAGAAGCTGGATGAACAACAGCCCGCAGAGCAAGCAGGATTCAGATCGGGATTTTCTACTGTAGATCACATGCACACACTGAAGCAGGTTATAGAAAAATGCCAGGAATATGGGTACCCTTTATATTTGGCCTTTATCGACTACAATAAGGCTTTTGATTCCTTAGAACACCACCATATATGGCTAACTCTTAAAAACCAAGCCATAGAAGGAAAATATATAAGACTTATACAAAATGTGTACTGCAACAGCTCAGCTCAGGTCAAACTCGAAACTCTTGGAGAACCATTCCCCGTGAGAAGAGGGGTCAGACAAGGCGACCCCTTGTCACCCAAAATTTTTACAGCAGTTTTAGAGGAAGTCTTCAAAAAAATGGATTGGGACGAGTTTGGTTTAAACATCGATGGAAGTCAACTAAACCATCTCAGATTTGCGGATGATATTGTGCTCATATCACACAACCCAGAAGCCTTGCAACTCATGATCCAAGACCTTGCAACCAGAAGTGGAGAAGTCGGCCTCACAATGAATCAATCAAAGACTAAATTAATGACAAATCATATTGAAGTACCCATTTCAGAGGAAGGCATAAAACTGGACTATGTAGAATCATACGTATATTTAGGCCAGCTCATTTCAGTTTATGACCAAATGCAACAAGAAACAGAAAGAAGTGTTGCGAACGCCTGGAAGCGCTTCTGGTCACTGAAGAATATTATGAAGAACAAAGACTACTCTATTGCAGTAAAAAGAAAATTATTCAATACTTGTATCCTACCAATTCTAACGTATGGAAGCCAAACTTGGGCAACAACAGTAAAAACTACCCAAAAACTAGTGTCCTGCCAAAGAAGTATGGAGAGAAGCATATTAGGGTATACAAGGCGAGACAAGAAAAAAGCCATAGATCTAAGAAAAATCACCAAATGGGTAGATGTCAAATCTAAAATAAAAAAACTAAAATGGACATGGACAGGTCACACTATCAGAGGCCCAGAAAAATGGGCAAAACTGACAACTGAATGGGTGCCTCGCTGGAACACAAAAAGAAAAAGAGGAAGACAGCTCAAGCAATGGTCAGACGATATAAAAACATCTGCTGGCCCATTGTGGGTAAGATTGGCAAAGGACAGAGACCGCTGGAAAAAGCTGGAGGAGGCCTTTGTGTCAAAAGGACACGCCGATCAGGAGAAAGGTGCAACTTAGTAAGAATTATTATGTATTATTAACCATTCTTTATACTGTTTTTGGCAATAAAGGCTTTGAAATTGAAATTGAATATGTAAGCCTTGTAAAAGATATAACTAGAGTTAAGTCTTACCTATAGGCAAACCTTAATAAACAAATAAATCATGAGAGTATAAAAATAAATAAATAAAGCCTTTATTACTGACATTTTTTTACACTGTTTTAACCTTATATTCTATCTTATCTTATTTTCTAGTAAACATAGTTTATTTTTCTCTGACAGCCCTGTTGTTGGTTTTGTCAGTTTGCCCTTTGGCAAAGGCCTCCCCTAGAATTCGCCACAATTTTTTGTCCATGGCTGTCCTTCTCCATGTTGTTCCAGCTAATTCTCTGATTTCATCTTCCCATCTTTTCCTTTGATTCCCCTTCCTTCTTTTTCCATCGCGAGGGTACCACACAGTGGTGTCTTTGGACTATTTGTTTTTCCTGCTACGGAGTGTATGACCAAACCATTTCCATTTTAGTTTTCTTACTGTGTACGTGATATCTGCCACACCTGTCTTTTCTCTGATATCAGTCAATTTAACTCTGTCTTTTAATTTGATGTTCAAGATACTTCTCTCCATCCTGTTTTGGCACACTCTTAATTTTTTTTTCTGTACTTCTGTTAAACCCCATGTTTGGCAGCCATAAGTCATGCATGGTAGTATACAAGTGTTAAACACTTTCTTTTTATCTTTCACTAGCGGCCCGCCCCGGCTTTGCACGGGAAGCTAGAATTCATAAAAAGATCCCATATATAGCACTTTCTGTATTTCCCGATTTTGAAACGTGTTTCTTTTTTCTTTCAAATCTATCGTAAAAGTAAATTTTGCGCGTTATTTGGTCTGTAGGAATTTCATAGTAACTTTCAAACCATCCCCCTGATTTTTCAACAATGCTTAAATACATGTTCATTTCTTTCTATTTATTCTAATTCTTTTTAAATTATCTTCCTAATTTTTTTAACTATCCTCTCTTATTTAAATCCCTTAGGAGATGAATTTTGAAAAATCCTTAAACACGTACTTTTTTTTTTTACCAAGAGCTCAAAACCAAATGTCTATAATTCTACCTTTAAAAAGACATAGATCAACATACGGAAAAAAAATCATCCCCTTTTTCACCCCCTTGAAGGGTGATTTTTAAGAAATGCTTATACACGTGTTTCTTTATTTTTTCCCAGAAGCTTAAATTCATATTTGTGTGAATCTAGCTCAAGAAACAAAGGACTTTCATACAAACTTTCATCCCTTATTTCACCCCGTGGGAGATGAATTTTCCAAAATCCTTTCTTAGTGGGGGGTTTTGACGTGCATAGAACCTGTGTACAAGATTTCAGATTTCTGTATCTATAGCGGTTACGGCTCGGCATTGATGAATCAGTCAGTCAGGACATGCTCTTTTATATATTTAGATTGAGAAGTGGGGGTTCTTCATTACTTCTTAGAGCGACCAGTATCTTTTCCATGAGTTGCTTATCCTGGTTTCGATTTCCTTCTGGGTTTGATCTTTAGGTGAAATTATTTGACCTAAGTATGTGTAGCGATCTACATATTCAATCAGATTGTTATTAATTTGTATAGGTTCTTGTATTCTGTTCGTCATTAATTTAGTTTTTTCCGTGTTCATTGTGAGGCCCACTTGTTCACTTGCCTCTGCCAGCTGTTGTATCATGATTTGAAGATTTTCTGATGTCACGCTTAGCAATATTAGGTCATCTGCAAATCTTAGATGATTTAGTTTTTCACCATTTATGTTTAATCCATAGTCATCCCAGTTTAGCTTTCTAAATATCTGTTCTAGCACAGCCGAAAACAGCTTGGGTGGAAGTGGATCCCCTTGTCTGACTCCTTTCTTTATTCTAAATTCCTCTCCTACTTTCTCTGTTTGTACCTTAGCTGTGGAGTTTTTATAGATTATTCTTATGTATTTTGATTAAACACCTTGGCATCTTAGGGCTTCCAATATTATATGTATGTTTCAAAGAGTCAAAAGCCTTATTGTAGTCAATGTATGCCAAATAGTATGCCTTGCCAAATTCATTGCTTTTCTCTATAATTTGCCTAATGGTGTGAATATGATCGAGGGTAGAGTAATCACTCCTAAATCCGGCCTGTTTTTTAGGTTGGTTCTCTTCCAGTATATTGCTAATTCTGTTGAGGATTATCATTGAAAATTTTTTGTATAGGTTCGGTGCTAGACCGATGGGCCTATAATTATTTATTTCATATATGTCGCCTTTTTTGTGTAGTAGTACAATTGTTGATTTTGACCATTGTTTAGGTATTATCTCTTTTTCTAGAATTTTATTGAATGAGTTTGTTGTGACATTAGCAATGGAAACCAAACTTATTTTAATAATTTCATTCGATATTTTGTCATCACCCGGTGCTTTGCAACTTTTTTGAGACTGGATTGCTTTTTCAACTTCACTTACTAGTATACAAGGGACCTCTTCTTTATCATCTGGAGAGTCTTGCATTGTATTAGTATTTTCTGGGTCGTCATATAACTCTCTATAGAATTGTGTAGCTATGTCTGTAATTCGAGTTCTGTTAGTGATTCTTTTCCCTGATGATTTATTTTTCATACTATTTATCCATAATGATGTTTCTCCGAGTTCTCTGAGGGCTTTTTTGATTCCTCCTGTTTTCTATATGTGGTGTTGAATTATTTTCCTTCTTCGTTCCTTTCTGTGTTTTCTAATTTTTTCTGATATTTGTTTACTAATTTCAGCTATGTGTTTTCTATTTTTTTTTTCATCTTCTAATAGTAATTTCCAGTCTTCTATCAGTTTTCTTGCTTCTATTCCTATTTTATCATTTTGTATTTTTAAGTTACATATTTTTTGGGACATTTTTCTCAGTTCTTCTTCTAATAAATCATATTTTTCTTGGACACTAATTAGGCTTTTTACTTTTAAGGAGAAGTTGTATTTTAATGGGGTCAATAGTTCCTCTGTGTAGTAGAGTATAGGGTCTCCTTTATTTGAGAATTTAAGCAAATCATGCAACAAACTGGAGTTCATAGATACCGTATTGGTGCTTTGCGTATAACACGTCAGTTCACACGAGTAAAAATATTCTCCATATGAGCTAGTTTTTGGGAAGATCAATGTGCCAAATAATTTGTTAAATAGAGCAGAACCATTGTATGTATATGATGATTAGCCATTACAATTAAAATATAGATTAAAAAGGCGCATTCAGATGTTAGAGAGAATTTATTAAAATCAAAGGGAAAAAGAAAAATAAGTTACGATAAAACTTCAAATTTAATTAATTATAATAGGAATGAATTAACTTTAATAAAAAATGAAAAATATAATAAGTGAGGTCCATATTTGGTATTAGAATACATAGGGAAAAATGTAAAAAATAATAAAGAAAAATTCTTTTTCTTAGCATGTCGATTAATCACAAAAATTCAATTTTTTTTTACAATTACTTCATAAGAAAGAACTAAGAAATTTAATACATAAAACTAAATGCTTTTTAGGGTTCCGATACCAAAATGGTAAAAAACAGGAATCCTTATGGTGCGACTTTGTCTGTCTGTCTGTCACACCTGTATATCTCAGCAACCACTCATGCTATCGACTTCAAATTTGGAACAGTTTTAAAATATGTTTGCCCAACTTAATTGCACATGAAAGAATAAAAAAATATATGATTGTTAATGTAAAGGGGGCCCAAATTTCAAACTGTCGTTACTACGAGTGGGGTATCATATGAAAGGGCTTTACTTGTACATTCTAAAATATGTTAATGTATTTATTTGCCACCTTTAGTTTTCAAGTTATGATGAAAAATGTCAAAAAAATACCATTTCCCCCCCCCCCTTATCTCCAAAGTTTGTAAAAGGAAAAATCTGAATTAATTACAGTCAATAGAAGTTAATGTAAATGTTAGAGCAAAAATAAAACGGTACTTCTAAGTTTCACAGTTTTTTAAAAGCCTGCAAAAAACCTTTACCTGAACTGTCGGTGCGCCAGTCCGACTCGCACTTGACCGATTTTGTTTAGAATAGAGGAAAGAGTGCTGATTTTATACATAATTAGTATATAAATACAATAGTAATCTATATAAATAATAATCTTGTAATTTTAAGCTCTAGAAAGACTTTTCAGGGGCCTATCCTATTCAGGGGAGGTCTGATATAGTAAGTCACAAATCATCACATACCTAGAGCTTCCTGGTTAGATAGCTCTCTTCCTGTTTAAAATAAATAAATAAAGTACATTTGGGTGTTTCATTGTCCTCGATGCTACTTCAGGAGACTGCCAGGGTGCATAAAAAGCAAATGACTGAAATTGGAACAGGCACAGCAGCAAAATGCTGACTATATAATATGTCTCAACTCTTCATCACCACAATCATTATAACATAACACTGCAATTGTTATTTTTATAAAAAGCTTTTGGAAATTAATTAGGAATGTAAGCAGTAGTTAGTATGATCACCTGTTATTGGCATAGTTTTCATTTCATCATGTCCTCTATCTATATTAATAATTTAAAAAAACCTTTTGTATTTTAAAACAATATAAAGAGGCCTTTTTCCTATGAGGAGAGGCCATCTCTATTGTACAGTCAAAGGCAGGTTATGCTTGATGTATACATGTTTTGAAATAAGAGTAATACAAAGTCCAATGTGTCAAGCTTAATGTGCTCTTGACTGTACAGCTGCTGGAAAAAAACAGATCAACTCTTCTCTTTATTATCCAGTTGTTTGAACTAAAAGGAATCATCAAAAAACACTGATTCAAAGCTGAAAATATCTTGAAAGGTTTTTATGGTATTTTTTTGCTGTTGTCTCAAAATATGAAAACTGACTGGCCTCTCTAAACCCACAAAAATCTAAATTTAGTACCTATCTATTTTACTTTCAAATAATAATACTTTTAATCTTATGTATGAATAATTCCAGTAGCACACAATCTTCCAACTTCTTTATCCTTATTTACCAATAAATAAAATAAAGCCAGTTTACATCTGGTGTGTTCACTGCAATAAACCACTTAGAAGTAGGTTCCTTCTTGAGTCCAGCTGTCTTGTAATAAACCATTTAAACTATTTATTTCCACACACTAAAATGTTGCCTCTGAATAAGACATATTTACTGCACTCCACTTGAAGCACAATAAGTGTAGATTAGAACTAAAAAACAAAGACATCCCATTCCTTCACCCAGTATTGGGTGTGAATGTATTTAAACGGCCGAGTCTATTTTCACGTGGAAGGGTCAACGCACACGGAGGAAAAAGCTTAGGGTCCACGCACACGAAGTCCGCATAGCGTGTGTAGAGCCGTTTTGCCCCTCGTATGCGTAATCCTAAGGATTGTTTATGGTTTTCGTTCAGAAATGCAGTTTTATGCAGCTTTTTTATGATTTTTAAGGATTTTGGCCTACACAAATAAGTGAGTGAGACAAAACTATACAATATACTATTTCTTTCCTTTCTGTCTTATGTTTTGTCTCATCTGTGTGACTATTAATTAGGTAAGGCTGTATTAATTAATTCCTTTGCTGCTTTTTAACGAAAAAGTCAAAATTTCCGGTGACAATCCGACCAAATCAATGTAATCCATTGGTTATATGAAAACTGACACAACTATGTGTCTATTTGATTTTGTCGTATTGTGCTTGACAGCTGGAAAGTTTTCCGTAGAAATCCGGGGCGACCGGAGGCAGATACATTTGACATAAAACAGCTGACTTTTTTGAACAGAAGTCTGTTTCCCCGTGGAACTTTTTTATATTTGCGGTTGAAATGTATAGCTGCCAGGTATTTCGACCGCAAAATAAAGTTGTTAATCGAGCAGTTTTGCAACTGGGTGATTTATCTGTGTTTAGAGTGGATCTTCTACGTTTTAAATAAATTTATCATGGTGTATTGCTTTATTATATTATTCTTAATGAGGCAGTGTAATTTTTCAGGTTAATACTATCTTTTATGGGTAAATTTGTATGAATAAATCTTGGTAATCCTCTGATGTGAACTAATATGGTTATGTGCGAAGTGCTGGATGGATATTACCAAAATAATGCTTACAGACATTTTACCAGAATTGACCAAGACAGTGGAGATGGACAGGGCATATGATCCCCGATATCTAAGGAGAGTGGAGCAAGTTATCAACAAATTGGTACCTATCCAAGATCTGACAAAAGAAAGCAGGGATGACAGGCCACTAGACGTTGTTGTTATCCTAGGACACCCCGCTGGTGCATAGGGCCTTCACGAGCTGTCTCCACTTCCCCCTGTCTTGCGCCGTCCTTCTTTCCATGTCAGTCCAGTAGCCTTGAGCTCGCTTTCGACGGTACATCATCAGGAGTGAACGGGTCGCCCAGTTCTATGTCTGCCACTCAAATGCTATTGAAGCCGCGTTTACGTCGTTACACCGGAGGGTATGCCCAATCTACCGCCACTTTGCTGCGCAATTTCTTGTTGAATAGGCCTTTGCTGGCATCGGGCCTACAAATCTTTGTTACTGATTGTGTCTGGCCAGTAGATGTGGAGTATGGACCTAAGGCACTTGTTGACGAAGAAATGATGGGAGTATGAAATTAAATTGACAACAGGTCCTTTCTGAAGAATGGTTATTGTAGGACAGAAACATAGAAATCTGATTGGAGAAGGCTTATGCCAAGAGGCAGACTGAACGGAGAGACATACTTTGAAGAAAAACATTTGGAAAACATGAAGTTTAGAATAAAAGGCTGATTATTATTCGATAAAATGCTGATTTTATTTCCTCCATGTCATAAAGTTGTTTCAAGTCATATGTAAGTATTTAGATTTATAAGAAACTAAGTAATATAGTGTTCCGTGGGGTGCCAGCAAAGAATAGTACCAACCCATACATAGCCGTGGGTGTCGTAAGAGGCGACTAAGGGTTAACTGGAGGATGGGCATCTTACTTACTGCGGTCACCTAAAACCGCGGTGCCAGCCGTAACGCTAACAAGCGAGGTGACTATGGTACTTATGGAGCTCCCTGTCCTGTAGTGGATGTTTCATGGGATGTTATGATGAAGTAATATAGGTACCTCAGAAACATCCACTACAGTACAGGGAACTCCCTCTAAAATGCCAGCTTTTGCTAATACAATGTGGAGGGGAAGTACCATAGTCACCATGCTTGTTAGCATTACATCTGGCACCATGGACCGTGGTTCTCTGGTGACCACAGAATGTAAGGTGATACGAAACATTAAACCTTAGTCGCCTCTTACGACACCCACGGGCAAAGTTGGGTTGGTACTACTCTTTGCCGGCACCACATGGGGCCTACAATATAGTACCTACTTAAATAAAAGACTGATTTTGTTATCTATTTCCTCCATTGCATAGAAATAATTGCAAGCCATAATGAGGGTCAGGCCAGTGGCTCATGTTATGGACCACTAAGATTTAGAATCATGTGTCTTGTTTTTAAAAGAAATTGTTTACATGTCCCATATACTAGTCCAAGATCTGGCAAAAGAAAGCGGGGAAGACTGGCCACTAGATGGGAGTATGAAATTAAATTAACAACAGGTCTTCTCTGGAGAAGGGTTACGCGGGACTGAAACAGTGGAAATTGTTGAAGTCAGGCCATTGGCTCACGTTATGGACCACTAAGATTTAGAATACTCCTTTCCATGCCGTGTATACTTAAAGTAAAAAGACAGGACAAGGTAAAACTAACAACAATTAGAAAAAGAACAGGAGTACGAGATGTAACAAGGACGATAAGAGAACAAAAATGGAGATGGGCTGGACATGTTATTCGGTTGAAAGACAAGAGATGGACAGGAACTGTAACGGACTGGTATCCTAGGGATGGGAAGAGGAAAATGGGCAGACAAAACAAACGATGGGAAGATGAAATAAAGGAAGTAGCAGGGCCATTGTGGCGGAGAGTTGCTAGGGACAGACAGGAGTGGCGGGCTCTGGAGGAGGCCTTCGTCAGAAGACGAACCAAGCAATAAAGATACATAAATATAGAACTATAGAAAATATGTAAATAAGTAAAGAAAAAGCTTGGAAAACAAGGCTGTAATAAATAAATAAATAAAAAAAGATTTAGAATCATCTGCCTTTTTATTAAAAGACATTGTTCTTCTTGTAAGTCCCATAAACTAGGTAATAAAGCACCTGATTTGAAAATTATGTGCAAGGGTTTGAAAGATTACCAATACCTGTACCGGTCTGTATAGGTGTTGGTAATCTTTTACATGATTCACACAGTAGATATATGGGCGCTTACTGAAAGTGGGCTTAGCAAAACTACTATGACCTACTAATACTGGCGGCAAAGACACTTATTTATAGGTGAGCTGTCTGTTCTTCCTTCTCACAATTTGAATAAAACACATTATCAGATAGACAATTACAATCATTTATTGCAACATCATAAGACTCATAACCAAAATTTATTCAACACCAAAAGTACTTTACAAATCATGCGAACTTCAACTCAGTTCTTCAACATCAACCAGTTTCGCAATTGGCTGGTTTTTTTTACATCTTAGGTCCTCGATTGTTTGTCCCCGTAATCTTTATTTGGGGCCCATATTATGCTTTTCGTTTTGTAGTCATTCTAAGGTCTTTGTTTTTCATGATCTTTTTCAGTGCCAAGTATTTCTTTTATTTATTTCTTTATGTTTGGTCTTTTCACTTGACTCCTGAAATAGAAAAAAATCCAGAATAAGTAGATGAATATAATTCTTGCTAATTTAATCATTTAAAAATAGGCTACGGCTACCCGGCTACGAATAAAAATAAGTCAGGAACTCTAACTCAGAACAAATTCCACACAAAAAGTGGCCCTACGTGAAACCATAAAGACGTATATTCAAAATACGAATCAATTGGTTCAAATTCAGAAAGAGAGCAGGGATTCGTTCGCGCGCGTGCTATGTCAGTTAGTAGTAGTTGAGTAATTGACGCGTGCAACAACTTCTTCTTATGGAACGTCTTTCATTTTTTGAGCGCAGTTACATTTCCTGACTTATTATTTAGTCATAGGTCCCCGGCTAAACTCATCATCATATTGTGGAGTCAGAGTCGTTGAGGGACCCAAGGCCATTGGCATGGCTCATTTAATATGTCCTGTAAATAGTAGTTGAGACCAACCTACATCACATGATTAACTTTAAAGTAAGATTATATTGTAAATTTAATTAATTAATATTTTTATAATTCTATTAATCATCTTTAAGAACAGTTTAGGTGATTCAATGAGTCATTCCAAAAGATGAGTTTACATCTATGTGGCTCTGCGAGTCAAATTAGTTCTTGGGCTTCCCTGTTCTGTGCCAATTCCGTCCAGTTGAACACTCCAAGCTCGTTTAAATCCTTGGCGACTTCATTGTACAGGGGACCTGATTGTATTCCTTCTCTTCTTCTTCTAATAGTGCCTCTCCAACTTGTGAAGGTTGGCAGTCAGCTCTGCATATTTCTTCTTGTCTCCAGCGAGGCGAGAAAGTTCGTCAGCACTCGCAATCCCAGTCTACTCCTTGATGTTCCGCAACCAAGACTTCTTTCTCCGACCTACTCTTCTTTTTCCTGCAACTTTGCCCATCATTATGAGTCTGCTCCTACAAGTTATGAGAGGTTATGAGTTGCACCAGCACGTACCTTCCGTGCCTTAACACATGCCCTAAGTATGCAACTTTTCTTCATTTGACGGTTTGCAAAAGTTCGCGTTTTCTGTCAACCCGCCATAGAACTTCATCATTGGTAATCCGCTGTGTCCAACTTATAGTCAGCATGTGTCGATAGCACCACATAGGCCAGATATAGCAGTGCAGAAGACGAGTGCGCGATTCCTTCTCGGATATGCCAAGCAAGTCCCTGCTGACTGAAGCAATGACTGAAGGCCCTCACCAAGTCCAAATCAAGTTAAACTTTCAATATAATTGGTAATCGGCCGTCTCAAGATACTGCAAAACAATCTTCTAAAAAAGTAGTGTGAAATCAAACGAACTTGACTTGATTGAACCCTGTCAGTCCCCGTCACGTGAGTGCTGCCAGTACCAAAATTTGGGTTTCAGACGATTAGGGCTCCGTACACGACCGATAATCGGTGACCGATTTTCATGTATGACGTTTAGGGAGGTGATCTATCAAAATAATATCTACACACGATGTCGATGATTTTATTTTTGTTAGAGCAAAGACAATGTGATACCAATGTCACATGTTGGTTTCTAAGCAACTGTACTTTGTTAGATTTTTGATTGTCACTTGTGAATGGACTTTTCTGTAAATTTGTACTAATATATTGTTTATTATTGTGATCATTACTTTCTCTTATAAACACTGCTGCACTTAACCCTACAATCAGTTCTAAGTATTTTTTGTTAGTAAGATAAGATTCCATGAACATATTTTTTTATAAGTCTCGGTATTATCAAAAATGCTTCTAATGGCCATTATTTGTTAATATACAGGCTTTTAGGCTAGGATAACTATACAGGATGTTAGGGTTAAAGAAAATTAAAGTACCGAGATCCAAATGCCGAAATCTCGTCTGTGCATTTGCTAATGTGTCGCGAGCCCTCCACCGCGCCGCACCGCACCCCGCGGCTTTCGAGAGAACTATTCGTGAGTGACCGCTGGCAGTAAGTAACAGTCAGTATAAAAGGTGTTAGGTTAGGATGACTACTAAATGTACAGGGTGTTAGGGTAAGTATACAGGGTGTTAGGATAGGATAATTATACAGGGTGTTAGGGTAAATATACAGGGTGTTAGGTTAGGATAACTACACAGGGCGTTGGGTTTGGATAAATATACAGGGTGTAAGGTTAGGATCACTATACACAAAATATACCTAACATTACACACTGTATAGTTATCCTATCCTAACACCCTGTGTAGTAACATCCTGTACACTTACCTTTAGACCCTGTACATATAGTGATCCTAATCTAACACCCTGTATACTTACTCTAACATCCTGTATAGTAATCCTAACCTAACACCCTGTACATATATAAATATAATAAAATGTAAAATATTTATTATCAAAAACTTAAAGTTAAGCAAAACTTGTTGCTAGGGCCTCCTTAAAGGCCTTAATAGCCTGTTCCAGGAGACTCCGCTCCTCCTAAACGCACGTACGTACAAAAACAGTTTTAGAAAATAATCTAGGTACTAAGGAAAGTACAAATAAAAAATATATAAATTAAGAAAACCAGGTATTTTATAGTAAGTATTACTAGCGTAAAAGTGCCATCGGAATTATTAATATATAACATTAATTTAAGATGTGACATATAGTAGTCATCATAACCTAACACCTTGTATACTTACCCTAACATGCTGTATAGTTATCCTAGCCTAACAACCTGTATATTAACAAATAATGACCATTAAAAGCATTTTTGATAATACCGAGACATAAAATAAATGGTACAGCAGCACTACACTTACTTTCTTGCAATACTCAAGGAAAAACTGTCAACCGCAAACTTAAATTTGTAATGCCATACACATAGTATGGAATTACAAACTTTTATTAAAGTTTTTCCAAAAAAATGTTCGAATGAAATATACAGATCATTTCAGAATTTAAATTGTCAAACAATAAAACAAACAAACCTCAAACGGTTTCGAGTAAATCACATGTTTAACTTTTGGTAGTACTAGAACACCCTTTATATGAATTTTCACAGATCAATGGATACTACCGTAGGATACTTGCTTGGAGATTTTTTAATTTCCCAACACATGTTCCTTATGGATAATTGTTCAGTTTAGTCTACTGAGCAAGCCCTTTCAGTTTTTGGTACACCCTGTATAGGTACTAAATTTTATTCAAAAAAATCATAAAGAATTGGTTGGATTGGTTGTCTACCTTTCCAGTCAGGTAGACAACCAATCCAGGATTAATATTATAGAAAATTTTAATAAACTCAATGGAACCAACTTTGGGTAAATCACATATTTACGATTTGGTGGTACAGGAACACCCCTTATATTAAATTACATAGATCAATTGATCGATACTGGCGCAAGATATCTTACATGGAGATGCTTGGTCATGCAAAGTTTCATTAAGATTCTATGAGCCCTTTTTGTGAAAATTTCAATTTTTCATTTTCGTTGTATGACAGTTACCCTCAAAATGAGAGCCAGCAAGAAACCACTTAACACCTTCGATGGATTTGCATAAAACTCCTAAATTCAAAATATGGTGTCAATCGGACCATTCGTAAAGCCGCTAGGCCAAAGCGTGACAGACAGACTGACCGACGGACCGATCGACCGACCGACGGACGGACATTTTTGGGAGACTTGTTTTTTATGATGTATAAGTGATATAGAACACATTTTTGAGAAAATTAGAAAAGCTTTTTTTTTCACGAATACAATACCTTTCTCGCTCCGCTCGAAAGTAAAAATTAAATATAATTAATAATTCATGGAATCTTATTAACAAAAAATAAAATCATCGACATCGTGTGTCGATATTATTTTGATCGATCACCTCCCTAATCACCATACAAGAAATCGGCCGACAAAAATACGGTCGTGGGCGGCCCTAAAAAACAACACACGATCTCGTCCGGTACCAAAGATTTTGGAAACTACGCCAGGGGGCGCATCGTTTTTCTTACGTCAATGTCCGGTACTGACGGTCCGTACGGACAAAAGGTCCTCCCAAACGAAAGCACCACAGCGCATCCACGTCAAAAAACTACTGAAAAAGTGAAAAACTATAAAGATAGCTGGTGACGCACGCAGACTAGGATTATTCATGTTATAGTTTCCGGTTTGTTGAAAAAGGACGGAAATCGTCCTTTTCTAAGACGACCTGGCAATGGTCCACCCTCCAGTGATTTGTCTTGGGATACCATCGCTAGGCCCTGTCATCAGCAACACATGCATGGCCCATCGCGGCGACGACGACGACGAGCAGAAAAGAATTCAAAATTCTGAAAAAAAGACAAAGAAGAACTATAGACGTAAGAAGAACATGCGCTGTTTTGGCGTGAGTTTCAAAAACTTTGGTACCAGCGATAAGGAAAAGCCTTACTCAAGCATCACGGCTCCTCTTCGCAATGGCCCATGATTTTTTTGGCCAGTGAGTGGTGGCACAACAGATTTTTAGATGGCAACATTACTTATCTGTCAAACGGATTGTCACAGGCCACCTGTTCCAAAGTGCGCTTACAGACTGCTTAAGGCCGGCCGCAAACATCCGGAAATTCTGAAATCAGAACGCACTGCTTTTCATACAAAATGTTCTACCTGGCGCACACTTTCTTAACGGTTTCAGAACGGAAAAAGCCCTGACATTTTGTTCTGAATTTTTCTGGGTGTTCGGGTCTTCAGAACGGAAAAAGAAGTTCAGAAAGCAGCGCTTGCGAACAAAATGTACCGACCGCCGCACACATCCAGAAAGAGCATCGAACATTTTTGAATGGGAACTGGCGTACTAGTGGTTACCCTAAAGAGCCTTAATATGGAAAAAAGAAATAATTGCGGCCGCTGATGACACTGATGCCAATCGAAAGAATACCAAAATACAAATTAAAAATGTCATATGATAAATCGTCCTACCTGATATACTTTCAGAGATATCAAGGTTTAAAAAAACATATATTTTTTTAACTGATAAAACTGGACAACTTTGTAGCCACTGACAGAGAAAAATGTATACAACAAGAAAGAGAAGAAAAATGCCCTATTGTGAGATGATTACACTGCAACGTGGAATTCTTCACTCGCCTTTGCCAAAATTAAGGCTGTGGCCAATCTGACTGACTTGGACATCAGTGTTTGGTTTTTAATAATAATTTTTACACAAATTTGGATTATTTGGAACTAAAAAAATTAATTTAAAAAAGAAACTTCATATATCTTCGAAAATCATTTAGGACTATTTGTCATGAACATTTTTGTTTGTATGTTAGTACTCTTTCGATTGGCACGAGTTTTATCAGAAATAATAATAATAAAAAAATTCATACCTTGATATCTCCGAAAGTATATCAGGTAGGACAATTTGTCATATGACATTTTTAGTTTGTATTTTAGTATTCTTTCGATTGGCACCAGTTTGATCAGAAGCCGCTAATTTATCTTTTTCCATAGTGGGGCTCCTTAGGGTGACCACTGTATGCCAGTTCATTCAGAATCTCGCTAGTACAAGCCGAGTGGAAGTCCGACCTGCTTTTTCTCGACTACGAAATAAGAAATGCTCGAGATAGAATTAGCTCTCTGCCAATCTCTGAGGATTCACGGGTGCACCCAATAACGACGTTCACTCTTCTCGAGCACCAGTAAAAGTGCAGTTGCAAACAATTCTTCATTGTCTATGTCATCCATCTTGTTTGAAGTCTCCAAACGTACTGGTGGCGAAATCTGAATCTGAATCTTATCTGAATCTTGTTTTTAATGACTTTGTCATTAATGGAAATGAGAATAGATTTGGCGCACATTTTTGAGGGACAATCCACTGAATAGAGGGGGGGCTACCTTACAAACGGTGCAACGACTCCAAATTTTTGATATGTTGTCTAGGATGGTTAGTAAGTGTTTAAGTGCAAAATTCAAAATTTCCCCTTCCCCTTCGCCCCCGCCGCCATATCTTTCGCTTATATCTTCGGTTACATGCATTTTAGCCAGAAATGTGCTGTGCACAGTGTGGTAGAGAATTAAACTGTAATTCGAATGTTTTTTGCACAGATTTGTAGAGAATTAAAATTCCTATAATTCACGATTTAAATTTTGTTTCCAGAACTGATAGTTATGGAGATATGCACTTTTAGAAAAACGAAAAATCTCATTTCTCGAAAATTTCAGAAACATCAATTTTTGCTTTTTACTTATTTTCGCACTGCTGTGCGACACTTCTCCTTTCACTAGGAATGAAACCAAACTCACTGGGAGTTTCGAGCTCGTAATAAGTAAAAAGGTGGGTAATTCCACAGATCTTATCATCTCAGGCCTGAAAGACGCTTAACAGAATATTAACATATCTTTGCTGTTTCAAAGGTGTGATTTCCGTAACTTCATGTAATGGTCCAGATTTGTTAAATATAGTTTAAATAGAGTAAGATATGATGATATCTGGTGTAGGTAGATTAGTGAGACACATGGTAAAATAGACACGCGACAAAATTGAGAAATGACAGGATGTCAATGTACAAAAATGGGGATGTTACTTCACTTAACTTTGTTACTTCAGCCGTCCTCGGGAACGGGATCTCTTCCTTGCACTGGTATTAAGGGACTGCTTCTTGAGCTTGCGGCGGGGAGAGTGGCCATCTTTGAAATGGGCTCTCACAATGAATGTTCGAAGCGGGGTGGAAATCACTGTCTTTATCATTACGTTGACTGTACTTCAGGCGTTACCCGTTGCAAAATTTATTATTTACATTTTTACAAATACAGTTCGCGACTACTGGTCGCGACACTAAGAAATATGTGACATGGGACTAATAAATGTTACTACCACAGTTTTTCTGGTGAAAACACTTACCATTCAGGAAAAAAACGGTGTTAAGATTAGATTTTTAATGATTTCCTAGCTCATACAGAACATGTATATGACTAGCTTTCTTCACTAGCTCATATGCCCCATCCAGACTCTCCACGAGGCAACACGAGGGAACAGGAGCACGAGAGTGAGGACGGTGCACTCGTGTCCCCTCGTCATCCCTCGCCTCGCCTCGCTGGCGCTCCGTTTAGTGTCAGTTTTTCAGACGCGAGTCAAAGGACGCGAGGGGGTGAGGCGAGGGAATCGACCACTTTCTCGTGCTCGCTCACTTTGTTGTTAAAAGGATCCACGTATTTTTTATCACTACGGGGTGTAGTAATGACTTGTGTACCACTTTTGTGGAATTTTATCAAATAGAACCAATTATTTGAAATAAAAAAAACTATATCACAAGGATAAAATAAAATGAACGACGCATGGGATCGGATTAGCAAAGAATTAAATATAAAAATATCATTAATGGTGACTTACGCAGTAACTTCAATTACGTCCATATTTTAGTAGGCGAAGCGGGCAACTGAATAAATCGAGCGATCGTGCGAGGCGCCTCGCGAGTCGCGAGAGTCTGGAGCCGGCAATACAGAATATGTATATGACGGACTTTAGTTTTTTTAGTTTGAGATTTGGACCGTCCGTCAGTACCGTAGGTATACGCTTTTAGCAGCGTTTGTTCATTTTGGAACACGGCGAGCGAGTTAATAACCTTACTCGCAGCTTTGTAATTTTTGCAGCAATCCCCAGACATAGCGGAAAGACGTCGACTTTTGGATGAAATCTTTTCAAAGCAGGTACCTTATTAAAAACATTTTGATACTATACCTGATTTTGTTTTATATTTTTGCTATTTGGTTCAATTTTTGTGCATTTTTATTAATAATCTTCACATTTTTCTTCACAGATGGCTTAGATGATGTAAATATCAAACATGGAATTCAAAATTTTTAAAAACATGGGAGTTAGAATTATTCACATTCGAAACAGGATAACTACCCAGGGTCTCCACTATGACAGGTTGTATTACAAAATTAACTTTGTTGATTAAATGTTATCAATCATATCACAGTTGTATTATAAGAATAACACACTTTATATTATTTTAGGAGTAGGTTCATTCATTCATTCATTTCTTGTTGGGGACGCCGCGGTGCACGCAGACGGGTGATCGGATCGCGTTAGTGGAGCCATTTCACCCTTTATCCCAGAAAACGGACAGCCCGCCCATGCTTTGCTGGGAGTTCTAGCCCCGAGAAGGCCATGTATTTGTGATGAATAGCAGGTCAGCGATCGATTCAGTAGCCAATAGTCCAGTGTCCCCCTTCTGCTGGGTGAACCTCCGGACATAAAGGTACCTACTCATCACGCTTTCCATACTATTCAGACACTTTTACTGTTCCTCGGTGGTGTAGATTCCCCACTCCACATGGCACGCTGCCCGGGGCACTGGTTTTACTGGTGCTCCTGCAGTATCACCCCGTGGAATCTTCCCGTAGCCTTATAGAATCTTACCATATCTCCTATTGATACTTCCCTGAGATCCTCCTCTGATAAGCTGTCTCTGCCTAGAGTCTTCCATCTCGGTAGCGAATACATCGGGCACTCGGCGATGAAGTGGAAGCTAGTTTCATCTTCTCCGCACTCCGGACAGGCTGGATCTTCCTTCCTCTTCATAATAGCTAGGTGTCTGTTCAGGGTACAGTGTCCTGTCAGTATACCTACTATCTTAGTTATATCCGCTTTCGGAAGCTGTATTAAACGTCTGGTCTTTGTTCTATCATACCCTTTTATAAAGAGTTTGGATTGTCGGTGTCCTTCTAAGGTATTCCATCGAGCAATCGCCTCTGTATTTATTATTCTCTTGAAAACTCCTTTAATTATCTTACTAGGGATGGGTAGGCGGGGTTCTGGGCCTATCGAGACTTCATCTGCCCCCATCCTTGCCAATTTATCGGCAGTTTCATTGCCCATATTTCCTTCATGTCCAGGCGTCCAGGCTATGACTACCTCCCTGCTTGAAGCTAGTTTGTTCAGGGTCTCTTTGCATTCCAACACCAGTGCTGATGTTGTTTCTGGTCTCTCTAGGGCTTTTATTGCCGCTTGACTGTCGCTATACATTGTTACTTTGTTGTGTGGATTTGCATTGGATTCCTCCAGGTAACGGGCACATTCCATAATGGCAAATACCTCCGCCTGGAAAACGCTTGCAAATTTCCCCAATGGCACTGATATGTTTGTACTTTCTTGTCCTGGGATGAAGAACCCAGCTCCCGATCTTCCAGTCTTTTCTTTCCTTGAACCATCGGTGTAACAGACTGTTGTTTCTTCTGTTCTTACTAGTTCCCATTGGTCCCTTGTTCCTATGTGGATTCTATACTTCTTGTCAAAAATTCTACGTTTGCCTATGAGGTCATTGCGAGTCATGATCATCGATAGGTTTCTTTCGTAGGCTTTGTCTATGACTGAGTGCCCATTACTGACTTTTATATTGCTCCATTGCCCGCAGGATCTCATTTTATACCACTGCTCAAGTGCCTTTTTCTTAGCCCCCAGATCTGGTGGATCAAGTCCAAGGATCATGTCCAGCGCTGCTGTGGGTGTTGATCTCATTGCTCCTGTTATCATCAACTCGGCTAGTCTTTGTACCTGGACTAGCTCTTTGTTATTGGCTTTAATAGTGGCTCTATGCCACCACACTACTGCCCCGTACATTAGTCTAGGCAATATAATAGCTTGGTAGATCCAATACACGACTTGCGGTTTTAGTCCCCAAGTCCTACCAATTGCCCTGCTGCATTGTATGAGTGCTATCTTGGCTTTGTTACTTTGTGTCTTTATGTGTAAATTGAACGACATTTTGTCGTCTATTGTCACACCTAGGTACTTTATGTCTTTTACTGTTTCTATTTGGATCCCATCTATAGTGATTGGTACCATTTCTATCTTCTTCCTTGTCTTTGTGAACAGCATTAGCTTGGTTTTTGTGGGATTGAGATTCAGTCCCCTCTTTCTGCACCATGCTAGGGTTGCCTTTATGCCAACATTCATTCTATTCCTGATCATTGTAATATCTTTCCCGGTAACTAGTATCACACCATCATCTGAATATGCTTGCATGAAGAGGTGCATTCTGTTTGTATTCTTTATTAGGTCATCTATGAGAAGGCACCACAAGAGAGGTGAAAGACATCCTCCTTGAGGGAATCCCCTGTTGGCCTTTATTGTGTGAGTGGTGCCTCCTAGTTCAGCTGTGATCCGTCTATGCCTCAGCATATTCATTATCCAGCGACTAATATATGTTTCTATATTGTCTCTTGCTAGTGATGCCTCTATAGCTTAGGAGTAGGTTAGTGTGAGAACAATAAGACATATTGTACCAGGCTCTTTGAACACCTAATGGAGAAGGCGGAAGGTGCCCAACTTCGGTACCAACAAGTGTAGCTTCATTATATGAGGGACTAAGGCCCACCATAGCGAGTTTGTGGTCCCATACCAGAGAAATGACCATGGCTACAATAGATCTGTACAGGTCGCAGTGGCCGTTGGGAATTAGAAGCCCGGCCCCTTTACCCTCAAAACATGCTGGAAGAGACATATGCAGGTTTGCATTGTCGCTAGATCTCAGCCACCTGGTGAATGTAGCTACGTCGGTGCCCAATGTTGACGGACACACTCTTAATTGGTTGGCCTTACGACTGACTACAGTGTTGGTATCAGCCCCACTAAGAACATCCGACCACTATCTGGTGAAGTCCATGTCGATCAGCTCTCCTCTGGATGATAGCCCAAGAGACGCAAGGCGAGTTTGGCAATACGAGCCAGCAGACTGGGATGAACTTCTTTGCGTCCTACTCATGACAGCAATTAGTGTGTTTTTCTTCGGGCGATCCCGATTGTTTAGCTGAAGCGGTTGCGGATGTGATATGGCAGGGGATGGAATACTCCATTCTCTGACATACCGCTTGGTCTCAAAGCCCGACCTTGGATCATTGCTTGCACTGAAGCTCAAAAGCAGTCTGCATACCAAGCCTGGGTTCAAGCCCGTGATGACAAAATTTATGCTCGGCGGGTTCGCACGAAGAAAAATGCATTTAAGTCTGCTGCAAAGTTCTGCAAGAGGGTGATCCGAAAGACACATTATGACAATGTCAGTCGCGTAGGGACCAAACTTGCATCCTACCCCTCATAGTAAACAATTTTGGTCCATATCTAAATTGGTCAAAACAAACTTCTGCCGTCCCACATTACCTCACTTGCTGAAACCAGACGGGTCACTAGCTCACTCCGCAACAGAGAAGGCAATTAATTAAGAATTATTCTGCATAATTAATAGAATAAACATACAGGGTGTAAGTTATTTGAAGTCGGTGAAAATAGTTTTTTCATTATATTTATTCACCTGTATTTTAATCTCATGAAATTTCGATTTTCTTTGAACCACATTACAGTAATTAATTTAAATGTATAGTTGTATCAAAAATAGGTGTCCATATAGTGGCACACATTCAAAGTGACCATAAAAATAATCTATACAACAAAAGTTTTCAAATTGTTGTGAGCACCCAGTGTATTACCCTTACACACTTACATTTACACACAGTTGTATGATCACTTTGAATGTGTGGAAACTATATGGACTCCCAATTTGTAAAATTACAAAAAGAACAACTTTCTTTAGAAACTGCATCACAGCATAAAAATTTTGTATTAGGAATACATGTTCATAGGATATGTTCCTTAGGAAAAGTCACGGAAAAGTTGTTCCAGTTACACTTTATTACCCTTTTTGAATCTGTTATATTTCTTTTTATTGCAGATCCTGTAGTGTAGAGCAGATTGCAGAACATGTAGAGGCACTCTCAAAGCTTTAATCATGAAAAAAATCAGTTATGATGATGCACTAAACACTTTCTTTCATGAAGAACAACCAGCCATGATGATGGAAGGGGTTCCATCATTATGAAGAGTTAGACAAAGGGCACTCTCCACGACAATGATAATCAATAAGAGCCATCTATAAAAAGGCATTTTTGACACCTTCAAACATAAAGAAGAGCCAAATAATGAGTGAAGTAGAATCCTGGGTGATCTCCCAACACAGAGAAATTTCCCTAATCTGATCCCTCATGCGAAATACCTGTGTAAGACAGTCCACTAGACGGGAGAACAAAATCAAATTGGCTGGCTTACAAGCAATATTTGTATATCATCATGATCATATCAGCCGAAAGATGTCCACTGCTGGATATAGACCTATATT
Source organism: Athrips mouffetella (assembly GCA_947532105.1). Classification (NCBI taxonomy): domain Eukaryota; kingdom Metazoa; phylum Arthropoda; class Insecta; order Lepidoptera; family Gelechiidae; genus Athrips; species Athrips mouffetella. The sequence goes on along the minus strand of OX383968.1, from coordinate 198,229 downwards.
TGTTTATATATACACAATGGTGATGAAATTTGTAAAACAGGGGTTTTTGGGGGGCGAAAGTTTCTCAAGTTTTTGAGCATTTCTTGAAAATAGTGCACTTCTGAAACGCTACAGCGTTATCTGTTTAAGCTTTTGTGTAAGCTTTTTTTAAAATTAAACAGAGCAAAGCTCGGTTGCCCAGGTAATTAAAGATATATTAACACCAATTTCGTGTAATTTATTTATATTGCCATGTAAGTAAAACACTGTAATCCTAAAACCTCATAATCTGCCCATGAAATTGAATAACTTTCTATAATAAGTTATTATTTTTAATTATTATAATTTTTTTTTTTATGAAAGTTGAAATATCTTTTTCATAATTCAGTTATGTTCCTGTGGTAAAGTTATTCAGACCATGGCTAGAACTTGTGGTTTCTTAGGTCTTTTCCTAACATAGAAATCTATCGCATAGAAACGATAGGTGATAGGAGGTCGACGGCATGTCACTGCTTGGTAACTAGGGGATGTGCAGGATGAAGGCAGGGTAAGGATCACTTCTGTCATGCTCCAAATTCTGGTGTTGGGGTAGTACACAATGGTGTTGATTCTGGCGGACTAAAACCTAAATAAATTTGACAGATCTGAAAATGATGGTCTTTCATTAGTCTATAGGGATTGACAAAGACGGCAACACTTAGACATGTCAATTTAAAAGTACTAATAGATGATCGGATCGGACTGCTCTGAATTTACCTCCGTACCATGATTTTGCCCAATAGCAAAGTTGTCGTTTGGGACAATCTGCAATGCTAGTGGACAAAATCGTGGTCCGGAGCAAAATTTGGAGCAGTCCAATCCAATCGTCTATAAGTACTTAGTTTGGGTCTGCCAGAATCGACACCAATATTTAGTTGGATTTTAAAGCATGTATTGTGGTATAAAATTTCAGAAGTTATGAACCTGTGCCTTATGACATTGAAGAGAGAACACTTTTTGTTTGTTTATGACTAGGTATTCTTTTCTGGATGAGACCTGCATAATTGATGCAGACTGGTCTAGAAACTGTAGTAGCTTAAAATATAGACTGAAGGTAAAGCGCAAGATTTAGCTTAATGCTGCAGCAGGAACATTCTCAATTAAAGACCTGAAGAAGTAATATTAAAGTTACATATTATATAAAAGAAATAAACTCATAAATAAGTACTTAGTCTTTGTTGGAATAGGTAGTTTTATTAAAACCAACGAAGTTAGTGTTGAAGTGATGTACTAAAAATAGTCTCTTAAAAAACACTAACATATTACAAAACTGTAGTTACATATGATAAAAAAATACCTAAACACAGTTTGATAAACAACTCGAACTCGATTCTCGTTTGTTTTGGTGTATAAAATATCAAAGTTAACACAGTCACAGCACCGCTTTGTTCATAAACAGTCGAATTTATTGTAGAGTAACTAGAATGTTGCTTTCAAAACGAGAGGTTACCACGAAATCTCCATGAACTACGAAAAGCAAAACTCAAACTATTCAACTTTGTTCTACGCTACGGAAGAATAGACATATTGATAAAGTAACAGCTGATCACCAGCTGATTTACGTCAAAACGAGACGCTCCGGGGATATTCCAGCCCAGCTGTCAGATAAGTGTCAACGGGGATCTTACCACAAACTAAGGGAAATTGTTTCTTTTATTCTGTATGGAAAAGAATCATAGGTCCATACAGCCTTTTATTCAGGGAATTTAACGTGGACAGATGCCCACCGTCTGCGTTTGCCCTTCATTCATTCATTCGTTCTTTTTTTTTTTTTCTTTGGGGAAATACCTAGGGCGTATTTAAACAAAGGATTGATAAACCAGGTTACCAGGGCAGAGGCCCTTGCTAAGGGATAAGTGGGATTATCATACTGAGTACTAGGGCGTGAGGAAGCGTGGTGAGTAGTGAGTACGCAGTAGACAGCGCTGAGCACTTACCGATCAGCAGCTCGCAGAGAAGAGCCGCGGGGCACGGCCGCGGGGGGAATTTTGATGTGGAATTACACTCCTCCAAACGAAATTATCTACGATGCGGCTTTTACGCCAGCTCCTACAGCTACCTATCGGTACTTTGTTTTATTTATAGACTTAGAAAATTATCAGAAACAGAAAATCACCGATCTTGACAAAACGACACGACTTCCATTTTGACAAATACTGACAGCTGTCAAATATGTCAGCTGATATTGGCAATGACCCATGATAAAAACAGCCTGGTAGAAGAAACTTCTGTCCAACCATCGCTGTGTTCCAAATTGTACAAACGCTGCTAAAAGCGTATACAGTACTCACGGACGGTCCAAATTGATTTAGCACGCTCACAAAGCTATCACTGCTTTAATGGCTCTAGTCAATTTGGAATGGATTTAAGCGCGCTCACGTGTTCATCTGTCAAAATGTCAGTTTTGTATTTATTTTCTTTAACAAAGCCTAAGCTAATCCCTGAAAAATGTGCCCCAAATCCACTCTCATTTCCATTAGCGACAAACTCATTATAATCAAAACTTGAGAAACATCAGCGGGCTGCAAACGTGTGGGATTTTATATGTGTCAAATCAATTTTGACATTAGCGCTTTCACTGCTCCACCTATTTGACTAAAGCACTGATAGCAGAAACGATGACGTCATCAATGACGTAAGGCGGTGAACGAGCGAGTGCTTTAGAGCACGCTTTTGGTCAATTTGGACCGACTTAAGCGCGCTCACAGTGCTCTAAAGCAGTCTGTTAGCGCGTATTGGAACGTACAGCATGAGTATTTCATTTATTTCCTTACCTGCATTGCAACAATAGTTTATTATAGTATATTATTATATTATTTTAAATATAGGTTTGTACGTTAGATATGTAACATTTCAGGAAGAAAATAAGGGAAACCTGCAAGGCTGAATCACTAATACTTTCCTTTGCTTCAATAGTGACATCTGAATAAAAACTAAAAATCTAACCTCAAACAAGGAAATTTTGATTTTGGCTATTTGTTCTTTTTAAAAATGTATAGAAATGAAATAAATTATGTATTTAGGATAGTAGAGGTGTATTGTTAATCTAGTGATTTTATTGAATCGAGTAGTGAACGGTAGTAACTATAATGTTAAGAGCGGTGTCTTCGATATGTCTCGAGAGCCGTGCTCTTGAGCTTATCTCCGTATCGAGACGGGATGTGTTCCTCGGAATCCGTGAGTACAAGCCGCGTCTTCCTAACCACCTCCTCGCCCGCCTGCTCAGCTGGAGCTCACCGGCCGGTCCGGGCTCCGGCCCGAGTTGTGTGTTGCTAGCTGACTCTCACCCCTGGGGATCGCTACTCCTGGCGCTACGCAACGCATAAACCAATCTGATATTACTGTCGTTTGTTAATTATAAGCTCTATCTGTTTATGGTTTTAGATTAATTCATGTTTTTTATTACTTTCATTATATTACATCTAATTATGCAACAATTTAGGTACAAGAAGTGTAAAGATACCTCAATGATAGTTAATAAATTTTTTCCAGGCCGTGGAGTGCATGGGGCGACACCCCTCGCTGCTCAGGTGGGTTGGTGGTTCTGACCATTCCTCTCTTCTCCACTCACATGCACACATTAGCTGCTACCCTAGATGAACCACTAGTTAATTGTTATTATAGTTAATTATATACACATATTTTAATACTCTAATCTTTGGATTTACAACTCCATCAAGTTAAACCTACAATAAAAAATCATAACCCTCCTTTTTGCCATAGTCGTGTAAAAAATGGTATGTACAATATTGCCAAACCTGGATCCTCAAGTTAATATATGTTTTTGCTCAATACACTAGTATGTATGCATATTTAATTGATTATAATATTGATTCAGTGATACAAGCAATTAACTTGTGATGCGTTTTATGAAAACAGTAAATTCACAAAGAATGTACAGTGGATTTCAGGTGTAACAGCAAGGGACCACTCTAATTTCGTTGTTATATCTGGAAGTAATTACAGGCAAAGGTAAAGAGATACAGATACATTTGCTACTCAACTTTGTATCTAAGCCATAAATTTCAATTCAAAACCAACCTGCCTAGCTAATATCTATAAACAAAACTTAAGAAAAAAAAAAAGAAGAAAGCTTTTTTTGTCTCTAGGGGCCGATTCCGGTCAAAATATCTGCATGGGATTTTTTTTATAAATGATTCATCAAAGTCAGTCAGTGATTCATCATATCCAAAATCGCTATAGCCATATGAATTTTGTACTAAAGCATGGTTTAAATTTAAGGGACTTTTTTTGTTGCTCTAACCGAATGGTACCTTGGATGTTGGATCCAATATCATAATAAATTAAATCTACTGTACCTACTTTAGAACAACATTAAGTCACATTTCAAACACTATTTCTAAGGTTGTGATTTGCTCGATGTAGTGCCACTAAATTGCTAAATGTAGTTGTTGTTGGTTTCAAGCGTGCCAGGAACTTGAGGAAATATAGAATGGTAATGTGTGATTTTTATCTATTGTAAAAATTGTTGCAAAGCATGTTCAATTTATGTCACCATACATGTCCTTGTAATCTTAGGATGTGAAACTGATCAATTTTCCTAAAGAAATATGGGTCGAAAAGCAACAGAAATTTTAATATTTTGCCACAAAATTGGTATTGCTATAAAAAAAAAATCTTCAGTTTTTGACCAGTTACTTTTTCTCTGGGAAAACAGTTTCATGTCATAAGTCACCCTTTAATAGTAGTTTATGCAATGGTACATAATGGGGTATAAAACGTAAGTGTCAGTTCAAGTGTTGCAGGCGAGCGTAGCAAGCCAAGTACCATAATATATGACATTAGTGTTTTATTCCTAATTATGTGATTGCATACACAACTTTATCTACTCTCATATCATGAATCCAAAAATAATGTGTTCAAGAACAAACCTTTTTGTAATGTTTCTCCTTTCCTCACGATACTACTATGCAGTGTTTTTAGTTGATTTAAAAACATTAGAAGGCGAATGATGAAAAATGGTCAATAAAAGTGTTTCTAGTCTCAGATTGACATAATGTCGGCAATTACCTACAATTTCTGAATGCATTATTGAGGATTAGCGATATGAGAGTATAGAAAAGTATTTTTCTCTTGTGTGTATACAGACAGTATTAAGCTCGGACAGCGGTCGCGGGGCGCCGCGTCCCGCGCAGGAGCCCCCCCCGCCGCCCCCGCCGCCCCCGCCCCCCCGCCGCGCCTGGCCCGCCGCCGCCCTCGCCGTCGCGCTCACCGCCTCGTTAGGGGGGGTAATATTACCCTATCACATTATGTTCAGTTACGAATGAATGAACCGTTGGTGATATTTGCTCGTTGTTGTTCAGGTTTATTTCTTCAGCAAGCGCACTGAGGACGACGTGCCCACTATCATCACACCCACCGGTAAGTGATTTCGTCCGCAACACTAGCTTAGGTCCCGTACTCGAGACCCCGTAACCATTCAACGAGGTGTCGGTTACAGCTAAGAAGAAAGAGGAGGAGGCGGCGGTGGAGAAGGAGAAGGAGGAGCCGGCCGTGCCGAGCGCCGGCAGCATGTTCCCCGAGCACGTGCAGTTCCTGATAGTGGGCGCGGGCACGGCCGCCTTCGCCGCCATGCGCGCCATCCGGTCGGCGCGGCCCGACGCGCGCGTGCTGCTGGTGGGCGAGGAGCGCGTGCTGCCCTACATGCGGCCGCCGCTCAGCAAGGAGCTGTGGCGCGAGCCCGAGCTGGCCGCGCGCGCCGCCGCCCCCGACGCGCTCACCTTCCGCCAGTGGAACGGCAAGCGGCGCCCCGTCGTCTACGAGCCGCCCGCCTTCTACACGCCCGTCGAGGCGCTCGCCGCCGCCGAGCACGGGGGCGCGGCCGTCGCGCGCGGCTGGACCGTCACTAAGATCGACGTGCAAGGCCACACGGCCGAGCTGAGCGCGCCGGGCTCGGAGCCTTGCACGGTGCGCTACGACCGCTGCCTCGTGGCGACGGGTGTGCGCGCGCGGCGAGTGCCGGCGCTGCGCGAGGCGGCGGCGGCGGGGCGGTCGCTGGCGCTGCGCGGGCTGCGGGACGCGGCGCGGCTGGCGGCGGCGCTGGACGTGGGCGACGTGCGCACGGTGGCGGTGGTGGGCGGCGGCTTCCTGGCCACGGAGCTGAGCGCGGCGCTGGCGGAGCGGCTGCGCGGGGGGGAGGGGGGGGAGGGGGGCACACGCGTCGTGCAGCTGGTGGCGGAGCGCGCGCCCATGGCCGGCGTGCTGCCGCACTACCTGGCGCAGGACGCTGCGCGCCGTCTGCAGGACGCCGGCGTCACGCTGCTAACCGGAGGTCAGTGCGCGCACACACACACACACTCTCACATAGACACACTCTCTCACACACACTCACACATACACACTACCTAACGCAGGACGCCGGTGTCACGCTGCTTACCGGAGGTCAGTGCGCGCACACACACACACACACACTCTCACACAGACACACTCTCACACACACACACACACCACACTCTCATACACACTCACACATACACACTACCTAACGCAGGACGCCGGTGTCACGCTGCTTACCGGAGGTCAGTGCGCGTACACACACACGCACGCTCTCACACAGACTCACTCACACTCTCTCATACACACTCTCACACACACTCTCTCACACACACTCTCTCACACACACTCTCTCACACACATTCGCACACACCACTCTCACAGACACACACACACTCTATCTCTCTCTCTCACACACACACACACACACACACACACACACACGTAAAACAACGTCCATTAAAATTGCTATCGAAAACATTGAACGTAGCGAAAACCTACTTATGTTAGTGAAAAATTATCTAGCTGAAGCATTTGGTTGCATTGACCATAAAACTTTTGAATAAAATTCCTAGGTTCCTAAAACATGAATTGGAGCTTTAATATATATTTGAACGTGTTGCAGAGGAGGTGGTGTCGGCGACGCTGGAGAAGGAGCTGGACGGCGTGGAGACGGTGCAGCTGCAGCTGTCGAGCGGACAGACGCTGGGCGCGCAGCTGGTGGTGGAGTGTGTGGGCGCGGAGCCGGACGGCGCGCTGGCGGCCGCCTCGGGGCTGGAGGAGCATCCGGAGCTGGGCGGGCTGCTGGTCAACGCGGAGCTGCAGGTACAGGGCGGCTGCGGGTGCAGGGCGGCTGCGGGTGCAGGGCGGCTGCGGGTACAGGGCGGCTGGTGGTGGAGTGTGTGGGCGCGGAGCCGGACGGCGCGCTGGCGGCCGCCTCGGGGCTGGAGGAGCATCCGGAGCTGGGCGGGCTGCTGGTCAACGCGGAGCTGCAGGTACAGGGCGGCTGCGGGTGCAGGGCGGCTGCGGGTGCAGGGCGGCTGCGGGTACAGGGCGGCTGGTGGTGGAGTGTGTGGGCGCGGAGCCGGACGGCGCGCTGGCGGCCGCCTCGGGGCTGGAGGAGCATCCGGAGCTGGGCGGGCTGCTGGTCAACGCGGAGCTGCAGGTACAGGGCGGCTGCGGGTGCAGGGCGGCTGCGGGTGCAGGGCGGCTGCGGGTACAGGGCGGCTGGTGGTGGAGTGTGTGGGCGCGGAGCCGGACGGCGCGCTGGCGGCCGCCTCGGGGCTGGAGGAGCATCCGGAGCTGGGCGGGCTGCTGGTCAACGCGGAGCTGCAGGTACAGGGCGGCTGCGGGTGCAGGGCGGCTGCGGGTACAGGGCGGCTGGTGGTGGAGTGTGTGGGCGCGGAGCCGGACGGCGCGCTGGCGGCCGCCTCGGGGCTGGAGGAGCATCCGGAGCTGGGCGGGCTGCTGGTCAACGCGGAGCTGCAGGTACAGGGCGGCTGCGGGTGCAGGGCGGCTGCGGGTACAGGGCGGCTGCGGGTACAGGGCGGCTGCGGGTACAGGGCGGCTGCGGGTGCAGGGCGGCTGCGGGTACAGGGCGGCTGCAAGTGCAGGGCGGCTGCGGGTACAGGGCGGCTGCGGGTACAGGGCGGCTGCGGGTACAGGGCGGCTGCAAGTGCAGGGCGGCTGCGACTACAGGGCAGCTGCAGGGGGCAGTAGACACGCTGGAGAGCGCAGGTGCTAGTGGATCGTATTATGTCTTTTGGCATGCTGCTTCCGAACCAGGCAACGGTTATGACCCATATCCATTCTCTATTCGTTTTGTACAAGCAGTCTATAAGTGCTATTTGGACAGGCGCGGATACAAGGGGGGGGGCAATGGGTGCAATTGCCCCCCCCCCAGAGCCACGACAAAAAAATCCTTATTTTGATAACGAGCCTAATCGACCGATCGAAAAACGTCCATATAGCTGCTAGGCATTATCGACAAAAATTTAGCCGTTTTTATTTTCAACAATGAAATCAACTTTTTTAAACCTTTTTACAGACATAATTCAAATCACAAATGGTTTTATTTTTACACTTGCTGTGCTTGGATAAATCTTCAAATAGAAAATCGCAAAATTTCACAACCTGCGTATTCTCCGTCAGTACCGGAGACGCCCTTACCAACTAGGCTACCGTGAAGACGCAGGTTCGAATCCTGCCTATGGTTTTGAAATTAGGCGATTTTCTATTTGTAGATTTATAGGTAACTAGCGGCCCGCCCCGGCTTTGCACAGGAAGCTAGAGTTCATAAAAAGGATCCATAAATAAAAGCACTTTCAGTATTTCCCGATTTTGAAACGTGTTTCTTTTTTGTTTCAGATCCTTCGTAAAAGTAAATTTTGCCCGTTTTTTGATCTGTAGGAATTTCATATTAACTTTCATCCCTAATCTCCCTGATTTTTCAAAAACGCCGAAACACATGTTTATTTCCTTCTTTTTATTAGCCCTAAATCCAAATTTTTAGTAGGATTTTCATACGAACTTTAATCGTTATTTAACCGCCTTGGGGATTATATGTCACAATTGCTGACGTGCTTCTTTACTTCTTATTATTAGCTGAAATCCAAATTTAAAGTACCTCATGTCAAAACTGTAGGATTTTCATACATACTGTCATCTCTTAATTCACCCCCTTAGGGCAGTGTTTCTTAACCTGTGGTCCGCGGACCCCTGGAGGTCCGCGTGTATATGTATGGGGGTCCGCAGTCCCATTTATATAATAAATAAATCCGAATCCAATTTGAGAATACAACAGTAGGTTTCAGGTTTCATAATGCGTCAAACCAAATATTTTGACAACAAAGAAGCAATATGCTCAATTTATAACGCGTACGTTCGAAGTGTACTCGAAACCAATTCTGTTGTCTGGGCCCCTCATGAAAATTTTTATAATCTTCTAGTTGAGAAAGTGCAAAAATCTTTTCTGAGATATCTATATACCAAAATATACGGTTATTATCCATATATGTACCCTACGCCGTTTATTCTAGGTATGGTTGAATATGTCACGTTGGAAATAAGACGCAAGTTGTCACTGTTGAAATACTTCTATAGACTTTTGCGTGGCTTTACCTGCAACCCGTTCTTACTTGCCCAAATACCATTTCATGTACCTCCACCTGATAAATACAACCTGCGCCCCCGTCAACGGACTCTTTTCGCTATACCCTGTGACCGTACCATTTCTTATACACACACTCCTCTTATGGAAGCACTAAAAATCCTGAATGTCTTGGGGCAATCTGATGTAGATATATTCAGAGATGCAGAGAATGCCTTCTTAGCATCTGCTGGGCGATACTTAGAGTCGATGTATAATAAGAGCTCTATTATTACAATGCCAAAGAACTGTGCAACCTATTAATAATAAATATATGTTTTTTTACTCTTGTCTAGACTTACATGATTAGCTTAAGCTGTTAGTGTAAGGTCTATTTTAATAATAAATAAAATAAAATAAATAAATAAGTAGTACTTAACATCCAACCCATATAGCACTTTCATATTATAGTTATTTATGCAACTGTTGCGTAATGAGAGTAATTTTAACACAAGATCTGGTTTTTGATACGAGGCGCAGCCGAGTATCAAAATAGTATAGATCGAGTGTTAAAATGACTAATTACGTATAGTTGCATACAAAACTTTATCTACGACCGACGAAATAATTTTTTTTTAAAGAGTAGTAATCAATTTATTGAACTAAGAGGACAGTTAGTACAGTTAATTAAAGTTATTCCCGAAGTTATTCCAGATCCTGAGCTTGTGGATGGCGTTGCTTTGACATTAATTTCATGTATATGGTTACTGAGAGCCTCTTGTAGAATCATGTTCTCCTGGTACATACTTTCCATTTTGTTCAAATCACTTCTTTTGTTGCCAATGTCACTTTATATAGAAGCGAGCCAACTGTCAGCTTCTTGTCGATTTATGTACTCCTAGTCACGCCTGGTACTCTCCGTTTTCTTTTAAATATAGGTAGGCAGTCGTCACCCCAGTAAAAAGTATTTTTACAAAATTACTTTAAAATAGGCTGTATGTAGTACTGTGGTAGTATTGCCTTAGCCTATGCAGATTGAAAATTATGTATTATAACAGTTGCGGAATGAAAATCCATACTCCATTTCCGTACTACTCGTAGTATGGAACAGTGTGGAAATGAAAATGATAGCGGACAATGACCTCAATTTCGAATCTGTCATTGGTTTCGAATTCGGAATATTCCGGTACGGGAGTAGATAAACGTATTTTTTGTTGTATTTGTAGAACTTAAAATAAATGGTCCGATTTATTGCTTTTTTTATTAAGGGGGTCCCTGGAGTTGCGTTTGAATTCCTAGGTGTCCGTGGACTAAAAAGGTTAAGAAACGCTGCCTTAGGGGATTAATTTTGAAAAATCCTAAAACACGTACTTTTTTATTTTTTACCAAGAGCTCAAAACCAAATTTCTATAATTCTACCTTTAAAAATGAAAGACTTATAGACCAACATACGGAAAAAAAATCATCCCTCTTTTCACCCCCTTGAAGGGTGATTTTTAAGAAATGCTTAAACAAGTATTTCTTTGTTTTTTATCAAAAGCTTAAATTCAAATTTGTGTTAATCTAGCTTTAGAAACAAAGGACTTCCATACATACTTTAATCCCTTAATTCACCCCTATATGGGATGAATTTTGTAAAATCTTTCGTTAGTGGGTGGTTTTGAAGCACATAAAAGCTGTGTACAAAATTTCAGATCTGTATCTATAGCGGTTACGGCTCGGCGTTGATGAATCAGTCAAACAGGACAAGCTCTTTTATATATTTAGATTTAAATCACGCATGAGCTTAGCAACAAACAAACAACTAATTGAAATATGTACTGAAAACAGAAACGGCACGGCGCGGCATGGCACGGCGCGGCATGGCACTGCCCTATGCGACGGTTGATGCGCACTGTGTCACCGCCATAGTGGATTTTGGTGGATTTTGACTTTTCTCTTGGCGGCATTTCGCTAGCGTTTTGTTTAATGAGTCTCTGAGTCTGAGTATTAAAATCACCGTACTTACCTACTTATATAAAATTGAACGTGGCACTACTACAGAATAGGTAATAATAGTGCTAGCACAGCACTACGCGGCGAAAACGAATGAATGAACTTCCGCTCCTCGCTCCGCTCCGCACAGCAACACGATATTCATTGTCAACTGATTTACTGTCGGTCGAATAAATCGAAAAATCACCCATAAAATTGCCGCCCCCAGAGAGAAAGTCTGGATCCGCGCCTGTATTTGGAGTTGTGACTCCCTGAGAGTATGGTACTGTGAGTGTGACTGTGTATGTGTGTGTGTGCGGGCAGGCGCGCGCGGACGTGTGGGCGGCGGGCGACGCGGCCTGCTTCTACGACGTGGTGCTGGGGCGGCGGCGCGTGGAGCACCACGACCACGCCGTGGTGTCGGGCCGGCTGGCGGGCGACAACATGGCGGGCCAAGCGCCGCCGCGCCACTACACGCACCAGAGCATGTTCTGGAGCGACCTCGGCCCGCAGCTCGGCTACGAGGTGCGTCACACCCCACCCTACCCTACCCTACCCTACCCTACCCTACACCCCACTTTACTTACCTTCATACACTTGCGTTTGATGCTTAGATATTTAAACTTTCTTCGCCAACCAAATACCGACTGACAACAATATTAAGTGACGTCAATATCAGTTATTTGAAATGTTAGAAAAATTCTATAGTTTGCCATACAATACAAGAATGTTCCTAAAGTACGCGCAAACAGACAAGGGCTATAACCCATTTTTTACAGCAAAAACTTTACTTGACAAACTGATCTTAATGCCTTTTTGACAAACTGACCTAGTCCAATCGGGTACGCTTGCCACGCCACAGATCTACGTGTTTTCCCATTGAAAGAGATGTTTTCCCACTGTAAAAAGTAACCTATAGCACTCCAATCCGCTGCTCCAAACTTTTGCCCTATCGAATCACCCTACCGCTTTCCTTACCCCCACCCCTTCCCCTGCCCCTATCCTACCCCAACCCCTATCCATACCCCTATCCCTACTTCTATCTCTATCCCTACCCCTATTTCTATCTCTATCCCTACCTCTATCCTACCCCTACCCCTACTACACATAAGTGTTTATTTCTAACCGTTAACTTAAACACAAAGTTTCAAGCTTCTAGCTCATAAAATGACGGACTTCCATACAAACTTTAAACCCCTTTTTCACCTCCTTAGGGGGCGAATTTTCAAAAATCCATTCTTAACGGGTGCCTACGTCATTACAACTATCTGTATGCCAAATTTCAGCGAAATCCGTTCAGTAGTTTCGGCTGTGCGTTGATAGATGAGTCAGTCACCTTTGCCTTTTTTATATATAGATAATATAATATGTCATTCTTATTGTAAGCTTCTGGGAGAAATAGTCAAAGTCAAAATGATTTATTGCAGTGTTACAGGTATAAATACAAGATGAAATATGTATGAAATATATGCACTGTAACATACCGAAATCGGCGTGCAATATTTACTATGATATACATAGATTAAACTTATTCCTAACATTAAAAATGTGTCTTAATTCTAAAGAACTAAATAATACTTATACAGTAATATTAAATTTTTATCTTTATCTAATAAATATTCTTCGATACTGTAGTAGCATTTGGTATAGAGCAAATTATGTAGTTTCAATTTAAATTTTCTACTATCTAATTCTTCATAAATCAGATTTGAATTTTGAATTAACTAAAGATAAGGCAAATTATAATTTGCTCTATTTTATTGTATATGTCGTGGGCCAATCGTTGAATTGGGCCGACCGAGATCTGCCGGGGCACATCACGATACGCCGGCATTTCTTGATTTGCCTATCTTATACCCGCCATATCGTTCAAAGCATTACGTTTGACGATTTGCCCGGCCATTCTTGGGCAAATCGATTCTGTAGGGTGACCAAAGTACAAGCAAATAAAATAAAGTTTAGATAATAATTATTTTTACTAGATAATAAAACCTAACCTAACACTCAGCTAACAAAATGAAGTTTAAATCATTATTATTTTACTAGATAATAAAACCTAATCTAACCTAACACACAGCTGACAGAGCGCATACAGCGCCACAAGCGTCGCAAAACGGAACTACATTACGATGCGCCCTACTGGGACTTGTAGGGTAAATCGACAAATAGATTGCTCTCATCGATTTGTCCAATTTTATGTTGGGCACATCATGAAATAATTGGCCAGATCACGAAATGCCGGCACATCGTGTTCTGCCCTGGCCGATTTCGATCGGCCCAATTCAACGATTGGCCCACGACATTTATACGAATGAATAAATATTTGTAATGATAAATGGTGTTGCAGGCAATAGGTATAATAGACTCGCGGCTGCCGACGGTAGGCGTGTTCTCAGCAGACGCGGTCCAAGACGCGAGCGTGGGGCTAGTGGAGCCGGGGCTGGAACCGGCGGCGGGTGGGGGGGGCGCCGGTCGGGGGGGGCGCCGGTCCCGGTGGCGCTGGCGGGGGTCGGGGGGGGCGCGCTGGGCGCGGCGGACAGCCGGCGGTACGCGCGCGGGGTGGTGTTCTACCTGCGCGAGCAGCGCGTGGTGGGCGTGCTGCTGTGGAACCTCTTCAACCGGATGCATGTCGCCCGGCAGGTGGGCTCGCACACGCGCGATCACACAGCCATGCACATAACACATAGACATACACACACACACACACAATGACACCCATACACATAAACACACACACACACACATCGACACAGCCATACACATAAACACACACACACACATCGACACAGCCATACACATAAACACACGCGCACACACACGCCGACACAGCCATACACATGAACAAACGCACACGCACACTGACACAGCTGTACACATAAACACACAGACACATGCAGACACACACAGATACACACAAATAGATATGTATACACTCGGGGACTACGTCCAAATAATGTAGCTTGATTAGAATAACAGCTCTGAGAGAGCACGACGGAGTGTTGCTCGTTAGTATAATATTGGAGCGACAGAGACACGTATCGCTCCGTCCTACTCTCATGCATAGCTCTGTCCTGCTATAATTTTAATTAAAACACTTTATTTCTCGTGTACTGCACGTTTTGATTTACCTTTAGCTTCATATACTTAGTTAGTAATTTTCACAACAAAAATGTATAATCAAATCCTAATTCGATGATCTTAAAGATCAAAAATATGATTTTTTATTACCTCTCATAGAAACTGTATCAGCTGATAAAACAATTAGTATTTTTTTTTATCGGATTTCGTTAGATTCACAGCCGGCATACCTTTTTCATTTTGAGAAAGATGTACAGTCACCAGCACATCAGTGAAAACATTATAAGTAAAGTGTAATTCATTTGGAGGTACTTTTTTTAAACTAAAAAAAATTAAAGGAAAAACAAATGTATCGGGTATTTTTTATTATTATGCAAAAGAACTATTCTTTACATTTATTTTTTAAAGATAATTCCTTTCAAATGTTTGCCGTGACTCCGGTTAACATAGTCCATTCTTTAAGTAAAAAAATAGTCTGTTAATATGGCACGATAACGGTCACTATTAACAGTTACGTTCTGGCCGGCCTCGTTTTTGAAGAAATATGAACCGATGATTCCACCGGCCCATAAAACACACCAAACCGTTGTTTTGTCTGGATGTAATGGCAACTCTTCAATCTCTTTAGGTTGCTTTTTGGACCAAATACGGCAATTTTGTTTGTTGTCATATCCGTTAAGCCAGAAATGTGCCTCATCACTAAACAAAATTTGAGGACGCGTAATCGTAATTTGGAACGGCAGAATAGACTATGTTAACCGGAGTCACGGCCAACATTTGAAAGAAATAATCTTTAAAAATAAATGTAAGGAATAGTTCTTTTGCATAATAATAAAAAAAATACGAGATACTTTTGTTTTTATTAAAAAAAAATAAGTTTAAAAAAAGTACCTCCAAATGAATCGCACATTATTACCATGCCATAAGGCACGCATGCACGTATTTCTACTGACGACGTGCTGTTGGGTGCACCATAATCACCACATGTTGCGGCTGACGCTAATGAGTCGTTGTTATTATTAGCCGCAGTTAAGGTACGAGTGATGTAGAAAAGGACGCTGCTTTCCATCCTCCAGTTCCAGATCCCTTGATCCTATTTAAGAACAGTCATGGGAAGGGTTGAAAAGTTATAGCGTGCGCACGATAAGATTGGCTCTGACGGGTATTTTCTGCGCATGGGTCAGGCGGAGAGCCAATGAAAGATTCGCGCGCTTCCCCCCACCTGCCGCGCTCACCCCCGCTGTAAATTTTTTGAGTTCTGTGCATTAACGGTCACGGCCAGAGTTACTTGTACGACATATACCAAAGAGATTTCCTGTATGTGTAAGGAACATTTCCATCTCTCTTTCCAATAACCGTGCAAGCAGTACGAGTATGCTAGAAAGAGATGTAACTACGAGTGGAACGTTTTTGCCATTGCTGTGCACGCTCTGGTTGTATACGCAACTTGAATCTTTTTAGATGATACGTAGTAAGAATATACTGATACTAGCTGTTGTCCGCGGCTTCGCTCGCGTGGATTTCGTATTTATGTTGTTACCGGTTTTCCGAAGCAATGAGATATTTTCCCGTCATTTCGGGGTAATTTTAAACTAAGGAAAAACAGGACTAACCCTGCGCAAATCAATGAGTATAATTCAAGATCCAGCTGAATTTTATATAATATACAGACGTTACTCATAAGTTACTCAGAACAGAGGAACTTAGCAGCAGTATCCTAACAAATGTAAAGAGAGAGATGAGAGACACCTTTATGTAATATTTCAAAACAGAGCCAATTCGCAGAATTGAGAAAAACTAAAACCCTCTCCCTCTCTCTCCCTGTCCCCACTACCTCTCCCCCTCCCTCTCCCCCTCCCTCTCCCCCTCCCCCTCATCCCTCTCCCCCTGCCCCTCCCTCACCCCCTTCCCCCTCCCTCTCTCCCTCCCTCTCCCCCTTCCCCTCCTTCTCACTCTCCCTCTACTTTATCTGTACCTGTACCTCTCTACGTCTCTACCTCTCTACCTCTCCCTATCCCTAACGCCAATTTAACCGCTATCCCTAACATAGAAACGACACCCATATTTATTTTTAGACATTTCAAACCTATCGCACCCCAACCCCATCCCCAGGGGATGATAGTATTTCACGTCCACCACGTTGGATTTCAAAGTTGTTGTAGCTTTCGTAATTAGCGACCCGATAAAGCATACAAACGACACCCATATTGATTTTTAGACATTTCAAACCTATCGCACCCCAATTCCATCCCCAGGGGGATGATGGTATTTCACGTCCACCACGTTGGATTTCAAAATTGTTGTAGTTTTCGTAATCAGCGACCCGATAAACCATACAAACGACACCCATAATCACATTTCAACCCTATCGCACCCCAACCCCATCCCAAGGGAATGATGGTATTTTACGGCCACCACGTTGGATTTCAAAATTGTTGTAGTTTTCGTAATCAGCGACCCGATAAACCATACAAACGATACCCATATTGGTTTTTTGACTTTTTCACCCCATTCCCCTTTTTTAGGGGTTGAATTTGGGGTGGAATTTCAATAACAGTGATGAACGTTGCGTATAATTGCATCATTAATGCCTAAATAATAAATTATGTGGATTTTACTTTAAAAATAAAGAATTTTCAACTTCATCCCCCTTTTCACCCTTAAGGGTGTCGAATTTTCAAAAACCCTGAGACACGTAATTATTAATTTTTAGGCGTCAGCCTAAATACAAATTTTGAAGATCCTAACTTCAAAACTGACGGACTTTCATACAAACTTTCATCCCCTATTTTACCCCCTTAGGGGTGGAATTTTGTAAAACCCTTTCTTAGTGCCCCCTAGGCCTCATAAGGAACCTACATGCCAAATTTGGAATCTCTAGACCCAGCGGTTTGGGCTGTGCGTTGATATGTCAGTCAGTCAGTCATTCACCTTCTTCTTTTATATATATAGATTGTTTCCGCTTGCAGGTGCTGGCGCAGGGAGAGTTCGATGACCTTTTCGAGGTGGGCAAACTGTTCGCGCCGCACGAGGAGGAGTGACGTCACCGCCCTGCCTCCCCCTCCCCCTCCCACTAGACACACACACTCACACCTCACACCACGTACCACACGCTAACCAGTGATTACACAAGCATTTCGTAATTTATTAGGTGAAATAACACAAATACGTTCCACATTTTGTTGGTTTTATTTGCAACTACCTGCGACTTTAACTACGTAGAATTAAGAAATAAAAATAAATGATACAGATAACACTGCACGATAAAAACGCCATACTGTATTATGGAAATACAAATATGCAGGGTGTTAATTTGGTTGCCTGCCATAGCTCAGGGGTGGGATCAGTATCAGTACTGAACAAATTTTCCCAAGGAACATAGGTCAAAATTCGAAAAACCAAATTGGACCTTCCATACAAAATACGCTATCAGCTGATGCAGTTTCTATGGGAGGTCAAAAATTTATATTCGTTTTTCGACCTATGTTCCTTGGGAAAAGTTGTTCAGTTACCTACTGATACTGATCCCGCCCCTGAGCTACCAAATTTGACCTTCCATACAGAATGCGCTATCAGCTGATGCGGTTTCTATGGGAGGTCAAAAATTCCAAGTTGATGGACCACAGATATATATAGCTCTTTGCTTTGTACCAAGCAGTACAGATAGCAAGAAAACAAAGCGTCGTTAATATCTTCAGTGTCTCAAGATATTCACTCGAACTGCTGAAAAACCATGACGGGTTCCACCCACTCGCATTCGCTATCAGAAAGGATATCGTGGTCGTCGTCGTCGTGGTCAATTAGAGTACTCGTCTCAGGCGTGGAGTCCAATCTACGGCGTTTACAGCAACCAAGTCGAAAAAATCCAACGGAAGTTCCTACGGTATCTTAACCGTAAATTTAAAATATCGTCTGCTGACTACAACGATAGCTGTAAACGGCTCCATATCCTGCCCCTGCACCTGCGCCGCGACTCCGCCGACCTGTCGCTGCTGTATGGGCTACTGTCCGGTCGCGTGCACTGTCCCGAGCTGCTGGCCTGTATCGGCATCTGCGTCCCGCCCAAAAAGAAACCCAACGCTGGCATTGTCTGTCCCTTTCTCCCGTACCAACTATAGACTCCATTCATTCTTCCCTCGGGTAACCAAAAACTTCAACAAAGAATTTACTCATTCAATCGACCTATTTAACACAAATGCACATAAGATCAGACATCACACAAACCAAAAAAAATTTGATAATCTTAAAAACCAATAGGTAATAATTAAATAAAGAAAGATATATATATATATACATTTAAATATTTTTTGTTGTATTAATAAGTGTTTTGTTCGGGTATTCATCTATAATTTTGTTTTATTTTTTTTTTCTTCTTTAATTCATATTTACGTGCATTGACTTTTTTAATGAACGTTTCATTTTTGTTTGTATTATTATTCTCTTTAGTATTTTACTTTAATGTAGGTTTAACCATTAACGTTATTCTTCTTTAATGTTTACCAGTTATGTCAAACGGTTTTACAGGTGATAACTTGTAAATGGCCTAGGTTTAACTATCTTGTATAACTACAATTACTTTTAATAGCAAGGCTGTAAGTTATCCGAATAAAATAAAATAAAAAATAAAATAAGGTAAACTCAATATAAGATAAGGTTTCTATACATTAAACTACTAAAAATAATATTTATGACTCTACTAGGAGTCAGTCCGAGGGGACAAATGTAGAGCAGTAATATGTGCCGGTATTGTCGGCACAATAAAAGATTTAATTGGTAATATTTACTATATTTTAGACGAAACCTAGTTTTTACAGAAAATAATCGAAAACATAAAATCAAACGTCAACAAACGTCAGCAACGATCAACTTCAAAGAAGAAGATGGTTTTGCATGCAGCCTATGGGCCCGCGCACACCAATAGGCAGAGCAGACAAGAGCAGTTTTTGATAACATTGCAAAATGGACTTTATATCTAAAAAATAAAATACAAAATTGCCTGAGAGACACAGCCGCAAGCAGTTTTGATGCCTCTCAGGCAATTTTGCATTTATTTCTTAAGATATAAAGTCCATTTTGCAATGTTATCAAAACCTGCTCTTGTCTGCTCTGCCTATTGGTGTGCGCGGGCCCTATGGAGGTGTGCGAAAACAGGTCGCTACATTACTCCTCCTCCAGTGCACTGCACGATACATAAATAAGTAGGTATTAACGTTAAAATAGAACATGATACAATATTAATAATCAAACAAAATAAACTAATCTAATTAAAAGTTAATATTAATATTGGAGGAAATGTAAAATTAAATATAATACATAATTAATTAAGAACAACTAACACGTTTAGTTTTATTATTTACAATAGGGTTTGGTTCATCATCTAAAATATAAGCAGGTTTCAATCTATCTATAGAAATATTTATGGATTCGTTTTTAATTTGTAAGGTAAAATATTTATTAAAACGTTTGATGATTAGATAAGGTCCTTCATAAACTTGTTCTAAAGGTGATTTGATTCTGTCTATCCTGACAAATACATGAGTGCATATTAATAAATCTTTATGTACAAAAATATTTTGATTAGTGCCGCGTTTTCTTTGCTTTGGCAACAACTGATCCATTATTCTTTGTAAATTAGCTACAAATGTATTAGGATCTCTATTAGTGTTTGAGTTTTGGAAAAAATCGCCAGGCACTTTAATAGTGGTTCCATAGACCATTTGACTTATAGTATAATTTTTATCTTCTCTAAGGGCAGTACGGAGTCCCAACAGTACAGTCGGTAGTGCGTCTGTCCATTTGATATGATTATGACATTTAAGTGCGGCTTTAAGTGTCCTATGCATACGTTCTATCTTTCCGTTGCTTTGAGGGTGGTATGCAGTTGTGTAATTATTATTATTATTATTTATTTCTTAACAATGTACATTGTATTGAAAACTCCTTGCGAAAATCCTTACAATTTAAAAAAATCACAACAAATGTCATAAAACAATAATTCAAATAAAAATATAAGTTAATTAATTAATTTTAAAACCACAGATTTCTGATAAGTCTTTGAACAATTTTGATTTGAATTGAAGGCCTTTATCACAAATAATTGTACAAGGTACACCAAATCTAGAAATCCAGCTAGTGTAAATAGATTTAGCAACTATTTCCGCTGTTGCATTTGGCATTGGAATTACTTCTATCCAGTCTGAAAATCGATCAATGCATGTAAGACAGTACATATTGCCATCCGAAAGAGGCAAGGGACCTATTAAGTCTATATGAACTGTCTGAAAACGTTCATCAGGCTCGTCATAACAAGCATGTTTACTTTTAGTATGCCTACTAATTTTATTTTTTGGCAGGAAATACATGTTTGTGCCCAATTTTTACAGTCCTTTTTAATGTTCATCCAAATAAATTTACGAGCCATTTGTTTGACTGTTGACCTAACACTTGGGTGAGATAAATTATGAATTGAGTCAAAAATAGCTTTACGAAATTGAATAGGGACATATGGTCGAATATTATTTGTTGAGATGTCGCAGTGTAGTATTTTACCTGAACTAAGAATATGTGGCTTTAATTTAAGTGATTTTGAATTTTGTAAAATTTTTAGTTCGCTATCTTCAATTTGTGCATCACAAATTTGATCGTAATCAATCGTTTCGATTGAAGTAATTCTTGACATTGTGTCTGCTATAGTATTGTCTTTTCCTTCTTCATAACGAATGTCTGTTGTAAATTGTGAAATGTATTGCAGGTGTCGTAGTTGCCTAGGACTAGCTTTTTCATTGTGTTGTTTAAATGCGTAAGTCAGTGGCTTATGGTCTGTATAAACCGTAAAGACACGTCCTTCTAAATAATGTTTAAATTGTTTTATAGATAAATAAATACTAAGTAGTTCTCTATCGTAGGTACTGTATATTTTCTGTGCGTTATTTAATTTTTTTGAATAAAATGCTATTGGCTTCCAACAATTATCTTCATATTGTTGTAATACAGACCCAATCGCAACATTTGAAGCATCTGTAAATAAAGCTAAAGGAAAATCGCAATTTGGCAAAGTAAGCAGGGCAGTGTTAGATAAATCTTGTTTGCATTTATTAAATTTTTCTATTGCTTGTGAAGTCCATTGAATTTTAGTGTTGTCACGTTTTTTAGCTCCTTTTAAATAGTCGTGTAATATTGCTTGCGTATCAGCTGCATTTTTCAAAAATCTTCTATAAAAGTTAATAAGTCCTAAAAAGGTGCGTAATTCGTGTACAGTTTCTGGAAGTTTGTAATCTAAAATGGTTTTAACTTTATCGGGTAGTGGTTTGGTGCCATTAGGTGTAACCAGGAAACCTAAAAACACTACCTCCTTGAGACCAAATTCTGAAATGCAATGTTAATTCTCAATCCATATTGATTAAGCCTATCAAAAACGGTTTTGAGGTGCAATTCATGCTCTTTTGTATCTGCTGAAGCTATTAAAATATCGTCTAAATAAGCAAATACAAAAGATAAACCTCTTAAAACAGTATTTATAAATCGCTGAGAAGTTGCTGGTGCGTTTCTAAGACCAAAACTCATAACATTGAAATGGAAAAGTCCAAAATGGCGTAATAATTGCAGTTTTACGTTTGTCTTCTTCTGTCATAGGGATTTGGTAATATGCTTTAAATAAATCAATTTTGGAATAAATATTCTTACCAGGGAGTATTGTCAGGAAATCGTCAATTCTTGGGAGTGGATACCTGTCTGGAACAGTAAACGCGTTTAATCGTCTGTAATCTCCACATGGACGTGGCGAACCATCCGGCTTGATAACAACATGGAGTGGACTTGCCCATTCTGAGGTCGATTGTGAAATTATGCCATTTTCCAACATGAATTCAAATTCTCGCTTGACCAATTCAAGTCGTTTTGGATCTAAACGTCGCGGTCTGCAAAAGACAGGATCTCCTTTTGTTTGGATATGATGTTTAATATCATGTCTTAGTGAAGTAGGTAGAAGGTTCGGTTTAGTCAATTCTGGATATTCTTTCAGCAAATTGTGGTATTTATGGCTTTTGTTTACGGTATTAATAATATCATCTTCTGATATTGTTGCTACTTTAGCATGTACGGAAAGCTTCGTTGTTCCGTCTATTAAACTCTTGTTGCGTATATCTATGAGAAGGTTAAAATGGTTTAAAAAATCAGCTCCTAGAATGCCTTTATCAATTTGAGCAATCACAAATGGCCATCTAAATTTTCTGCGTAGTCCCAAATCTACATCTAATATTTTAACACCAAAAGTTTGTATATGAGTACCATTTGCTGCAAAAAGAGTGATTTTTTCGTTGTTATTCGGTTTAATTTTAGCCTCTCCTATGCGTGGCAGGAACTATAGAGACATCTGCTCCACTGTCTACTAATAGACGTATGCCAGTTTTGCGATCTGTTACAAATAATCGATGTTGACGGCTGAAAGTGTACGCAGTAGAGTCAGCCGTTACTTTTACTGCATCCTTTAGTTTTCCGTTTCTGGGTGTTTCCAGGTGCATGGTTGCTTGCATTTTTCTTTTAGGCATCTTTTGCCAAATTTAAAATGATAAAAACAGTATTTTCCGTTTGGATTAAAGCGTTTAGTATTTTGGCGTCGATAGGGTCGGTCAGATTGGCTATTTGAAGAGTTTCTGCTACGGGAAGTCGATGGAGTTCGGCTACGGGAGCAGCTTCGCTTAAGTTGCATTGTCAAATTTGTGATTTGTTGTTCTAATTTCGATATTCAATTTGAAAGATTATCTGAATGCAAAGATGTATTGGCCGCGTGTGCACTGTGTATCTCATTGCACTGATTTAAATCACATATCTTGTCTGCCATGACAGCTAGCTTAGATATATTTTCGTCACTTACCACTAGAACGCTTTTAATTGCATCGGGTAGTTTGTCTAGCCATAAAGTTTTTAAACCAGCCTCGGAAATATCGCTTCCAGCTAAAGATTGCATTTTCCTAAGTAATTGTGATGGTTTCTGGTCCGAAGAAAATTCTATTCCTGTCAGGAGCGTCTTCATCCTTTTGTTCTCGCTATCCTTAAATATGGTCAATAACCTTTCTTTACTAACTTGATATTTGTTTCTTACTGTTGTATCTGTAATTATGTCCCAAATATTTTCTATAAATTTTGGATCTATTTGTGAAATCAGGTAGTCGAATTTTGTAGCATCGGCTGTAATTTGCTGTACTGAAAACTGTGCTTCTATTTGGAAAAACCATAGTTCCGGTTTCTCTGACCAGAAAGGTGGAAGTTTTATCGAAACTCGATTGGTTAGCAATGTTTCAGTACCACGCGCTGCTTGCTGTGATGCAGGCGGATTGACCGTGTCTTGATTCATCTTTGTCCGACGAAAAAATTTTTTGGGTTCAATGTCTTTTGTTTTTGTCAAAGTCCTTTAGAATTTTATATCACTATTACGTATTTTAGAATCACGTCGGGGTCACCAATGTGCCGGTATTGTCGGCACAATAAAAGATTTAATTGGTAATATTTACTATATTTTAGACGAAACCTAGTTTTTACAGAAAATAATCGAAAACATAAAATCAAACGTCAACAAGCGTCAGCAACGATCAACTTCAAAGGAGAAGATGGTTTTGCATGCAGCCTATGGAGGTGTGCGAAAACAGGTCGCTACAAATATATATAAGGCACAAACGTTGCACTATCCAATAGGATTTTTTCCAAAAATGTTTTTTCCAAAAATGTTGACTCTACATGCAAATTTAAAAATGGCTGTACATAGAGTCAATTTGTTGTGCTTAACCTAAAGCTCTCGTCGTGCCCTTCTCAACGATACCAAACTCGGGTACTCTAGCCTTACTGGTCTGGGAGTAAACCGGATTTAAATAAATCCAAGATGGCGGCAAAAAAATGGTTTGAGTGAAATATCTCCTGAACTACTGGGCCGAATATACCCGTGCTTGGGTTTTCCGCAAAGAGCCCGACGCGACCTATCCGCTAAGTAAAGTTTCAGGCCTGAAAAAATCAAGGTCCTGAAAACTGAAAATTTCAGTCACTTTCGAAAGAGGAGGTAGAGGCAAGGTCAGGGAAGCAAATCCCAGCCCTCTAAATTGAGAACTGTCAAAAGTGAATTTCGAACGCCTATAACTCGGCCTCTACTGGTCGCAGAACAATGAGACTGGTGTCCCCGAACTTGCCCCAACCCAATTCTTTGGCTGAAAGTGCTTTCAGGGGCCTGAAATATTTTGTCTCCAAAGCGCATAAAAAGTAGCAATATGTGTAGAGGACGTACCTCTTAGCCCTAAGCCGAAAACCGCAATTCTCTGCGATTCTCGGTTGTGGAGATATGGCGCTCTGAAAACAAGTCTGACAGTTGCCCAACTGTCAGTGATGAGGTTTGACAGACAATAACTCCACTTCTACTCGTCCTAGAAGGACGGGGTTTTCTTTGGGCAACTGTACAACACCTACTCCACCCTCTGAAAGCAGTTTCAGGACAAAAATTTGAATGCACTGAAAACGCCTGAAACTATTATTTTCCAAAAACAGTCTATAAACACTTATTTATACCGAAAACCACAATCTCATAGGACTTCTGGTTGTCGTGTTGATTTTAACTTTCCAACCAAAAAACCAAAATGGCGGAAAAAAGCCAAAATCGCAAAACTTAAAGTTTCTGACCCCGACTTTGGGTTCAGAGAATGTGCCTAGGGCATACTCGTATAAAGACAATCCCGACGTCAGAAACGGTGTGAATATATTAAATATTAAATAAAAACAAAAAATCAGTAAAAATTCAATAACTAAAGAACCAGAAGGGGTAAAAACAGAGAAAAAATCTTAAAATGTAAGGTAAAATATGCCCTTTGTATAGAAAAAGAAAAAAATTAAATATAATTATTTTCAGGCATAGAAATTTGGTTTTCAGTACTTTTCAGTTTATTAATTATGGAACTAAAACTAGCAGCGCCAAAAATCCACAAAATTCAAAAGTTACTCTTTACTTGAGCGCGCAAAATATAGCAGTTGAAAATTTTTAGATTTTCTATTACAAACGTAATCATAATGGGCTGAATTTCAAAACTTCTATTGATAATAAAAAATTAATCCTAAAACTTAAAATTCTAAAACTTGCGGTTTTCTAATTGTCGTGGCAGTATGTTGTCACTTGCAAAGTTTCAGACGCCTATCCTTCTTCCTTCTTGGAGCACG
Organism: Athrips mouffetella; assembly: GCA_947532105.1. Lineage (NCBI taxonomy): Eukaryota > Metazoa > Arthropoda > Insecta > Lepidoptera > Gelechiidae > Athrips > Athrips mouffetella. Next base: position 172,587 of record OX383968.1, on the reverse strand, counting down.
TGGCCACGTGCTTTTATTCTTTGCTGAATTTCAGTAAGTTCCCGTAATTATTTAAGTCCAATTTTTTCAGAAAAGTTGCAGCTCCTAAATCCCCACCAGATGGTAGGAAAAAATGAGGGGGTCGTACGTCACGTTCCCCGCAGCACGCTTGTAAAGCTTTATTTATTAAAATATAACCTCCAAACCGAGGTTTTCCAACTTTTCCGGCCACAAAACTGCAGTCCGGCTTTTTCACTTCACGTCACCTTATGAAACACTGAATTCCGCACTTGCAGACACCAAAATCACTAATATACGAGCACTTTAACTAATTATTTTGGATTTTTTACTGCGGAGCAACGTGGATTTAGCTGCTTACTCGAGCTCTGGAGGATTGCAACTGGGTTAGGTTAGGTTTTTTTTTAATACTTCTACTTCCAACATAATTGGAGTCTATTTTAGCTTCTAACGTTTTCATTCCAGTTCTCGCAAGTATGCCTCTCGCACTTTTATGCTTCATGCAAGATCTTTCTTTCTTTCATCTTCTTTCTAACTTTATGGGTGGGATTCCCATCTAACTGAATCTGTTCTTACTATTCTGATTATTGCTTATATTTCTGTTTTTAGGGTTCCGTACCTCAAAAGAAAAAAACGGAACCCTTATAGGATCACTTTGTTGTCCGTCTGTCTGTCTGTCTGTCTGTCTGTGATAAGTTATATGATTTAGAGGTCGTGGTCTCGGAAATCAATATAAATGAAAGACTTTGTAAGAAAACAATAACGTAGAAAATATAATAATATACACAAGATTACTCAAAAAACAAATACGACGACACGAATGACACGAATGATGTACAAGACAAATGTCATAGAGGAATACAGCTAAATCTAATCAGCCAGTGCAAGTTATGATGTACAACCTCTTTCAACACCCCTCCTTAACTTTCACTCTGCAGCCAATCCCTCTCAGACAAGCTTCATGCTTCAACCTTCCAACTCCTTTCGTCAGCAGGTCAGCCATCATTCTTTCAGTCGACACATACTCTATAGACACAGCCTTAGACCTCACCAAGTCTCTGATGAAGTGATGTCTCACGTCTATATGTTTTGTCCTCTGATGATGAACTGGATTCTCAGCAATATGTATTGCTGATTGACTGTCACTAAGTAGCTTCAAGGAAGAAACAACATTCTCAGTGAGTTCAGTGTACAGTCTCCTCAAAAATACAGACTCTCTACATGCTTCAGATAGTGCCACATATTCAGCTTCGGCACTCGACAAAGCAACTGTTTTTTGCTTCCTACTTTCCCAAGATACAGGGCCATCTGCAGATAAAAATACAAAACCACTGTATGATCTTCGATCAACAATATCTCCAGCATGGTCTGCATCCACATATCCATAAAGAGTCTTACCTGACTTTTTGAAAGTTATTTCAAAGTCTTTAGTACCATTTAGATATCTTAATACTCTTTTTGCTGCAAGCCAATGCGTATTATTGTAGCAATTGTTAAATTGACTTAAAAAACTCGTTGCAAAAGCAATATCCGGTCTTGAACATACAGACAGATACATAAGCGAACCAATCAGCTCTCTGTATGGTAATTCGCTTGGTGGAACATAATTTTCCTCCTTTGGTTTCATCAGCTTCGTCTTTGGATCCAATGGCGTAGTTACACTCTTGCAATTTGCCATTCCAAAAGTCTCTAGTATCTTCTGTGTATATTCTTTTTGGTTCAAGCTTATTACTCCGTTGTCCTGTTTGATCTTGATTCCCAAGAAAACATCAACTTTTCCCAGATCCTTCATATCAAACTTATTTTGCAACTGACGTTTAATGAGCTTTTTCTCGTTCTCGTTATTCCAAAAAATAAGAAGATCGTCCACGTAAACAGCAATGATCATTAAACTGTTCTTCCTCTTCCTGAAATAAACGCATGGTTCATTGTCTGACCTCTCAAAGTCTAACTCTAACAGAGAATTGTTGAGTTTATCGTTCCAAGCTCTTGGTGCTTGTTTTAAACCATAAAGAGCCTTCTTCAACAAGCAAACATGATCCTCTTTTCCTTTTTCTTCAAAACCTTTAGGTTGTTTCATGTAAACCCTTTCGGTTAGATCTCCATTCAAGAATGCGGTTACTACATCCATGTGATCTATTTTTAAGTTATTTTCAGCAGCTATTGCTAAAAGCAATCTTAATGTGCTATGACGCACTACAGGTGAGAATGTCTCATTGTAGTCAACACCCTTCACTTGTGTAAAGCCTCTTGCTACTAGACGTGCTTTATACCTAATTCTCCTCGGCTCTTTTTTGATTCTAAAAATCCATTTTGAATCAACAAAATTTCCTTTTGCATTAGCACTTTCTACTAGTTCCCATGTTTTATTCTTCTTCAAAGAATTCAATTCAGATGCAATAGCTTCTCTCCATTGTTCTTTATCATCTCTTGATAAGGCATCTTCTAGAGTAACAGGATCACTTCTAGTCTCTTCAGCTGCTTGATACAAGATACAGTCTTTAAACTCTTTTGGTTTCCTATCTCTCAATGGATATCTCCTCTCTGGAATTTCCACTGGTTCAGCTTCACTATCTCTGGAAGTAGATGGAAAATTTTCAACAATGTTTCTTGCTGGACTCTCTAGACTAGTATCTCTTACGGACACATCGTCAGTAATTGTATCAATGTCCGAGACATGTTCTTCTCTATTGGACGGTATCTCTTGTGTAATGGGTGGCATCACTGGATTTCTCTCACCAAACGACGGATCATGGCTATTCCCTAAAGGTGGCACTTCTTCTTTAACTTCTTTGGGTACTTCTCGTTTAACAACTTCTTTGTTAACACCTTCTATGTCTCTCTTCTGGTTCTCGAAAAATACTACATCTCTTGCTTTATAAACCTTGTGTGTTTGAGGATGTATGAGACGATACCCTTTAGTCGTTTCGCAATAGCCAATGAATACCAGTTCCATGCTCTTTGGATCCAGTTTCTTCCTTTTTACATTTGGAATATGCATGAACGCACGACACCCAAATACTCGTAAAAAACTCAAATTCACTTTTTTACCTGTCCATGCCTCTTCTGGGGTCATGCCCTTTACAGCTATAGTAGGCGATCTGTTTTTCAAAAATACTACTGTATGTACTGCTTCTGCCCAGTAAATCTTCGGTAAGTTTGCTTCTTCCAACATACTTCTTACTCGTTCTACAATAGTTCTATTTGCTCGTTCAGCTACACCATTTTGAGCTGGAGTATAGTCCACAGTTAATTGATGAACAATACCATTTTCTTTAAAAAAATCATTAACCTTTTTATTAACATACTCGGTACCGTTGTCACTTCGGATAGTTTTTAACCGTTTACCCGTTTGAGCTTCTACTAAAGTTTTAAATTCAACTAATTTCGAATAAACTTCACTCTTTTCGCGTAAAGTGTAAACAAAAGTTTTCCTAGTTTTATCATCAATAAAGGTTAAGAAATATCTTTGACCTGAGAAAGATTTAGTTTCCATTGGACCACACACATCACTATGGATTAACTCAAGAACATCAGTAGCTCGTGTTGCTCCTGTTTTTGGAAAAGGTAATGAAGTTTGCTTACCTTTCAAGCACGAAATACAATCCAGTTTGTCATTAGTGTTTGGAAAATTTATACCTGCTGCATACTTTTCCTTTAATAATTTAATGTTGTACACTCCTAGATGACCAAGGCGCTTGTGCCATAAGTTAAGATCAGCATTGCTCTTCACAGCTGAAACTAATGCAATATTAGTATTGGCAGAATCAGGTTTTAGTTTATAAATTCCTCTCTCTACCTTACATACCGCTTTCACCTCGCCTTTCACTTTACAGTCATCTTCTAAATAAATCTCACAACCTCTTTTTGAAAACACTAATACTCTATTCCGTTCAACTAACGTACTTACACTCATCAAGTTCGCAGCTAAATCCGGAACATACAACGCTCCATTGACTGTGAAATCTAATTCTCTAGAACACACGTCACCTCGTCCTTCTCCTTTCATTCTACTTCCATTCGCACACATAACTTGCGTTGGCTCTTCTAGCTTTACGAAGTTATGTAACCAATCCTTCCTTGGAGTCATATGGGAAGATGCCCCTGAATCCAGAATCCAGTCAACGGGTTTATGCGAATTATCAATTGTAGAATAGGCTGTGGTAGCGTTAGCATAATTGCTTTTCTTGTTGTTCTGGTTTTTAGGACAAACAATTGCTTTATGTTCTCCATTACATATAAAACATCGAATCTTCTTTTGATTCGACTTCTGTTGCTTCCATCCTTGATTTCTGTTCTTCTTTTGTTTAACAGAAACCATAGCACTCGTAAAGGGTTCCTCTGACTCACTCTGTCTAAGCTCTCTCGGCTTATCATCAATTTGCATCAATTTCGTTTTTACATAGTCCGTCGTTAGTACCACATTGCTGTTTTCAATTGCCATCCTCAAAGGCGTATACTCCTCTCCTAGACCTTGTAGCATCAGAGCAGCTAGTAGCTCATCATCTACTTCCTTGCCTAAGTCATCTAGTTCACCAGCGATCCTCATAATCTCTGTAACATACTGACGTGGAGATTCATACATTGAAAGTCTCTGACTAACAAGACGTCCTAGCAGGCGACACCTATGGTTAACTCCTTTATCTTCAAAAGCAGCAGCCAAGGCTTGCCAACTCTCTTTTGCTGTCTTTGCTTTACGTGCGTGTACCAGGCAGTGGGGTTTTATCATCAGCAGTATCTTTGCGCGAGCAATATTGTCTCTTCGTAGACCTGCAACGTCGCTCTCTAGTGGTGTGCTCTTAGTATAATCCCACAGATCCTCAGTTATAAGAAACAGTTCCATCTGAACCTTCCATGTCGAATAATTTGACATTCCGTCTAATTTCTCAAATGACGGGAAATGTCCACTACCACTATTACTGCCTGCCTGTAAATTATTCATTCTTACGTTATTCCCGTCTCCTGAGGGTATTTCTCTAGTTTCACTTACTTCAGGTTCCATTTAACTTCAATAAATTTCCGAATAAAAATCGTAGCTCACCAATGGCAGGTACGTCACTACGAGCACAATTTTCTTGTTTCACACACGAAAGTTACCATTCGCTCAAGCTACCATGATAAGTTATATGATTTAGAGGTCGTGGTCTCGGAAATCAATATAAATGAAAGACTTTGTAAGAAAACAATAACGTAGAAAATATAATAATATACACAAGATTACTCAAAAAACAAATACGACGACACGAATGATGTACAAGTACATTAACTTACTAATCTGGGTGTACAAGACAAATGTCATAGAGGAATACAGCTAAATCTAATCAGCCAGTGCAAGTTATGATGTACAACCTCTTTCAACAGTCTGTCTGTCAAGACCCTTTATCTCACGAACGGGTAAAGGTATCAGGTTGAAATTAATACCATATGTTAGGGTCCATGAACCACACAAGATCTGAAAATTTTAATTTTTTACAACGACGCAATCAAAAGATATGGCATTTTATGTCCTCATCTCCATACATTTATTAAAAAATGCAAAACCTACAAGGTACTTCCCGCTGACCTAAAATTATGAAATTTGGCAAGAAGCTAGGTCTCACAGTACAAATAATGGGAAAAGTCTGAAATCATTAAATATTACAACTTTTCTCACAACTAATAGTAACCAATTGTGGTGAGCTCCCGTTTCAAGAACATTCATATAAGAGAGGGGTCAAGTTGGATGGTCGCTGAGGCGATTTTTGTTTTAGTTCTATTTAAAAACGGGAACACTTACAAACTTGAAAATTGGTATGTTTATAGTGCATAAGCTATAAAATAACAACAAATAATAAAATTTGGTCAAGCGCGTGTCGGACTCAAAAAAACTAGCACATTAAATTACTGAAATTTCAACTAATACAATTATGATTATGTGGTGGTACGGAACTCTCGGTGCGCGAGTCCGACTCGCACTTGGCCGGTTTTTTATTTCTCATCTACTTTTTCCAGGAAAATAAGGTTGACAACAATTTTTTATTTATGCTTCTTCTATACATCATTATCTACTGCTTACATGCTAATCTTATTCTTACGTATATATAGGCGCAGGAGGCCATAGTATCATAATCTTTCAGGATATAGTGGGTTCAAGTAAGTATAATTTTATAGGAACCAAGTAACATTGATCACAAGTTTGATGGATTGGTTAACTTAACTAGTTCTACACTGTGATGATTATAATCAATGATTGCTCTGAAAATAAATAGGCTATTACTAGATTGGACAATTTGCCATATTTATTTAGGAACCGCACAAATTAGGATTTTATTCCCATCTCGCTAGCTGTGTCGTGTTCCTTTTTTTTTTTTTCCATTCGCTCTTCCTTCAGAAGAGCAGGCTATTCACATTCGAATGAATTATTTGTACCAGCAGCGCTAGAATTGAAACTCAATCGTTAACGATTTGAATCGGTATCATGATTCCCATCGAGTCGTAATCGTGTTGAACAAAACGGTAGCATGTAACTATCAGTTGGGTTGAATACGATTGATGGGGTTCATGAATGATTAAAGTGAACTAAATATATGCGTTATATTTCTTCACCATGAAAATATTTCGGAAGCAATTTACAAATCTTTGATTAGAAGAATGTTACTTTTTATACAGTATTTTGGCTTGAAAGGGATTAATTGAGTGAAATAATTATTTTTTATTTGATTTTTAGCTCAAAAAAATAAAAAGTATTGAATAAAAAGCGAGCAACTAAACGCACGACTTTTCAGTCTTCTTTTAGGTTATGTTTTCCACCCTAGGCTATAAAATTTGGCCGAGTCTATTTTCACGTGGAAGGGTCAACGCACACGGAGGAAAAAGCTTAGGGTCCACGCACACGAAGTCCGCAAAGCGTGTGTAGAGCCGTTTTGCCCCTCGTATGCGTAATCCTTAGGATTGTTTATGGTTTTCGTTCAGAAATGCAGTTTTATGCAGCTTTTTTATGATTTTTAAGGATTTTGGCCTACACAAATAAGTGAGTGAGACAAAACTATACAATATACTATTTCTTTCCTTTCTGTCGTATGTTTTGTCTCATCTGTGTGACTATTAATTAGGTAAGGCTGTATTAATTAATTCCTTTGCTGCTTTTTAACGAAAAAGTCAAAATTTCCGGTGACAATCCGACCAAATCAATGTAATCCATTGGTTATATGAAAACTGACACAACTATGTGTCTATTTGATTTTGTCGTATTGTGCTTGACAGCTGGAAAGTTTTCCGTAGAAATCCGGGGCGACCGGAGGCAGATACATTTGACATAAAACAGCTGACTTTTTTGAACAGAAGTCTGTTTCCCCGTGGAACTTTTTTATATTTGCGGTTGAAATGTATAGCTGCCAGGTATTTCGACCGCAAAATAAAGTTGTTAATCGAGCAGTTTTGCAACTGGGTGATTTATCTGTGTTTAGAGTGGATCTTCTACGTTTTAAATAAATTTATCATGGTGTATTGCTTTATTATCTTATTCTTAATGAGGCAGTGTGATTTTTCAGGTTAATACTATCTTTTATGGGTAAATTTGTATGAATAAATCTTGGTAATCCTCTGATGTGAACTAATATGGTTATGTGCGAAGTGCTGGATGGATATTACCAAAATAATGCTTACAGACATTTTACCAGAATTGACCAAGACAGTGGAGATGGACAGGGCATATGATCCCCGATATCTAAGGAGAGCGGAGCAAGTTATCAACAAATTGGTACCTATCCAAGATCTGACAAAAGAAAGCAGGGATGACAGGCCACTAGACGTTGTTGTTATCCTAGGACACCCCGCTGGTGCATAGGGCCTTCACGAGCTGTCTCCACTTCCCCCTGTCTTGCGCCGTCCTTCTTTCCATGTCAGTCCAGTAGCCTTGAGCTCGCTTTCGACGGTACATCATCAGGAGTGAACGGGTCGCCCAGGTCTACGTCTGCCACTCAAATGCTATTGAAGCCGCGTTTACGTTGTTACACCGGAGGGTATGCCCAATCTACCGCCACTTTGCTGCGCAATTTCTTGTTGAATAGGCCTTTGCTGGCATCGGGCCTACAAATCTTTGTTACTGACTGTGTCTGGCCAGTAGATGTGGAGTATGGACCTAAGGCACTTGTTGACGAAGAAATGATGGGAAAAATCTGATTGGAGAAGGCTTATGCCAAGAGGCAGACTGAACGGAGAGACATACTTTGAAGAAAAACATTTGGAAAACATGAAGTTTAGAATAAAAGGCTGATTATTATTCGATAAAATGCTGATTTTATTTCCTCCATGTCATAAAGTTGTTTCAAGTCATTTGTAAGTATTAAGATTTATAAGAAACTAAGTAATATAGTGTTCCGTGGGGTGCCAGCAAAGAATAGTACCAACCCATACATAGCCGTGGGTGTCGTAAGAGGCGACTAAGGGTTAACTGGAGGATGGGCAGCAGCATCCTCCTTTGTATTACATCTTACTTACTGCGGTCACCTAAAACCGCGGTGCCAGCCGTAACGCTAACAAGCGAGGTGACTATGGTACTTATGGAGCTCCCTGTCCTGTAGTGGATGTTTCATGGGATGTTATGATGAAGTAATATAGGTACCTCAGAAACATCCACTACAGTACAGGGAACTCCCTCTAAAATGCCAGCTTTTGCTAATACAATGTGGAGGGGAAGTACCATGGTCACCATGCTTGTTAGCATTACATCTGGCACCATGGACCGTGGTTCTCTGGTGACCACAGAATGTAAGATGATACGAAACATTAAACCTTAGTCGCCTCTTACGACACCCACGGGCAAAGTTGGGTTGGTACTACTCTTTGCCGGCACCACATGGGGCCTACAATATAGTACCTACTTAAATAAAAGACTGATTTTGTTATCTATTTCCTCCATTGCATAGAAATAATTGCAAGCCATAATGAGGGTCAGGCCAGTAGCTCATGTTATGGACCACTAAGATTTAGAATCATGTCTTGTTTTTAAAAGAAATTGTTTACATGTCCCATATACTAGTCCAAGATCTGGCAAAAGAAAGCGGGGAAGACTGGCCACTAGATGGGAGTATGAAATTAATGAAATTAAATTAACAACAGGTCTTCTCTGGAGAAGGGTTACGCGGGACTGAAACAGTGGAAATTGTTGAAGTCAGGCCATTGGCTCACGTTATGGACCACTAAGATTTAGAATAAACTAGGTAATAAAGCACCTGATTTGAAAATTATGTGCAAGGGTTTGAAAGATTACCAATACCTGTACCGGTCTGTATAGGTGTTGGTAATCTTTTACATGATTCACACAGTAGATATATGGGCGCTTACTGAAAGTGGGCTTAGCAAAACTACTATGACCTACTAATACTGGCGGCAAAGACACTTATTTATAGGTGAGCTGTCTGTTCTTCCTTCTCACAATTTGAATAAAACACATTATCAGATAGACAATTACAATCATTTATTGCAACATCATAAGACTCATAACCAAAATTTATTCAACACCAAAAGTACTTTACAAATCATGCGAACTTCAACATCAACCAGTTTCGCAATTGGCTGGTTTTTTTTACATCTTAGGTCCTCGATTGTTTGTCCCCGTAATCTTTATTTGGGGCCCATATTATGCTTTTCGTTTTGTAGTCATTCTAAGGTCTTTGTTTTTCATGATCTTTTTCAGTGCCCAGTATTTCTTTTATTTATTTCTTTATGTTTGGTCTTTTCACTTGACTCCTGAAATAGAAAAAAATCCAGAATAAGTAGATGAATATAATTCTTGCTAATTTAATCATTTAAAAATAGGCTACGGCTACCCGGCTACGAATAAAAATAAGTCAGGAACTCTAACTCAGAACAAATTCCACACAAAAAGTGGCCCTACGTGAAACCATAAAGACGTATATTCAAAATACGAATCAATTGGTTCAAATTCAGAAAGAGAGCAGGGATTCGTTCGCGCGCGTGCTATGTCAGTTAGTAGTAGTTGAGTAATTGACGCGTGCAACAACTTCTTCTTATGGAACGTCTTTCGTTCAGTCATTTTTTGAGCGCAGTTACATTTCCTGACTTATTATTTAGTCATAGGTCCCCGGCTAAACTCATCATCATATTGTGGAGTCAGAGTCGTTGAGGAACCCAAGGCCATTGGCATGGCTCATTTAATATGTCCTGTAAATAGTAGTTGAGACCAACCTACATCACATGATTAACTTTAAAGTAAGATTATATTGTAAATTTAATTAATTAATATTTTTATAATTCTATTAATCATCTTTAAGAACAGTTTAGGTGATTCAATGAGTCATTCCAAAAGATGAGTTTACATCTATGTGGCTCTGCGAGTCAAATTAGTTCTTGGGCTTCCCTGTTCTGTGCCAATTCCATCCAGTTGAACACTCCAAGCTCGTTTAAATCCTTGGCGACTTCATTGTACAGGGGACCTGATTGTATTCCTTCTCTTCTTCTTCTAATAGTGCCTCTCCAACTTGTGAAGGTTGGCAGTCAGCTCTGCATATTTCTTCTTGTCTCCAGCGAGGCGAGAAAGTTCGTCAGCACTCGCAATCCCAGTCTACTCCTTGATGTTCCGCAACCAAGACTTCTTTCTCCGACCTACTCTTCTTTTTCCTGCAACTTTGCCCATCATTATGAGTCTGCTCCTACAAGTTATGAGAGGTTATGAGTTGCACCAGCACGTACCTTCCGTGCCTTAACACATGCCCTAAGTATGCAACTTTTCTTCATTTGACGGTTTGCAAAAGTTCGCGTTTTCTGTCAACCCGCCATAGAACTTCATCATTGGTAATCCGCTGTGTCCAACTTATAGTCAGCATGTGTCGATAGCACCACATAGGCCAGATATAGCAGTGCAGAAGACGAGTGCGCGATTCCTTCTCGGATATGCCAAGCAAGTCCCTGCTGACTGAAGCAATGACTGAAGGCCCTCACCAAGTCCAAATCAAGTTAAACTTTCAATATAATGGTAATCGGCCGTCTCAAGATACTGCAAAACAATCTTCAAAAAAAGTAGTGTGAAATCAAACGAACTTGACTTGAACCCTGTCAGTCCCCGTCACGTGAGTGCTGCCAGTACCAAAATTTGGGTTTCAGACGATTAGGGCTCCGTACACGACCGATAATCGGTGACCGATTTTCATGTATGACGTTTAGGGAGGTGATCTATCAAAATAATATCTACACACGATGTCGATGATTTTATTTTTGTTAGAGCAAAGACAATGTGATACCAATGTCACATGTTGGTTTCTAAGCAACTGTACTTTGTTAGATTTTTGATTGTCACTTGTGAATGGACTTTTCTGTAAATTTGTACTAATATATTGTTTATTATTGTGATCATTACTTTCTCTTATAAACACTGCTGCACTTAACCCTACAATCAGTTCTAAGTATTTTTTGTTAGTAAGATAAGATTCCATGAACATATTTTTTTATAAGTCTCGATATTATCAAAAATGCTTCTAATGGCCATTATTTGTTAATATACAGGCTTTTAGGCTAAGATAACTATACAGGATGTTAGGGTTAAAGAAAATTAAAGTACCGAGATCCAAATGCCGAAATCTCGTCTGTGCATTTGCTAATGTGTCGCGAGCCCTCCACCGCGCCGCACCGCACCCCGCGGCTTTCGAGAGAACTATTCGTTGAGTGACCGCTGGCAGTAAGTAACAGTCAGTATAAAAGGTGTTAGGTTAGGATGACTACTAAATGTACAGGGTGTTAGGGTAAGTATACAGGGTGTTAGGATAGGATAATTATACAGGGTGTTAGGGTAAATATACAGGGTGTTAGGTTAGGATAACTACACAGGGCGTTGGGTTTGGATAAATATACAGGGTGTAAGGTTAGGATCACTATACACAAAATATACCTAACATTACACACTGTATAGTTATCCTATCCTAACACCCTGTGTAGTAACATCCTGTACACTTACCTTAAGACCCTGTACATATAGTGATCCTAATCTAACACCCTGTATACTTACTCTAACATCCTGTATAGTAATCCTAACCTAACACCCTGTTTACTTACCCTAACACCCTGTACATATATAAATATAATAAAATGTAAAATACTTAAAGTTAAGCAAAACTTGTTGCTAGGGCCTCCTTAAAGGCCTTAATAGCCTGTTCCAGGAGACTCCGCTCCTCCTAAACGCACGTACATACAAAAACAGTTTTAGAAAATAATCTAGGTACTAAGGAAAGTACAAATAAAAAATATATAAATTAAGAAAACCAGGTATTTTATAGTAAGTATAAATAGCGTAAAAGTGCCATCGGAATTATTAATATATAACATTAATTTAAGATGTGACATATAGTAGTCATCATAACCTAACACCTTGTATACTTACCCTAACATGCTGTATAGTTATCCTAGCCTAACAACCTGTATATTAACAAATAATGACCATTAAAAGCATTTTTGATAATACCGAGACATAAAATAAATGGTACAGCAGCACTACACTTACTTTCTTGCAATACTCAAGGAAAAACTGTCAACCGCAAACTTAAATTTGTAATGCCATACACATAGTATGGAATTACAAACTTTTATTAAAGTTTTTCCAAAAAAATGTTCGAATGAAATATACAGATCATTTCAGAATTTAAATTGTCAAACAATAAAACAAACAAACCTCAAACGATTTCGAGTAAATCACATGTTTAACTTTTGGTAGTACTAGAACACCCTTTATATGAATTTTCACAGATCAATGGATACTACCGTAGGATACTTGCTTGAAGATTTTTTAATTTCCCAACACATGTTCCTTATGGATAATTGTTCAGTCTAGTCTACTGAGCAAGCCCTTTCAGTTTTTGGTACACCCTGTATAGGTACTAAATTTTATTCAAAAAAATCATAAAGAATTTCCAGTCAGGTAGACAACCAATCCAGGATTAATATTATAGAAAATTTTAATAAACTCAATGGAACCAACTTTGGGTAAATCACATATTTACGATTTGGTGGTACAGGAACACCCCTTATATTAAATTACATAGATCAATTGATCGATACTGGCGCAAGATATCTTACATGGAGATGCTTGGTCATGCAAAGTTTCATAAAGATTCTATGAGCCCTTTTTGTGAAAATTTCAATTTTTCATTTTCGTTGTATGACAGTTACCCTCAAAATGAGAGCCAGCAAGAAACCACTTAACACCTTCGATGGATTTGCATAAAACTCCTAAATTCAAAATATGGTGTCAATCGGACCATTCGTAAAGCCGCTAGGCCAAAGCGTGACAGACAGACTGACCGACGGACCGACCGACCGATCGACGGACGGACATTTTTGGGAGACTTGTTTTTTATGATGTATAAGTGATATAGAACACATTTTTGAGAAAATTAGAAAAGCTTTTTTTTTTCACGAATACAATACCTTTCTCGCTCCGCTCGAAAGTAAAAATTAAATATAATTAATAATTCATGGAATCTTATTAACAAAAATAAAATCATCGACATCGAGTGTCGATATTATTTTGATCGATCACCTCCCTAATCACCATACAAGAAATCGGCCGACAAAAATACGGTCGTGGGCGGGAGCCCTAAAAAACAACACACGATCTCGTCCGGTACCAAAGATTTTGGAAACTACGCCAGGGGGCGCAGCATTTTTTTCTTACGTCAATGTCCGGTACTGACGGTCCGTACGGACAAAAGGACCTCCCAAACGAAAGCACCACAGCGCATCCACGTCAAAAAACTACTGAAAAAGTGAAAAACTATAAAGATAGCTGGTGACGCACGCAGACTAGGATTATTCATGTTATAGTTTCCGGTTTGTTGAAAAAGGACGGAAATCGTCCTTTTCTAAGACGACCTGGCAATGGTCCACCCTCCAGTGATTTGTCAAATTTGGGATACCATCGCTAGGCCCTGTCATCAGCAACACATGCATGGCCCATCGCGGCGACGACGACGACGAGCAGAAAAGAATTCAAAATTGTGAAAAAAAGACAAAGAAGAACTATTGACGTAAGAAGAACATGCGCTGTTTTGGCGTGAGTTTCAAAAATCTTAGGTACCAGCGATAAGGAAAAGCCTTACTCAAGCATCACGGCTCCTCTTCGCAATGGCCCATGATTTTTTTGGCCAGTGAGTGGTGGCACAACAGATTTTTAGATGGCAACATTACTTATCTGTCAAACGGATTGTCACAGGCCACCTGTTCCAAAGTGCGCTTACAGACTGCTTAAAGGGCCCTGCTTGCAGTGCCACTGCCAATCGTACTTTGTGTGGGCATGCATGGCCGACAAAATAGCCGTTACATCGGCCCTGCAAGACCACACACGGTACGATTGGCAGTGCGCACTGCAAGCAGGGCCCTGTAGGCAGGGCTTTGTATGGGCCGTTTAAGGCCGGCCGCAAACATCCGGAAATTCTGAAATCAGAACGCACTGCTTTTCATACAAAATGTTCTACCTGGCGCACACTTTCTTAGGGCATTTTTACTTGTACGCTATTGAAAAATTCATGATTTTATCAAAGTTGATTACATTAGTATATTTTTAGCAATTATAAGTAGCCTAATAGATAAATTTTGTATTTTTAATTAAAGAACCAATCAATTTTAAATAATTATGATCTAATCAAAGAAAAATCTAAAAAGTTCGCTAAATTCTGTCATGTTCGTTACCGATAGAAGTATGGCTATAATTCTAAAATGAAATTTAAGTTTCATGTATATTTATTGGGGAAAAAAATAAGTTATTTTTCTTTTATTAATCACGTACTGTTTTAAAAAAATATTTATTAATTATTTTTGCATTTAATTGGTCCTTACCGTTACCTAATGAAAAATCTTAATATTTCACTTAGTGGTATAATCATATTCTTAAACAAAATAATAACTAGTTTTCTTAGCTATTTGAGCTCACTATATTATAGTTATTTTAATATTGATAAATTAATGGATTTCCGATAAATATAGGCAATAATCAAGAAGATTGGGGAATTTATTATGGGACAGTCACGTAACCTGACCTACTCATAACGAACAGGACACAGTAAAGATGTAGAAAAACAGAGAAACTTGCCTGCATGTATTGATGATCAGAAAGCCATAAAAACCTTAGTTTTTTTCCCAATAAATGTAAAAGGTTATATTTGGACCAGACATCAATTTAGACGCAACTTTATGTTGTCCTGTTCGTTACTAATTAGGTCCGGGTCGTACGTTACTGGTTTTAAAGTAACGAACAGGACGTAACGGAACCACATCATGCTACCGAAAACGGTTTCCTCACCTAAAAATACTGTTTAAAAAGGCTTGTTGTGGTTATAGCTTTATTCCAAAAAAGCTTAAACGTATGACAGTATAAAGTGAAGTTAAGTTTATTTTTAATTGTTTTTTGTACATTCAAATTACTGACCGGACAATCAGACGTGAAACCAAATAGATTATATACCGCATAGCTCACTCTACCCGTAAATCTTGTTAAAATGGCCGACAACATAGAGTGAAGTTTGAGAGATTCATTACAGTGTTACCATTTGATAAATACAATACGTATTTGGTAAAGAAATTCATAAAAATATCGCCTGTAACACGGTAACGGTGCTAGGACATGTCCGTTTCAACCAAATGATGGGACAGTATTTAATATTGAAAATAAGTTTCTTAAGTAAGGTTTAGAGAGCTTTTTAGTATTTATTTGTAAGATAAAAAGATGTTTACACACAAAAAAGTCGAAACCACAGTATATTCTATGAAAAGTAATGTTGAAAATCAGGTCATCAGTTGATGAATGGAAATGGGACAGTACTGAACGACAAAATTGCCAATTTTTGAAATTATTCTTTATTTATTTTAAATATAATACTGTTAGTTTAATGTATGTAAATCAGCAGAACAAAAGTTCATTTAATATTTAAAAATAATCAATAAATATCTCAAGGATATAGAGACATAAAAAAGTAAATAATTGTCCATGGGACAGTAAATTTTACGGTATGTACAAGTAGTTTGAAATATGCCCCTTAACGGTTTCAGAACGGAAAAAGCCCTGACATTTTGTTCTGAATTTTTCTGGGTGTTCGGGTCTTCAGAACGGAAAAAGAAGTTCAGAAAGCAGCGCTTGCGAACAAAATGTACCGACCACCGCACACATCCAGAAAGAGCATCGAACATTTTTGAATGGGGACTGGCGTACTAGTGGTTACCCTAAAGAGCCTTAATATGGAAAAAAGAAATAATTGCGGCCGCTGATGACACTGATGCCAATCGAAAGAATACCAAAATACAAATTAAAAATGTCATATGATAAATCGTCCTACCTGATATACTTTCAGAGATATCAAGGTTTAAAAAAACATATATTTTTTTAACTGATAAAACTGGACAACTATGTAGCCACTGACAGAGAAAAATGTATACAACAAGAAAGAGAAGAAAAATGCCCTATTGTGAGATGATTACACTGCAACGTGGAATTCTTCACTCGCCTTTGCCAAAATTAAGGCTGTGGCCAATCTGACTGACTTGGACATCAGTGTTTGGTTTTTAATAATAATTTTTACACAAATTTGGATTATTTGGAACTAAAAAAATTAATTTAAAAAAGAAACTTCATATATCTTCGAAAATCATTTAGGACTATTTGTCATGAACATTTTTGTTTGTATGTTAGTACTCTTTCGATTGGCACGAGTTTTATCAGAAATAATAATAATAAAAAAATTCATACCTTGATATCTCCGAAAGTATATCAGGTAGGACAATTTGTCATATGACATTTTTAGTTTGTATTTTAGTATTCTTTCGATTGGCACCAGTTTGATCAGAAGCCGCTAATTTATCTTTTTCCATAGTGGGGCTCCTTAGGGTGACCACTGTATGCCAGTTCATTCAGAATCTCGCTAGTACAAGCCGAGTGGAAGTCCAACCTGCTTTTTCTCGCCTACGAAATAAGAAATGCTCGAGATAGAATTAGCTCTGAGGATTCACGGGTGCACCCAATAACGACGTTCCCTCTTCTCGAGCACCAGTAAAAGTGCAGTTGCAAACAATTCTTCATTGTCTATGTCATCCATCTTGTTTGAAGTCTCCAAACGTACTGGTGGCGAAATCTGAATCTGAATCTTATCTCAATCTGAATCTTGTTTTTAATGACTTTGTCATTAATGGAAATGAGAATAGATTTGGCGCACATTTTTGAGGGATAATCCACTGAATAGAGGGGGGGCTACCTTACAAACGGTGCAACGACTCTAAATTTTTGATATTATGTTGTCTAGGATGGTTAGTAAGTGTTTAAGTGCAAAATTCAAAATTTCCCCTTCCCCTTCGCCCCCGCCGCCATATCTTTCGCTTATATCTTCGGTTACATCCATTTTAGCCAGAAATGTGCTGTGCACAGTGTGGTAGAGAATTAAACTGTAATTCGAATGTTTTTTGCACAGATTTGTAGAGAATTAAAATTCCTATAATTCACGATTTAAATTTTGTTTCCAGAACTGATAGTTATGGAGATATGCACTTTTAGAAAAACGAAAAATCTCATTTCTCGAAAATTTCAGAAACATAAATTTTTGCTTTTTACTTATTTTCGCACTGCTGTGCGACACTTCTCCTTTCACTAGGAAGGAAACCAAACTCACTGGGAGTTTCGAGCTCGTAATAAGTAAAAAGGTGGGTAATTCCACAGATCTTATCATCTCAGGCCTGAAAGACGCTTAACAGAATATTAACATATCTTTGCTGTTTCAAAGGTGTGATTTCCGTAACTTCATGTAATGGTCCAGATTTGTTAAATATAGTTTAAATAGAGTAAGATATGATGATATCTGGTGTAGGTAGATTAGTGAGACACATGGTAAAATAGACACGCGACAAAATTGAGAAATGACAGGATGTCAATGTACAAAAATGGGGATGTAACTTCACTTAACTTTGTTACTTCAGCCGTCCTCGGGAACGGGATCTCTTCCTTGCACTGGTATTAAGGGACTGCTTCTTGAGCTTGCGGCGGGGAGAGTGGCCATCTTTGAAATGGGCTCTCACAATGAATGTTCGAAGCGGGGCGGAAATCACTATCTTTATCATTACGTTGACTGTACTTCAGGCGTTACCCGTTGCAAAATTTATTATTTACATTTTTACAAATACAGTTCGCGACTACTGGTCGCGACACTAAGAAATATGTGACATGGGACTAATAAATGTTACTACCACAGTTTTTCTGGTGAAAACACTTACCATTCAGGAAAAAAACGGTGTTAAAATTAGATTTTTAATGATTTCCTAGCTCATACAGAACATGTATATGACTAGCTTTCTTCACTAGCTCATATGCCCCATCCAGACTCTCCACGAGGCAACACGAGGGAACAGGAGCACGAGAGTGAGGACGGTGCACTCGTGTCCCCTCGTCATCCCTCGCCTCGCCTCGCTGGCGCTCTGTTTAGTGTCAGTTTTTCAGACGCGAGTCAAAGGACGCGAGGGGGTGAGGCGAGGGAATCGACCACTTTCTCGTGCTCGCTCACTTTGTTGTTAAAAGGATCCACGTATTTTTTATCACTACGGGGTGTAGTAATGACTTGTGTACCACTTTTGTGGAATTTTATCAAATAGAACCAATTATTTGAAATAAAAAAAACTATATCACAAGGATAAAATAAAATGAACGACGCATGGGATCGGATTAGCAAAGAATTAAATATAAAAATATCATTAATGGTGACTTACGCAGTAACTTCAATTACGTCCATATTTTAGTAGGCGAAGCGGGCAACTGAATAAATCGAGTGTGTGGATGGCTAGCACTCCTGCAGCCTAGAGGTGGGTCGTTTTCGTTTTTCGGAATACCGAAACTAGCTATCGTTATAGTAGCCGATAGCGGCTTTTGAAACTATTTATTTTAATAACTAGTTATTTTTGAATATCGCTTAGCGTTCGAAAAACGGGTATCAGAATAACCGAAATGCGTGTTGGTTATTTTTATGAAATACGTGATTTAGTTACATTAGGAATACTTTCAGATTTTTGACTGTAGCTTTAAACAAATATCGAAATCAAATTAACTTCGCGCTGTAATCAAGCTTCGTTCGTTCACGCGTTGAGTCGCGCGATCTCAATGGTATTCGGTTTTCAGAAATAACTAGTTTCGCTCGATAGATAGTTTTCGCAATAGCCAATAACGTAATGAAGCTATTGCACCAATAACTAGTTATCAAAACTATTTACGTTATTTAACGCCCACCTCTACTGCAGCCTTTACTCGCTAAGACTCGTGCGAGAGCCTCGTGCGAGGCGCCTCGCGAGTCGCGAGAGTCTGGAGCCGGCAATACAGAATATGTATATGACGGACTTTAGTTTTTTTAGTTTGAGATTTGGACCGTCCGTCAGTACCGTAGGTATACGCTTTTAGCAGCGTTTGTTCATTTTGGAACACGGCGAGCGAGTTAATAACCTTACTCGCAGCTTTGTAATTTTTGCAGCAATCCCCAGACATAGCGGAAAGACGTCGACTTTTGGATGAAATCTTTTCAAAGCAGGTACCTTATTAAAAACATTTTGATACTATACCTCATTTTGTTTTATATTTTTGCTATTTGGTTCAATTTTTGTGCATTTTTATTAATAATCTTCACATTTTTCTTCACAGATGGCTTAGATGATGTAAATATCAAACATGGAATTCAAAATTTTTAAAAACATGGGAGTTAGAATTATTCACATTCGAAACAGGATAACTACCCAGGGTCTCCACTATGACAGGTTGTATTACAAAAATAACTTTGTTGATTAAATGTTATCAATCATATCACAGTTGTATTATAAGAATAACACACATAGCCCAAGAGACGCAAGGCGAGTTTGGCAATACGAGCCAGCAGACTGGGATGAACTTCTTTGCGTCCTACTCATGACAGCAATTAGTGTGTTTTTCTTCGGGCGATCCCGATTGTTTAGCTGAAGCGGTTGCGGATGTGATATGGCAGGGGATGGAATACTCCATTCTCTGACATACCGCTTGGTCTCAAAGCCCGACCTTGGATCATTGCTTGCACTGAAGCTCAAAAGCAGTCTGCATACCAAGCCTGGGTTCAAGCCCGTGATGACAAAATTTATGCTCGGCGGGTTCGCACGAAGAAAAATGCATTTAAGTCTGCTGCAAAGTTCTGCAAGAGGGTGATCCGAAAGACACATTATGACAATGTCAGTCGCGTAGGGACCAAACTTGCATCCTACCCCTCTCATAGTAAACAATTTTGGTCCATATCTAAATTGGTCAAAACAAACTTCTGCCGTCCCACATTACCTCACTTGCTGAAACCAGACGGGTCACTAGCTCACTCCGCAACAGAGAAGGCAATTAATTAAGAATTATTCTGCATAATTAATAGAATAAACATACAGGGTGTAAGTTATTTGAAGTCCGTGAAAATAGTTTTTTCATTATATTTATTCACCTGTATTTTAATCTCATGAAATTTCGATTTTCTTTGAACCACATTACAGTAATTAATTTAAATGTATAGTTGTATCAAAAATAGGTGTCCATATAGTGGCACACATTCAAAGTGACCATAAAAATAATCTATACAACAAAAGTTTTCAAATTGTTGTGAGCACCCAGTGTATTACACTTACACACATACATCAGTTGTATGATCACTTTGAATGTGTGGAAACTATATGGACTCCCAATTTGTAAGATTACAAAAAGAACAACTTTCTTTAGAAACTGCATCACAGCATAAAAATTTTGTATTAGGAATACATGTTCATAGGATATGTTCCTTAGGAAAAGTCACGGAAAAGTTGTTCCAGTTACACTTTATTACCCTTTTTGAATCTGTTATATTTCTTTTTATTGCAGATCCTGTAGTGTAGAGCAGATTGCAGAACATGTAGAGGCACTCTCAAAGCTTTAATCATGAAAAAAATCAGTTATGATGATGCACTAAACACTTTCTTTCATGAAGAACAACCAGCCATGATGATGGAAGGGGTTCCATCATTATGAAGAGTTAGACAAAGGGCACTCTCCACGACTATGATAATCAATAAGAGCCATCTATAAAAAGGCATTTTTGACACCTTCAAACATAAAGAAGAGCCAAGTAATGAGTGAAGTAGAATCCTGGGTGATCTCCCAACACAGAGAAATTTCCCTAATCTGATCCCTCATGCGAAATACCTGTGTAAGACAGTCCACTAGACGGGAGAAAATTATAAACAAGTTCATCATTTACTATTAAACAAGCAATATTTGTATATCATCATGATCATATCAGCCGAAAGATGTCCACTGCTGGATATAGACCTATATTTGTTTATATATACACAATGGTGATGAAATTTGTAAAACAGGGGTTTTTGGGGGGCGAAAGTTTCTCAAGTTTTTGAGCATTTCTTGAAAATAGTGCACTTCTGAAACGCTACAGCGTTATCTGTTTAAGCTTTTGTGTAAGCTTTTTTAAAAATTAAACAGAGCAAGGCTCGGTTGCCCAGGTAATTAAAGATATATTAACACCAATTTCGTGTAATTTATTTATATTGCCATGTAAGTAAAACACTGTAATCCTAAAACCTCATAATCTGCCCATGAAATTGAATAACTTTCTATAATAAATTATTATTTTTAATTATTTTAATTATTATAATTTTTTTTTTTATGAAAGTTGAAATATCTTTTTCATAATTCAGTTATGTTCCTGTGGTAAAGTTATTCAGACCATGGCTAGAACTTGTGGTTTCTTAGGTCTTTTCCTAACATAGAAATCTATCGCATAGAAACGATAGGTGATAGGAGGTCGACGGCATGTCACTGCTTGGTAACTAGGGGATGTGCAGGATGAAGGCAGGGTAAGGATCACTTCTATCATGCTCCAAAATCTGGTGTTGGGGTAGTACACAATGGTGTTGATTCTGGCGGATTAAAACCTAAATAAATTTGACAGATCTGAAAATGATGGTCTTTCATTAGTCTATAGGGATTGACAAAGACGGCAACACTTAGACATGTCAATTTAAAAGTACTAATAGATGATCGGATCGGACCGCTCTGAATTTACCTCCGTACCATGATTTTGCCCAATAGCAAAGTTGTCGTTTGGGACAATCTGCAATGCTAGTGGACAAAATCGTGGTCCGGAGCAAAATTTGGAGCAGTCCAATCCAATCGTCTATAAGTACTTAGTTTGGGTCTGCCAGAATCGACACCAATATTTAGTTTGATTTTAAAGCATGTATTGTGGTATAAAATTTCAGAAGTTATGAACCTGTGCCTTATGACATTGAAGAGAGAACACTTTTTGTTTGTTTATGACTAGGTATTCTTTTCTGGATGAGACCTGCATAATTGATGCAGACTGGTCTAGAAACTGTAGTAGCTTAAAATATAGACTGAAGGTAAAGCGCAAGATTTAGCTTAATGCTGCAGCAGGAACATTCTCAATTAAAGACCTGAAGAAGTAATATTAAAGTTACATATTATATAAAAGAAATAAACTCATAAATAAGTACTTAGCCTTTGTTGGAATAGGTAGTTTTATTAAAACCAACGAAGTTAGTGTTGAATTGTGATGTACTAAAAATAGTCTCTTAAAAAACACTAACTAACATATTACAAAACTGTAGTTACATATGATAAAAAAATACCTAAACACAGTTTGATAAACAACTCGAACTCGATTCTCGTTTGTTTTGGTGTATAAAATATCAAAGTTAACACAGTCACAGCACCGCTTTGTTCATAAACAGTCGAATTTATTGTAGAGTAACTAGAATGTTGCTTCTAAATCTAAATCTCCATGAACTACGAAAAGCAAAACTCAAACTATTCAACTTTGTTCTACGCTACGGAAGAATAGACATATTGATAAAAGTAACAGCTGATCACCAGCTGATTTACGTCAAAACGAGACGCTCCGGGCATAGAGGAAATAAATGGCTCCGGGGATATTCCAGCCCAGCTGTCAGATAAGTGTCAACGGGGATCTTACCACAAACTAAGGGAAATTGTTTCTTTTATACTGTATGGAAAAGAATCATAGGTGCATACAGCCTTTTATTCAGGGAATTTCACGTGGACAGATGCCCACCGTCTGCGTTTGCCCTTCATTCATTCATTCGTTCTTTTTTTTTTTTTCTTTGGGGAAATACCTAGGGCGATAAAATTTTCTATCTGGCGCTTTTGACGATGTTTCTTTCATATTGTGTGTGAAAAGCCCTTACCTACCCCTAATATTCGCTCAGCAGCAGTCACAAATTATTAAACAATATGTCTATTCTTCCGTAGCGTAGAACAAAGTTGAATAGTTTGAGTTTTGCTTTTCGTAGTTCATGGAGATTTCGTGGTAACCTCTCGTTTTGAAAGCAACATTCTAGTTACTCTACAATAAATTCGACTGTTTATGAACAAAGCGGTGCTGTGACTGTGTTAACTTTGATATTTTATACACCAAAACAAACGAGAATCGAGTTCGAGTTGTTTATCAAACTGTGTTTAGGTATTTTTTTATCATATGTAACTACAGTTTTGTAATATGTTAGTTAGTGTTTTTTAAGAGACTATTTTTAGTACATCACTTCAACACTAACTTCGTTGGTTTTAATAAAACTACCTATTCCAACAAAGGCTAAGTACTTATTTATGAGTTTATTTCTTTTATATAATATGTAACTTTAATATTACTTCTTCAGGTCTTTAATTGAGAATGTTCCTGCTGCAGCATTAAGCTAAATCTTGCGCTTTACCTTCAGTCTATATTTTAAGCTACTACAGTTTCTAGACCAGTCTGCATCAATTATGCAGGTCTCATCCAGAAAAGAATACCTAGTCATAAACAAACAAAAAGTGTTCTCTCTTCAATGTCATAAGGCACAGGTTCATAACTTCTGAAATTTTATACCACAATACATGCTTTAAAATCCAACTAAATATTGGTGTCGATTCTGGCAGACCCAAACTAAGTACTTATAGACGATTGGATTGGACTGCTCCAAATTTTGCTCCGGACCAAGATTTTGTCGACTAGCATTGCAGATTGTCCCAAACGACAACTTTGCTATTGGGCAAAATCATGGTACGGAGGTAAATTCAGAGCAGTCCGATCCGATCATCTATTAGTACTTTTAAATTGACATGTTTAAGTGTTGCCGTCTTTGTCAATCCCTATAGACTAATGAAAGACCATCATTTTCAGATCTGTCAAATTTATTTAGGTTTTAGTCCGCCAGAATCAACACCATTGTGTACTACCCCAACACCAGAATTTGGAGCATGACAGAAGTGATCCTTACCCTGCCTTCATCCTGCACATCCCCTAGTTACCAAGCAGTGACATGCCGTCGACCTCCTATCACCTATCGTTTCTATGCGATAGATTTCTATGTTAGGAAAAGACCTAAGAAACCACAAGTTCTAGCCATGGTCTGAATAACTTTACCACAGGAACATAACTGAATTATGAAAAAGATATTTCAACTTTCATAAAAAAAAAAATTATAATAATTAAAAATAATAATTTATTATAGAAAGTTATTCAATTTCATGAGGTTTTAGGATTACAGTGTTTTACTTACATGGCAATATAAATAAATTACACGAAATTGGTGTTAATATATCTTTAATTACCTGGGCAACCGAGCTTTGCTCTGTTTAATTTTAAAAAAAGCTTAAACAGATATCGCTGTAGCGTTTCAGAAGTGCACTATTTTCAAGAAATGCTCAAAAACTTGAGAAACTTTCGCCCCCCAAAAACCCCTGTTTTACAAATTTCATCACCATTGTGTATATATAAACAAATATAGGTCTATATCCAGCAGTGGACATCTTTCGGCTGATATGATCATGATGATATACAAATATTGCTTGTTTAATAGTAAATGATTAACTTGTTTATAATAGTTAAAGCCAGCCAATTTGATTTTGTTCTCCCGTCTAGTGGACTGTCTTACACAGGTATTTCGCATGAGGGATCAGATTAGGGAAATTTCTCTGTGTTGGGAGATCACCCAGGATTCTACTTCACTCATTATTTGGCTCTTCTTTATGTTTGAAGGTGTCAAAAATGCCTTTTTATAGATGGCTCTTATTGATTATCATAGTCGTGGAGAGTGCCCTTTGTCTAACTCTTCATAATGATGGAACCCCTTCCATCATCATGGCTGGTTGTTCTTCATGAAAGAAAGTGTTTAGTGCATCATCATAACTGATTTTTTTCATGATTAAAGCTTTGAGAGTGCCTCTACATGTTCTGCAATCTGCTCTACACTACAGGATCTGCAATAAAAAGAAATATAACAGATTCAAAAAGGGTAATAAAGTGTAACTGGAACAACTTTTCCGTGACTTTTCCTAAGGAACATATCCTATGAACATGTATTCCTAATACAAAATTTTTATGCTGTGATGCAGTTTCTAAAGAAAGTTGTTCTTTTTGTAATTTTACAAATTGGGAGTCCATATAGTTTCCACACATTCAAAGTGATCATACAACTGTGTGTAAATGTAAGTGTGTAAGTGTAATACACTGGGTGCTCACAACAATTTGAAAACTTTTGTTGTATACATTATTTTTATGGTCACTTTGAATGTGTGCCACTATATGGACACCTATTTTTGATACAACTATACATTTAAATTAATTACTGTAATGTGGTTCAAAGAAAATCGAAATTTCATGAGATTAAAATACAGGTGAATAAATATAATGAAAAAACTATTTTCACGGACTTCAAATAACTTACACCCTGTATGTTTATTCTATTAATTATGCAGAATAATTCTTAATTAATTGCCTTCTCTGTTGCGGAGTGAGCTAGTGACCCGTCTGGTTTCAGCAAATGAGGTAATGTGGGACGGCAGAAATTTGTTTTGACCAATTTAGATATGGACCAAAATTGTTTACTATGAGAGGGGTAGGATGCAAGTTTGGTCCCTACGCGACTGACATTGTCATAATGTGTCTTTCGGATGACCCTCTTGCAGAACTTTGCAGCAGACTTAAATGCATTTTTCTTCGTGCGAACCCGCCGAGCATAAATTTTGTCATCACGGGCTTGAACCCAGGCTTGGTATGCAGACTGCTTTTGAGCTTCAGTGCAAGCAATGATCCAAGGTCGGGCTTTGAGACCAAGCGGTATGTCAGAGAATGGAGTATTCCATCCCCTGCCATATCACATCCGCAACCGCTTCAGCTAAACAATCGGGATCGCCCGAAGAAAAACACACTAAATGCTGTCATGAGTAGGACGCAAAGAAGTTCATCCCAGTCTGCTGGCTCGTATTGCCAAACTCGCCTTGCGTCTCTTGGGCTATGTGTGTTATTCTTATAATACAACTGTGATATGATTGATAACATTTAATCAACAAAGTTATTTTTGTAATACAACCTGTCATAGTGGAGACCCTGGGTAGTTATCCTGTTTCGAATGTGAATAATTCTAACTCCCATGTTTTTAAAAATTTTGAATTCCATGTTTGATATTTACATCATCTAAGCCATCTGTGAAGAAAAATGTGAAGATTATTAATAAAAATGCACAAAAATTGAACCAAATAGCAAAAATATAAAACAAAATCAGGTACAGTATCAAAATGTTTTTAATAAGGTACCTGCTTTGAAAAGATTTCATCCAAAAGTCGACGTCTTTCCGCTATGTCTGGGGATTGCTGCAAAAATTACAAAGCTGCGAGTAAGGTTATTAACTCGCTCGCCGTGTTCCAAAATGAACAAACGCTGCTAAAAGCGTATACCTACGGTACTGACGGACGGTCCAAATCTCAAACTAAAAAAACTAAAGTCCGTCATATACATATTCTGTATTGCCGGCTCCAGACTCTCGCGACTCGCGAGGCGCCTCGCACGAGGCTCTCGCACGAGTCTTAGCGAGTAAAGGCTGCAGGAGTGCTAGCCATCCACACACTCGATTTATTCAGTTGCCCGCTTCGCCTACTAAAATATGGACGTAATTGAAGTTACTGCGTAAGTCACCATTAATGATATTTTTATATTTAATTCTTTGCTAATCCGATCCCATGCGTCGTTCATTTTATTTTATCCTTGTGATATAGTTTTTTTTATTTCAAATAATTGGTTCTATTTGATAAAATTCCACAAAAGTGGTACACAAGTCATTACTACACCCCGTAGTGATAAAAAATACGTGGATCCTTTTAACAACAAAGTGAGCGAGCACGAGAAAGTGGTCGATTCCCTCGCCTCACCCCCTCGCGTCCTTTGACTCGCGTCTGAAAAACTGACACTAAACGGAGCGCCAGCGAGGCGAGGCGAGGGATGACGAGGGGACACGAGTGCACCGTCCTCACTCTCGTGCTCCTGTTCCCTCGTGTTGCCTCGTGGAGAGTCTGGATGGGGCATATGAGCTAGTGAAGAAAGCTAGTCATATACATGTTCTGTATGAGCTAGGAAATCATTAAAAATCTAATTTTAACACCGTTTTTTTCCTGAATGGTAAGTGTTTTCACCAGAAAAACTGTGGTAGTAACATTTATTAGTCCCATGTCACATATTTCTTAGTGTCGCGACCAGCAGTCGCGAACTGTATTTGTAAAAATGTAAATATTAAATTTTGCAACGGGTAACGCCTGAAGTACAGTCAACGTAATGATAAAGATAGTGATTTCCGCCCCGCTTCGAACATTCATTGTGAGAGCCCATTTCAAAGATGGCCACTCTCCCCGCCGCAAGCTCAAGAAGCAGTCCCTTAATACCAGTGCAAGGAAGAGATCCCGTTCCCGAGGACGGCTGAAGTAACAAAGTTAAGTGAAGTAACATCCCCATTTTTGTACATTGACATCCTGTCATTTCTCAATTTTGTCGCGTGTCTATTTTACCATGTGTCTCACTAATCTACCTACACCAGATATCATCATATCTTACTCTATTTAAACTATATTTAACAAATCTGGACCATTACATGAAGTTACGGAAATCACACCTTTGAAACAGCAAAGATATGTTAATATTCTGTTAAGCGTCTTTCAGGCCTGAGATGATAAGATCTGTGGAATTACCACCTTTTTACTTATTACGAGCTCGAAACTCCCAGTGAGTTTGGTTTCATTCCTAGTGAAAGGAGAAGTGTCGCACAGCAGTGCGAAAATAAGTAAAAAGCAAAAATTGATGTTTCTGAAATTTTCGAGAAATGAGATTTTTCGTTTTTCTAAAAGTGCATATCTCCATAACTATCAGTTCTGGAAACCAAATTTAAATCGTGAATTATAGGAATTTTAATTCTCTACAAATCTGTGCAAAAAACATTCGAATTACAGTTTAATTCTCTACCACACTGTGCACAGCACATTTCTGGCTAAAATGCATGTAACCGAAGATATAAGCGAAAGATATGGCGGCGGGGGCGAAGGGGAAGGGGAAATTTTGAATTTTGCACTTAAACACTTACTAACCATCCTAGACAACATATCAAAAATTTGGAGTCGTTGCACCGTTTGTAAGGTAGCCCCCCTCTATTCAGTGGATTATCCCTCAAAAATGTGCGCCAAATCTATTCTCATTTCCATTAATGACAAAGTCATTAAAAACAAGATTCAGATTCAGATAAGATTCAGATTCAGATTTCGCCACCAGTACGTTTGGAGACTTCAAACAAGATGGATGACATAGACAATGAAGAATTGTTTGCAACTGCACTTTTACTGGTGCTTGAGAAGAGGGAACGTCGTTATTGGGTGCACCCGTGAATCCTCAGAGATTGGCAGAGAGCTAATTCTATCTCGAGCATTTCTTATTTCGTAGTCGAGAAAAAGCAGGTCGGACTTCCACTCGGCTTGTACTAGCGAGATTCTGAATGAACTGGCATACAGTGGTCACCCTAAGGAGCCCCACTATGGAAAAAGATAAATTAGCGGCTTCTGATCAAACTGGTGCCAATCGAAAGAATACTAAAATACAAACTAAAAATGTCATATGACAAATTGTCCTACCTGATATACTTTCGGAGATATCAACGTATGAATTTTTTTATTATTATTATTTCTGATAAAACTCGTGCCAATCGAAAGAGTACTAACATACAAACAAAAATGTTCATGACAAATAGTCCTAAATGATTTTCGAAGATATATGAAGTTTCTTTTTTAAATTAATTTTTTTAGTTCCAAATAATCCAAATTTGTGTAAAAATTATTATTAAAAACCAAACACTGATGTCCAAGTCAGTCAGATTGGCCACAGCCTTAATTTTGGCAAAGGCGAGTGAAGAATTCCACGTTGCAGTGTAATCATCTCACAATAGGGCATTTTTCTTCTCTTTCTTGTTGTATACATTTTTCTCTGTCAGTGGCTACAAAGTTGTCCAGTTTTATCAGTTAAAAAAATATATGTTTTTTTAAACCTTGATATCTCTGAAAGTATATCAGGTAGGACGATTTATCATATGACATTTTTAATTTGTATTTTGGTATTCTTTCGATTGGCATCAGTGTCATCAGCGGCCGCAATTATTTCTTTTTTCCATATTAAGGCTCTTTAGGGTAACCACTAGTACGCCAGTCCCCATTCAAAAATGTTCGATGCTCTTTCTGGATGTGTGCGGCGGTCGGTACATTTTGTTCGCAAGCGCTGCTTTCTGAACTTCTTTTTCCGTTCTGAAGACCCGAACACCCAGAAAAATTCAGAACAAAATGTCAGGGCTTTTTCCGTTCTGAAACCGTTAAGAAAGTGTGCGCCAGGTAGAACATTTTGTATGAAAAGCAGTGCGTTCTGATTTCAGAATTTCCGGATGTTTGCGGCCGGACTTAAGCAGTCTGTAAGCGCACTTTGGAACAGGTGGCCTGTGACAATCCGTTTGACAGATAAGTAATGTTGCCATCTAAAAATCTGTTGTGCCACCACTCACTGGCCAAAAAAATCATGGGCCATTGCGAAGAGGAGCCGTGATGCTTGAGTAAGGCTTTTCCTTATCGCTGGTACCTAAGATTTTTGAAACTCACGCCAAAACAGCGCATGTTCTTCTTACGTCAATAGTTCTTCTTTGTCTTTTTTCCACAATTTTGAATTCTTTTCTGCTCGTCGTCGTCGTCGCCGCGATGGGCCATGCATGTGTTGCTGATGACAGGGCCTAGCGATGGTATCCCAAATTTGACAAATCACTGGAGGGTGGACCATTGCCAGGTCGTCTTAGAAAAGGACGATTTCCGTCCTTTTTCAACAAACCGGAAACTATAACATGAATAATCCTAGTCTGCGTGCGTCACCAGCTATCTTTATAGTTTTTCACTTTTTCAGTAGTTTTTTGACGTGGATGCGCTGTGGTGCTTTCGTTTGGGAGGTCCTTTTGTCCGTACGGACCGTCAGTACCGGACATTGACGTAAGAAAAACGCTGCGCCCCCTGGCGTAGTTTCCAAAATCTTTGGTACCGGACGAGATCGTGTGTTGTTTTTTAGGGCTCCCGTCCACGACCGTATTTTTGTCGGCCGATTTCTTGTATGGTGATTAGGGAGGTGATCGATCAAAATAATATCGACACACGATGTCGATGATTTTATTTTTTGTTAATAAGATTCCATGAATTATTAATTATATTTAATTTTTACTTTCGAGCGGAGCGAGAAAGGTATTGTATTCGTGAAAAAAAAAGCTTTTCTAATTTTCTCAAAAATGTGTTCTATATCACTTATACATCATAAAAAACAAGTCTCCCAAAAATGTCTGTCCGTCGGTCGGTCGATCGGTCGGTCGGTCCGTCGGTCAGTCTGTCTGTCACGCTTTGGCCTAGCGGCTTTACGAATGGTCCGATTGACACCATATTTTGAATTTAGGAGTTTTATGCAAATCCATCGAAGGTGTTAAGTGGTTTCTTGCTGGCTCTCATTTTGAGGGTAACTGTCATACAACGAAAATGAAAAATTGAAATTTTCACAAAAAGGGCTCATAGAATCTTTATGAAACTTTGCATGACCAAGCATCTCCATGTAAGATATCTTGCGCCAGTATCGATAAATTGATCTATGTAATTTAATATAAGGGGTGTTCCTGTACCACCAAATCGTAAATATGTGATTTACCCAAAGTTGGTTCAATTGAGTTTATTAAAATTTTCTATAATATTAATCCTGGATTGGTTGTCTACCTGACTGGAAATTCTTTATGATTTTCTTGAATAAAATTTAGTACCTATACAGGGTGTACCAAAAACTGAAAGGGCTTGCTCAGTAGACTAAACTGAACAATTATCCATAAGGAACATGTGTTGGGAAATTAAAAAATCTCCAAGCAAGTATCCTACGCTAGTATCCATTGATCTGTGAAAATTCATATAAAGGGTGTTCTAGTACTACCAAAAGTTAAACATGTGATTTACTCGAAATCGTTTGAGGTTTGTTTGTTTTATTGTTTGACAATTTAAATTCTGAAATGATCTGTATATTTCATTCGAACATTTTTTTGGAAAAACTTTAATAAAAGTTTGTAATTCCATACTATGTGTATGGCATTACAAATTTAAGTTTGCGGTTGACAGTTTTTCCTTGAGTATTGCAAGAAAGTAAGTGTAGTGCTGCTGTACCATTTATTTTATGTCTCGGTATTATCAAAAATGCTTTTAATGGTCATTATTTGTTAATATACAGGTTGTTAGGCTAGAATAACTATACAGCATGTTAGGGTAAGTATACAAGGTGTTAGGTTATGATGACTACTATATATCACATCTTAAATTAATGTTATATATTAATAATTCCGATGGCACTTTTACGCTAGTAATACTTACTATAAAATACCTGGTTTTCTTAATTTATATATTTTTTATTTGTACTTTCCTTAGTACCTAGATTATTTTCTAAAACTGTTTTTGTACGTACGTGCGTTTAGGAGGAGCGGAGTCTCCTGGAACAGGCTATTAAGGCCTTTAAGGAGGCCCTAGCAACAAGTTTTGCTTAACTTTAAGTTTTTGATAATAAATATTTTACATTTTATTATATTTATATATGTACAGGGTGTTAGGGTAAGTAAACAGGGTGTTAGGTTAGGATTACTATACAGGATGTTAGAGTAAGTATACAGGGTGTTAGATTAGGATCACTATATGTACAGGGTCTTAAGGTAAGTGTACAGGATGTTACTACACAGGGTGTTAGGATAGGATAACTATACAGTGTGTAATGTTAGGTATATTTTGTGTATAGTGATCCTAACCTTACACCCTGTATATTTATCCAAACCCAACGCCCTGTGTAGTTATCCTAACCTAACACCCTGTATATTTACCCTAACACCCTGTATAATTATCCTATCCTAACACCCTGTATACTTACCCTAACACCCTGTACATTTAGTAGTCATCCTAACCTAACACCTTTTATACTGACTGTTACTTACTGCCAGCGGTCACTCAACGAATAGTTCTCTCGAAAGCCGCGGGGTGCGGTGCGGCGCGGTGGAGGGCTCGCGACACATTAGCAAATGCACAGACAAGATTTCGGCATTTGGATCTCGGTACTTTAATTTTCTTTAACCCTAACATCCTGTATAGTTATCCTAGCCTAAAAGCCTGTATATTAACAAATAATGGCCATTAGAAGCATTTTTGATAATACCGAGACTTATAAAAAAATATGTTCATGGAATCTTATCTTACTAACAAAAAATACTTAGAACTGATTGTAGGGTTAAGTGCAGCAGTGTTTATAAGAGAAAGTAATGATCACAATAATAAACAATATATTAGTACAAATTTACAGAAAAGTCCATTCACAAGTGACAATCAAAAATCTAATAAAGTACAGTTGCTTAGAAACCAACATGTGACATTGGTATCACATTGTCTTTGCTCTAACAAAAATAAAATCATCGACATCGTGTGTAGATATTATTTTGATAGATCACCTCCCTAAACGTCATACATGAAAATCGGTCACCGATTATCGGTCGTGTACGGAGCCCTAATCGTCTGAAACCCAAATTTTGGTACTGGCAGCACTCACGTGACGGGGACCAGTGTTGCCACCTTAGCCCTTTTGGGGCTAGATCTAGCACTTTTTACTGTAGGTGAACTCGTTGTTTAATAATTTAGCCCGGAAAGGGCTATCTAGCCCTTTTCACAAAATCTGAAATAGGCGCCATCCTAAGAGTACTAACAGACGATCGGTTCGGACTGCTCCGAATTTAGCTCCAGTCCACGATTTTGTCCAATAGCGTTGCGGATTAACCCAAACGACAATTTTGCTATTGGGCAAAATCTTGGTACGGAGCTAAATTCAGAGCAGTCCGATCCGATCGTCTGTTAGTACTCTAACATCGCGATAACATCGAACTTCCGCGATTTTTGTCATAGATATTGATTTATATTTTTGTGGAACCATTTGTTCGATTATAGCAACATACCGCATCTCTACGGTAGGTATGTAGGTACCTACAAGGTAAATACTTATGTTTTAAATTTTAAATCTGTTTAATTTTGATTTGTTTTGGTTAACAGCTAAATGATTCTTTTGACATTTTTAACTGGTTAAATTGGTTTAATTTTAGTTTGTTAAATAACAATTTTTTTAAATTTTTGAACTCATTAAATTGGTTATTTCTTTTCTAATTCAGATTAATTTTGAAAAATGTTATAGTGATTCAAACTCAAAAATAAATACGTACCTAATTGAAATCATTAGTAAAGGTGTTTTTTAGCCTTTTTTTTACATTAAGTCTTTTCATGGTAATTTGTGCTCCATCTAGCCCAATCTAGCTCTTTTTAGCTTCTTCAACTGCCTCCATTACTAAAACCAAGGTGGCAACACTGACGGGGACTGACAGGGTTCAAGTCAAGTTCGTTTGATTTCACACTACTTTTTTAGAAGATTGTTTTGCAGGATTCTGCTCGTTGCGGTATTGGTTACTACACGTGTGCGAAATCTAAATTTACTTTTTTCATTGAAATCGGTCTTTGAACATAACCATATTGTACTTTTTGTGTTTTGTGCTTGTGTTTTTTGTATATCTGGGTAAGTATATATACTAACAACTGTTCTGGTGATGGAGGAGCCCCCAGATGGGGGCGGGGATGGGGATCCACCCCCCGATCATGAAATGGAAGACGTAGAAGCAGCGGGTAAGGACCCCTTACCTGAGACTAAAAAGCCAAATAAAAGAACTCAGGAACATGCCGACTCGTCTCAGCCAAAAAGAGATTACTCTTCTCCTCCTCAGGCCTCAGTCCAACACACATACACGTTACCTGAATTTGCTTCTACCAAGCTTAAATATGGGGATACAGATGTAGGTCCATTCATAGTTCATGTCTCGCGTGAAGAACCTGACCCATCTGCGGGTCTTACTATAAGACTTCTAAAATTTGCACAAATTGTGTATAAAAACAACATCCCTGGCATTCTGAAGGAAGGCATCAAGTCTGCAGGACGTAACCGAATTGTTGTTGAGTTGAAAGATGCTGTTTCGGCCAACTCCTTCATGGAAAACTCTCTCCTCCAAGAACTCAAATACAAGGCTATTATTCCACCTTTCCACATAACCCGCATGGGTGTAATCAGAAATGTTCCAGTAGAGTGGTCCATGGAGGAGTTTTTAAAATCTCTGGACTGTTCAATCCCAAGTTCTCTGGCCATAAAAGCTAGAAGACTGAATAGAAAGTTTACAACAAACAATAAAACCGAATGGATTCCGACACAGACTGTGGTCGTAACTTTTCTTGGACAGAAACTCCCTGAAAAAGTATTCTGTTGTTATACTTCACTCCCTGTAGGGATATACACTCTCCCTACCATCCAATGCAATAATTGTTGCCGCTTTGGTCATGTTAAGGATAAATGCAGATCAAAACCTAGATGTTTTAAATGCGCCCAACCTCATGCCGGCATTTCATGCTCTGTACCAGATGACCAGGCTACCTGCCTTTTATGCTCTGGCTCCCACCTTGCCACTCACTCTAATTGTCCAGAACACATCCGACAAAGAGCAATAAAACTAGTCATGTCCGAAGAAAATATTCCGTACTCTGAAGCTTCCCTCCGTTATCGCCCGGTTAGGCGAACATTTGCTGAATCAGCTCGCTCTCATTCCCCCTTCTCTTCCCCTTCTCACCCTCCAATGAGCCCCCTTACTCCCCGATACATCGACCCTTCTCCTACCAGCTCTCCTACTACATCCTACCGCAAAACCATCACAGCTATTCGTCGTCCCCCACCTCCTCTTAGCAAAAGCTATGATAAAGAGGCACACACCTCTATAATTAACACTCCCCACTCTTCCCAGCCCAATGGCTGTGCTCTCAATCCCTCTGAAACAAATGTCCCTAAGAATCCTCAATTAGATGATATTCTAGAACTCATATTCTTTTTACTTAATGTCATAATTCAAAATAAAATCCCCCTACCGAACAATGTCTCAGAAAAACTGAATCAAATCTCTTTCACAAATATCCAAAATGCCTCAACAGACAGTTCTACTGCAATGGAACTGCAAGAGCATTCGTCATAAAAAATTTGAAATTATATCCTTAATAAATTCTCACAAACCCCAGATTCTGGCCATATCGGAGACATGGCTGAGGCCGGGATCCCGTTTTCGGATTCCTGGCTTCTCGTGTCTCCGAGATGACCACGATAGTGGCTGGGATGGTTGTGCCCTGCTTGTCAGGCGTTCTCTTATATACTCTTATATCCCACTTCCTCCCCATTCCCCGAATTTTAACATAGTCGCTCTTAGAGCCTTAAATATTACATTTGTATCCATTTATATTCCTTCTCCCAATTCCTCTATAGTGTCCGAACTAGATTCGATCCTTACTTCCCTTCCTTCTCCTCTGGTTGTTGTTGGTGATTTTAATTGCCACCACACCATGTGGGGTTCCCACTATTGTGACTCCCCATCCTCTACCCTTCTGGACCTCTTGGACAATAACAACCTATGTTTACTGAATGATGGCAGTCCTACTAGAAGAACATCTCCCGTTCAGAATCCAAGCTGTGTCGATCTTTCCCTCACTTCCCCAAATTTATTCTCCCAGAGCTCTTGGAGGGTCCTATCACACTCCCATGGGAGTGATCATCTCCCTATTCTTATTTCCTTCTCCCAATATGTCCCTGTGTGCCCTCCTTCTATCCCCCCCCTTCTAAAATATCGTCTTTCAAAAGCCAATTGGGCTGAATACAGTTTGTCCGTATCAAGTCAAACAGATTCATTCCCTACCATCACAACAGAAAACTTTCTTCAAATTTATGATGATTTTGTGGCCGCTATGATATTGTCTGCCAACCAATTTATTCCTATAAAGAAGACGCCAAGAGACAGTATTCCTTCCCCTCCGTGGTGGGATTCTGAATGTACTGAATATATTCGAATGCGTGACGAAGAAGAGGAAATATTTTTGGATAGTCCTTCTATTGATACTTTTCTTAATTTTCAGAGAATTAATGCAAAATCTAAAATGGAACTGTCTAAAAAAAAGCGAAACGGATGGTCTGGCTTCTGTGAAAGCCTTTGCCCCCGTATACCCCCTTCTGTCGTTTGGAAAAATATTAACAAGTTTCGTGGTTCCTATAGAGATAATAACCCTACATCTAATGACCCTTCTGTTTGGCTCGATAATTTCTTGGATAGACTGGCTCCTCCCTTTGTCCCTTTTGAAAATTGCTTTCCCTCCTCTTCTCCTCCTTCTCTCACCTACGATCCTATGGACGATCCCTTCTCCTTCTATGAACTTTCCTCAGTACTGAACCACCTGCACGACTCTACGCCAGGCATAGATGGCATCCCATACTCCTTTTTAAAGAAATGCTCAGAATCTACCAAACTAATTTTTCTCTCCTTAATAAACAAAATTTACGAAACAGGCCTCGTCCCGGATTCCTGGAAACACCAAATTATAATCCCCATACTCAAACCCCGTAAAGACCCTAACGACCCTGCTTCTTATAGACCTATTGCATTATCGTCAGTTTTAGCTAAAATAATGGAGCACCTGATTAAAAATAGATTGGAATGGATCCTCGAGGGTAGAAACATTTTGTCTAAGTCTCAATTTGGCTTCAGGAAATGTACGGGCACAATGGATAGTTTAAGTATTTTTTCTTCTGAAATCCGACTTGCCTTTTCAAGAGGACAACACCTTGTGGGTGTATTCCTCGACATCACATCGGCTTATGATAACGTCCTTCTCCCGCTACTCAGGCAAAAAATGCTTCAGCTGAGTCTTCCCGGGAGAATGATTAAAATCATTTTTAACCTATTCATGGCCCGTACAGTTTCTGTCCGCTCTCAGGGAATGTTTCTTCCACCAAGGACAATTTGGAAAGGTTTGCCGCAGGGCTCTGTCCTTAGCCCGTTACTCTATAACCTATACACTTCCGATCTTGATAGCTCTTGCTCCTCTGACTGTAATATTTTGCAGTACGCTGACGATATTGCAATATATTTTGCCTCGGAATCCATTTCGGAATGCTCGATTCGCTTAAACAGCGCTTTAGAAAACCTGAGCGTCTGGCTATCTGATCATGGATTATCATTATCGGTTCCCAAGAGTTCTGTTGTTGTCTTTTCAAGAAAAAGAGTAATTCCAGACATTAATATAGTTCTAGATAACGAAAGTATCGAAGTTAACGACTGCGCCAAATTCTTGGGTGTCTACTTTGATTCTAGATTGTCGGGTACCATCCACCTAAATTACATCAAGGAAAAATGTGAACGTGGTATTAACATATTGAGAGCCCTTTCAGGTGTATGGTGGGGTGCTCATCCATATACCCAAAAACTCCTATACAATGCAATTATCCGTAGTCACTTTGACTATGGTTCATTTTTACTAGAACCATGTAATAAGACTGCATTGGCCCTCTGGGATAAAATCCAGGCTAAGTGTCTCCGTATAATTTGTGGAGCTATGAGATCTTCCCCCATAAAAGCTCTACAAGTAGAGTGCCTTGAATCACCGTTATTTTTGCGTAGACAATACTTATGTGACAGATTTTTCTTTAAAATTGCTCAAAATTCTTTACATCCCCTACTCACCTCACTTTGCCAACTTTCTAATTTAATCCCTACTTCTAGTTATTGGACCCATAAACAATCTCCTTGCCTATACAAAAGCTACCAAAAATTCATCAACGGCCCTCCAGTTTTTCAATTTCCCGGCAATCCTTTATTCTCGATCCCCTTTCATGCCCTTGTGTTTAAACCTAACATAATTACCTATTTCGGTGTTGAAAAAGACGACCCTGGAGCTAGCTCACATTTTAATAAAATTCTCAATGAAAAATTTCCTGGCTGGTTGACTCTGTTCACCGATGCCTCAAAAACCTCAGAGGACCAAGCTGTTGGTTCTGCAGTATGGGTCCCTCGATTTAATGTAACACTAAGTTTCAAATGTCCTCCAAACATCTCAGTTTTTTCCGGTGAAGCCATTGCTATCTTTGAAGCAGTTTCTTTAGTTGAATCACATAAACTTCATAAATCAATCATTTTTACTGACTCCCGCAGTTGTCTCGAAGATATCTTAAAGTTTCCCTTTCGGTGTAAAGATGTTCATCCCATCAACCTTAAAACCAGAGAACTCCTCTACAAGTGTCACTCTACTGGTACTGAGATAGTCCTTGCATGGATCCCGGGTCATTCCGGGATACCTGGTAATGAACAGGCAGACATATGTGCTAAATGGTCCACCCGCAATGGCACAGAGACTTATTCAAACTGTTTCTCTCGGGATCTATGCTCAGCTGCCAAATCCGATCTAAATGAACTTTGGTCTGAGGATTGGAATATATCTCGACGCAATAAAGGCAAACATTATGGTAGAATTCAACCAAATCTTCCTGTTAAACCTTGGTTTTTTAAATACCGCGAAGCCAAAAAATTTTGTACTTCAACAATAGTTCGATTGCGGCTTGGCCATAACTGCAGCCCTCACTTTCTAGCCAAAATTAGGGTTAGGGATCACTCATTGTGTGAATGCGGCCTTGAGGAGGGTACGATAGATCACTTATTTTTTAATTGCCCAAGGATCCCCGTTTCTCTTTATGACATCCTTCCCCCCACTATCCTTCGCCCTACTAATATGGATTGTGTCCTGTCCTCCCTGGATCCCCCCCTTATATATATTTTATTTAAATATATTGAAAGATATAAAATTAAATTATGATTCCCCCTATTATTATTATTTATTATATTATTGAATATGTACACTTATTTAACTGTTGCATGCATATTTTATGTTGTGTTGTCCTGCTTGTTCTAGATGAACCGACTATTTGGCTGATCATCGCTGTACCGTGTACTTTCCAACCTCGACACTGGCAGAATTGTCCTAGATGACAGAAGCCATATTATAAATTTTGAATTGAATTGTTTTGCAGTATCTTGAGACGGCCGATTACCATTATATTGAAAGTTTAACTTGATTTGGACTTGGTGAGGGCCTTCAGTCATTGCTTCAGTCAGCAGGGACTTGCTTGGCATATCCGAGAAGGAATCGCGCACTCGTCTTCTGCACTGCTATATCTGGCCTATGTGGTGCTATCGACACATGCTGACTATAAGTTGGACACAGCGGATTACCAATGATGAAGTTCTATGGCGGGTTGACAGAAAACGCGAACTTTTGCAAACCGTCAAATGAAGAAAAGTTGCATACTTAGGGCATGTGTTAAGGCACGGAAGGTACGTGCTGGTGCAACTCATAACCTCTCATAACTTGTAGGAGCAGACTCATAATGATGGGCAAAGTTGCAGGAAAAAGAAGAGTAGGTCGGAGAAAGAAGTCTTGGTTGCGGAACATCAAGGAGTAGACGGGGATT
The DNA here is from genome assembly GCA_947532105.1 of Athrips mouffetella. Lineage (NCBI taxonomy): Eukaryota > Metazoa > Arthropoda > Insecta > Lepidoptera > Gelechiidae > Athrips > Athrips mouffetella. The sequence continues at coordinate 132,820 of OX383968.1, read as the reverse complement.
GCGAGTGCTGACGAACTTTCTCGCCTCGCTGGAGACAAGAAGAAATATGCAGAGCTGACTGCCAACCTTCACAAGTTGGAGAGGCACTATTAGAAGAAGAAGAGAAGGAATACAATCAGGTCCCCTGTACAATGAAGTCGCCAAGGATTTAAACGAGCTTGGAGTGTTCAACTGGACGGAATTAGCACAGAACAGGGAAGCGCAAGAACTAATTTGACTCGCAGAGCCACATAGATGTAAACTCATCTTTTGGATTGACTCATTGAATCACCTAAACTGTTCTTAAAGATGATTAATAGAATTATAAAAATATTAATTAATTAAATTTACAATATAATCTTACTTTAAAGTTAATCATGTGATGTAGGTTGGTCTCAACTACTATTTACAGGACATATTAAATGAGCCATGCCAATAGCCTTGGGTCCCTCAACGACTCTGACTCCACAATATGATGATGAGTTTAGCCGGGGACGGACCTATGACTAAATAATAAGTCAGGAAATGTAACTGCGCTCAAAAAATGACTGAATGAAAGACGTTCCATAAGAAGAAGTTGTTGCACGCGTCAATTACTCAACTACTACTAACTGACATAGCACGCGCGCGAACGAATCCCTGCTCTCTTTCTGAATTTGAACCAATTGATTCGTATTTTGAATATACGTCTTTATGGTTTCACGTAGGGCCACTTTTTGTGTGGAATTTGTTCTGAGTTAGAGTTCCTGACTTATTTTTATTCGTAGCCGGGTAGCCGTAGCCTATTTTTAAATGATTAAATTAGCAAGAATTATATTCATCTACTTATTCTGGATTTTTTTCTATTTCAGGAGTCAAGTGAAAAGACCAAACATAAAGAAATAAATAAAAGAAATACTTGGCACTGAAAAAGATCATGAAAAACAAAGACCTTAGAATGACTACAAAACGAAAAGCATAATATGGGCCCCAAATAAAGATTACGGGGACAAACAATCGAGGACCTAAGATGTAAAAAAAACCAGCCAATTGCGAAACTGGTTGATGTTGAAGAACTGAGTTGAAGTTCGCATGATTTGTAAAGTACTTTTGGTGTTGAATAAATTTTGGTTATGAGTCTTATGATGTTGCAATAAATGATTGTAATTGTCTATCTGATAATGTGTTTTATTCAAATTGTGAGAAGGAAGAACAGACAGCTCACCTATAAATAAGTGTCTTTGCCGCCAGTATTAGTAGGTCATAGTAGTTTTGCTAAGCCCACTTTCAGTAAGCGCCCATATATCTACTGTGTGAATCATGTAAAAGATTACCAACACCTATACAGACCGGTACAGGTATTGGTAATCTTTCAAACCCTTGCACATAATTTTCAAATCAGGTGCTTTATTACCTAGTTTATGGGACTTACAAGAAGAACAATGTCTTTTAATAAAAAGGCAGATGATTCTAAATCTTAGTGGTCCATAACGTGAGCCAATGGCCTGACTTCAACAATTTCCACTGTTTCAGTCCCGCGTAACCCTTCTCCAGAGAAGACCTGTTGTTAATTTAATTTCATACTCCCATCTAGTGGCCAGTCTTCCCCGCTTTCTTTTGCCAGATCTTGGACTAGTATATGGGACATGTAAACAATTTCTTTTAAAAACAAGACACATGATTCTAAATCTTAGTGGTCCATAACATGAGCCACTGGCCTGACCCTCATTATGGCTTGCAATTATTTCTATGCAATGGAGGAAATAGATAACAAAATCAGTCTTTTATTTAAGTAGGTACTATATTGTAGGCCCCATGTGGTGCCGGCAAAGAGTAGTACCAACCCAACTTTGCCCGTGGGTGTCGTAAGAGGCGACTAAGGTTTAATGTTTCGTATCATCTTACATTCTGTGGTCACCAGAGAACCACGGTCCATGGTGCCAGATGTAATGCTAACAAGCATGGTGGCTATGGTACTTCCCCTCCACATTGTATTAGCAAAAGCTGGCATTTTAGAGGGAGTTCCCTGTACTGTAGTGGATGTTTCTGAGGTACCTATATTACTTCATCATAACATCCCATGAAACATCCACTACAGGACAGGGAGCTCCATAAGTACCATAGTCACCTCGCTTGTTAGCGTTACGGCTGGCACCGCAGTTTTAGGTGACCGCAGTAAGATGTAATACAAAGGAGGATGCTGCTGCCCATCCTCCAGTTAACCCTTAGTCGCCTCTTACGACACCCACGGCTATGTATGGGTTGGTACTATTCTTTGCTGGCACCCCACAGAACACTATATTACTTAGTTTCTTATAAATCTAAATACTTACATATGACTTGAAACAACTTTATGACATGGAGGAAATAAAATCACCATTTTATCGAATAATAATCAGCCTTTTATTCTAAACTTCATGTTTTCCAAATGTTTTTCTTCAAAGTATGTCTCTCCGTTCAGTCTGCCTCTTGGCATAAGCCTTCTCCAATCAGATTTCTATGTTTCTGTCCTACAATAACCCTTCTCCAGAGAGGACCTGTTGTCAATTTAATTTCATACTCCCATCATTTCTTCGTCAACAAGTGCCTTAGGTCCATACTCCACATCTACTGGCCAGACACAATCAGTAACAAAGATGTAGGCCCGATGCCAGCAAAGGCCTATTCAACAAGAAATTGCGCAGCAAAGTGGCGGTAGATTGGGCATACCCTCCGGTGTAACGACGTAAACGCGGCTTCAATAGCATTTGAGTGGCAGACGTAGACCTGGGCGACCCGTTCACTCCTGATGATATACCGTCGAAAGCGAGCTCAAGGCTACTGGACTGACATGGAAAGAAGGACGGCGCAAGACAGGGGGAAGTGGAGACAGCTCGTGAAGGCCCTATGCACCAGCGGGGTGTCCTAGGATAACAACAACGTCTAGTGGCCTGTCATCCCTGCTTTCTTTTGTCAGATCTTGGATAGGTACCAATTTGTTGAGAACTTGCTCCACTCTCCTTAGATATCGGGGATCATATGCCCTGTCCATCTCCACTGTCTTGGTCAATTCTGGTAAAATGTCTGTAAGCATTATTTTGGTAATATCCATCCAGCACTTCGCACATAACCATATTAGTTCACATCAGAGGATTACCAAGATTTATTCATACAAATTTACCCATAAAAGATAGTATTAACCTGAAAAATCACACTGCCTCATTAAGAATAAGATAATAAAGCAATACACCATGATAAATTTATTTAAAACGTAGAAGATCCACTCTAAACACAGATAAATCACCCAGTTGCAAAACTGCTCGATTAACAACTTTATTTTGCGGTCGAAATACCTGGCAGCTATACATTTCAACCGCAAATATAAAAAAGTTCCACGGGGAAACAGACTTCTGTTCAAAAAAGTCAGCTGTTTTATGTCAAATGTATCTGCCTCCGGTCGCCCCGGATTTCTACGGAAAACTTTCCAGCTGTCAAGCACAATACGACAAAATCAAATAGACACATAGTTGTGTCAGTTTTCATATAACCAATGGATTACATTGATTTGGTCGGATTGTCACCGGAAATTTTGACTTTTTCGTTAAAAAGCAGCAAAGGAATTAATTAATACAGCCTTACCTAATTAATAGTCACACAGATGAGACAAAACATACGACAGAAAGGAAAGAAATAGTATATTGTATAGTTTTGTCTCACTCACTTATTTGTGTAGGCCAAAATCCTTAAAAATCATAAAAAAGCTGCATAAAACTGCATTTCTGAACGAAAACCATAAACAATCCTAAGGATTACGCATACGAGGGGCAAAACGGCTCTACACACGCTTTGCGGACTTCGTGTGCGTGGACCCTAAGCTTTTTCCTCCGTGTGCGTTGACCCTTCCACGTGAAAATAGACTCGGCCTTTAAAAAAAGATATGCATTTAACATTTTGTACAACATTTCAGGATGCTAGCTCCCCGAGCGGTTTCAAGAGAGCAGCAGATGGATGTAATGCTTATGTATAATATGGAGACATACTAATTTTGTTTGGAGTGGCATAGCTAATAGTGGTGACCCCCATTGCAACCTCTAGTCACCTCCCAGTGGGTGCGAAAAGTAAAATGATTTCGTGCTTCAGAAGGCACATAAGCCATTGGTCCTATTTTCTGCAGAAGTCACAGGCCTTAACAGCTTAACAATTCTGTCAACAGGGTTTGTCAGTCATCAACCTTACAACCTACATAGTGACACGAGCATGACGTCAGGTTGCCAGCTTTCAAAAAGAACTATCAAAATTTCATCGTTAATAGCCCCATGGTCCAGTGGTTAGGGCGTTGGGCTAACAAGCCAATGGTTGCCGGTTCGAATCCCACCCACCCATATAGCTGTTTTATCATTTGTTTTTTGTTCAGAACATTCTAGAAAGAAAAGAAAGAGAGCTAATTACTAGAAATATCTAACAAAAACCTAAATAAAAAAATGAGTCCAGAATGTTCGGAAACAAGTAGCATGGGTATATATATAAGCCGGGCCACCGAGCGGCTACGCCGCCTCCCCTCCCCCGCCGCACCCTGCGGCCACTAGGCAGCCCATGCTCACTACTCGTCAAACAGTTAGGACTGTGGGCGCCTGAGAAGATACCAATGATGATGGCTACTCCGCAGTTCAGTGGAAAGCAAACTAAAAAGAGAAAAGAAGAACAAGGAAAAGTCCTAAGGAAGAGGAAGCCTCAGAGGGAACTCAAGAGGGTACAGAGGGAAGACTCTGAAAGAGGTGCCGGAGGTAGTACAGTACAGAGGGAAGACTCCATACAAGAGGTCCTGGAGGGAAGACCCCTTACAAGAGGTCCCGGAGGGAAGACTCCGTTGAAGAGGTCCCAGAGCGAGAAAACTCTGTGGTAGAGTGCACGGAGGGGAGTCTGTACGAAGAGGCTCAGAGGGCGAACTTGGTGAGGTGTGAACAAGAAGCTCGGGTTGTATATAAGTCCTAACTATTAAGCAAGCAATATTTGTATATATATATTTGTAATCGGTTTCTCGAAAACGGCTCTTACGATTTCGATGAAATTATCATTCGGGGGTTTTTGGGGGCAAAAAATCGATCTAGCTAGGTCTTATGTCTGAGAAAATTCGTTTTCCTCGTGTTTTTGAGCATTTTGTAAATTTCGCGTTTTAGACAGAACCTTACAGCGCCATCTGTTGGCCTGATGATATTTTAATGTTGAGGCAGTTATTGTAGAGCAAAGCTCGGTCGCCCAGGTACTAAGTCCTTATCTTATCTAGCCTATAAACGGAAAAACTTACTTTGGTGTTTCACTCCAATCCCGAACCGCTAGCTCATAACAATATGATATTATCTGACCATGATTGTAAAAGCCAGTAAATACTGTGATTATACAAAAACTTAATTTAGGCTACGGTGTTTTATTAACAAGAACCGGCTGTGATTAAAACAAAGTTATAGTAGGTATATGTTTATTTTCTATTAAAAAAATACAAATTTTGAACATTGTTTTCTTTTAAAAAATATTCTTATACTACTATAAGAATATTTTATAAAATTGTTTAAGGTAAAGTCCACAATTTACCTTAAATAATTTTATAAATAACAATAAATAAACAATAGGCCGCCTTTGCCCACATTAGGTTTAAGTTCTCCATGTACATTTGTTTTTAGGGTTCCGATACCTAAATGGTAAAAAAAGGAACCCTTATGGCGCGACTTTGTCTTCATCTATATGTATAAAAGAAGAAGGTGACTGACTGACTGACTGACATATCAACGCACAGCCCAAACCACTGGGTCTAGAGATTCCAAATTTGACATGTAGGTTCCTTATGAGGCCTAGGGGTGCACTAAGAAAGGGTTTTACAAAATTCCACCCCTAAGGGGGTAAAATAGGGGATGAAAGTTTGTATGAAAGTCCGTCAGTTTTGAAGTTAGGATCTTCAAAATTTGTATTTAGGCTGACGACTAAAAATAAATATTTACGTGTCTCAGGGTTTTTGAAAATTCGACACCCTTAAGGGTGAAAAGGGGGATGAAGTTGAAAATTCTTTATTCTTAAAGTAAAATCCACATAATTTATTATTTAGGCATTAATGATGTAATTCTATGCAACATTCATCACTGTAATTGAAATTCAACCCCAAATTCAACCCCTAAAAAAGGGAAATGGGGTGAAAAAGTCTAAAAACCAATATGGGTATCGTTTGTATGGTTTATCGGGTCGCTGATTACGAAAACTACAACAATTTTGAAATCCAACGTGGTGGACGTGAAATACCATCATCCCCCTGGGGATGGAGTTGGGGTGCGATAGGTTTGAAATGTCTAAAAATCAATATGGGTGTCGTTTGTATGGTTTATCGGGTCGCTGATTACGAAAACTACAACAATTTTGAAATCCAACGTGGTGGACGTGAAATACCATCATCCCCCTGGGGATGGAGTTGGGGTGCGATAGGTTTGAAATGTCTAAAAATCAATATGGGTGTCGTTTGTATGGTTTATCGGGTCGCTGATTACGAAAGCTACAACAACTTTGAAATCCAACGTGGTGGACGTGAAATACCATCGTCCCCTGGGGATAGGGTTGGAGTGCGATAGGTTTGAAATGTCTAAAAATTAATATGGGTGTCATTTGTATGGTTTATCGGGTCGCTGATTACGAAAACTACAACAGTTTTGAAATCCAACGTGATGGACGTGAAATACCATCATCCCCTGGGGATGGGGTTGGGGTGCGATAGGTTTGAAATGTTTTAAAATCAATATGGGTGTCTTTTCTTTGTTGGGGATAGCGGTTAAATTGGTGCAAGGGGTAGGGATAGGGGCAGGGAGAGGTAGAGGTAGAGAGGTAAAGGTAGAGGTAGATAGGTAGAGACGTAGAGAGGTAGAGGTACAGGTAAAGTAGAGGGAGAAGGAGGGGAAGGGGGAGAGGGAGGGGGAGGGGGGGAGGGAGAGGTAGAGAAGTAGAGAGGTAGAGGTACAGGTAAAGTAGAGGGAGAAGGAGGGGAAGGGGGAGAGGGAGGGGAAGGGGGGGAGGGAAAGGTAGAGACGTAAAGAGGTAGAGGTACAGGTAAAGTAGAGGGAGAAGGAGGGGAAGGGGGAGAGGGAGGGGGAGGGGGGAGGGAGAGGGAGGGACAGGGGGAGAGTGAGGAGGGGGAGAGACAGGGGGAGGGGGACAGGAAGGGGGGAGAGGGAGAGAGAGGTAGAGGGTTTTTGTTTTTCTCAATTACTTCTGCGAATTGGCTCTGTTTTGAAATATTACTTAAGGTGTCTCTCATCTCTCTCTTTACATTTGTTAGGATACTGCTGCTAAGTTCCTCTGTTCTGAGTAATTTATGAGTAGCGTCTGTATATTATATAAAATTCAGCTGGAACTTGAATTATACTCATTGATTTGCGCAGGGTTAGTCCTGTTTTTCCTTAGTTTAAAATTACCCCAAAACTATGGGATAAATAATAATTTCCCTGTAAGTTTTGAAGTGAAAACTTCTTTAGCGGCGCATCAGATCTGACGAATATTGTCTATAATCTATATATATATAAAAGAAGAAGGTGACTGACTGACTGACTGACTCACTGACTGACATATCAACGGACAGCCCAAACCGCTGGGTCTAGAGATTCCAAATTTGGCATGTAGGTTCCTTATGTAGCCTAGGGGTGCACTAAGAAAGGGTTTTACAAAATTCTACCCCTAAGGGGGTAAAATAGGGGATGAAAGTTTGTATGAAAGTCCGACAGTTTTGAAGTTAGGCTTTTCAAAATTTGTATTTAGACTGAGGACTAAAAATTTATATTTATGTATCTCAGGGTTTTTGAAAATTCGACACCCTTAAGGGTGAAAAGGGGGATGAAGTTAAAATTCTTTATTTTTAAAGTAAAATCCACATAATTTATTATTTAGGCATTAATGATGTAATTTTATGCAAGTTTTATCACTGTTATTGAAATTACACCCCAAATTCAACCCCTAAGGAAATGGGGTGAAAAAGTCTAAAAACCAATATGGGTATCGTTTGTATGGTTTATCGGGTCGCTGATTACGAAAACTACAACAATTTTGAAATCCAACGTGGTGGACGTGAAATACCATCATCTCCTGGGGATGGGGTTGGGGTGCGATAGGTTTGAAATGTCTAAAAATCAATATGGGTGTCGTTTCTATGTTAGGGATAGCGGTTAAATTGGCGTTAGGGGTAGGTATAGAGGTAGAGGTAGGGAGGTAGAGTTAGAGACGTAGAGAGGTAGGGACGTAGAGAGGAAGAGAGGTACAGGGAGAGGGAGAAGGAGGGGAAGGGGGAGAGGTAGGGGTTGAGGGAGAGGGAGAGACAGAGGGAGGGGGAGAGGAAGGTGTCTCTCATCTCTCTCTTTACATTTGTTAGGATACTGCTGCTAAGTTCATCTGTTCTGAGTAATTTATGAGTAACGTCTGTATACTCGTTTTATATAAAATTCAGCTGGATCTTGAATTATACTCATTGATTTACGCAGGGTTAGTCCTGTTTTTCCTTAGTTTAAAATTACTCCGAAATGACGGGAAAATATCTCATTGCTTCGGAAAACCGGTAACAACATAAATACGAAATCCACGCGAGCGAAGCCGCGGGCAACAGCTAGTACATGTATATCTCGGCAACCACTCATGCTATTAGGCCCGTCCACACCAAGCGAGCAGCCGCGCCCGAGGCCCGCCGCGCGCGGCAGTCGCCCTGCCGCGCCCACGGCGTGTGGGGTCGTCAAATTCCACGCAACTAGTCTGCCTCGCTAAAGCAGCCCGAGCCATCAAACGGAAAAGATGGCGCCGTACATGCGCACGGCCGTGGCAGCTTTTGCTTTTATTGTGCTACACACGAATATAAACAAGAAAGCCGACCAATTGACCACCAGCCAACCATTCGACCATAAGTCGACCACTTTACCACTAACCGACTACTTGACCACCATCCGATCACTTGACCAGCAGCCGACCACTTGACAACCAGCCGACCGGTCGGGCGACCACGGGCGGCCGGCGCCCAAAGCCAATTACTTGCGGCATACAAACGTCGACACTGATCTTTATCAATTTTTTGCGGCACCTTCAATTAGGCCCGTCCACACCAAGCGAGCAGCCGCGCCCGAGGCCCGCCGCGCACGGCAGTCGCCCTGCCGCGGCATGCGGGGTCGTAAAATTCTGCCTCGCTAAAGCAGCCCGAGCAAGCTCGAGCAATCAAACGGAAAAGATGGCGCCGTACATGCGCACGGCCGTGGCAGCTTTTGCTTTTATTCAAATTCAAAAATTTTATTTCAGACAACGTCCATAGTATGTTAGTAATACAAAACACTTATACACTATTGTTAGTTAAAACTAAAAATTATTATTTATTTCTTAGCCTATGTAGCTGGTCCTAATGTTGCAACATTGGAGAGTCCCAGCGGTACACAAACACCTTCAGGAGACTGTTGGTGCTGGTGCAGAGCCGGTGCATGAGAGAGGCGCAACGTTTTCTCATGATGGCGTAGAAGTCATCCGTGTGCGCCTCCGCGAACATTGCCGACGCACTGCAGCGCCACTCCAGCCCCATCAGAATCCTGAATGCGTTGTTGTACTGCACACGAAGTTCGCTGTATGTCCGTTTATTGTGCTACACACCAATATAAACAAGAAAGCCGAGCTGGCAGCCGACGACCACTTGACCATTAGCAGACCACTAGCCGACCATTTGACCACTAGCCGACCATTTGACCACTAGCCGACCATTTGACCACTAGCCGACCATTTGACCACTAGACGACCATTTGACCACTAGCCAACCACTTGACCACCATCCGATCACTTGACCAGCAGCTGTCCACTTGACCACCAGCCGACCGGTCGGGCGACCACGGGCGGCCAGCCAATTATTTGCGGCATATACAAACTTATCAAACGTCGACACTGATCTTTGTCCATTTTTTGCGGCACCTTCAAACGACGCGTCCACACCGAGCGCGGCAAACGACTGAGGCACCTTTGAGCAAACCGTTTTACCGACACCGCGCGGCGGGCCTCGGGCGCGGCTGCTCGCTTGGTGTGGACGGGCCTATTGACTTGAAATTTGAAATAGTTTTAGAATATGGTTGCCCAACGAAATTGCACATGAAAGAATATTAAAAAAATATGACTATTGAATTACCCAAGGCAAAATTCAAATTATTGCTATTAGGTTGAGTGGGGTGTCGTATAAAAGGGCTTTACTTGCACATTCTAAAATATATTTTTGTACTTTTTTAGGGTTCCGTACCTCAAAAGAAAAAAACGAAACCCTTATAAGATCACTTTGTTGTCCGTCTGTCTGTCTGTCTGTCAAGACCCTTTATCTCACGAACGGGTAAAGGTATCAGGTTGAAATTAATACCATATATTAGGATCCATGAACCACACAAGGTCTAAAAATTTCAATTTTTTGTAACGACGCAATCAAAAGATATGGCATTTTATGTCCTCATCTCCATACATTTATTCAAAAATGCAAAACCTACAGGGTACTTCCCGTTGACCTAAAATTATGAAATTTGGCAAGAAGCTAGGTCTCACAGTACAAATAATGGGAAAAGTCTGAAATCATTAAATATTACAACTTTTCTCACAACTAATGGTAACCAATTGTGGTGAGCTCCCGTTTAAAGAACATTCATATAAGAGAGGGGTCAAGTTGGATGGTCGCTGAGGCGATTTTTGTTTTAGTTTTATTTAAAAACGGGAACACTTACAAACTTGAAAATTGGTATGTTTATAGTGCATAAGCTATAAAATAACAATAAATAATAAAATTTGGTCAAGCGCGTGTCAGACTCAAAAAATCTAGCACATTAACTTACTGAAATTTCAACTAATACAATTATGTTTATGTGGTGGTACGGAACCCTCAGTGCGCGAGTCCGACTCGCACTTGGCTGGTTTTTTTTAAGACTTAGTTTTCAAGATGAAAAATGTCAAAGAAAATACCATTCCCCCCCCCCCCCCTTATCTCCGAAGTTTGCGGTAGGAAAAATCTGAATTAATTACTGTCGATAGAAATTTGTTTAAATATTACAGAAAAAATAAAAAAAAATATTTCTAGGTTGCACAGGTTTTTAGAAATCTGCAAAAAACCTTTACAAACAAATTTAGTTTTGCGGTCCTAAAAATGGACTTTATTGCTTCCAAAAATACTAAAGATATATCGGAACCCTCGGCGCGCGAGTCTGACTCGCACTTGACCGGTTTTTTTTTGTTATTATGTGAGCAATAAAGTGATATCTAACTAAATAGTAGGTCAATAAAGATGTAATGGTTTTAAACATAACTTTACCTACTTTAAAAATAGTATGGCAAATAAAAAAATAGGTAGTTAAAAATCTAGAACCCGACTACAGCTGGCAAATCTTGCTCTAAATTGTATGAAACAAGAAAATATTGTCACTAAAATTGTTATGTATAAACTATGGTATTTAATAAATATTGATAGTGATATTCATATAATAGCCGTGGTTATATTGTTGTCACTTTTCCCTAAAGCCTTTGCTCGCTTTTAGGGTTGGTGGCATAATATGACCACGGCTATTATCTGACATCACTATGAATATTTATTTAATATTATAGTTTGTACATAATAATTTGAGTTGACAATTTTTCTTGTTTCATACTTTTTAAAACAACATTTTGCAGTACCTACTTGTTGAGTTTTTGAACTTAAAATATATCTATATATCTGATTTGCGGATTGGGCCCTTGTCAGACCGACAATGGTTTCGATCGCTTGTTGAGCTTCTTTGAACGGAGTTACAATTCACCCTTTTTTTGCCGTAGTCGGGTAATGCCATGCCACCTTCCCTCAAAGAAGCTTTAGGGCAAACAGCCAGTTGCACAAAGCGTCTTTAGAGTTAAAGCTGATTTAAATCTATTACTGTCACTTTCTTTGTCAGCAAAACAGAAAGAGTCAGCAATAGACTTAAAGGAGCTTTAATTTTAAAGATGCTTTGAGCAACTGGCGAAAAGTGGCATAAACTTAATAACTTCATTTAGTTAGGGAATGTGGCATGGCATATGACCATGGCTATTATCTAAACATCATTATGAATATTTATTTGATAAAATAGTTATCGATGAAGTGGAAGCTAGTTTCATCTTCTCCTCACTCCAGGCTGGACAGGCTGGATCTTCCTTCATCTTCATTAAAGTTAGGTGTCTATTCAGGATAAAGTGTCCTGTTATTACACCTACTATCTTAGTTATATCTGCTTTCGGAAACTGTAATAAATGTCTGATCTTTGTCTTATCATACTCTTTTATAAAGAGTTTGGATTGTCGGCCTCTGTTATAATTATTCTCTAGAAAACCCCTTTAATTATCTTGCTAGGGATGGGTAGGCGGGGTTCTGGGCCTATCAAGACTTCATCCACTCCCAACCTAGCCAATTTATCAGCATATTTCCATATGTCTCTTTTCCCTTATTTCTATATGTCCAGGCATCCGGGCTATGAATACCTCCTTGCCTGAAGCTAGTTTTAGGCAGGGAGGAGTTTCTATATGGTAAGTCATGAGTTTTGTTTTTATTTCATCTCCAATGCAACTTTTTAACTTTCTTGAGCAAGTGATTGGAGCATTTGTCTTAGGTTTTTAGCCCAGTACTCGTGGAAACTGAACTTTTCAATGAATCTAAAAAAAATCAACTGTTAAGGGCATTTAGGTTGAAAGTGTATATAATATCTAAATTAATTATTCATCATCATGACATCCCATGAAACGTACACTACAGGACAGGGAGCTCCCTCCAGAATTCTAGCTTTTGCTGGAAAAACATGGAGGGGAAGTACCAGTAACCTCGCTTGTCAGCGTTATGGCTGGCACCATGGACCGCAGTTGTAGGTGACCGCAGTAAGTAACATGGTGTGATACACAGGAGGATGCTGCTGCCCATCCTCGAGTTTTTAACCCTTAGTCGTCTCCTACGACACCCACGGGTAAGTTCTAAAGAGAATCTAAAAAAAATCAACTGTTAAGGGCATTTAGGTTGAAAGTGTATATAATATCTAAATTAATTATTCATCATCATAACATCCCATGAAACGTCCACTACAGGACAGGGAGCTCCCTCCAGAATTCTAGCTTTTGCTGGAAAAACATGGAGGGGAAGTACCAGTAACCTCACTTGTCAGCGTTATGGCTGGCACCATGGACCGCAGTTGTAGGTGACAGCAGTAAGTAACATGGTATTATACACAGGAGGATGCTGCTGCCCATCCCCGAGTTTTTAACCCTTAGTCGCCTCCTACGACACCCACGGGTAAGTTCTAAAGTTCGAGACTATACGAATGCTTGTGTTAGTTATGTTCCTCGCTGTTGTTGCTTGTGCAGCTTGTATAATGCCGACACATTCAGCTTGGTATACTGTGTGAAATTGTCCTAGGGCGCTTGATATTTCAATATTAAGGTCTTGTGAATATGTACCTGCACCTGTGCCTAGTTTTGTTTTTGACCGATCAGTGTATATGCGCAGTTCATTTATACCTGAGTAGTCATGTGTTTCTTCTTGTAAGTTTATGTTGTATGTTTTGTTAAAGGTGTTTTGTTAAGGGTGTTTTGTTTAGGTATCCTGTCACATGGTGCGGCTAATAGCGGCTGGTGACTTAGGGCTCTCTCTTTTATTTTTGTGTGGTGAATTCTAGAGTCTACGCTTAGTGTCCCTGACAGTCCTAGCCTGAGTGATGCTAGAGTTGCCTCCTGTTGTATGTATAAGTCTAGGGGTGGCAGGTCTAGCATCACCTGCAGGACTGCTGTTGGTGTGGTGCGCATTGCACCCGTTATGCAGATGCATGCTGGTCTCTGTAGCTTTTCTAGGTCCGCTCGAGCGGTTCTTAGAGTTGTCCTGGGCCACCATACCACGCGCCGTATGTGGTGATTGGTCTTATTACTGTTGTGTATAGCCAGTGCGCAATTTTGGGAGAGAGACCCCAGTTCTGACCTAGGAGTCTTTTACATTGGCTTTTTTCAGTGTGTTGTCTAGGTGTTCTTGCCAAGTTAATTTGCTGTCTATCATTATTCCAAGGTATTTAACCTCGGTTGAAAGAGTTAATTTTGTTTTGAAAAATGTTGGCATTCCCATTGTTGAAAGTTTCCTTTTCTTTGTGAAAAGGACCATTTCGGTTTTGATAGGGTTAACGGAGAGATCATATTTATCACACTAGTGCCTGTCCCATGAGGTTGCATAGAGTGTGCTCATGGTTTCCGTTGATTAGGATGGTAATATCATCGGCATATCCTATTGTGAAATAACCTTTGTCATTTAGTTGTGTGAGGAGACTGTCTATTACAAGATTCCATAGCAGCGGAGACAATACACCTCCTTGTGGGCATCCCCTCGCCACTACGGCTCTTGTTTTGTCGTTCACTGTTACCTGTATCGCTCTTTGTTCTAGCACATTGCATATCCAGTTCTTGAGGGTTGTTCCCACCCCGTGGTGGTGTAGTGCCGTTCTCATGCTGTGGAACATTGTTTTGTCAAAGGCTCCTTCAATGTCTATGAAAACGCCTAGTGTTGATAATTTGTGATGTATCGCACACTCTATTTTCCCTACTACCTCGTGTAGTGCTGAATCTGTGCATTTACCTGTGGTGCATTTACCGGTGGTGTAAGCGAATATGCATCACACTTAAAGGCTGCCACATCATGCTAGAAGTTAAAAATTGCATAATAATTATTATATCATTATAAGAACTAAAATATCATGCATGTCATGTCAATTTACCGTTAAAACTTACATACCTAATTATTATATCACTAAAAGAACTAAAATATCATGCATGTCAATTCAATTTTCATTTTACATTAACATTCAATTCAAATATCATTTACGAAAAGTATAATTTTATCTTAAACAGATCAGATTACCTAAAAGCATATTACATTATTGTTTCTCATACAAATATCTTTTAATTTTATTTTTGTACATGGGTGAGGTATCGTTGAATACATCCAAACCGAAATGCTTGTACATAGAATTATAAGTTTTTATCATTCTGTTAATAGGAGCTGAAGCACCAAGATTTGTTCTATATCCAAGAGCTCTAAAGGGAACATAGTTTGTAGGCCTTGCATTAGGTCTAGGAACAGTGTGCTTTATCTTACTTAATAGTGATGGAGAATCTACTGAATTATTGATAATTCTGTGTAAAAAACACAGATCAAGCATTATCCTACGGTTAGCCTAAGTTAATGCCTTGTATTTTGAGAGATGCTTAGCATAAGATCTATAGTTATTTAGAAGCCCTTCCATGCAACATATGTGTGTGTATTTTTACCTGGTTTTGGCAGAAAAATTTACCTTGACATCCCGCCACATCAGTATATATGTTCCTTGGGTACTATTCTTTGCCCGTACCACACGGGAATTTTAAATTAATTATTACCTCTATAGAAGAGCTTCTCTCTCAAGTTGCTGTGGGAATTTTATATATTTTCTTAAAATATGTGGCGAGTTTAAATATGAGGCATTAGTGACCTCTGCCAGGCAATTCGACATTGTCCTTTGACACACATTAATCATCCTGTGATCTCCAACACTATGTTGGTAAGAACCACTCGCATAACTCCAGAATCTGAAAGTCAATAAATTTGTCTGATTTGGGAGAGGGTTGATTGAAGCTACTTTCTTTTAGTAGATAAATTTCACAGGGTTAGTCAAATAACAAACTAACATCATCTTGATTGATGTTTTTTACAGTATATAGATGCTAAAACACAGGTAAGTACCATAAATATCTGAGCGCATTGCGCTGCTCCTTTAATCCTGTGCCAAAAGTGAGATCAAATCTTCACAAAGATCTGTAAAAGTCCTTTTCGAAAGGTTCGAAAGGCAAAAACTGTCGATGAATGATTTGTCTGGCAGCAGCAGAGATCTGCAAGCAAGAGTCTCTCATTACTCTTCGCTCCAAAAGATCTCTTTTCTTTAATCATTCTTGCTCTGCCGCTGCTAGGAGGAGTGCAAAAACACAAAAGAAACGATCAAAAGCAACAGCAAAAAAAACAATACCTAACAATATGTGGTGAAAACACCGTAAAAACGCAGGAAATCTACCAAATTATGCCAACAAGGTAACGATGGAGTAACCTTGTTCATTTGACGTTTTGGACTCGGAATCGGAATCAATTTTTGTTTCTTTTTTTTTTTTTTAAATTTCGGTGCTACCGATAATGGCTTTCAAATGTCAAATAGTACCGAATCATTCATTCAATTGATCGAATGACTATCATTGAAGACGGTTCAAATGGTAATCGTCTTGAAGCCGATTACGATTGTGTTCGGTGCTACCGTGAAACCTATGCATTGGCTTCAACTCAATGGATAACGATCACGATTGTGTTCAATTCTAGCGCTGCAGATACAGACTATAAACTTCTTTTTTTTTTTTTTTTTGTTCCGGCTAAAGCTTTTAGCCATACCGCCTCTTCATTGGAAGAGACCATAGACAAGAATACAAACTTTTCTTTTTAAGAACCGGTGTAATGTATTCGTGTTTACCGGTAGCAAGACCACTCTATAAAATGTCTAAGTCAAAAATTACGCCAAAATCGACCATAATGACAATTGTTTACGTTATTTCCACCGTATCCATAGCAACCAAAATGTAAACAATGGATGACGTCATCTCACCCTGGAAGTTGCAAATCATTCGTTCATCAGATGAAAGCCGCAATCACACCTCTTAAATGAAAAGTACGGCATACATTGCGGATTGAAGACTTTGTTTTGCAATATCCTATAATGGTATATATTAGTTTATGCATATTATTATATCTATTGTAGTATATTATTGTATGAGTAAGGATATTTATGTAGTGATACCTTATGTAATGTATGTCAAATACGTATTTTATGTATATAATATTTTTATGTAGGTTTATTGTATAAGTAGCCACCAACCCGCGTCGCACTCTTCACCGTACAGATTTCAACACCTGAAAGGTTGCCTGGTAGAGATTGCTACCTTAGCAATAAGGCCACCTTTTGTACATTCTTTTGTTTTAATGTTTCTTGTTTTGTAAATTTCTGTCCTGTGGTGTGCAATAAAGTATATTTGTATTGTATTGTATCCTTAGGGCTTAGTTCAGCGAGCAATGTATGCAGAATTAGTTTCTGAACTAAGCAAGATGTGATAGCGGCTGTGCTCTCTGTGCATTTTGTTTGATGTACGGCTAACACCGGCTCTTCACGTTGGCCGCGCCAGCTCAGCCAACGTCTACTAGGCCCGTTTGCGTGAGTTGGCCGGTAAAATGGGCCTAGTAGACGTTGGCCGCGCCGGCGAGGCCAACGTGAAGAACCGCCTCAAGAAATCCTATTCGAGTCTTGGCACGTTTTTACAGAATGGTTTAGGTACTACACACACAAGAGTGAGTCAACCAAGTTCGGGAAGGAAAAGAACGTTGAATTTTGACGTATATTATTTGGGAAAGTTGTTCAGTTTCATGGTTAGAATCTACCGTTTAAGTTTGTGCCGTCGGTTACCGGACATATTGTTTAAATAAATATCTTATCTCATCTTATGTTATCTAGCCTATTGTTATAACCAGACTTCTTTACAACCTCTTTTACCTCGACATAGAGCGGCGCTTGCCTTTTCCTATTGTCAGTTTGTCAATGTCATCTAGTTGTTATTGTTTTCTTGAATAGAAGCTTTATCAATATTTCCATGTTTATTTCACCTATAATGTCCCACTGCTGGGCAAAGGCCTCTCTCTCTTCCCTCCATTGGTCCCTATCTAAAGAAATATACAAAGAAATATTATAAAATTCGATACGATATATTTTTTCATTTACCCATCCCTAAAAGGAATGGAAGAACGGGAACGAACGAAATTTGGTGCGTGAGGTGCGTTCTACTTCCGCAAAATTTTTGTTCCTAAAAAATCTGCCAAGTGCGAGTCGGACTCACGTACAGAAAATTCTGCTGCTAACCTAAAATGAGCATGAGGGATTTTGTGGGGTTTTTATTTCAAAAAACCGGCCAAGTGCGACCAAGTCGGACTCGCACACAAAGGGTTCCGTACATTATTTAAAAAAATACTATGTGATGTTACTAAAAATTTAAGGCTTCGGAAATTTTCCTACAAGTGTGCTATATAAAACGTTGCTTCATGCTAAATTTCGAGATTCTAGGTCTACTGGAAGTATCCTTTTGGGTTTGATTCCCTTGCGAGTAGTTGCGACTTTCAAAATATGCGGGTTAAATTGCTGTTTGTAATGTAAGGGTTCCGTTTGCAAAATATGCGGGTTAAATTGCGTAATGTGAGGGTTCCGTTTGCAAAATATGCGGGTTAAATTGTTGTCAATAAATCACGGCTTTTATGATTGAATTGAAACAAAAATAGTGCTAAGAACCGTTTATTGCTTGAGGAACCCTATTTTTTTACATTTTGCAGTTTAACGTGATACTCGGTAATTTTTAACCGTTTTGGAATGACTTCTTGACAGTACAGAAGATGTAAAATTTTGTCCACTCACTCATCGATTAATATCGGAATTTCAACTCTAGTTAGGTATGTCATAACTTTTCATTAATCTGGCAACACTATGAAGATGCTAGCAGCAATGGGTTTAACAATCCTTGTTTGGTTGTAGTCAATGCTGGCAACAATATGTTGATGCTGGCAACACTGGGTGTAACAATCCTTGTTTATCTATATGGTCGAAATAAGCCCGGCCATTCACATTGGCACTTTGTCAGAACGACAGCTATCTACTCGTACAATACTTAGCTGATGGCTCTATACCAGTAGCAACAACCAAGGAGTCTTCACTCGGACTAATGAGGCGCGCTGGTAGTAATATGCCGACACGGCCATTCTGATAATACGACCGTCCTCGGGCGTTGATCCATTAACAATGTCCTAAATCAAATAAAAACAAGATCACCAAGCAATCCGCTCGTCTATCCTGACAATCAAAATCATCATCACACACAAAACTGAAACCACTCATTGTGAAGTTACTCTGAAGGCATGTGCCCCTTCAACCCAACTCTGAAAGCATGTACCCTTTCGACCATCTCACTATGGACCGGATGACATCTTTCCCACAAAAATCACGGACAGGACCAGTGTGTCCGTTCGACCATCCCTAATGGGCATGGAGACCAGATCCACCACTGTCCTTTCAACCACCAACATAGCCTGGCCCGGACCAGTGCGTCCCTACGACCAGCCCCGATGGGCATGGACCGGATCCGCCACTGTCCGACCAGCTTCACAAACATAGATTGGGCCAATGCGAACCTTCAACCACCCAACCAAGTCGGGCTGGCCCGTACGACATTGCCCTCTCTATCCACTCCACAAACATAGATTGGACCAATGCAAACCTTCAACCACCCAATGAATCGGGCTGGCCCGTACGACATTGTCTTTTCTATCAGCTCAACAGTAACCACCCTACAACCACCCAAACCAACTGAGTAACTTCAAATCATAATGTCAACATAGCAATTTCAAATTATGTGCGACACATATCATACTTTCTCTCAATAAGGAACATGCTCACCGGTTATCCATAAGGTAGGTTTCATTAACATAATCTGTCTATGTACAGACAATTCACATACATCAAATAAATTCCATCTCTGCTGTCCGATATTGCTAATTATATTTCGTCGCTTCATTCTTCAGATATAGTTTGTTTACAAGTGGTAGTCCTTAATTCGCCAGGCAGACGATGCACGCATTTAAGAGTAATTAATTTGATTCTCTTAAAGTACTAACAGACGATCGGATCGGACTGCTCTGAATTTAGCTCCGTACCACGATTTTGCCCAATAGCAAAATTGTCGTTTGGGTCAATCCGCAACGCTATTGGACAAAATCGTGGTCCGGAGCTAAATTCAGAGCAGTCCGATCCGATCGTCTGTTAGTACTCTTATTTAAAACGATTTCCGTCCGTGTTCACTTCACCACTGTAGCTGACATTCGCTTCATTCCTTTTTCGTGCGGGGCAGTGAACGCACGCGTCCCATGCCGAAGCGCAATGTTCAATAAGAAGTAGATAGATTATACCTGAAGTTGTAATGTTGAAGTTAAATTACAAATATTTAAATTATTTTCGTTAAAATAAGTTCTTGCTCCGTGTGTTAGTGTAATTGTACTGGATTCAAAACTTTTCAGTAAGTGTTGTTTTGATTATTAATTCTCTCTAAGAAAGAAAAATTTTGTAGATTACCCACATGTTCTATTCTTAAATTTGCTAAACAAATTGAAGTGTTTATTACGGCCTACGAGTATCTTGCGGCCCGATACCTCCAGTTACTTGTTTTGTATACAAAAACGTAACATGACAACGTAACAACCATGATTATGACCTATCGGTCGCACCCAGAACTTTTATGAAAATGATGGAAAATATATGATCAAACGAACTTCTTGAATGAAGTTCGATCAATATTATATGAGTAAGCTTCATTCGAAGATATAATTAACCAAGTAGTCCTAATTCTAGCCCGCGGCAACTAATCGCACATACTTTAGAGATTTTTTAAAGGTTTTGAACCAGTTTTGTTCATATCGTTTGAAAAAAGCGCGCCAACACAACACGCCACCTGGCAACCCGGGCGGTACTTTTACTCATTATTTAGAGATTGTAGAGCTTTCGAAACTTCATATTCCCTACCTTATATCTTCGAATGAAGCTTACTCATATAATATTGATCGAACTTCATTCAAGAAGTTCGTTTGATCATATATTATATTTCGTAAGCTTCATTCGAAGATATAATTAACCAAGTAGATGTTTAGAGCAGGAAGTTTCGTACTTTATTACACATTAAATACTTTTACACGTTTTTAAAAGTATAACAAAATACATTATCAAATATTTAAGTGCAAAAATATCAAAAATTTCAATTTCAAATTGGTTAAATTTATCATAAGGTTCACAAAAGGATGCATATGAATGCTGTGAGCCAGTGTAAACTGATGAGATAGACAGTTAAAATTATAAAGTAACTACAAAACATTTTAGAAGGAATACAATTCGATTTGAATGTTTTTGTCCGGCTTACTGTTGTTTGAATTGTGCCGGTGTTTCTTGTCACGAGAGTATAAGTTAGGTAACTTGTACCAAGAATCAGATTATATATCGAGATCAAATGTATCCAGAGCTAATATGAACTGATTATGAACTTTTACACAGTCAGAGCAAAATGTTATTTCTCCTGAGTATAACTCAGTTA
Organism: Athrips mouffetella; assembly: GCA_947532105.1. NCBI lineage: Eukaryota > Metazoa > Arthropoda > Insecta > Lepidoptera > Gelechiidae > Athrips > Athrips mouffetella. Next base: position 111,652 of record OX383968.1, on the reverse strand, counting down.
CATTAGTGTATGAAATCTAGAAGAGTAACTGGAAAAATCATCAGATCAAGGCCTTTGGCCGAGGTCTGTCTGTGTCCCTAATGTATTTTTAAATATATAAATAAATCTTTGCTCTGCACTGCCCTGGTAATTAATATCATATAATTTCTCTAGATAAAGAGCATTCATTTGATATTTAATGTTTATTATGAGATAACGTTTCTATTCTCTGAGCCACAATGCTGTAAAATTGTGCTTGGTTTGGCACATTTCTTTATGATTAATGTTTATTATACTCACGCTTCGTCCTCAGGATTAGCATTAGATACATGTAGTAACAGGACGGTGCCGCCAGAACGCACACTGACAAGTTGAGGGTATTTTCTTTGTTTATGTTATCATTTTTTAAAATAATTCATCCAAATGTGGGTATTTGTAGGTTTCTTGGCACTGACAGTTCTGACGTTGCCTCATTCACAGTTCAGTGCTCAGCCAGTTCGCATACATTTTTAATTTTTTTATAAATTCTATTACAATTTTCTGTTTTATAAAGTTTTAGTGTTTTTCCTACATAATGGGAAAAAGGAAACGACATGAGAGTGAAAGTGATACGGAAGAATTACAAAAGAAGATACGTAAACTGGAAAAAAAGTTAAGGAAACGAAAGGAAAAGGAAAAAAGACGTCGAAACAAAGACAAAACGCCTTCGCGATCATCGTCAGCTTGTACACCGCCTGGGAGTCCAGAAAGGAATAAAGGTTAGTGAAGTGAGCAATATGTGTACCTACATTTGCACTATGTATTTGATGCGGGTAACTTTTGGGGTTATCACTTCAAATTATGAGAGCTGATTCATTCACGTATGATATTAGTACTGCGGGCAGTTTGAGGGGCTGTCACTTTACTGTTTACACGTGAAAACATACTAGTGATGCGGTCAGCTTCTGGGGGCTGTCACTTCACAGTTTTTATTACCTAATTAAATAATAATTAGTTACTACTTGTAACACAGTTTTTTAGTGATACGGGCAACCATTCGGGTTGTCACTTCACTGTTAATGTTAAGTTATTTGTCTTATTGAAGACCTTATGTAATAAAGTATGGTATATACCTACTTTACAGGCAATAAAAACGCCGAAAGTGATAAGACCGACCCGAAGATGACGGACGAGAATCAGCAGCCTACAGCAGAGCCTGTGAATCAAGAAGCTGACAGTGAAATACTGAACTTATTGGGGGACGACCCTTCCATTGTGAAGGAACACGGCAAGGAAATCCAGGCAGATCTAGCCGTGCGCTTTCAACATTTAGTTTCCAACGGGTTATCGAAGGAATCTCGTAAGGAGCTGCAAGAAAGGTATTTACCACCAGCTAACTGTCCGCTCATTGATGCGCCGGCTCTTAATCCTGAAATCAAAGCAGCCATTTCAGAAGTGGTACTAAAGAGAGACAAAGGTATTGAGATAAAGCAAAAGGGGCTTGGTTGTGCCATGTCGTGTATCGGTGAAGCCTTAACAATCTTATTGTCTAAGGAAGAGAAGGACACTCACTTAATAAAGATTTTAATGGATACTGCTCGTCTCATGGGCGACTGCCAAAATTCAGACTCAATAACACGACGCAATTTTGTCCTTTTTAATGTAAAAAAAGAAATGAAGGACCAGCTTCAAAATACCAAAATAGATAAATTTCTATTCGGATCGAACCTGGCCGATACACTTAAGACCGCAAAAATTATTTCGAAATCGGGTGCAGATCTGAAGTCAGCTCCAGCAACAGCATCTAAGCCGGCTGCCAAAAATAAACTTAACGCAGGCACGTCAACAGCGCAATTTTCCAGGAATAATTTAAACTGGAAGGCTCCTCCCCTGAGTCGCAGGCAAAAGGGGACTCAGAGGATGAGGGAGCCTGCGCCGAGGACGCCGCATGCGAGCTCCTCGCGGACATCACAGCGAGCGCCGCCGCCGTCGAGTCGCAGCCGCCGTTAGACGCCGCCCCCTCCACCTCCACCTCCTCGGTGAGCTACGCCGGCAGGCTTTCACAGTATTATCAACAATGGTCAATGCTTACGAGTGATCCTGTTGTATTGTCATGGATACAGGGCTATGAAATCCCATTTTCATGCCCTGTAGTACAAGATAATCTCCCTGCTAATCGCACTATTTCTAACACTGAAAAAATTCGTTTTCAAAAATGTATTCAAGAGCTCCTAACTATTGGGGCTATATCTGAGTGCCAACCCTGCGAAGGGCAGTTCTTGTCGAATATTTTTTTAATACAAAAACCAAATGGCAAAGATAGGTTTATCCTTAACCTGAAAAATCTTAACAAATTCATTGATACAGAGCACTTCAAACTTGAAGATCTACGCACGGCCTTAAAATTAGTCTCGGAAGACTGTTTTATGAGTACTTTAGATTTAAAAGATGCCTACTTTTTAATTCGTGTCTATGACAACTCAAAAAAGTATCTGCGGTTCCAATTTTGTGACAAATTGTTCGAGTTCAATGTTTTGCCTTTTGGTTTAAATACAGCACCTTTTGTGTTTACTAAAATAATGAAACCAGTTGTTAAACTGCTAAGATCATGTGGTTACTTATCAGTTATTTATTTAGATGATATTTTACTTCTCGGTGGTACCTACGATAACTGTCTGGCTAATATTACTGCCACAAAAGAGTTACTAAACTCCTTGGGTTTCATTGTAAACATGGAAAAAAGCAAACTTACACCTAATAAGTGTTGTAAATTTTTAGGTTACATTATAGACACAAAAAATTTTCAAGTCACCTCACCAACTGCAAAAATAGATAAAATAAAAAATGAACTAAAAATATTTGAATCATTACAGCGATGTAAAATTCGAGATTTTGCTAGTTTTGTTGGCTTGCTTAACTCTGCATGCCCCGCCGTAGAGTACGGCTGGCTATATACAAAGGAATTTGAAAGGTCAAAATTTTTAAATTTAAAAAATGATCCTGATAATTACGACAGGTATATGAATCTGCCTCCGATCCTATCTGCGCGATTCACAAAGGATTTATGGCAATGGTGTGAAGTTAGAAAAATTATAGTGTTTGCCTCGTATATACGATCGGCTGAAAATGTCATTGCAGATAAGGAATCTCGTAAGATACACCCAGATATTGAGTGGGAGTTAAGCGATAGCGCATATCACACTATTATTTATACATTTGGAACTCCTGAAATTGACATTTTTGCCAGTCGTATTAACAAGAAATGCGCGAGATACGTCTCTTGGCAAAGAGACCCCGATGCATTTGCCATAAATGCTTTTACTTTGTCATGGAAAAAAAAATATTTTTATGCCTTTCCACCTTTTTCAATGGTTCTAAAAACGCTAAGAAAAATAATTAAAGACCAAGCGACAGGTATAGTGGTTGTTCCGCAATGGCCTACACAACCGTGGTATCCACTTTTTAAAAAGCTGCTTATATCCAAGCCCTTGACTTTCGAGCCTAGTCGAGATCTAATCCTCTCTCATTCCAGCAACCGGACGGTCCACAGGAGGGTTACCCTGGTTGCCGGGCTGTTATCTGCGAATCAATGAGGAGGCGGCAACTACCTCACTCATCTATACAGATAATGCTCGCCTCGCTGTCGGATAGCTCGATTAAACAATATAATACTTGTTTAAAGAAATGGTACCGGTTTTGTGTAAGTCACGAAATCGATCTCTATACAGCTTCTATGGCTAACGTCTTGGAGTTCCTAACAGATTTGTTCGAAGCAGGGGCCCAATACGGAACTCTTAACAGCTGTAGATCAGCTCTTTCACTGATACTGGATACCCAAGTAGGGAATGATGAATGTATAAAAAGATTTTTCAAAGGAGTATTTAGGCTCCGCCCTCCTTTACCTAAGTATGACGTAACCTGGAACACGTCTACTGTGTTGGAAGTTCTTGCTACTTGGTATCCCAATGAAAACTTAGACATAGAAAAAATATCAAAAAAGCTTTCGACGCTCTTAGCTCTTGTAACAGCACACAGATTACAAACACTTTCAAAAATTAATATTAATAACATTGAACAATTCCCAGAAAAGGTTATTATAAAAATACCAGATTTAATCAAGACGTCCCGTATTGGCTCCCTGCAGCCTGTACTTGTTCTTCCCTCGTTCCACGAGAACCCTGCTATTTGCCCGGTTAAGACATTACTATCTTATTTAAATATGACACAACCCTTACGCAACAACCACATACTTTTTATTGGGTTGAAAAAGCCACATAAATCGGTAACATGTCAAACACTGTCGCGTTGGATAAAAGGCACCCTGAGTGAGTGTGGCATAGACGTGGCGACGTTCACGGCACACAGCACGCGACATGCCGCCACGTCGCGCGCACACAACCTCGGTGTAAACATAGACCTGATCAGGAGAACCGCCGGCTGGAGCGGCTCCTCTAATACATTCGGTAGATTTTATAACAGGGTTGCTATTGAGGTGGAAGAGCAAGAATCATTTGCTCGGTCCATTTTACAAAATAATTGATTTTGTTCATTATAATTAATTTATTTGTATTGTTTATCAAATTCTGCATGTATATACACAATTTACAGCTTATATATAAAAATAGCAGAGAGTTATTAACTCTCTTGTTAACTTAATTAAAATTCAAATTATTTAAATTTATTAAATAAATTTATTTCAGTTACAACAGTGTGTCAGTTTTTATTGATATTTCACAAGATCTCTCAAGATCTACATGTATCTAATGCTAATCCTGAGGACGAAGCGTGAGTATAATTAGTGATTAAACGAACTTACCTGTAAGTGAAGTTCTATCATAATTATACGAGCTGCTTCGTCCGAAGAGATTAGCATCCCTCCCACCCAGGTTCTCCCCGTGGTGAAATATCATTAAAAATTAAAAATAAACTCTAAACTAAATGAGGCAACGTCAGAACTGTCAGTGCCAAGAAACCTACAAATACCCACATTTGGATGAATTATTTTAAAAAATGATAACATAAACAAAGAAAATACCCTCAACTTGTCAGTGTGCGTTCTGGCGGCACCGTCCTGTTACTACATGTATCTAATGCTAATCTCTTCGGACGAAGCAGCTCGTATAATTATGATAGAACTTCACTTACAGGTAAGTTCGTTTAATCACTAATAACTTTGTATAAGTACCAAATGCAAACTTAAGTTTCGGAGAACCCTTCTGGTAGAAAATGGAATGTATCTGGTCTCTACTTAAGTGTCTTTTCTGCCTACTTAAAGAAGGGAGAATAGGTAATGAACAGTAACTGCTGTTTATGAGAGTATTAAACAACAGATATAATGTTACAAGAACAGAGGCACATAAGACCTAAATTTTGTTGTTTTTACATAAAATCGATCACGCTTTCGACTTCATAGAAATTTAAAACAATCCATGTCACACGAGACTTATAGTCTCTTCAAACCCAGCGCAGAATTTTGACAGTTCTATTATGTACTATAAGATACAATAAAACCATAAGTTTTATTTTTATTTATAACAAATATCTCCTATTGGGGACGCTGGGACCGAAAAGGGTAAACTTACGTGTATGAAAAAAATGTTTAATCATCGTTAAGTGATTTGTCGCTATTAATGTTCCTTTTAAACCAGTAAAACCTGGAAAGTGGCATCGCTGCCAGGGTATAACACTACAAAAAGAAGGATATTATGACCTTTCAGTTTACTTACCAAACATAACAAAAGTTTACTTACAACTTCCGTTGAATTTAAAATCAAGGGAAGTTAGGTCTGCTCTGCCACGGTCAGGAAAGAAATTCCAAATTAGCTAAAGCTTGGCTGCAAATAACTATATTTTATGAATAAAGTTTTTGTTCAGGGTTATGGGAATAAGAAAAAAAAATACGATGAAATCAACTAACTTCGAATTTAGATAGAATCATCGATTGCGTATACGTAACGTAGGTACTACCACACATTAGACAATAGTAAACTGACACTTACGTGCACGTACCATCAGTATTGGTGTGAGAGACAAGAGGGCTTTTGTAGTACTCATAGGATCAGCAAAAACTTAGGATTAAAATTCTTGTAATCTTTGTTAGTTACTCATATCTTTTTAACCGATTAAAAAGCTAAACCAATTCTCATTGTATTGATTCCGCATTGTTTTGGTCAAGTCATTCTATTGAATGAATTTTATATTTCTGTTATTATCAGATCAAATAACCTGTTGATGGCCATAAAATGGACAATGCGCAGCAATGAATCACTCTTAATTTTAGGAGAAAAAAGTGCTATAAATTGAGCAGTTTTTTGCAAGGCTTCACATATAGCGAAATGAAGCCTAAAAATCGGTATGGTTGTTTAGGTCGTACAACGTTTTTCTTCGCTAGTTTGTTTTTAAAAGTTATTCGGTATCGCGATTAACTATGATGAAGTATGGGATGCGCAGATGCGCGCATAAAAGAGCATGACAAAGCAGAAAAAAAATTTTATCACATAAGTTACGAAGGTACGGTTACCTAGTATTAGTATTATACAGCCCAGATATTTGACGTGAATGTGAAGTCAGCAGCAAGCGTGATTTAAGGCTTATCGGTTAGTGAAATATTTGCGGCTTCTCAAAGGTCATACACACTTCAGCATGGAAGTTGAAACAAAATCAGCTTAAGCTGAACTAGCGCTACGCTCGCTACAAACACCCGAAAGCAGATATTTGCTCAAGGTCCAAGTGTTTCCACTGGCGTGCGGCAGAGTGTACACCATGACAATAAAATAATATAATAATTTATGTTAACTACCCCAAGTCATCATACTATTATTACACTTTCAATAAAGAGAACACGTTAACTTCTTAGATTGAAGTTTAAGCTATCGAATTAGTTGTAGCTCTATAGCCTTCCATTTGCGCAAGTTTTGAATAGACTTGCTCCCACTAAGGTCTTGGCTTGCCACAGCAAAAATTTCATAGAAAGCAATCCTTAGCTATAGGATTATTACGGGGTAGTTTACGACAGATAGCACTTAGCTGGCAGTCAAAATGAATGTAATGAACCAAATTAGAGCTACTCAATACTCATGGTTCATTGCTATATCTGGATCAGTCTTTATTTTCATTTAATGTGTACAATAATGTATGTTTGTTTAATGTATACATTTAAGCATAGAATAAATAGAGGACGGCCAGCAGAACAGGATCAGGTCGTCTATGGGACAAGTCACGAGCTCAGTCGCCATAGAGTTGATGCATACGCGACTTGAAATGATTCTGGTTTTTGACCATATGAACTCCTCCGTTGCTCACGAAGGGGGCCCTGTGTGCTTCCCCCCCCCCCCTTTCTTTTCAGCTATTGGTGAAATATAGGGGAGGCTGTCCAGACTTCCCTGGTTGCTACCAATCTTGCTAGATTACGTCGTTTTTAGGAACGGTGATGTAGAAATATTTTATGAAGAAAAATCTTTTTACGCTGCAAGTAGAACCTCTCTTTTGATGCATCATTCATAACATATGAAAGGTAGGCATTTATTTACCATATTAAACAAGTAAAACATTTAGAAACGACTTCTCAAAGTCTGGCCTTAACGTTGATTGATATTAAATAAAGGTTTTAAAAGATTCAGTTTCTTCTAACAGGTATATTTATTTATCCAGCAAGAAAGATGGATATGTCAATGGCCGTATAGAAATACGAACATTGTTGTTGAACGATGCTTGAACGTCAATTTAATAATAACACGTCCACGTGCTAACACGCGGTTAGCCTCCAGACTATTTAAGTTTTTATTTCAAAATCGATAACAGCAGCCATATTTTGGCTAGAATTTGTCAGTGCCCTGATAAATTTATAATATTTTCAAAGTTATTATAATCTACGTACTTTTGATGCGTAATATGTATCTTATTTAAGCTATGAGAGCTAAAAACTTGTGTGTTTACATATTTTTGGCATATGTAGGTAGTTCGCTTGAGAGATTGCCGTACACCAGTTAAAATTCAAAAGTAATTATTTACTCATTTATTTCCCTTCGAACGACTTCTGAAGTGTGTAATGGGTCTATCTGGCTTGTCCGTTTCGTATTTGGTTACGGAACACATATATCTGTTTTATAGTAAATTAAATCAAACGTTTTCAAAGGGTCACCGACTAAAACAGTCGTAAACCAATTGGCCAGTACACATCGCTTGTGGGTTGTCAGTAAGCTGTTTTAAATGACTTCGAAATGAAATCTGTTTTTCTTTTTGTGGGTAGAACTTGACGAATGATGAAATGAGTCTGTATAATTTTATTATTGTGTGGGTAGGTAATTGTCTAGTTTATACATAGTTTATAAGTAAACTCTCAGCTACGAACTAAAATTGCGTTAAGTCCCTGTGATAACACACGGTTACCCTCCGGACCCTGTTATTGTATGATTATTACGTATCTACGGTCGTGTTAGCTTATGTCCAACTTTCCGAATTGCACATTTTATAAGAATCACCAAGTACCATTTTGAGGTAGTATAAAATTGTTCCAGACGGATTGTGGTTATTTATTATTGTTTTTCAAAATGAGGATAACCTTGTAAAAAATACATAAATAAGACAGGTTTAACTTGAGTATGCATGTGTACCTACATACAATCGATCACTAACCTGCATAACTCAATACAATTTATAGGTCTGTGCTAACACACGGTTTGCCTCAAGACCGAATTTGTCGTCGTGTCAACACGCGGTTGGCCTCCAGACCGAATTTGTCTTCGTGATAACACACGGTTACCCTCCAGACGGAATTTTCCTTCGTGTTGGACTACATCCAACCTCCCAGATAGAACAATTACTGCCTTTCTGAACCACACTAAATCCGTACTAACACTTTGAATAATATGAAAATAAAGTAGTAGCTTTGACCCACCTGAATTATGTTCTGAAGATCCCAGCACTCCAAAATTTGGAGGCTAGCCACGTGCTTTTTCCTCACCTTACATCATTGTATGCTTTTTTCGATTGCTATTTTTCGCTAAAATGCACTTCTTTCCACACTAAATTTACACGAATTTAAACTTGATTTAAGTAAATAATAATTAAAATAAAACTAATATTAAATATTGAAAATTGAGAGCGCGTTATGTGCTTTCGTTGCCACGCACAGAAAAAGAATGAGTAAAAGTACCGCCCGGGTTGCCAGGTGGCGTGTTGTGTTGGCGCGCTTTTTTCAAACGATATGAACAAAACTGGTTCAAAACCTTTAAAAAATCTCTAAAGTATGTGCGATTAGTTGCCGCGGGCTAGAATTAGGACTACTTGGTTAATTATATCTTCGAATGAAGCTTACGAAATATAATTTAATAAGATAGACGTAAACCATATAATGACATTTTGTTTATGATAATTCCGACAAATGTTAGAACATTGTCTAATCGAGAGATTTTGAAACCTTTTCAATATATTTTTTTTTGTAGTTAATTTCATTACCACCTACACAGGCTTAAAAATTTTAGCCTTCGTTTACGTCATACAATTTTATCTTTTCTTACCTTCCGACAAACAAAGTAAAAATAAAGGAAAGTAACAAAATTAAACGTTACCGACGTATTAAGTATACGTGTGTATGACGTGTGTTAGATGTTTTTTCGTCTAATGGCGAAAGTTACGAGGGTAAGTAAAAAATGAAATATATTTTCTTTTTTTTTGTGTTTTAAACATTTTTTTAATTTTTTTTTTAATTTATTTAGGTTAACAAACAGTGACACAATATATAATATTTGACACAATTTTACAACTTAATTTGAACTAATTGTGAAACCAGCACCGTTAACCACTATTTACTTAATATAATTATTTGTCTAGCTAGGTGGTAGTAACAAGAACACTTGATTTAATTACAAAAAAGAAAACACTGAACAATAAAGTAGTTAAGCTAAAGATACTTAAGTGAAAAGAGACAAGTAGGTAAGGTGTTAAGTACAAGCACTAAGTATACTTTTTTTAAAAGCAGCGTGACTCAAGAACATTATATCTATATCATTAAAATGTATGTTGTAAGATTTAACAATTCTACACATCGGTGCACGCTCACCAGCATTCGTTCGACAAAATTTTGTTGCGAAAAATGTTAGTTTTCTACGAACAGCACCACGAGTAGGCACGTTGTAGTGTAGTCTATTATTGAGAGCAATGCAGTCATATTTTCCATGACAGACGTCAAATAGAAACATAGCTTCGAGTAGCATGCGTCTAGAGGCAAGTTTAGAAATATTATATTTTTTAAGAGTATTTTGGTATGATAACCGACTCCGAGAACATTTATAATGCATAGTACGCAGGAATTTCTTTTGAACTCTTTCAAGGTCTTTTGAGTATTTCTTATAAAAAGGGTTCCACACAGGCACAGCATGTTCTAACTGACTACGTATAAGTGACCTATATACGTATAGAAATGTAGAGGGTCGAGTGAATCTAGAACAAGATCTCATAACAAATCCATACATCCTAAAAGCTTTATTAATTATATTTTCTATATGTACATTTAAATGAAGCTTGGTATCAAGAGTGACACCGAGGTCTCTGATAGATTCCACGTAATCCAAACGCGTGTCACATATTTATTACCAAGTGAATCATAGAACAACTTACGTCGGAATGGACTGCGAGTCAATTGCGACGGCAGTAACTTCGAGTTACCGCCTAATATTATTTACGATGTGTTACGTGAATGGATATGATGGAATGCGATTGTCTATCTATTATTATGTCGGGATTGACTGCGAGTCAATTGCGACGGCGTTAACTGCGAGTTAAGGCCAAATTATATTTCGTCGCTTCATTCTTCAGATATAGTTTCTTTACAAGTAGTAGTCCTTAATTCGCCAGGCAGACGATGCACGCATTTAAGAGTAATTCATTTGATTCTCTTATTTAAAACGATTTCCGTCCGTGTTCACTTCACCACTGTAGCTGACATTCGCTTCATTCCTTTTTCGTGTGGGGCAGTGAACGCACGCGTCCCATGCCGAAGCGCAATGTTCAATAAGAAGTAGATAGATTATACCTGAAGTTGTAATATTGAAGTTAAATTACAAATATTTAAAATTATTTTCGATAAAATAAGTTTTTGCTCCGTGTGTTAGTGTAATTGTACTGGATTCAAAACTTTTCAGTAAGTGTTGTTTTGATTATTAATTCTTTCTAAGAGAGAAAAATTTTCAAGATTACCCACATGTTCTATTCTTAAATTTGCTAAACAAATTTAAGTGTTTATTACGGCCTACGAGTATCTTGCGGCCCGATACCTCCAGTTACTTGTTTTTTATACAAAAACGTAACATGACAACGTAACAACCATGATTATGACCTATCGGTCGCACCCAGAACTTTCACGAAAATGATGGAAAATTTAATAAGATAGACGTAAACCATATAATGACATTTTGTTTATGATAATTCCGACAAATGTTAGAACATTGTCTAATCGAGAGATTTTGAAACCTTTTCAATATATATATTTTTTTTGTAGTTAATTACTACAAAATTTCATTACCACCTACACAGGCTTAAAAATTTTAGCCTTCGTTTACGTCATACAATTTTATCTTTTCTTACCTTCCGACAAACAAAGTAAAAATAAAGGAAAGTAACAAAATTAAACGTTACCGACGTATTAAGTATACGTGTGTATGATGTGTGTTAGATGTTTTTTCGTCTAATGGCGAAAGTTACGAGGGTAAGTAAAAAATGAAATATATTTTCTTTTTTTTTGTGTTTTAAACATTTATTACCAAGTGAATCATAGAACAACTTACGTCGGAATGGACTGCGAGTCAATTGCGACGACAGTAACTTCGAGTTATCGCCTAATATTATTTACGATGTGTTACGTGAATGGATATGATGGAATGCGATTGTCTATCTATTATTATGTCGGGATTGACTGCGAGTCAATTGCGACGGCGTTAACTGCGAGTTAAGGCCAAATAATATTGACAATACGCGATATCTACATAGATATGAACTGTGGGTTACCAAGTATCTATTGCTTGTCGCGATTGACTGCGAGTCAATTGCGACGGTGTTAACTGCGAGTTAACGCCACATAGTATTGAAAATACGTGATGCATAATGTTGCCTATCTATTATTATGTCGGGATTGACTGCGAGTCAATTGCGACGGCCTTAACTGCGAGTTATGGCCAAATAATATAGACAAAAATCGACATTTGAATATATTTTTACTGCGATTCAACTATCTATTGTCTGTCGGGATTGGCTGCGAGCCAATAACGACGGTGTTAACTGCGAGTTAACGCCAAACTTTCTGTTAGTTGTTGGGATTGACTGCGAGTCAATAACGACGGCTTAACTGCAAGTTATGTCAAACTATATCAACATAAATCATGCATAAAAATACAAGTTATCTATTTTCACGTCGGACTCGACTGTGAGTCAATCGTAACGGCGTTAACTACAAGTAAACGCCAAATAATTATTACAATATGCGATATTAAAATTGCTATTGACTGAGAGTCAACTTTTTATTGTTAAGGTCGGCATTGACCGAGAGTCAATTGCGACGGCGGTAACTGTGACTTAACGTCAAAATTTATCGTCAATGAAAACAATAATATCAAGTTCATCTATGTGTGTCGTCTGCGATACATTGTCTTTAGTTTTCACAACAAGCCTTTTTGTTTGTTAACCATAACCAGAATATTTTTATTGTAAAATACCCACCTACTAAAATTTTATTTTTGGGTGCCAGTAATAGTAAAGAGAACAAAACCGTCCACGAGGCAAAAGATCATGCCAGCCCTGGAATAACCGACACCTAAGGTCTGGACACCTGAGGAGTCTTCGAGACACCTTAGGCGTCTACGTTTGATACGCCAAACTTGTTCTCTATCATATTCACGACACACTGTCGAACTTTTGTACGCCTAAGTATATTGAAAAAAGGCATGCCTATAGACAAGCACATACTTCTCAAATATCACCTAATACCAGTTTATTGTAAATTATTACAAACACCGATACTAAATTGCTAATTGAATTCCAGGCTTAGATAAAAATATCTCCGCTTGCATGTACAAGTATCTGTAAAAGACAAAACTTGTTTTTATAAAAAAGTTAAAGCAAATAAAACTATTGAGAGATAAAGATGCATCTTTTCAAACGTCGGGAGCTCGTTTAACCCAGCAGAAGAAGCCTTGGTCGGGTCCTCATTACCCGTCAAATAGGGGGGGGAGCGAGGTTACAGGCAGGCTCTGGCCTTATCCCCAAGCTCAAGCAGCATCGACTAAAAGTTACAATCCATCCAAAACTCATGCTCCAGCACAGAACCGTAACACAAGTACATGCTGGTATAATACAATGTTTTTTTTTTTCAAAACTTCCTGTGTCCGGATAATTCTACGAAGTAGAAAATCGCAATATTTCATAACCACAATGTTGTTTTAATACATGCATAAGCATGAACCCTAAACACCACAGTATCCTAGTGTTACCTGGGAAAAACGAGGAAATAATATTCCGTGTAGTGCTAATGTAACGTGAAATCCACGTTTAAAATTTACCCTCAAGAAAAGCCAATATACAAAGTTTATATTGATTGTAACTGGAGAATAAGTTCCTATTTCCAGCGTTACAACCGTTACGAGTTACATTCCATCGGAATTTATATTGGGTACCTAATTTTAAAGCACCAGAACGCAATAGCTGTAACCGATTTATTCTAAATCCAAGAAATAAATGTACCTATTGCAACGTGTCATTCAACCGCCTCAAAAATTATGTTTTGAAAAACGGCTTCCTTGCTACGAAAAGCCCATCTCTTAATTTATGTTTTTAAGATGACCGAAAATTTCTACATTTAAATTTTCAACATAATATATGAAAGAAGTCACGCTATATAATTCTTTACGATTTTACAACCGTGCCTTATGAATATTATGATATTTTAGAAGATCTTATCTGATGGTATGGTAATGTTTTTACAAATTCCTGGCCATCACAAGATACTTGTCTTACAGAAAGAAATTAAATACAGACAACTCCCTAACTAGTACCTAGTGTGGAGCAGTAAATAAAACCAAAGGCTACGAAGAAGGCCGAAGAAGTAAAATATTTGTTTTAAGGTTATATAAAAAAAAAAAAACAAAAGAGTATGTAGGTACCATACCATATTGTACAAATAACTTGTCAAAATTGGCAATGGTACGATTGGCACAATATTTATTTATTTAAATTATACGAAACACAAATTGCCTCAGGTGCCAGCTGAGTCAATGAAAGTCACTCCCGGGCTCTGTGTGCAAACTTTTAAGACACAGCTTTAAAGTTCGCTGTACTCTTAGTTTTGCTCTTAGCGACAATCCTTAGCGATTTATGTTTTTTTTTTTATGAAAACTAGATCCAGACGCTGTAGCTATGGATACTTTATCCTTTGACCTGGACATTTTACGCGGTTCCGGTTCCTTTTATATTTGGGAAAAATTACTGATGACGAAGACACCAGTATTTTGTGTTTTCACAAGGCCTTCTCTGCCTTTTAGCCCATCTTAATTATTTATATCATACAAAATAAGTGTCCTTCAACACTTGAAACTTTTATAATCCATATCAGAGTATACTGTTCCTTTTTAACTAATCTTACAGGTCCTGCGGGTAGCATTCACGCACCACTTGATCCTCTCGCTTGCACTGATGTTCTCTTGAGCTTCGCTGTCTGAGGCTCCTATTTAACAATATATGTCAAAATACGCTTTGGGTAACAGCTTGTCCCCAGAAAAAACGCAAACGTGTTTGATAGTCCTACAAAAAACAACTACTGTTATTTTTAACAAAACAACGTGACGAGATGTTTGGTTCGTATGAACAGCTGTACAACGGCTCTCTTGACAATCATAGTTTGCCGTAATCTTTGCTACTTACTTATTAGGTGATAGAATTGGAACCAATAATTGGTTTAAAACCTTCTTCTACTTACAATCACAAGCCTAATCGGCCTAGTACTCGTAATAGTTACTTGGGACACACAACTAATAAGTAAATAAGTGTGTATCTAAATATTCCCTTAATTTAGAGTTAATGATATAAAATAAAATGAACAGATCAGCGATTTCACCATATGCTCATGGGGCACAAAAATTTTCAATAATAAAAAGTGAATACTTATATTATTTTGCAAATAATGGAGTTGAGATAGCCATAACGTATTTAATCAAACTTCCACTGCGGGCTAAGATTAGCCGATATTGTTCTAATATTATTTAACTGAATATATTATGCACTTGTGTTCTGTCCATATTTTTGTTCAAAAAATAAAATCAAGAACTGCCAATGTAGGAAAATTGTAAATATCAATTAACATCCACGTTAATCAGCTTAAGCAGCTGTGATTTATAAGCTGGTTGATTTACCAGAAACACTATCTGAGAGAAGACTTGTCGACACATGCATCTTCCCCGCTTTGCAAAATTGCAACTCTCTCAGCCTCGACTCGTGAAAACAGCTGGCTGGACCAGCACGTCTAGCACTTTTATTAGTTTGATATATTAGACCAGTAGGTAGATGATTTTGTAATATCAGTTGTATCGAATGAGTAACTTATTATATAAGTTGATTTTTGTTGCATACTTGCTTTTGGTATAAATCAAAGGTTATTTATTATCTGCTTGGATCAGCAAATTACAGATTTTTTCAACGAATTACTATTTGTAATTCGTTGGCTTAGATAGTTAAACTAGAACATCTTGTATATACAGTTGTTTCACAGTAACCAAACAAAACTTTGTTCTCTAAACATCTACTTGTAAACAAATTATATCTGAAGAATGAAGCGACGAAATATAATAGATGATCAAACGAACTCCAGGAGTGAAGTTCGATCGTTATTATATGAGTCGCTTCATTCGAAGATATAATAATATAACAACCCTCCCTCCCAAAAAACCAAACACTGTGACCAAACAAGTTGTGGTTTCCACCCAAATGCAAAGTTTTGTTTAAAGGTTCATAGGTACAGACTCTAAAAAATGAAGCGAATGTCAGCTACAGTGGTGAAGTGAACACGGACGGAAATCGTTTTAAATAAGAGAATCAAATGAATTACTCTTAAATGCGTGCATCGTCTGCCTGGCGAATTAAGGACTACTACTTGTAAACAAACTATATCTTCGAATGAAGCGACTCATTTAATAACGATCGAACTTCACTCCTGGAGTTCGTTTGATCATCTAGAATACGGCAATGGTTTGTTGACTATCACCAGTAATCACTACACTTTGGCAATTTGTATTAAAATCAGTACACTTCCTGTCTCTTTTCTTTATCCATGCCTCTTCGCATTTTAATTTGGAGTCAACCGTCTGAATACATTTTCAACCATTGACCATCGTTATAATCGAACACAACATATTTTTGTAAGTTCTAGCATTGTTATCCACCAAGTAGCTCTTAGGCATCCTAGGGGTTATTTCAACTTGTTTCCCTATGGGGACCATAGTCGATATCAAGATCAATTATATTTCGTCGCTTCATTCTTCAGATATAGTTTGTTTACAAGTAGTAGTCCTTAATTCGCCAGGCAGACGATGCACGCATTTAAGAGTAATTCATTTGATTCTCTTATTTAAAACGATTTCCGTCCGTGTTCACTTCACCACTGTAGCTGACATTCGCTTCATTCCTTTTTCGTGCGGGGCAGTGAACGCACGCGTCCCATGCCGAAGCGCAATGTTCAATAAGAAGTAGATAGATTATACCTGAATTTGTAATATTGAAGTTAAATTACAAATATTTAAAATTATTTTCGATAAAATAAGTTTTTGCTCCGTGTGTTAGTGTAATTGTACTGGATTCAAAACTTTTCAGTTAGTGTTGTTTTGATTATTAATTCTTTCTAAGAGAGAAAAAATTTCAAGATTACCCACATGTTCTATTCTTAAATTTGCTAAACAAATTGAAGTGTTTATTACGGCCTACGAGTATCTTGCGGCCCGATACCTCCAGTTACTTGTTTTGTATACAAAAACGTAACATGACAACGTAACAACCATGATTATGACCTATCGGTCGCACCCAGAACTTTTACGAAAATGATGGAAAATTTAATAAGATAGACGTAAACCATATAATGACATTTTGTTTATGATAATTCCGACAAATGTTAGAACATTGTCTAATCGAGAGATTTTGAAACCTTTTCAATATATTTTTTTTTGTAGTTAATTACTACAAAATTTCATTACCACCTACACAGGCTTAAAAATTTTAGCCTTCGTTTACATACAATTTTATCTTTTCTTACCTTCTGACAAACAAAGTAAAAATAAAGGAAAGTAACAAAATTAAACGTTACCGACGTATTAAGTATACGTGTGTATGATGTGTGTTAGATGTTTTTTCGTCTAATGGCGAAAGTTACTTACCCTCGTAGTAATAAATGAAATATATTTTCTTTTTTTTTGTGTTTTAAGCATTTATTACCGAGTGAATCATAGAACAACTTACGTCGGAATGGACTGCGAGTCAATTGCGACGGCAGTAACTTCGAGTTACCGCCTAATATTATTTACGATGTGTTACGTGAATGGATATGATGGAATGCGATTGTCTATCTATTATTACGTCGGGATTGACTGCGAGTCAATTGCGACGGCGTTAACTGCGAGTTAAGGCCAAATAATATTGACAATACGCGATATCTACATAGATATGAACTGTGGGTTACCAAGTATCTATTGCTTGTCGCGATTGACTGCGAGTCAATTGCGACGGTGTTAACTGCGAGTTAACGCCACATAGTATTGAAAATACGTGATGCATAATGTTGCCTATCTATTATTATGTCGGGATTGACTGCGAGTCAATTGCGACGGCCTTAACTGCGAGTTATGGCCAAATAATATAGACAAAAATCGACATTTGAATATATTTTTACTGCGATTCAACTATCTATTGTCTGTCGGGATTGGCTGCGAGCCAATAACGACGGTGTTAACTGCGAGTTAACGCCAAACTATCTGTTAGTTGTTGGGATTGACTGCGAGTCAATAACGACGGCTTAACTGCGAGTTATGTCAAACTATGTCAACATAAATCATGCATAAAAATACAAGTTATCTATTTTCACGTCGGACTTGACTGTGAGTCAATCGTAACGGCGTTAACTACAAGTAAACGCCAAATAATTATTACAATATGCGATATTAAAATTGCTATTGACTGAGAGTCAACTTTTTATTGTTAAGGTCGGCATTGACCGAGAGTCAATTGCGACGGCGGTAACTGTGACTTAACGTCAAAATTGATCGTCAATGAAAACAATAATATCAAGTTCATCTATGTGTGTCGTCTGCGATACATTGTCTTTAGTTTTCACAACAAGCCTTTTTGTTTGTTAACCATAACCAGAATATTTTTATTGTAAAATACCCACCTACTAAAATTTTATTTTTGGGTGCCAGTAATAGTAAAGAGAACAAAACCGTCCACGAGGCAAAAGATCATGCCAGCCCTGGAACAACCGACACCTAAGGTCTGGACACCTGAGGAGTCTTCGAGACACCTTAGGCGTCTACGTTTGATACGCCAAACTTGTTCTCTATCATATTCACGACACACTGTCGAACTTTTGTACGCCTAAGTATATTGAAAAAAGGCATGCCTATAGACAAGCACATACTTCTCAAATATCACCTAATACCGGTTTATTGTAAATTATTACAAACACCGATACTAAATTGCTAATTGAATTCCAGGCTTAGATAAAAATATCTCCGCTTGCATGTACAATTATCTGTAAAAGACAAAACTTGTTTTTATAAAAAAGTTAAAGCAAATAAAACTATTGAGAGATAAAGATGCATCTTGAAAACGTCGGGAGCTCGTTTAACCCAGCAGAAGAAGCCTTGGTCGGGTCCTCATTACCCGTCAAATGGCGGGGGAGCGAGGTTACAGGCAGGCTCTGGCCATATCCCCAAGCTTAAGCAGCATCGACTAAAAGTTACAATCCATCCAAAACTCATGCTCCAGCACAGAACCGTAACACAAGTACATGCTGGTATAATACAATGTTTTTTTTTCAACACTTCCTGTGTCCGGATAATTCTACGAAGTAGAAAATCGCAATATTTCATAACCACAATGTTGTTATAATACATGCATAAGCATGAACCCTAAACACCACAGTATCCTAGTGTTACCTGGGAAAAACGAGGAAATAATATTCCGTGTAGTGCTAATGTAACGTGAAATCCACATTTAAAATTTACCCTCAAGAAAAGCCAATATACAAAGTTTATATTGATATTAACTGGAGAATAAGTTCCTATTTCCAGCGTTACAACCGTTACGAGTTACATTCCATCGGAATTTATATTGGGTACCAAATTTTAAAGCACCAAAACGCAATAGCTGTAACCGATTTATTCTAAATCCAAGAAATAAATGTACCTATTGCAACGTGTCATTCAACCGCCTCAAAAATTATGTTTTGAAAAACGGCTTCCTTGCTACGAAAAGCCCATCTCTTAATTTATGTTTTTAAGATATCCGAAAATTTCTACATTTAAATTTTCAACATAATATATGAAAGAAGTCACGCTATATAATTCTTTACGATTTTACAACCGTGCCTTATGAATATTATGATATTTTAGAAGATCTTATCTGATGGTATGGTAATGTTTCTACAAATTCCTGGCCATCACAAGATACTTGTCTTACAGAAAGAAATTAAATACAGACAACTCCCTAACTAGTACCTAGTGTGGAGCAGTAAATAAAACCAAAGGCTACGAAGAAGGCCGAAGAAGTAAAATATTTATTTTAAGGTTACAAACAAAAAAAAAAAAGAGTATGTAGGTACCATACCATATTGTACAAATAACTTGTCAAAATTGGCAATGGTACGATTGGCACAATATTTATTTATTTAAATTTTACGAAACACAAATTGCCGCAGGTGCCAGCTGAGTCAATGAAAGTCACTCCCGGGCTCTGTGTGCAAACTTTTAAGACACAGCTTTAAAGTTCTCTGTACTCTTAGTTTTGCTCTTAGCGACAATCCTTAGCGATTTATGTTTTTTTTTTTTTATGAAAACTAGATCCAGACGCTGTAGCTATGGATACTTTATCCTTTGACCTGGACATTTTACGCGGTTCCTGTTCCTTTTATATTTGGGAAAAATTACTGATGACGAAGGCACCAGTATTTTGTGTTTTCACAAGGCCTTCTCTGCCTTTTAGCCCATCTTAATTATTTATATCATACAAAATAAGTGTCCTTCAACACTTGAAACTTTTATAATCCATATCAGAGTATACTGTTCCTTTTTAACTAATCTTACAGGTCCTGCGGGTAGCATTCACGCACCACTCGATCCTCTCGCTTGCACTGATGTTCTCTTGAGCTTCGCTGTCTGAGGCTCCTACTTAACAATATATGTAAAAATACGCTTTGGGTAACAGCTTGTCCCCAGAAAAAACGCAAACGTGTTTGATAGTCCTACAACCAACAACTACTGTTATTTTTAACAAAACAACGTGACGAGATGTTTGGTTCGTATGAACAGCTGTACAACGGCTCTCTTGCCAATCATCGTTTGCCGTAATCTTTGCTACTTACTTATTAGGTGATAGGATTGGAACCAATAATTGGTTTAAAACCTTCTTCTACTTACAATCACAAGCCTAATCGGCCTAGTACTCGTAATAGTTACTTGGGACACACAACTAATAAGTAAATAAGTGTGTATCTAAATAGTCCCTTAATTTAGAGTTAATGATATAAAATAAAATGAACAGATCAGCGATTTCACTATATGCTCATGGGGCACAAAAATTTTCAATAATAAAAAGTGAATACTTATATTATTTTGCAAATAATGGAGTTGAGATAGCCATAACGTATTTAATCAAACTTCCACTGCGGGCTAAGATTAGCCGATATTGTTCTAATATTATTTAACTGAATATATTATGCACTCGTGTTCTGTCCATATTTTTGTTCAAAAAATAAAATCAAGAACTGCCAATGTAGGAAAATTGTAAATATCAATTAACATCCACGTTAATCAGCTTAAGCAGCTGTGATTTATAAGCTGGTTGATTTACCAGAAACACTATCTGAGAGAAGACTTGTCGACACATGCATCTTCCCCGCTTTGCAAAATTGCAACTCTCTCAGCCTCGACTCGTGAAAACAGCTGGCTGGACCAGCACGTCTAGCACTTTTATTAGTTTGATATATTAGACCAGTAGGTAGATGATTTTGTAATATCAGTTGTATCGAATGAGTAACTTATTATATAAGTTGATTTTTGTTGCATACTTGCTTTTGGTATAAATCAAAGGTTATTTATTATCTGCTTGGATCAGCGAATTACTATTTGTAATTCGTTGGCTTAGATAGTTAAACTAGAACATCTTGTATATACAGTTGTTTCAAAGTAACCAAACAAAACTTTGTTCTCTAAACATCTACTTGTAAACAAACTATATCTGAAGAATGAAGCGACGAAATATAATAGATGATCAAACGAACTCCAGGAGTGAAGTTCGATCGTTATTATATGAGTCGCTTCATTCGAAGATATAATAATATAACAACCCTCCCTCCCAAAAAACCAAACACTGTGACACAAGTTGTGGTTTCCACCCAAATGCAAAGTTTTGTTTAAAGGTTCATAGGTACAGACTCTAAAAAATGAAGCGAATGTCAGCTACAGTGGTGAAGTGAACACGGACGGAAATCGTTTTAAATAAGAGAATCAAATGAATTACTCTTAAATGCGTGCATCGTCTGCCTGGCGAATTAAGGACTACTACTTGTAAACAAACTATATCTTCGAATGAAGCGACTCATATAATAACGATCGAACTTCACTCCTGGAGTTCGTTTGATCATCTATAATAAAACTTTATCAAGATATTAAGGTATTAAATAAAACAAAATTATTAGACTTTGTAAAAATAATATTTATTAGAATAAACAATAAATCTACCACAAGATGTTTTTCATTCATTAGTCAACCTCTCCACCAAGTAGGACCTGAGATTACAAATTAATATTACATTTTTGAATAAACACAACAAATGG
This sequence comes from Athrips mouffetella, assembly GCA_947532105.1. NCBI lineage: Eukaryota > Metazoa > Arthropoda > Insecta > Lepidoptera > Gelechiidae > Athrips > Athrips mouffetella. The sequence goes on along the minus strand of OX383968.1, from coordinate 89,616 downwards.
GTTCAAATTAACATAATTTTAGGTTAGGTTTTTTTTTTGTTAGTGTGTTTATTTGGTTGTGTGTTCAATGACAGCTCTACGCTATCGGTACTTATACGCCGAGCTGCCATCTACATTGGTTTACATTGAATTTGTACTGTTGCTGTGATAATTGAGTAAGTATAATGTAACTTATGAATACCTAAATAAATATAAATAAATATGTATATAAGTAAATATGTATATATAATTACGTGTTCTCATATTTTTCAACAGGGATGATTTGGTATGTACTTTAGTTTACAATTATATCAATATTTATATGATATCGTGCAAACATTTGCTTAAAAGAAGATAATATAAGTATCTAGAGGCTAATAGTAGAGTAAGACAGAACAGGTTTTTTTTTTTGTATTCTATATATACTTTTTTTTTTATTTTTTTTTTGTATTCTATATACTTTTTTTTTCTTTTTTTATGTTAATTATTATGACTAGCTATATATTACACATTACAGTCTTTATTATATACAAATGCACATATAGGACAATTACTCAGATTCCGAGGAGCTCTCCCCATTGATGCCCAGAAAGTTCCCATCGACACCAGCGACGCCGACAAGCATATCCGCGGGAGGCACGTTGACTGGGGGACATCTACTTCGGGGAGCTATTGTTTTGAAATGAAATAGCCTTGGATATTCAGTATGTTCTCTGAGTAGCCCACCAGCGTAGTTACGGTGTTTAAGGCGATGGTGTCTAAGAATACTACTGCGACTAACGTAGAATGCCCCGCATAGGGTTCATTGTGAGCTATGCTTACGTCCTTTGCCCTTGCCGGTACTGATGGTAGTTGTGGTGGGGACTTCCATTTGCGTGCTCGAACTAGTCGCATTCAAGAGTCTTGAGGCCGGCGGCGTGGGGTAGGTGTTAATGTTCCGTCGCACAGATGTTATGGGTTCTGAGGCGGCGGTGGGGTGGGGCGAAGCCACTGCAGTAGGCGGCAAAATAGTGTCAACCTCGTGTATATAGGGTACATGTGGGATATTTGATGGGAAATTAGATAAGCTGGTTATTTCAGATAGTCTTTGTCTCAGTGTATTGGGATTTACTGCTGCACTCTGGGCCAGAATGTGGCTGTTTCCACTGGTAGGTCTTAGGAGTACTTCCATAAGATTAAAAAGAGTGGTCTGCAGTCCTTCGCTTACTCCAATCAGTCTATCCACTTGTTTCTCTTTGTTAGCGATTGTTCCTTTAAGTGTCAAGATTTCCCTTTCGAGTATTTTCATTTTGGCATGTGTGAATTCACATTCGCCGCAGGATGTTTGTACTATTTGTGTTGGCAGCTGCGAGGTAGAGGTGCCAGAGGTGCCAGGTACTATTACAGGTGACGCAGAGGGAGCCTGCTCACTGTTACCGCGGCTACTCTGTTTTGCTCCAGGGGAGGTGTCCATAGCTCCTTGTATTTGTGTTGGCAGCTGCAAGGTAGAGGTGCCAGAGGTTCCAGGCACTATTACAGGTGACGCAGAGGGAGCCTGCTCACTGTTACCGCGGCTACTCTGATTTGCTCCAGGGGAGGTGTCCATAGCTCCTTGTATTTGTGTTGGCAGCTGCAAGGTAGAGGTGCCAGAGGTGCCAGGCACTATTACAGGTGACGCAGAGGGAGCCTGCTCACTGTAACCGCGGCTACTCTGTTTTGCTCCAGGGGAGGTGTCCATAGCTCCTTGTATTTGTGTTGGCAGCTGCAAGGTAGAGGTGCCAGAGGTGCCAGGCACTATTACGGGTGACGCAGAGGGAGCCTGCTCACTGTTACCGCGGCTTCTCTGCTCTGCTCCAGGGGAGGTGTCCATAGCTCCTTGTTGTCCGTTTCCGTGTGCGTACTGGGATTAATTATTGTTATTTCAGTATGCATAAAATGCTTAATACAGAGTTTTTCTAAACTAAACTAAATATTATGCTGTACAGTCAAAAAGAAAATTTTCAAACGAATAAAACAAACTCATACAATAGATGATCAAACGAACTCCAGGAGTGAAGTTCGATCGTTATTATATGAGTCGCTTCATTCGAAGATATAATTTGTTTACAAGTAGTAGTCCTTAATTCGCCAGGCAGACGATGCACGCATTTAAGAGTAATTCATTTGATTCTCTTATTTAAAACGATTTCCGTCCGAGTTCACTTCACCACTGTAGCTGACATTCGCTTCATTTTTTAGAGTCTGTACCTATGAACCTTTAAACAAAACTTTGCATTTGGGTGGAAACCACAACTTGTGACACAGTGTTTGGTTTTTTGGGAGGGAGGGTTGTTATATTATTATATCTTCGAATGAAGCGACTCATATAATAACGATCGAACTTCACTCCTGGAGTTCGTTTGATCATCTATTATATTTCGTCGCTTCATTCTTCAGATATAATTTGTTTACAAGTAGATGTTTAGAGAACAAAGTTTTGTTTGGTTACTGTGAAACAACTGTATAACTACTATACAAGATGTTCTAGTTTAACTATCTAAGCCAACGAATTACAAATAGTAATTCGTTGAAAAAATCTGTAATTTGCTGATCCAAGCAGATAATAAATAACCTTTGATTTATACCAAAAGCAAGTATGCAACAAAAATCAACTTATATAATAAGTTACTCATTCGATACAACTGATATTATAAAATCATCTACGTACTGGTCTAATATATCAAACTAATAAAATTGCTAGACGTGCTGGTCCAGCCAGCTGTTTTCACGAGTCGAGGCTGAGAGAGTTGCAATTTTGCAAAGCGGGGAAGATGCATGTGTCGACAAGTCTTCTCTCAGATAGTGTTTCTGGTAAATCAACCAGCTTATAAATCACAGCTGCTTAAGCTGATTAACGTGGATGTTAATTGATATTTACAATTTTCCTACATTGGCAGTTCTTGATTTTATTTTTTGAACAAAAATATGGACAGAACACGAGTGCATAATATATTCAGTTAAATAATATTAGAACAATATCGGCTAATCTTAGCCCGCAGTGGAAGTTTGATTAAATACGTTATGGCTATCTCAACTCCATTATTTGCAAAATAATATGAGTATTCACTTTTTATTATTGAAAATTTTTGTGCCCCATGAGCATATAGTGAAATCGCTGATCTGTTCATTTTATTTTATATCATTAACTCTAAATTAAGGGACTATTTAGATACACACTTATTTACTTATTAGTTGTGTGTCCCAAGTAACTATTACGAGTACTAGGCCGATTAGGCTTGTGATTGTCAGTAGAAGAAGGTTTTAAACCAATTATTGGTTCCAATTCTATCACCTAATAAGTAAGTAGCAAAGATTACGGCAAACGATGATTGTCAAGAGAGCCGTTGTACAGCTGTTCATACGAACCAAACATCTCGTCACGTTGTTTTGTCAAAAATAACAGTAGTTGTTGGTTGTAGGACTATCAAACACGTTTGCGTTTTTTCTGGGGACAAGCTGTTACCCAAAGCGTATTTTGACATATATTGTTAAATAGGAGCCTCAGACAGCGAAGCTCAAGAGAACATCAGTGCAAGCGAGAGGATCAAGTGGTGCGTGAATGCTACCCGCGGGACCTGTAAGATTAGTTAAAAAGGAACAGTATACTCTGATATGGATTATAAAAGTTTCAAGTGTTGAAGGACACTTATTTTGTATGATATAAATAATTAAGATGGGCTAAAAGGCAGAGAAGGCCTTGTGAAAACACAAAATACTGGTGCCTTCGTCATCAGTAATTTTTCCCAAATATAAAAGGAACCGGAACCGCATAAAATGTCCAGGGGGGTGATCGTGGTAATTTCAACGATATTACCAAAACAAAAACGTTTGCCTAAAACACTTAGTTAAGACTTAACATGACTTTTGAGGCAAACGTTTTTGTTTTGGAAATGTCGTTGAAATTACCACGATCACCCCCCAGGTCAAAGGATAAAGTATCCATAGCTACAGCGTCTGGATCTAGTCTTCATAAAAAAAAAAAAACATAAATCGCTAAGGATTGTCGCTAAGAGCAAAACTAAGAGTACAGCGAACTTTAAAGCTGTGTCTTAAAAGTTTGCACACAGAGCCCGGGAGTGACTTTCATTGACTCAGCTGGCACCTGCGGCAATTTGTGTTTCGTAAAATTTAAATAAATAAATATTGTGCCAATCGTACCATTGCCAATTTTGACAAGTTATTTGTACAATATGGTATGGTACCTACATACTCTTTTGTTTTTTTTTTTTTTTGTAACCTTAAAACAAATATTTTACTTCTTCGGCCTTCTTCGTAGCCTTTGGTTTTATTTACTGCTCCACACTAGGTACTAGTTAGGGAGTTGTCTGTATTTAATTTCTTTCTGTAAGACAAGTATCTTGTGATGGCCAGGAATTTGTAGAAACATTACCATACCATCAGATAAGATCTTCTAAAATATCATAATATTCATAAGGCACGGTTGTAAAATCGTAAAGAATTATATAGCGTGACTTCTTTCATATATTATGTTGAAAATTTAAATGTAGAAATTTTCGGTCATCTTAAAAACATAAATTAAGAGATGGGCTTTTCGTAGCAAGGAAGCCGTTTTTCAAAACATAATTTTTGAGGCGGTTGAATGACACGTTGCAATAGGTACATTTATTTCTTGGATTTAGAATAAATCGGTTACAGCTATTGCGTTTTGGTGCTTTAAAATTAGGTATCCAATATAAATTCCAATGGAATGTAACTCGTAACGGTTGTAACGCTGGAAATAGGAACTTATTCTCCAGTTAAAATCAATATAAACTTTGTATATTGGCTTTTCTTGAGGGTAAATTTTAAACGTGGATTTCACGTTACATTAGCACTACACGGAATATTATTTCCTCGTTTTTCCCAGGTAACACTAGGATACTGTGGTGTTTAGGGTTCATGCTTATGCATGTATTATAGCAACATTGTGGTTATGAAATATTGCGATTTTCTACTTCGTAGAATTATCTGGACACAGGAAGTGTTGAAAAAAAAACATTGTATTATACCAGCATGTACTTGTGTTACGGTTCTGTGCTGGAGCATGAGTTTTGGATGGATTGTAACTTTTAGTCGATGCTGCTTGAGCTTGGGGATAAGGCCAGAGCCTGCCTGTAACCTCGCTCCCCCCCCCCCCCATTTGACGGGTAATGAGGACCCGACCAAGGCTTCTTCTTCTGGGTTAAACGAGCTCCCGACGTTTGAAAAGATGCATCTTTATCTCTCAATAGTTTTATTTGCTTTAACTTTTTTATAAAAACAAATTTTGTCTTTTACAGATACTTGTACATGCAAGCGGAGATATTTTTATCTAAGCCTGGAATTCAATTAGCAATTTAGTATAGGTGTTTGTAATAATTTACAATAAACCGGTATTAGGTGATATTTTAGAAGTATGTGCTTGTCTATAGGCATGCCTTTTTTCAATATACTTAGGCGTACAAAAGTTCGACAGTGTGTCGTGAATATGATAGAGAACAAGTTTGGCGTATCAAACGTAGACGCCTAAGGTGTCTCGAAGACTCCTCAGGTGTCCAGACCTTAGGTGTCGGTTGGTCCAGGGCTGGCATGATCTTTTGCCTCGTGGACGGTTTTGTTCTCTTTACTATTACTGGCACCCAAAAATAAAATTTTAGTAGGTGGGTATTTTACAATAAAAATATTCTGGTTATGGTTAAGAAACAAAAAGGCTTGTTGTGAAAACTAAAGACAATGTATCGCAGACGACACACATAGATGAACTTGATATTATTGTTTTCATTGACGATAAATTTTGACGTTAAGTCACAGTTACCGCCGTCGTAATTGACTCTCGGTCAATGCCGACCTTAACAATAAAAAGTTGACTCTCAGTCAATAGCAATTTTAATATCGCATATTTTAATCATTATTTGGCCTTAACTCGCAGTTAACGCCGTTAAGATTGACTCACAGTCGATTCCGACGTGAAAATAGATAACTTGTATTTTTACGCATGATTTATGCTGATATGGTTTGACATAACTCGCAGTTAAGCCGTCGTTATTGACTCGCAGTCAATCCTGACAACCAACAGATAGTTTGGCGTTAACTCGCAGTTAACACCGTCGTTATTGGCTCGCAGCCAATCCCGACAGACAATAGATAGTTGAATCGCAGTAAAAATATATTCAGATGTCGATTTTTGTCTACATTATTTGGCCATAACTCGCAGTTAGGGCCGTCGCAATTGACTCGCAGTCAATCCCGACATAATAATAGATAGGCAACTTTATACATCACGTATTTTCGATAATATGTGGCGTTAACTCGCAGTTAACACCGTCGCAATTGACTCGCAGTCAATCCCGACAAGCAATAGATACTTGGTAACCCACAGTTCATATCTACGTAGATATCGCGTATTGTCAATTTTATTTGGCCTTAACTCGCAGTTAACGCCGTCGCAATTGACTCGCAGTCAATCCCGACATAATAATAGATAGACAATCGCATTCCATCATATCCATTCACGTAACACATCGTAAATAATATTAGGCGGTAACTCGAAGTTACTGCCGTCGCAATTGACTCGCAGTCCATTCCGACGTAAGTTGTTCTATGATTCACTTGGTTATAAATGTTTAAAACACAAAAAAAGAAAATATATTTCATTTTTTACTTACCCTCGTAACTTTCGCCATTAGACGAAAAAACATCTAACACACATCATACACACGTATACTTAATACGTCGGTAACGTTTAATTTTGTTACTTTCCTTTATTTTTACTTTGTTTGTCGGAAGGTATGTATGACGTAAACGAAGGCTAAAATTTTTAAGCCTGTGTAGGTGGTAATGAAATTTTGTAGTAATTAACTACAAAAAAAATATATATTGAAAAGGTTTCAAAATCTCTCGATTAGACAATGTTCTAACGTTTGTCGGAATTATCATAAACAAAATGTCATTATATGGTTTACGTCTATCTTATAAAATTTTCCATAATTTTCGTAAAAGTTCTGGGTGCGACCGATAGGTCATAATCATGGTTGTTACGTTGTCATGTTACGTTTTTGTATACACAACAAGTAACTGGAGGTATCGGGCCGCAAGATACTCGTAGGCTTCTGTTTAGCAAATTTAAGAATAGAACATGTGGGTAATCTTGAAAATTTTTCTCTCTTAGAAAGAATTAATAATCAAAACAACACTTACTGAAAAGTTTTGAATCCAGTACAATTACACTAACACACGGAGCAAAAACTTATTTTATCGAAAATAATTTTAAATATTTGTAATTTAACTTCAATATTACAACTTCAGGTATAATCTATCTACTTCTTATTGAACATTGCGCTTCGGCATGGGACGCGTGCGTTCACTGCCCCGCACGAAAAAGGAATGAAGCGAATGTCAGCTAGAGTGGTGAAGTGAACTCGGACGGAAATCGTTTTAAATAAGAGAATCAAATGAATTACTCTTAAATGCGTGCATCGTCTGCCTGGCGAATTAAGGACTACTACTTGTAAACAAATTATATCTGAAGAATGAAGCGACGAAATATAATAGCTAAAATACGCTATAACCAGATGTTGGAAACTTGGACTCTGATGCTTACGCGTCGGCTGGCCGAGAGCAGCCTAACTTATTTGTAAATGATTTAAGGTTCTTCATTATACGAGTATAAGTGATATGGGAATGAAATGTGTCGGTGGTAGTTTCTTTCTCGATTATTTCAGTAATGCTGTAGGGGTTGATTCGAAAAATTTAAGATGCTATTGTGTACCAGTAAGTATAAAATGCTTAATTATTATTATTATTCATTTATTAAAAAGACTACAATGGTCCAGAATTGTTAGTAACGGTACTTAACCTATGTTAGTAACCTATCTACATAAAATCAGCCTCTATACGCCACCAATAATTTAGTGAGATGGCGCATTAGTGGAAAGTCATATCGTACAGCAAAGGTATTCAGAATAGAGTTGGAACTAGCCCTCACCCTGCAGAGCAACGAGGCTGCTCGCTTCCGCAAAATGGCATAAAAGTCATCTGTGCGTGCAGCCGCGAACATACCTCGAATTTCACAACATCGGGCAGGACCACAGTAGCCTAGTTGGTAAAGCGTCTGCGGTACTTACGCAGAAGACGCAGGTTTGAATCCTGCCTGTGGTTGTGAAATTTTGCGATTTTCTACTTTGTAGATTTATCCGAACACAGGAAGTGTTAAAATAAAAATCATTTTCATACCTGAAGCACTGCAGTACCGAGGCAGCCCCATCAATATTCTGAATCCATTGTTGTACTGGACACGCAAGGCACTTATGGTCTTTTGCGTGAAGTTGGTCCACAGGCTGCACGTGTAGAAAACCTGGCAATAAGCTTTAAATAAAGTTATTTTGGTTTCTTCACTACAGCGTGCGAACCTGCGGGCCAACATGTTGCATCTAACCGCAAGCGCCCTGCGCTCCCTCTCAATATCAGCATGGTCCTTAAGGTCGTCGGTGACAAGGTGCCCAAGATACTTGAACTCCCATACCCGCTCCAGCTGTACACTATTCAGTTTAATAGCGGGTATCGTATCCGAACACCTGCCTCCCACGGCCTTAAATACCATGTATACACTCTTTTTGGCATTGTATACCAGGCCATGCATCCGCGCATATTCTTCACAAGTTTGCAGCAGCAATCTGAGGGCACTGATCGATGGGCTCAGCAGCACCATATCATCAGCATAGCTGATATTATTTATACACACATCGTCAATGTGACATCCCACTCTTTTGCTGCTGAGCTCAACGATCAGATCGTTAACATACAGGTTGAAGAGCTTGGGCGAGGTAACCCCCCCCTGCCTCACCCCGCATTCCAACCTGTATGACATAGAGATCTTATCTGCCCATCTCACATTGTTCACCTGGTTTGCGTACCAGTACTGGAAAATGCCCAGGAGCTCCGCTGGTAATCTCCTTTCGCGCATCTTGGCCCAAAGAATATCATATGATACGAGGTCGAACGCCTTCGACAGATCAAGAAAGCTAGCATAAATAGGCGTTCGACGCTCAGTATAATACTGGACAGTATGCTTTAGGCCAAGAATAGCGGTTTCCGTAGAGAGCCCTGGTCGAAACCCAAACTGAGCGTCGTGCAGATGTAGATGTTCCTCCAGCACACGGTTCAACAAGCAGTCAAGGACTTTCGCCAAGATGGTGGCTAGTGAGATGGGACTATAATTACTCTTGTCTGCTGCATCGCCGGTTTTATTTTTTACAATAGGTACCACAATAGTACGCATCAGATCTTCAGGGAGATGCGAGTGACACATGCACAATGAAAAAAACATTGCTAAGATACGTGGTAGATGGACACCCGCATGTTGCAGGTGCTCGATGCTCAGGCCGTCGTGACCCGGGGACTGCTTTCCTTTCGTCATCTTTTTCAAAACGTTGGCCACTTGTTTGGCAGAAAAACGGACAAGGTCAGCATCACGACAAACCCCCCCATCGAATACCCGCGACACCGATGGACCCAGGGGAGACTGCACGCTAAAGTGTTCAACGAATAAATTTGCAATCTCCTCTGGATGACTAATACCATCCACACTCACAGGCAGTCCAGGCCTCACATCCAGCTTATTCGTGGCCTTCCAGAACTTTCTGAAGTTTTTGGCGGCACGATGAGATGCTATGATGTCAAGCTTGATTTGTTCTTCATTCTTGATACACCATTTTAATCGGCTCTTAAAGGTTAATACAAAGTTATACAGTGTCTGATTATACTACTAAATACCACTAGACTAGTTAACAATACCACTGCACGCACAGCACAGAACAAATCATTCCTGCCTACTGGTTACATGGATACTTGATTGGTATGGACAATATATATGAAGGAAAATTACTTAACTTATTTGTTAAATGATTTAAGGTTTTTTATTATATAAGTGACATGGGAATGAAATGTGTCGGTGGTAGTTTCTTTCTCGATTATTTCAGTAATGCTGTAGGGGTTGATTCGAAAAATTTAAGATGCAATTGTGTGCTTGGATCTGGTAGCGTCAAATCTGATGCATTCGGTAATTAAGTGTGCAAGGGTTTGTTTGGAAATGTAATCGCATGGACAGAGTGAGTTAGGGGTGATGTTGAATCTGTGTAAGTATTCCCTGTGAAATCCGTGGTTCGTAAGAAACTGTGTAATGGCAAAGCGTGGCTTGACAACGGATAAATAATTATGTAATTCATCAAGTGTAGGAAAGTAGGTTTTGGTGTAAGTGCAGTGTGAGGGATGGGAGTATAGGCTAATGGCAGCTTGTCGTGACTCAGATTTGTTCTTGTATTTGACGTAACTAATTGGTATGTAGTCGTAATCTAGCTGTCGGTGGAGACTTGTTGCACTCTTGGCTGCGAGGTCCACGGACTCGTTACCAGGAATACCAATATGTGCTTTAACCCATGTGAAATTAATCTCGAGTCCGAGAGCTTTAGCAGAGTGGTGTTTTCGTAAAATTTGAGCAGCTAGGTGGTTGCGACTATTCGGATTTTTGAGTTCGATAAGTCCAGATTTACTGTCCGATAGAATGTATGATAAAAGTATTTGGTTTTTTTATAATCCATTCACAGGCTTTGTTAATGGAGAATAGTTCAGCTTGGAAGACTGAGCATGCGGAATGAAGCTTGAATTTTTTAATGATTTGTGTTCCGTTAGGGCAAATGACTACGAAAGCACAGCCAACCGCATCATCGTGCTTGCTACCGTCTGTGTATATTTGCCAGATATTATTAATTCGAAGTTTGCTGTAGTCGTCGATAGAATTGATTTCCGTAAAGGTTATGCCAGTTCTTAGGGATGGATGGAGCAGGTCAGATGTGGGAGCAGGTGGTTCTATATGCGTATCAAGAGGTAGAAATCTTGTGTTACCATTGAGTTTAGAATTTTCTATATCAGCTATTTCTTTAATTTTGGCTGGGAGAGGAGTGAGTTGAGCCAAGGAAATGGATACTGCTGTGCTGATTGTTCGGAAGCCCTCATAATCTTTGGAGTGACAAGAATTTATTGTGTACGTATTTATAATTTAATGCTTTTATCCAGATGCTGGCAGCGTAACAGATAATCGGTTGAATGACTTGTAGGTAGAGGATTTTCAGATTTTCCGGGTGAACCCCCCATGTGGGTCTTACAAATGTTATAAGTTTGTTATATAGATTTTTGACTTTTTTAATCGAGAATTCGGCATGTTTTATAAAGTTAAGTTTACTGTCAATGATAACTCCTAGATACTTTATATCCTTGTCGAATTTAAGAGTTAGATTTTTACATTTGATGGTGCATTTCTGAGACCTATTAGTGAACCCTATTATTTGAGTTTTGTCGGGGCCGAATGTCAGTTTCACACTCTCGCCCCAGGAGATTATAGTATCGAGTGCTTTATTTAGTATGACTTCAAGATGGTTAATGTTTTTAGAATTTCCTATCAGAATCAAATCATCCGCGTATGCCTGCAAGCTGCAGCCGGTCGGCAAGTCACACATAAGTAGTTCATCCAGCACCAGGTTCCACAGAGTGGGTCCGCATACCGATCCCTGAATGCAGCCCTTAGTCATAATCTTTGTAACAGTTGTATCGGCAAATTTGACAATTACTTGTCGATTGTTTATATAGTTACGAAGTAGATTGAATATATTACTTGGGCAGTTGATGTAGCGTAATCTATTAAAGATAGCTGGCCACCAAGCATTGTCAAATGCGGATTTAATGTCCAGAGATATTGCAATGACATGTTCGCTGTTTGATTTGGCGGTGTTGATAGTATCTAGTGCTCTTCTGATGGCCATTACAGTAGATATCTGTCGTTTGAATCCGTATTGTTTATCAGATGATTTATGGGTGGTTTCAAGAAAGTGCGTAAGTCTATTTATGATTAAGTTTTCTAGCAATTTGCCGAACACATTTATAAGTCCGATCGGTCAGAAGGCGGTTGAATCGGTGTAGTTTGTTTTATTAGGTTTAGGAATTATTTTAGCGTACGCTATTTTCCAGGCATCTGGGAAGTATCCTAGTTCGAAACATCTATTCATTAAATCAAGGACCAGCTCAGGGAATGCAGTGAAAAACTGCAGACAGATGTCCGACGTGAGGTGATCCAGGCCAGGAGCACGTTTATGGTTCATGGATTTTAAGCATTCATGGATTTCGTGTTTGGTGAATGAAGGTTTGGGGATGGTGTTTAGTGGTTGATTCATTAGTCTCCGAAGTTGTCTTTGGTGCTCAGTAATGTCCGTTGTGTCGTCTGGGTAGAATTTATCAATTAAAATTTGTGCCGTATCTTGACTATCCGAGGAGTATGTGCCGTCATCACGTTTAAAAGTAGCAGGGGGTTGAGATATTGGTTTATTTTTAATTAATCTGTTTGTGATTGACCACACATCTTCTTTTTTTTGTTTAGTGCAGAATTCCCTGAAGTTTTCCGTCGAGGCTGTACAGAAAGCCTCCGAGTACTCTTCTCTGATTTTTTCCTTTTCGAGTAGAATATCAGCTAGTGGGCGTTTACGTCTTTTGTAATGAGTCAGTTTGTGGTGGACCTGTATTGCACGTTTTTTGAGGTTTTCAAGCTTGTCGCTCCACCAAGGGACTCGCTGAGGAAGTCCAGTCGATCTGAGTAGTATTGAATCGCAGGTTTTTTGAATGGCGTATGTGGTAGATTTTATGAATTCATCTATATCATGTGGGTTAAAAGTCTTAATGTTACTGTGAGGTGGGAGGTACTGCGCGACTTTTCGAGAAAAGGTATCTTGTAATTTGTCCCATTTGACATTAGATGTATTATATCTGTACGTAGAGAGTTTTACATTTTTAGTGAAGCTTGTCTTCACAAGATCAACTTTAAACGTAATAGCGTTATGTTCCGAAAATCGGCACGCCTCATAGTTAACCATCCATTCGGAGACGTTGGGTAATAAAGAGTTGTTGATGAGAGTAAGATCAATAATTGATTCCCTAGGTCGCCCGTGAGTGGTGGTCTCAAAAGTCGGTGTTGTACCAATGTTACATATTTGCAGATGTTGCGATATGATGAGGTCGAACACATCGTTGCCTCTGCGGCTATTCCTAGAAGATCCCCATGAGCTGTGCCAACCATTAAAGTCACCGCAGATAAGGACAGGGCACCCGGCCAATCTCTGTAGGAATATATCAAGTTTTTGAAGAGAGTTGTAACGGTCGGTACGCGGTTCGATGTAAATTGATACTAAATAGTGTTTTTTCCCATACAAATCGCACAGTTGCACAATGCTTATGTTGGAATCCGAATATTCGGTGATGACCAGTGCGCGCTGCAGAAGTGGTTCTTTATAACTACTGCAGCCCTAACCGGCCTCTGAGATGGAAACTGATGTATAGAGTATCCGGGAATCGGCTTCATTAAGTCTTTATTTCCTGTGTAAGGCTCAGATATGAATGCAATATTATAATCTTGATTGGACATATAGACTGATATTTCATGATGAGCTTTAACGCTACGACCAATATTGATTTGAACACATTTTATTGATAATTGAGGAGCAGTTGAATCTATTTGCGGAGTTCTAGCACCCATAGTCAATTCTTATGCGAATTTTCTCTTGCATGAACATTTTCCTGGGGCATGATGAGGAGGTGGCGCTGTGGTTGCTTTTGTCATTTTGTAGATAAAACAAAAAGGATATACTCCATAGTATCTTAAATACAAATATCGAATATATTTATTTTGCACCCTTTCTATCATTTGAATGTACTTAGTTTCATAAGGTGACCAAATAATCGCGTTACATTCCAAGTTACTTCTCACTAATGCATTGTAAATATTTATTATAGCTTTGATGTTTGTAAAGCTACGAACTGTCCTGAGAGCAAATCCTAAGTGAACGCCTTTTTACAGCACATCTTAATATGATCTCGAAAGGTAAGATCCCGGTTAAAGTGGACGCCTAAATCCTTCACTTGCTCTACCCTGGGCATTGAAGTACCATCTACCTTATAATTGAACACTATGGGATTCTGTTTTCTTGTAAAGGTTATCGTTACACACTTTGAGGTATTAAACTCCAACAAGTTGTTTTTACTCCACATCACTACTCTGTCGATATCGGCTTGCATCTTTCTGCAGTCCTCTTCATTTTTTATGGCAAAACACAGTTTCAGATCGTCTGCGAATAATAGGCATTTAGCGTTTTTGACGACTGTTGGTAAATCGTTCACCATTAGCAAAAATTGTAGCGGTCCGAGATTACTGCCCTGGCTTACCCCTGTACGAGTAAAATATGGATCAGATTCCCGTCCCGCGTAGACACGTATTGCTGCCTATCACATAGATAGCTATCAAAAAAAATTAGAAGATGTGGAGTGAAACCTACAGCTGCCAACTTCTGGATTAAAACATCATTATCGACTTAGTCGAAAGCTTTTTTAAAATCAAAATAAGTTGCGTCGACTTGCCCCCCTTCATCTATAATTGGTATCACGTCCATCATGTAGCTGAGCAGATTGCTGGTTGTGCTTCTACCTGGCCTGAACCCGTGCTGTGCGTCTGAGAGCTGTGTTTTAACTTGATCCAATATTTTTGCATGTATTGCTGACTCTAGTACCTTAGCGGCTGTTGACAACACAGCAACCGGTCTATACCCTTCTACTTGTGATCCCTTACCACCTCCTTTAGGTACCGGTACCACTCTCGTTGTTCTCCATCTTTCTGGGAACACCGCCATTCCCAAACACTGGTTGTAAATATGAAGTAGAGGTTCCCCTAACACAAACCTACAGTCCCTGATTATGAATGGCGGTATGCCGTCCGGCCCCGCCGATCTCTTCGGCTTCAGCTGCTTGAGTGCCACACTCACATCTCGCTGCGTCAGCTGATCCAGGTGCACTCGAGCTGCCGCGTGACACCCTGAGCCGCACGCTAATCTCGAGCGGCGGGTGGTACGCGTCCACTGGAACCAAACCGCTCCTGGCCTCACGCACACTCACTCCACCATCGAATGTACTTGTACACAGCACTAAATCTAATTGCCTATTATTACAATTGCCTATTTTATTATTCTGAGTAAATCCACAGTAACTAACAAAATATTCATAATAATTTTTTATAGATATTGAGCAAGAATGTAAATTAAAGTCACCTAGTACTACTCGTATTACCTCACTAAAAATACTACAATGTTGCTCAATTAATTTAAACAGAAGCATATAATCCTTATCTTTACAACTTATACTTGCAGGCCCAGGAGTGCCTTCCTCGAGAACTCTGGCGTAGGACGTTTGCACGTTGTTCGGTGGAGATGATTGATGTTTGCCCTTAGACACTTGAGCATATGAAGGTAATGAGGTACTTATCTGAGTTTTGAGAGCGGAAATTCCATCTGTTATACATCTTTGGATAGTTTCCGTAATGGTTGGTTTCAAGGCATTGCAAAGTTCTCAGTTATCTCTCCATTGCCCGGAAGCTTGGGAGCATTGAAGATCTGAGCGCAACCAACAATCTCAGAGGCAAGTTTTTTGATCTTTTCCTTGCCTTCCTTGGTCACACTTTTCGTAGAATTTATAATATGAATAATTTTATTTGACCTTTCCGTGATGTAAATATGAGGTTCGGAATTTGAAAACTCCTCAAGACCCTCCTCCCCAGAAAGGCAAAGATCATCATCCTGCTGCCGATCATTCCTGCTTTCCTGTTGGGTCCGTTGAGAATGGGCCGACAATGGGGGCGAGCGAATCATCGGCATGATGCACGTTGGCAAGGAAGGAACCAACTTGCAGGCTGTAGATCACCCCTGCCCTGTGCCTAGCAGAATCAAGCGGTATGCTCCACCCACCTGCCAAGCCAGCAGCGCAGCCAAGTCGTCACCACTACCAGACGGCACCGCAGCACGCAGCACGCTAAATGCCGCTCACTTCAAGCCCAGGAGCAGCCCACCTGCAGGCAGCAAGCTGCCGTCGCAACACACCTGTAGGCTGTAGATCGTCCCACGTTGCCTGGTCTAAGCCTGAAAGCCGCCCGCGCAACCAATCCACAGGCGACAAGTCTATAAATAAGTCTAACTATTGAGGTTGGCTCTGATGTCGCCAAATTGTCGCCTACTTGTCGCCTACTTGAAGCCCACTTGTAGGCTGCCAGTCGCCCGCGTCGCGCCCGCAGCCATTATCACCTCCGTCGCCAACCTGTAGGCTACAAGCAGCCCACTTGCAGGCAACAAGTCGCCTATGTCGCCTACCTGCAGCCACTATTGAGTTGGTCTCTAATGTCGCCTACAAATAAATATATATATAAGTAAATATGTATATATAATTACGTGTTCGCATATTTTTCAACAGGGATGATTTGGTATGTACTTTAGTTTACAATTATAACAATATTTATATGATATCGTGCAAAAATTAGCTTAAAAGTAGATAATATAAGTATTTAGAGGCTAATAGTAGAGTAAGACAGAATAGGTTTTTTTATTTTCCTTTTTTTTCTTTCTTAATATATTTATATATATATATTTTAATTTTTTCTTTTGTATTTTTTTTTATTATTATTACTAGCTATATATTACACATTACAGTCTTTATTATATACAAATGCACATATAGGACAATCACTCAGATTCCGAGGAGCTCTCCCCATTGATGCCCAGAAAGTTCCCATCGACACCAGCGACGCCGACAAGCATATCCGCGGGAGGCACGTTGACTGGGGGACATCTACTTCGGGGAGCTATGGTTTTGAAATGAAATAGCCTTGGATATTCAGTATGTTCTCTGAATAGCCCACGAGCGTAGTTACGGTGTTTAAGGCGGTGGTGTCTAAGGATACTACCGCGACTAACGTAGAATGCCCCGCATAGGGAACATTGTGAGCCATGCTTACGTCCTTTGCCCTTGCCGGTACTGATGGTAGTTGTGGTGGGGACTTCCATTTGCGTGCTCGAGCTAGTCGCATTCAAGAGTCTTGAGGCCGGCGGCGTGGGGTCGGTGTTAATGTTCCGTCGCACAGATGTTATGGGTTCTGAGGCGGCGGTGGGGTGGGGCGAAGCCACTGCAGTAGGCGGCAAAATAGTGTCAACCTCGTGTATATAGGGTACATGTGGGATATTTGATGGGAAATTAGATAAGCTGGTTATTTCAGATAGTCTTTGTCTCAGTGTATTGGGATTTACTGCTGCACTCTGGGCCAGAATGTGGCTGTTTCCACTGGTAGGTCTTAGGAGTACTTCCATAAGATTAAAAAGAGTGGTCTACAGTCCTTCGCTCACTCCAATCAGTCTATCCACTTGTTTCTCTTTGATGGCGATTGTTCCTTTGAGTGTCAAGATTTCCCTTTCGAGTATTTTCATTTTGGCATGTGTGAATTCACATTCGCCGCAGGATGTTTGTACTATTTGTGTTGGCAGCTGCGAGGTAGAGGTGCCAGAGGTGCCAGGTACTATTACAGGTGACGCAGAGGGAGCCTGCTCACTGTTACCGCGGCTACTCTGTTTTGCTCCAGGGGAGGTGTCCATAGCTCCTTGTATTTGTGTTGGCAGCTGCAAGGTAGAGGTGCCAGGCACTATTACAGGTGACGCAGAGGGAGCCTGCTCACTGTTACCGCGGCTACTCTGTTTTGCTCCAGGGGAGGTGTCCATAGCTCCTTGTATTTGTGTTGGCAGCTGCAAGGTAGAGGTGCCAGGCACTATTACAGGTGACGCAGAGGGAGCCTGCTCACTGTTACCGCGGCTACTCTGTTTTGCTCCAGGGGAGGTGTCCATAGCTCCTTGTATTTGTGTTGGCAGCTGCAAGGTAGAGGTGCCAGAGGTGCCAGGCACTATTACAGGTGATGCAGAGGGAGCCTGCTCACTGTTACCGCGGCTACTCTGCTCTGCTCCAGGGGAGGTGTCCGTAGCTCCTTGTATTTGTGTTGGCAGCTGCAAGGTAGAGGTGCCAGAGGTGCCAGGCACTATTACAGGTGACGCAGAGGGAGCCTGCTCACTGTTACCGCGGCTACTCTGCTCTGCTCCAGGGGAGGTGTCCATAGCTCCTTGTATTTGTGTTGGCAGCTGCAAGGTAGAGGTGCCAGAGGGCCAGGCACTATTACAGGTGACGCAGAGGGAGCCTGCTCACTGTTACCGCGGCTACTCTGTTTTGCTCCAGGGGAGGTGTCCATTAGGGTGGATCACTCAATGTATGAAAAAAATTTTTTTTGTATCGATCATTTTCGGCTACCATGAGAAAGTTGTTACACCTACCTAACATTCATAATATAAAATATGAAAAAGATACATTGATATTTAGTACTGCCCCAAGCTAATGAAACTTTTAGAAAATAATCTTATATGGCATAATTTCTGTAACTCCATTATATAATATAAGTCCGTTATTTATTCATAGAATGTTGATTAGCCACATGCAAATGTAAATGTTTTGATTCCTGTAAGTGCGACGAAGTCCTAAAAGTACCCATTCGTGAACGAAAGTTTTTGCAAGACAAGCGAGCTCATCGAAATGGGCATCGGCAGTTTTGATACAAAGGCCACAAAGGCAAGCAAACAAACTGAGAAAAGTCTGGAAGAAAAAGAAAATTAGAGGATTGGTGCCGCCAAGTATGCCAGCAAGTATTTGTCTCGGGAGTCTGAGCCCATGCCGTCTACAAGCAAATGTTCTACGATCGAGTCTACTGCTTCTACAGGTATTACCTACTACCACGAAATGACAAAAGTACCTCCATCGAACTACCTACTCGTACCTACTACTCAAAAAGATTCACAGTCTGAGGACTGAATGAATGAATGAATGAATAAATTCTTAATTGCACACATAAACATAAGAACACACAAAGAATAACACTGCGACAAAAATCGTTCACATACTACATGTAGAGTAGTATGTTCCTTGTACATAGGCCACCTGGCATTGCAAAGCGGAAAAGCTTTGCACGTGAGCAAGAAACTGCATGAGTTCTAAGTCCTAAAAGAAATGGACTACGGTAAGCTTGTTGTGGTTGGTTGTGATGGGACTGTAGTAAACACAGGACACAAGGGTGGTATTGTAAGATCTCTGGAGTTAAAACTGGGAAGGCAGTTGCAATATTTAAATTGTCAACAACACGCAACGCAAATGAGCTTAATTTGCGTCACTTATTTGAGACCCTTGATGGCAAAACAACTGGGCCTCGCAGTTTTTCAGAAGATATAGGTAAAACGTTGAGAGATACTTTCACTGAAGTCCTTTCAGGCAATCAAGTGTACCTACTTTGCCTGTAATAGCAAATTTAAGTGATTTAAGCACGGATCAGCTTTATTTCTTTCCCATTTTCAAAGCTATCAGTTTGGGAACTTGTGAACCGTGTTATCCAATGAAATACTTTTTTTTGGGCACCCCGAGAACATTATATTGGCCATGTTAGCTGATGAAAAAGAGCAAGTAAGAGTTTATGCATAAAAACATACTTTTAAAGCACGAGATTCAGTGACAACATCTCCCCGAGTTTTTGTGCTGCCAAAATTTAATTTTGAAGCTCAAAACTATACCAAAATTATACATTGGAACCATGTTAATGTCACAGAACTACCATTGACCAAAAATATAAGTGAAGATTTGATTCTTGATTGCATTCAATACCCACAGTTAGTCGAAACTAAGATTTTACCTCGTTTCAAAAGCTATCCCTGCCTGCCACACTCAAGCCACAGAAAGGTGTGTCAAAATAGTCACCGAGTCAGCAGCAGCAGTTTTTGGGACATTCAGAAGAGATGGATTCATCAGAACG
The DNA here is from genome assembly GCA_947532105.1 of Athrips mouffetella. Taxonomy (NCBI): domain Eukaryota; kingdom Metazoa; phylum Arthropoda; class Insecta; order Lepidoptera; family Gelechiidae; genus Athrips; species Athrips mouffetella. The sequence continues at coordinate 69,899 of OX383968.1, read as the reverse complement.
AGGTTAGACTCTCGAAAAATTATGCCATTTTTCCACTGCAAAAAAGATTTTTAAATACAATGAAAACCTAATATTTACGTTCTTTCATGGGTGTTATTTTTTATTAGGGACTATTAAGTATGAGTTTTTTTTTTATTTCATATAGTTTTTATAATACTTAACTATTACTTAATAATAATAAATAGTGATTTTCTGCTTTTTATTTACTTACAAGTTCAGTTTACGGATGGCGGTTTTTTGATTTTTTTAGAAAACTTTAACAGCCTTGGGGCAGTATAAAACATTTCAATAAATTAAAATTTTTTACTTATCTGATATCATGTCAATGGCTAACATATTTCTCGCAGTTGCCAAAAACAAAATTCGAAAAATAAGTTTTTTGATCCACCCTAGTGTCCATAGCTCCTTGTATTTGTGTTGGCAGCTGCAAGGAAGAGGTGCCAGAGGTGCCAGGCACTATTACAGGTGACGCAGAGGGAGCCTGCTCACTGTTACCGCGGCTACTCTGTTTTGCTCCAGGGGAGGTGTCCATAGCTCCTTGTATTTGTGTTGGCAGCTGCAAGGTAGAGGTGCCAGAGGTGCCAGGCACTATTACAGGTGACGCAGAGGGAGCATGCTCACTGTTACCGCGGCTACTCTGTTTTGCTCCAGGGGAGGTGTGCATAGCTCCTTGTATTTGTGTTGGCAGCTGCAAGGAAGAGATGCCAGAGGTGCCAGGCACTATTACAGGTGACGCAGAGGGAGCCTGCTCACTGTTACCGCGGCTACTCTGCTCTGCTCCAGGGGAGGTGTCCATAGCTCCTTGTTGTCCGTTTCCGTGTGCGTACTGGGATTAATTATTGTTATTTCAGTATGTATAAAATGCTTAATACAGAGTTTCTAAACTAAACCAAAGATTATGCTGTACAGTCAAAAAGAAAATTTTTAAGCGAATAAAACAAACTCATACAATAGCTAAAATACGCTATAACCAGATGTTGGAAACTTGGATTCTGATGCTTACGCGTCGGCTGGCCGAGAGCAGCCTAACTTATTTGTAAATGTTTAAAGGTTCTTCTCTTTCTCGATTATTTTAGTAATGCTGTAGGGGTTGATTCGAAAAATTGAAGATGCTTTTGTGTACCAGTAAGTATAAAATGCTTAATACGGTAAGGTTAGGTTAGGTTAGGTTAGGTTAGGTTTTTTTTTTTTTTTAATACTTCTACCTCCAACATAATCGGAGCCTATTTTTAACCCCCGACGCAAAACAGAGGGGTGTTATAAGTTTGACGAGTGTATCTGTCTGTGTATCTGTCTGCGCCATCGTAGCTCCTAAACGGATGGACCGATTTTAATGCGGTTTTTTTTATTACCCCCGACGCAAAACAGAGGGGTGTTATAAGTTTGACGAGTGTATCTGTCTGTGTATCTGTCTGCGCCATCGTAGCTCCTAAACGGATGGACCGATTTTAATGCGGTTTTTTTTAGTTAAAAGGTAATTTAATTGGGGTGGATCTTAGCTATATTTGATGAAAATCGGTCCAGTTGTTTATAAGTTATGAGCTCTTTGCCTGATCAAGTTGTCAAAAACTAATGATTTGCGGACGCTTTCATGGCGTGCGCTGTCCAAAGTAGGATAGATACATCAAAAAAATGTAGAACAGAATTGTTGATTCTATAATCTTCTAAAAAAAACACCAATTATTAATCCTTATCTAGTTATGTATGTTAGCACAGAAAAATAAGGGTACTTAGAAGGAGGATTAAAGAAATAATTCGTCACAAGGTAGCGAAGGCGTCGTTCTATGGATTTGACAGGTTATTTTGAATATTTCCTAGTGATCATTGATAATTTGACATAAAAAACCGGTCAAGTGCGAGTCGGACTCGCGCGCCGAGGGTTCCGATATACCTATAGTATTTTTGGAAGCAATAAAGTCCATTTTCAGGACCGCAAAACTAAATTTGTTTGTAAAGGTTTTTTGCAGATTTCTGAAAAACTGTGCAACTTAGAAAGATCGTTTTATTTTTGCTGTAAAGTTTATATAAACTTCTGTCAACTGTAATTAATTCAGATTTTTCCTTACTCAAACTTCGGAGATAAGGGGGGGGGAATGGTATTTTTCTTGACATTTTTCATCATAACTTTAAAACTAAGAAATTTAAAAAAATACAAAAATATATTTTAAAATGTACAAGTAAAGCCCTTTCATATGATACCCCACTCGACCTAGTAGCGACCATTTGAAATTTGGCCCCCCCTATTTTGGCCCCCTTTATATTAATAATCATACCTTTTTCAAAATTTTTTCTTGTGCAATTAAGTTGGGCAACTATATTCTAAAACTATTCCAAATTTCAGGATGATAGCATAAGTGGTTGCTGAGATATAGAGGTGTGACAGACAGACAGACAGACAGAGCGGCACCATAAGGGTTCCTTTTTTTTACCATTTTGGTATCGGAACCCTAAAAATTGGGACATGTTGGCAGATGTCATCCCATAGTAAAATAAATTAGCAAGGTATCTATTCCGAGCGAAGCAAGGAGGTCCGAAATCTTTGTATGTTAGTTACCTGAAAAATTTGGTTGGTACATTACATACTTAATCAAAATCTTTGGTCATATCATGTCACTGATGTCAACCAGCATAGAGATTGTACTATCCAACTGCCACAATGAGGCTCATAATCTTGGATCAAATACAATTCGTGCAAGAAAAATAATATTCTGGTTATTGATTTTACATTTCAATGCTCAAGATTCATTCAGTTTTAATTATAATCAAGCCCTATATAGCTAATAATTTTCTTGACTGGTCTCCTAGTAAGTTGAACTCGGGACATATTTTCATTATAGCTGTTGCCCGCGACTCCGTCCGCGTGGGGTTCAGAAAAAGTAGCTAATGACTTTTCCCATGGTTCAAACTATTTTCGTACCAAGTTTTTATCACAATCGGTTTATCGGATTAGTCATAAAAGCGTAACAGACAGACAGACAGTGCAGTTCTCGCCTTTATATTATTAGGTATACAGAGTACCTATAATACGGATTTTTGTAAGATTCAGATTCAGATTCAGATAATTTTATTCAATGTAGATTCTTTACAGAATACTTATTGAATGTCATGCAGAATACAATGCAAATAGAGCGAGTCTACGCCGTTTCGGATCGTGCTATGGCAGCGTAAAAGAAACGGCAAGAAACCACTGCAGCACGGCCTACTTTAAGAGTCGGCTTTTTACAATGTGTTTCTTGTGTTTCGCTGGAATATCAGAGCACCATACCTCTTTTTCATTCATATAGTCATCCAATCTATAGTAAGCTTTTTTACATAACGTTCGCTTTACACATTCTTTAAACTTTCTCTCAGGTAATTGCACTATATTGTCAGGTATTTTGTTGTAGTATCGTATACACAGACCAACGAAAGATGTATTGACTTTAGTTAATCTAGTATATGGTTGATCAATTTTATGCTTATTTCAAGTATTAAAATTATGCCTGTCACAAATTTTTGGTAATTGATGAATGTTCTTTCTAGCATACATTATATTTTCATAGATATACTGGCATGGCACTGTCATAATGTTGATTTCCTTGAACAGTTCTCTCAGGGAATCACGAGTCTTCAGGCAATAAATTGCTCTTATAGTACTATTATGAATTCTGTGCTTATAGCCCTCTTTTGTAAAACGAATATTGAATGTATATCAGCTGCTCGGCCCCAAAGCAGTATGCCATAAGACATAATGCTATGGAAGTAGCTAAAGTAAACCAGCCTTGCAGTAGCTACATCAGTAAGTTGTCTGATTTTTCTAACAGCATATGCAGCCGAGCTCAATCGACCAGAAAGAGCCGTTATATGAGGGCCCCATTGAAGTTTAGAGTCTAGTGTTAACCCTAAGAAAACTGTACTATTTACAAAATCTAATGGCTCATTATTCAATACTATGTTATGTGAAGTAGACCTTACATTTGGTAGTGCAAATTTAATACATTTAGTTTTTTTGGCGTTTAGGACTAGATTGTTAACAGTAAACCATGCATGAATCTGTCCAAGTGCATCGTTGACTTCGTTATAATTTTGTGATTTCCTACTTACATTGAATATTAATGAAGTATCATCAGCAAATAACACAATCTTTGACAGATTCTTCACCACAGAAGGAAGGTCATTAATATAAATAAGGAATAAAAATGGCCCTAATATGGACCCTTGAGGTACGCCAATTTTGACAACAGATCCCAGTGATTTCGTCCTGTTTACTTGTACCTTTTGAATCCTGTTTTCCAAATATGACCTAAGTAGTTTAAGTGAATTATTCTTAACACCGTAATGTTCAAGTTTTAGCAACAATGTGCTATGATCTACGCAATCAAATGCCTTGGATAGATCACAGAAGATACCAATAGCATCTTCAGATTTTTCCCACGCGCAAAAGATGTATTTGAAAAGTGCAGTCCCGGCATCCGTTGTACTGCGCCCTTTCGTGAAACCAAATTGATGGTCATGTAGTAAGTTATTTCTATTGAAGTGTGAAAGCATTTGATTGAGTATGACCTTCTCAAAAATTTTACTAAGTACAGGTAAGACTGATATTGGTCTAAAATTACTGGGATCCTTTTTGTCACCAGCTTTGAATAATGGAACTACTTTACTTTTTTTCATTAAGTCAGGAAATGTACCATGATCGACACAATCATTGAATATAACAGCTAAATATAGAGATATAGTATCAATGATCGCACTACAGACTTTTACTGACATTCCCCATAGGTCCTCAGTAGTTTTCATTTTAATACTTTTAAAGGCTTTAATAATTTCGTTAGGGGTGACATGATTGAACCCAAATTCAGTTTCGCAGGCGTCCACATTCTTTTGAAGTAAATCGCTAGCAAGTGAAGATGAAGAATTGAGTGACTCTGTTGTTTTCAAAGGAATATTAGTAAAAAAGGTTTCGAATTCTTGAGCCACTTCTACGTTTGAACTAATAGTTCCGCGATTTGTATGAAGTGTGATTTGATTGTCACGCGGTTTCACTTTTCCAGTTTCACTGTTTATAACATTCCATACAGCCTTAATTTTGTTATCAGCAGACTGTATTTTTTTCCGAAGAAAAAATGACTGCTTTTGAACAAACTAATTTAAACAATTTTGAATATTTTTTGACATATTCAATGAAATTGTCGTCATTTGAATAATTTCTTAGCTCATATAATTCAAAAAGACTCTCTCTACTTTTGCGAATACCAGCGGTAGCCCAGTCACTGAATTTGAATTTTACAATAATTTGCTTTTTTCTAATAGTGAAAATTTTACTGAATTCAGTATTAATCAATGTGAATAAATCTTCATATGAGTTATTAGGGTTGTTAGTATTATAATTGTGACAGGGCAGTTTTTCTAGTAACGTGTTTTTGTACTTTTCTAACCTACCGCTCGTTAGGCTCCTGGTTTCTATATCTATCTTCTGGGTTACTCGAGAATAATTAAAAGTAACACTTTGACCAGAGTGGTCAGACTGAATCGAGTTTATGATACTTTTCTCAAAATAATCGCAATTACAAAAGACGTTATCAATACAGGTAGCCGAGGATGACGTCACCCTTGTAGGTTCAAAAAATACATGCTCTAAATTAAAACATTTGAAAAGACTTATAAGTTTGTTACTATAGGTATTATTTTCTAAGATATTGACGTTAAAGTCACCACACACTATCACAAACTTATTTTCTTTTGTCACTATTTCTAAAACATCTTCCATTACTAACTCGAACATTGAAAATTTTTGAAAAGCGGGAGGTCTGTATACGCACATTACAACATGCTCGTCCAGCTCAACACAAGATATTTCAATACATCTTTCAACCGAAAGTCGAACAATATCTTTACGGTTCTTTATCTTAAAACTGTTACGAACTAAAATCAGTGATCCACCGTGTAAAGCAGACTTTCGATTGAAAGCACTGGCTATACAATAATTTTCATAATTTATCAACATTTGATAGTCTTTTTGCCAGTGTTCTGTCAAACAAATAATGTCAAATTTTGTTCTTTCTAAGAATAATTCTAATTCTAAAATTTTTCCAGAAAAACCTTGAATATTTTGATGTAAAATTTTCAAAATATTAGATTTCTCCTTTGTCTTTGCTATAGGAAGTTTTTTGCCAGAAGGTTTTTTTTCATTTACTTCAGTAAAATTTTGTTTAGAAAAACCCTCTTTTGTCGTATGAACTAGTTTAAAGAATTGGTGTTAGTAATGTTACTAACTAAAGAAGTTTTTTGTGTATAACTTCCTATAACAGAGTCAGATATATTATATGCTATCAATGTAGCCAGCTCTTTCTTAAACTTAAGAGGCAGATACATAGTATCCTTTGTCAATTTGAAATAATTTATAAAAGTATTCATGTCAAGATATAAAATGTCACTATGACGACTTGTCAAATTTTGTAAATGTAAATTCATTCTGTGTATACATTTGTTGTGTTGCTCAGTAACATTTGAACAGTATGGGAAGTTACACAGAATAAACCTACACTTAGTTTCAACCTGTATTTTGTTTAACAATGTCACAAAATTGTTTAATTTTAACAAAAATTATTTATTTGTAAATTAAACACCTCTTGTTTACGTGTGGACTGTTAGGTCGCCCACTATCCTCGTAAGTGTAAAATCATAGTCGAATTCCACGCGGAATAACTATGATACGGGTTTCGATATTTCTTATACTACAAAACAAAGCCTAACTAAATCTGAGGCTCAGTCACTTTAGCTTCTGTGGCTACTGAAAAAAGAGCGGTACAAAGTCCAACGTGTCTAGCTTCACATGCTTTTAAATCTACATCTACCTACATACAAAACTGTTGGACTTCACTTCCGTACAATCTTTGTAACTTAAAAGACAATTCCTAAAAAACAATGATTCACTTCTCTCTTTATTTTTTGAAGTATTTCGTTTATAACCTACTTCCTAAGTTTTCAAAACTTTAGAACTGTCATAAATTTTTTTACATTTGTTGCACCGCCATGCCGAAACAGGATTTTTTTTTATTATTTTTACAATATAACTGAATCTAGATTTTACCAATCTTTAGCTGTACCCATGACTTTTACACAATGAACTGGACCGGATCAAACGGAATTTTCAACAACGTATTTGGCTTACTTCCTTACAAAATTATAAGCTTAGTTTGATTTCAGCTCGGTTTCACATCTTGAAACTTTGAACTCGCCTGATTCCCATCTAACTAAATCTGTTCTAATTATTCTAACTATTCCTTATATTCTTATGACATTTATTTTTAATCTACTTTTTCCGGGAAAATAAGGTTGACAACAATTTTTTATTTATACTTCTTCTATACATTAATTTTCTAGAGCTTACATACTAATTTTATTCTTACATATACATTGTTATGCTTATCGTAATATTAGACATAATATTATGTAAGCATATTTTCTTAACTACTTTTATTTCGTTTTACAACCCTTTCTATTATTTTTATGCAGTGATTTATTAAAATGTCTCTGTCATTACTCATCACAACCTCTTTTATGTTGTCAGGCGTTATTTTTGTATTTAGCAGCTGTTCAAGATCAAAGCGTTCAATGGTAAGTGTGGGGCACTCGAACAGGATGTGTGGAACTGTCTCCTTCGTATCCGGGTCGCAAATACACGATGGGTTCTACTTGCGCTTGAAACGGTTCAAGTATTCGGAGAACCCACCGTGTCCCGTCATCATTTGGGTTTTTAGGCTTGTGGGTTCGAATTTCCTGATGACTTTCTATGCCGTTGTAGCACACGGGAAAAACAATTTTATAACAGATGCGGTTTCACCTGCCTGATACCTTCGGTCCCATTTTTCCAATGTATCTATACGAATTGTATTCTTTACATATGATATGGGGCACTTGTCATAATCCGGCTTCCGTTTCAAATTTGTAGCAGCCTCTTTAGCCAAGCAATCAGCTCTCTCGTTGCCCTCCAACCCTGCGTGAGCTTTGATCCAAAACAAGGATACCATCTTGTTTTGGAGAGATATGGATCTAATGTTATCTCTTGTTTCCACAGCTAAGGGGTGAAGGCAACAAGGATTTGTGATCGCTTGGAGGGATGACATCGAGTCGCTGTAAATCCCAAATGATGATGCCCCATGCTTGAGTATCTCTTTAGTAGCCCTGCAGATGGCTAAGAGCTCAGCTTGATAGACAGTGCAGTAAGCAGGCAGAGCAAGTTTGATGGTAGAGGTCTCAACGTCGCCATCCCACCAAGATAGCGCAGCCCCAACCTTCCCACCAATCTTGCTGCCATCAGTGTAGATGCGTGTTTCAAAATGGCTATGAGTGTTTAGCTGTTCTTGGTCTTCTAGGGGCTCAATTTTCAACTCATTAATTTTTCTTGATCTCTCTCGTGCCTTATTCTCGATCTCTCTATCGCACAATCCGGGTTGAGCCACACCCTTCTTGGCTTCACCCAGTATTTTGATGTCCTTTGACATGCCAATGTCAATCCCCCCCATGCTAAGGCGTGGTGTGTCGTATTTAAGCTTACGCGTGATGGTCATTGCATTCGTTTTCTGTGGAGCAAACTTAAGCTTGTTGTCGACACCCCACTCCCAGACATGTTGGAGAGCGGCATTGGCTCGTCTCTGGATTTCCTCTGCCGTCACGCCTTCAAAGACCAAGATGACGTCATCAGCAAACGCTTGACAGAATTCACCCATACTCTCCAGGTTTTTAAGTAACGGGTCCAGCAAAAGGTTCCACAAGATGGGGCCTCCTATTGATCCCTGGACGCAGCCTTTTTTGTGTTCTTGCAATACTCCTCTCCGGCGTACCTTACGGTGACCCTCCTGTCACTAAGATAGCTGTCCATGAGTTGTCGCAGATTGAGTGGGCATTCCTCCTCCGCCAGACGGACTCTTATCGCTGGCCACCATGCGCTATCGAAAGCTCCCTCTATATCCAGTGAGACTAGTTTGATAATCTTTTTCTCTTCAAGTTTGCTTCGGATGTGCTGCATAAGGTTATAGAGGGAGTCTTCGGTGCTCCTTTGTGGCGTGAATCCGTACTGACGGGTGCTGAGCTTTGGCAGAAGGTGAAACTTTATGCGTGCAACTATGATCTTCTCAAATATTTTTCCTAGCATAGGCAGCAATCCTATTGGTCGGTACGCCTTAGGAGTTGTATAGCAATTTTTCCCAGGCTTCTTCAAAATAACGACTGTTGCTTCTTTACAAATTTTGGGAAAGTGGTGGAGTGCCAAACCTTGTTAAAAAGCTCAAGAAATAGCTCGGGATCACTGTAGATGGCGTGGCGACATATATCTGCAGTAAATCCGTCCGGACCCGGGGCCTTTTTTGGATTGAAGGAATTTGCTGCTAGCTGAAGTTCCATCACAGTGATCGGTGGATCACTGGGTGCGTTTTCTGTTCCAACGTTTACTTGTTCAGCCTTCTCTCGAACTTGGCGATGTCTGTAATTATCGTTGTCCATCAAATCCTCCCGATAGAACGTATCAGCTAGCAGTTGGACTGATTCCTTCGCGTCCTGAACCTTCCCATCTTTTATTAGTAGCTGGTCTTCTTCTCTAATTGTTGTCCTACCGATAACCCTGTATATTCCTTCCCAGACTCCTTCCTTATCCTGTTTGATACAGAATTCCTTCCAGCTACTAACCTGGGCTTTGGCGGCTTCCTGTTCGTATTTCTCTTTTTGCCTTAGGTATTCCTCGACTACCTTCTGCCTTCGGACTGGTGCAGCGCATCTTATTCTGCATTTATATGTCGCCACGTCATGCTTCATTTTGGCGAGAGTTTCGGACCACCATGGCAGCTTTAGGGTTTCTTTCATCGTTTTCTTCGGTATTGTTTGTACACAGGCCTCTTTGATTACTCCTGTTATATTATTTTTCGCTTGATCTAATTGCTCTACTGTCTCAATTTTTGCTATTTCTGATTTAGAAAGATTGCTCTCCGAAGTTAGATTTTTAAATTTGTCATTAAATTCGAGCCAGTTTACTTTTTTAGTGTTAAACACTCTGGTCGTTCTTTCTATTTTTAGACCATGAGATTTTTGTAGCCGAATGTTGAAGCTGATACTAAGAGGCGGCTCGTCCTAAAGAGCACTGGTGCAGTGCACTCCCTCTTTCACAAAACTCAAACTAAGGATGTATTACCTACCTAGTTAAGTTACATACGATTAAATACCTATTTTCATAACCCTATACGTTGTATACATTTAAAATAGCCTAAGAAATAATTACGCAACAATTTACGTTGTCAAGTTGTACCAAGTGGAGCGCCAAGGATTGTGCTCCTATGAAAAAATATTCAGTACAATTCCTAATACAGAATTCAATGAGTGTGAAAGAGAAACATCAACACGCTCGAGCGCGTGAAACAAAAGATTTTATATGAGAAATTAGCCTCATCAGGAGCGCTGCTCAGTGCAACGTTGCCAGTTCGCGATACGCATGCAGTTCGGTGACGTGACAAGGAAACGTCAGTAATTATATCCTCTTAGAAGGCGCTGTTGCCGATCATACGGAAACAAACTTTTCGTATACAGCTTTCAGTTACTGTTCGCAATTTTGCTTGAAAATTTAGAATTAACTGTTTTTAAATAAAAAAAATGACGAATACAGTGACGTTTACATTAAAAAATGCGAAAAAGACTACAAATACGACTTGAACTCAATGAAAAGGGGCCGTCACGATCTGAAATCGCGCTAGTTCAAAAGTGTAGTACAAAAAAAATAACTTTTAATCTTGAAGAACAATATTTAAAAACACCTTGGATGTGAGGTTGTAAATAAATTGTTTTGTTTCCCGTGTCTAGTATTTGAAGCTGGCGCTGGCGCGCATAATATGTAACAATAAAGCCATAAAAAATAGTTCATCAATGAATGGTAGGTAAGTCAATTTATTTATTTTATTTTTTTGTGCACACCCATAAAAAAATGTCACGAGCCGCCTCTGCTGATACCATTGTGGTCCGAACTTGTTAGTCCCGGAACAACCCGCCAGTCCTCTACCATGTCCAGCAGATTCGTTGAGCACGCGGTTATGTCTACGTAGCTAGTTAAATGTTGACCTCCCCTTACTGTATCGAAGGTTGGAATGCTGCCCATATTTAAAATATGTAGTTCCAGTTCGTCTAGGGTTCCAGGGGTCTCGTCTCCCCTGTGGTCAATTTCTGCGCTTCCCCACCATGAACTCTTCGCGTTGACGTCGCCCCCAATAACCCATTTTTTATCGCCTATCGTATTTTTAATAGTTCTCAGATGTTCGAGATATTGCTCAATAGGTTGGTCAGGCTCGAAGTAAAGAGAAACCAATACCATTTCCCAGGCACTGGTCTGGATGCCGATCACCGTTATATTATTTGTGGTAAGTTTAGGATATTGTGTAACTTTTATTTCATGATCGAAAACAGCTATTGCTGCTTTCACGTTCCCGTCATCCAGCTCAGTGCTCTGGTAGATGCGTATTCCTCTGTGGCCTCGCATTGATTTGGCTCCGCCTACGTAAGGCTCTTGTAAAAGTGCTGCAGCTACACTTCGTTTTTGCGCTTCTATGAGGAGTTCATTGGTGGCTAGCCGCTTCCGTTGCAGGTTAGATTGTAGGAATCTGTAAGGAATTTGTTCGCCCTGGGCGCCATTAGCAGTACGCTCTGCAAGAGGGTGATCCGAAAGGCACGTTACGACCATGTCAGTCGCATAGGGACCAAACTTGCATCCTACCCCTCTGGTAGCAAACAATTTTGGTCCCTATCCAAATCGGTCGAAACAAACTTCTGCCGTCTGACATTACCTCCCCTGCTGAAACCTGACGGGTCGCTGGCTCACTCTGCAACAGAGAAAGCAAATTTATTTGCGTCTCTATTTGCAAACAATTCTCCTTTAGATGCCGGCTCTTATCAACCACCAACGATACCTCGCTGTGACTCTTCGATGTCGGAGATCACAATACACGCAAAAGAGGTTCGTAGAGTACTCCGAAGCCTAGACGTGAACAAAGCAAGCGGTCCTGATGGAATACCAGCAAAAGTCTTGAGAAACTGTGCGCCTGAGTTGTCTCCTGTTCTAACACGTCTGTATCGCCTCTCTCTAAAAACAAGAACGGTGCCAAAATCTTGGAAGGTTGCCAACGTACAGCCAGTGCCCAAGAAGGGTAGTCGTGCCGACCCCAGCAACTATCGGCCAATCGCCATCACCTCCATACTCTGCAAAGTTATGGAAAGGGTACTTAATGGTAAACTGCTGACATACCTAGAAGCTAACGACCTACTCAGTGACAGTCAGTATGGCTTTCGCCGGGGACGATCAACTGGGGATCTTCTAGTGTATGTCACGCATTGCTGGGGGGAGGCCATCGAGAAATACGGCGAAGCCCTTGCCGTTTCACTGGACATCTCGAAGGCCTTCGACAGGGTGTGGCACGCAAGTCTGCTGAGCAAACTTCCTGCATACGGCATTCCCGCTGACTTTTGCTCTTGGATTTCTGACTTCCTGAGTGAACGGTCGATCCGAGTGGTCCTTGATGGCTGCTCCTCTGACCTCATGGCTATTGATGCTGGGGTTCCTCAGGGGTCTGTTCTCTCTGCGACTCTTTTCCTGCTGCACATCAACGACCTACTTGGTCCTAGTATTGTTGGGTACGCAGATGACAGTACTGTCGTCGAGAGATATATGTCAAGCGCAAAAGCCAGCAGTGACGAGATACGTTCTTCGAGAGAAGCCATGGTAGAGCGAATAAACTCAACCTTAAGTCGTGTCTCCGAGTGGGGTGACAAAAATCTGGTGAGTTTCAACGCCACCAAAACGCAGGCGTGTCTGTTCACCGCTAAAAGGAGTCCGTTCAATCTGGCTCCTACTTTTCGAGGTACAACTGTACCAGTTACCGACAGCCTCGAGCTACTTGGCATGAAGCTGTGTGCAAACCTGAACTTCGGCGCTAACATTGAGTCAAAAGCCCAAACTGCGGCAAAAAAGTTGGGTATCCTCAATAAGGTGAGGCGTTACTTCACTCCTGGACAGCTTCTAGTTTTATATAAAGCCCAAGTCCGATCGTGCATGGAGAATTGCTGTCACCTTTGGGATGGCTCAGCCAAATACCAACTAGCCGCACTTGACTCGATAGATCGCAGAGCCAAGAAGCTCGTTGATGATGAGATGCTGGTGAAAACCAAGTTTCACAGTCTGACCCACCGTCGCAAAGTTGCATGTCTGTCGGTTTTCTACAGATTGTACTTCGGAGAGTGTGCTCTAGAGCTCCACGAGCTTATTCCACCATCTCCCTTCTACCATCGGGAGTCCAGACGCACCACAGGATATCACCCATACTTGGTTGATATTCCGCACATTCGCACAAAGCGCTTTGAAACATCTTTTATAATGCGCACGGCTAAAGAGTGGAATTCTCTGCCTGCGTCTGTGTTCCCGAGTTCATATAACCCGAATCTATTCAAGTCGCGAGTGAATAGGCTTCTTCTGGGCAAGCTCGCTCCATCGTAGACCTCATCTCTGTCTTCAAGACTAGCTCGAGGTCAAGAGTAAGCCCATTTTCTATAAAAAAAAAAAAAAAAAACGCTACTGACAGCCCCTTTCGTCCCTTTCGTCCCATCTTCGTCGCACTGGGCACTCGTGGCTGAAAGCATTATGTTCAGCGTAGTCCAGCTTTGCTTTTATGCAGTTGCGGCATGAGGGAGCAGCTCCTGCAACCCACTCAGTACATTCTGTCCTCATGTGGGGTCCGCCGCAATGGCTGCACAGGTCCGCTGGCTCCTTACAGAATCTCTTTCCATGCCCGTATCCTAGGCAACGGGTGCATTGGACCAAGGGAGACTGATCCTCAAAACGCACACGTTGGAGGTCAATATACACGTAGCCGTTGTTTGTAGCTCGTTTCCAGATGGTGGGTGATACGCTAGCAATAATGTGGCAAGTGAGTGAGTTTCTTGCTTTCCTCCAGTATTTAACTTCAACTCGGTCCTCCTCCTCGCGGAGGCCGTGAAACAGTTCCCGGTTCTGATTCCTTAGTGCCTTAAGGACGTCCTCATCGGTGTTTACTGCCAGAACGTCCTTGAGGATCAGAAGAGGGTCTTTATTTCTTACTGCCTCCACGATGAGATGAACTCCATCTTGTTCTAATCTTTCCTTTACCCTATCTCTATCTTCTTTTGAGTTGAGCCCCATGATCACTTTCCTATCTTTGGCTTTCCTCACTCTTTCCACAGTAATCCAGCCCTCCTTAGCGTCTACCACCTTCCTCACTCTGTCGAGTACTTCCTCACCCGTCTCGGTTTCGTCCTTGGAAGTGATTACGACAGAGTGTAGTGTACCGCGTTTGGCTTCGGTTTTACCGCTGTTCCCTATAACTGCACTCGCGTACGTTGGGGGTGTATTCTCTAGGGTCTCTCTCTGTTTTTCGATACTCTCGTTCAGCTCTTCCATCTTTCTCGTGTTCTTCAACAGCAACAGCTTCGAGTGTGCCTCTATTTGTGCTGCTAAGTCTGGTTTGCGAGGTACAGAGAAAGTCATATCGGACAACAATCCTGTAGACTGCTGTTCTTCTGCTTCTCTTTGCATCTTCTTAGACTTTCCTCCTTTTCCTGTTTTTCTTTCACTTTCTGCCTCCTTAACCAGTTCATACAGGCGGTCTAACATCTCGATTACGTTGCTTTTGATTTTCTTGCTAATATTTTGGGAGTTGCTAAGATTTAGCTTAGCCTTATTCAGGCAGTACTTCGCCGCCTCAGTACGCGTATGTGCGTTATTTAACGGTGGGTTACTAGATTCGCCGTTCGATGCTTCGTGTGGAGTAGGTACTGGCCCTGGTTGAGTCCGCTGTGTCCATCCTGTTATGTCAAATGACAGGGTCAAAGCTTTAGCTTTCGCAGGACCGGCCTGCGACGTCACCGTGTCTGAGGTAGTCATGGAGTCTAAACTGGCCGTCTCAAAATTCTCAATGCTACGTTGTACTTTATTTTTTGTTCCATCGGGTGATTTCTTATCAATATTAGCCTGTTTGACTGGTGTCCTAAGTCCAAACATGATGGAGGTATGCGTCAAAAATCAATAAAATAAGAAAGGTTTGTAAAAGTTGTAAAAATATACGCAGAATAAACAATTATGAGATTTACGAACGACACTTTAAGAGGAATAAAGTAAGTCAATTATAAATAAATATTCAAAAAGTTTTTGAAATCTGTGTCGTTACTTACATATAAAAATTTCTAAAAATAACTACGATTACAGTCGCGTGTCCGCTGCGTCTTCCAGGCGTCGTACACGACGTCCTGATTCCAAGGACACCTCACACAATATATACAAAGGTTAGGGGTCGGGATTAAGGGTTGGGGGTAGGGGGGGGTTTTTTGGTGTCAGGAGACCGTACTCGTTCTCCGGACTCCAAAAATACCAAACAAAGGTTTTCTCAAAATGAGGGGGTGGGGGTTGAGGGTTGAGGATAGGGGGTGGTTTTTGGGACCAGGAGACCGTGCTCGTTCTCCTGATTCCAAAAATATGCCACAAGGGTGCGTTCTAAATTTTGAGGGTGGGGGTTGGGATAAGGGGTAGGGGGTAGTTTTTGGGATCAGGAGATCGTACTCGCTCTCCTGATTCCAAAAATACCTCACAAGGGTATCGTAAATTTTTTAAGGGTGGGGGTTGGGATTAGGGGTAGGGGGTAGTTTTTGCAACCAGAAGACCGCAATTGTTCTTCTGATTACGAAAATACCCCACAAGGGTACCTTTGTATATAGTCTAATTTAGGGGGTGGGGGTGGAGAGTTAAGGGTTGGGGGTAGTTTCGGAACCAGGAGACAGTATTTGCTCCCCTGATTCCGAAAATACGTCACAAGGGTGTGTTCAAAATGAGGATGGGTGACCGGATGGGTAACCGGGGAGATAGTTACTTGGGGGTAGGGGGTTGGGACTCTAGGCACAGAATTCATAATAGTACTACATACAGAACGGAAGCTCTCCGCCTCCCACCAATCGGAGTACCTCAAGTGCGCGCGCCTCACCCCGCGGGGCCCTGCGCGATATCTCGTCCTTTTTCTCGTCCTGTTGCCACGCGATATGCAACGCTTGCAAAAGTTGAAAAAAATGTGCGTGGTTGTGCAGTTTACGGTTGTCTTTCGACTCTCCAAGACAAAGTAAAATTTGGAATAAAATTAAACAATAATAAGAAGCAATTATTATGGAATAAACACCATAAGGTAGACACAGATGTTTTCTTTCCTTTAAACATTTCTTTCATTGATAGATTTAATAGAGCATTTTTTGGGTTAAATGAAAAAAATAAAGCTTTGAATAGTATGTATTTATTTATTCCTTTCCACATTAAAGCAATAATATAACAGCATTTCTTTTCATTTTCTGGAATAAAGTTTGGCAGATTTTTTTGCAGTGATGATATGAGCAGATTCGCCATTTTCGCGAGTCACCCTGGTGCACCGGCGGCGGCGGCCAGCCAGCCGTCAAAGATGAAGTTTAGTGAAAAAATGATTGTTTTTAGAGTTTGTGAGATTATTTCAACGTGTGTTTGTTTGTTTTAATTGAAATTCGATTACTAAATACAACAAAGTGAGGTGACGAGTGATAGTAAAGTTATAATTTGTTTGTGAATTGTGTAAGTCGCTTTATAGTCGAACGAAAAATGTGCAACTCGAAACTGTAATAAAAGTATAATGCTAATGTTCTGTTATCTACGTTTTCTAGGGTAGGTGTTTTCTAGATACCATCAACCCTACACTCACACATCTTTAACCCACCCACACATTTGCGCGTGTAAAAATGACAGCTGTCACTTTTGAGCCCGATTGTATGGAGCTTCCGAGGTGTGCTCTAGGGGTAGATTCGGGGTGGTCTAATTTGTGGAGGGCTTGAGTGGAAAGCGGGGGTGGGGTCAAGGGAGGGGGGGTAAAATTTTTATTATTTTTGGGCTACGACGCCCCGTTTCCGAGATATTCGGGATTTCCCGGGATTCCTTTATCTTGACAATCTTATAATTTACCTTTGGGTAGTTTCTTCCTTACACTTTTGGAAACCCTATATCTCCGGGACGGGGAGTCGCAGATACACAGAATAAAAAACGATTACAAGCCTGAAAGACACAGAACACGGAAAAAATAATTATACAGGTTTTCACCAACGGGGTGATTTCTCAGCCCCGCGTAAACTCAAGGGGTGGTTTTTCGCCAGCTTTGTGAGGTTTGTTTCGGGTGTTAGGGTTGGGATAAAAATCCCAAAAAAGTTTGGTTAGGTTGGGGATGGTCCAAATTTACTATCAAGCCTAAAATTAGTTTTTTGAAAATTGAGGAAACTGAAAATATTTTGGGGTTTCTGAAAAAAATTTGAGTAGGGGTGGTTTTTGGGTGGCCTATAGATAGGTTGTTGTTTTTGCGATAAAACCAACCCCTGAGGCGCTAGGGGATGAACAAACTTATTTGGTAATGGCCGCTGGTGCCAATTTTTACCAAAAAATTTGTCAAAAAACTTATATCTAAGATTTTTTGATGTTTTCACCGTGGATCGGGCGCTAGTGAAGTCTTCTTCCGCTGGTTGGTCTTCAAAAACAGATAAGGGGTTGCAGGAATTTGCAGGGTGGCTCTAAGTTTTGGGGTGAATGTACCACAACCGCAAATAGCCTTGTTTTCCACTTAGAGAGCCCCGGAAAATTTCAGAAAAATTTACGTTCCCTCCTTTCCTCTATGGCCTCCAAACACCGTCAGTAGTTTTGGGGTAGCTACCCCCGTTGAGGGGGCGGGGTTTCTAGGTAAATTTTTAATAATTTTTTATTCCAGGAATTGTCCATAAATTTTAACAAATAATTATATCCCCGTAAAGTTGATAAAATGAGTAATTTTATAACGCCGAAAAATATAGGGGTTGTCGATCTCTTTCGGGAATGAGAGATGATTATATATAATTTTTACTAAACCGTCAACTTCAAAATGCTGTATCTTCCGAAGGGGATGTCTTATTTCAGTTTTGTAAACGATTTTGGTCTTCTCTTGAAGAGTCCTTTAGATCCCGGTACAAGAAATTTTCCAGGAATCAGTCTCGTGGTTTTCGAAATTTCTTCCTTCTTGGATATCTTCCAAAGGGGTGGCGCAAAAATTCCCAATTTTTGCCAGGCGATGAAGAGTCCTAATGTCGACAATATAATCTAATAAAAAATGGGGGTCATTGATCTAGTTTTTGCGGCGCACGCGGTGAAAGAATTCCTAACCTCAAAACGTTGAGGTTTTTGGTCAGAAATGGCCAAAAATGGTCCGTTTTCAAAAATTTTTCCACTTTTCACATTCACTTCAATACACGCAACTTTACACAAATTTTCAGAAAGATCGAAGCACTTTTACTATTTTTTAACGATTTTTTCGTGCGGAGCGACTTGTTTTAGCTGCGAACGGCGTGGGTAGCGGAACGCGACTGGGTTAGGTTAGGTTAGGTAAGGTTTTTTTTTTTTTTTCAAATGTATGCCACTGTTTATCCTCTGACATGGGGGTCAGAGACATTATCCAGCTTGACACGGACTTAATACCACGTTCCTGTTTTTTTTTTAACGTCCATATTCGGGTTATGTGATGCAGGACTCCGGATTTTCATACGGGAGTCCTGTCATGTAAGTTAAACCGTTAGTTAAACTTAACTTAATGTTAGTTGAGCAGTGGGTTTCTTAAAGAAAGTTGTTACCATAAGTGCTAATATTTTTTTTTTTCACATTTCTCAGAGATCTTTTTCTTTTGTCTCTCATTCCAGATATATATTTTTTTTTTCAGATTATTTTTTTTGTCGATTTCCTCTTTTTTTTTACAATTTTTTTTTTACATTATTAGTCTTATTTATAACACAAGTTGTAAAATTCTATATACAATTATATAAAATTTACAGCTTTATTTCTTACACGATTCTATCATTCTTTACCTTAATTTTTAGTTCTTATTTCTATTGCAGGCGTCTATAACTATTTTCTCCATATATGTTTTGAGGCATGGCCTGGAGTCACTATCAGAGAACAACTCTTTTAAGTTTGTTTCCGTCAACTTCATGTTGACTTGCTGTTCCAGGTCGTACCTCAAGGCACTATATTTTTGGCATTCTGTTAACAAGTATATAATCGTTTCAGGTTGGAGTTTACATACGCACATTGGATCGTCTTTACAGTGAAAACGATGTAGATATGCAGAGAAGCCACCATGTCCTGTTAGGGCTTGTGTAATTATTTTATTTAACTTTATCTTTTTTATCACTTTATACGCCTTGAACACGTCAGGAAGAAACTTCTTCGTCGCACTGGCTTGTTCTCCTGTCAAGTATCTGCTATTCTACTTTTCTATACTTTGTTTCCGCAGTTCCCCTTTGACGAACGATATCGGACATTTGTCGTAGTGTGCTGCTATCTTATTATTTTTCGCCGCTTCCTTTGCAAGAACATCAGCTTTTTCGTTACCTTCGGTTCCTGCGTGCGCCTTTATCCAATACAATTGGATGGTTCGGTTTTGTTCGCGAATCGCAGCGATGTTTCTACGAATTTGGAACGCTAGGGGATGAAAGGTGGCTGGGCTTTTAACTAGATCTAATCCAGATCTTGAGTCGCTAAGGACCGCCACTGATTCGTCTCTCAGCCCTCTAAGCACTAGTTCAGTACTCTGATACAGTGCGTAGAGTTCCGCTTGAAAGACTGTACAGCTAGCATGCAATTTCATCTTCTTTGTTCGAATTTCCTTTCCATTACTATAGCATGTGTATGCTGCACCTACTCCGTTGTCTACTTTGCTTCCATCAGTGAAAACTCTCGTCCCTGAAACTTGATGCTCTGATATCGTGCTTTGGCTCAAATCGGTCAAGCAGATAAAATCGATCTGTATTTCTTTTGCAGGGTGGGGTGCTTCAAGAAACGAAATCTTAGTTTCCACCTCCCTATCCATTAAAATCGACGGAGAATTTCTTCTTTTTGCCTCATACAGACGAGCATTCTCCTGTATTCTCAGGTCTAGTGGTATTAAGCCTGAAAGTACGAGAGCTGCATTAAGGGATACGGTCCTATACGATTTAATGATTTTCTGAGCAAATCCTCTTTGTATCGTGTCCAGTTGTTTGCGGACGAGGATCTTCTCTACTGCTGGTGCCCATGCACATGATGCGTAAAGAATAATGGGTTCTACTACTGCTACATATATGGTCCTAATAACCTCCGGACTAAGACCCCAGTCTAGTTTTGCGGCTCTAGACAATTGGTTGCATATGCTCGCCGCTTTACGACATATATTCCTGACGTGAGATTTGAAAGTAAGTTTACTATCAATTGTCAATCCCAAAATTTTTATTTCGTTCACAAAATTTATTTGTGTCCCGCCCATATGCAAAAGTGGTGTTTCGTACTTCAGTTTCTTTGTGACTATCATAGCTTTAGTCTTATGTGCTGCAAAAGAAAGTTTGTTCTTACTTCCCCACCCATGGATATGTGCGAGAACGTCGTTGATTTTGGTCTGCATGATCAGGGTATCATGTCCGGAGAATATCAGGACCACATCGTCTGCAAAAGCCTGTGTGCTAACTCCCATTTCCATCAATTCATCCAGCAACGGGTCCAGCAGCAGGTTCCAAAATGTTGGTCCTCCTATTGAGCCCTGCACGCAGCCCTTCTCCGTCTCTTTACGGTATATTTCGTTGGCGTAGCAAACTTGGACTTTCCGTTCACTTAAGTAACTGCTGACCAGTGCTCTCAAGTTCTGGGGGCAGTTTTTCTTGACCAGTTGGTTTTTGATTGCTGGCCACCACGCACTATCAAAAGCGCCCTCTATGTCCAGCGAGATCACTATCGTAATTTTTTTTTGTGAGAGGTTGTTTTTGATTTGCTGCATTAGATCATAAAGAGCATCTTCTGTGCTTTTCTGTGGCGTAAAACCATACTGCCGAGGATTTGCCTGCTTTAAAACATGCCATTTGATTCTTTCAATCATCATTTTTTCCAGGGTTTTACCCAATACCGGAAGAAGTCCTATAGGTCTGTATGATTTTACCTGGATATAGTCGTCTTTACCTGGCTTCCTCAAGATTATAACGGAGGCTTCCTTCCAAGGTGATGGAAAGCATGATAGTTCCAGGCACTTGTTTGCGATCGCCAAGAATATTTCTGGATGAGCCGATATGCTTTGTGAGCAGATATCCGCCGTGAAGCCATCTGGTCCAGGGGCTTTTTTCGGATTAAAGCTGTTTATTGCTCTTTTGAGTTCAGATTCCGTGAATGGTGGATCGAATGTATCATCTTCAGTAACTAGTCCATTTTCCTGGGCCTCTTGGCGTATTCTTCGATGCTCATCATTTTCATCTAAGATATTGTCGCTTGGATAAAAAGTCTCCGCCAGTAGTCTGACTGATTCTTTGGGGTCTAACGTGACTCCATCCTTCACTAGTAACTGATCTTCGTACCTCCTTGACGTTTTTCTCAACACCCTGTATATTCCATCCCACATGCTTTCTCGTTCTTGCTTTGTACAGAAGGTTTTCCAACTTTCTACGTAAGTTTTTTCTACTTCTTCTTCATACATCATTTTTGCTTGCAGGTACTGGTCCACAACGTGTTGACGACGTCTTGGTGCTGCGGTCCGGATTCGTCGTTTCTTAGTAGCTACATCAGCTTTCATATTCGTTAGTTCGTCGGTCCACTAAGGTAGTCCGTTATTCTTACGTGTTTTGTGTAGTGGAATGGTTTTATGACATGCCTTAGCAACACTGTCTATGTATTTTTCAATCGTCTCTTCTAATATTTGAGGGTTTTGTATGTTTGTTATGTTTTCTTCTGTAATTTGGTTTTCGCTTAGCAATTTTGTAATTTCTGATCTAAATTCTTCCCACCTTGCTTTTTTAGTATTGAATATCCTTGTAGTTTTTACCGTTTTTGTATTACTTTTACTGGTTTTAAAGTTAAACATTATTGCATTATGATCCGAGCTGGTAATATCTAGATCAACTTTCCAGTTATGGATGTTACAAATCATATTTTGACTGCATATCGTAATATTCACTCGACTTTTGTATTCTTTTCCATTTCTTATAGTATAAAAAGTTGGCTGTTCTCCCTCATTCAAAATGTGCATGTCCATTTCTTCGATAGTGCCCATCATCATTTCGCCTCTTTGATCCTCGGATGCACTTCCCCACCAAGTGTGACTATTAAGCTTCTACCTTCCTTTTCTCTTATCTTTTTTAAATGCTCCAAGTAAGGTTCAATAGGTTTGGTATCCTCAAAATACATTGACACAATAACGATTTCCCAACTGACAGTTTTAAGTTTGGCTACCGCTATATTTTCTGTGGTTAGTATTGGTCGTGCGATTATATCAATATCGTCGTCCCAAACTATTATAGCGGCTTTCACCGGCTTTTCTTTGGTTCCAACCGCTTGTATCACTCTGTACCCTGTCTTTTGTGCCACTTCACCTAGAGCTCCAACGTATGGCTCTTGGATCAAACCAAAGCCGATTTTCTTGACTGTGGCTTCTTGGATCAGCTCTTGAAGCGCAATTTTTTTCCTTTGAAGGTTAACTTGGATCACTTTGCACATTTTGAACGATGTTTCTTTATTTGTTTCATGTCTACTAGTGTCTGCTTGTTCGCCCTTAGCAATATGCTATTCTCGATCTCGCTATCCTATCCCATCGTTCTCTCACTGGACAGCTTTTATCGAAAGCATTGTGTACTTCTTTCCCATTTTTTGCGTGCTGGCAATTCTTGCAAGTTGGAGTCTCACCCAGTTTCCAAGATGGGCAGTCTACCATCAAGTGGGTTCCAGTGCAATGACTGCATAGATCCAAAGCCTCTGTGCATAACTTGCGACCATGTCCAAATGACAAGCAGCGAGAGCACTGAATAAGTGGGGACTCGTCTGCAACTGGAACTTTTTGCAGGTCTATATGGAGTTTACCTGCTTTCGTGAGTTGCTGCCAGACTTTCGGTGAGACTTCCAACACTACATGATTCTCATGTTGGTTCCTTGCTTTCTTTCTATATTTAACCACTGCTCTGAAATCAATGTTTTCAATTCCTCCCAGCAGGTGTGCGTTTTGGTTTCGGATGGCCTTCACTATATCGTCGTCAGTATTGTAAGCTAGTACGTTCCGAAGTATTATAAGTGGATCCTTGTTAGCTTTATCTTCAATAGTCATGCGTGGGTCTCCTTCTCTAATAATGTTGGTGACTCGAGCCATTTCTTCTCTTGAGTGGCAGCTGATAACAATTTTCTGGTCTTTTGCCTTTCTAAGTCTGTCGATTCTGATGCCATTCTCTTTAGCATTAACTATGTTCCGTACCTTTTGAATTACTGTTTCACTTGTGTCCGCATGGTTTTCAGAAGCCACTACAACAGAGTGCATGGGTGTTGAAGTTTTAACCTTCTCTTCAACTGACTTGTTTTGCAGTTTGAAAGAGGAGGCGGCAGCTATTTCTGCATACGTAGGTTTTCTGGAGGTAATATCCTGTTCAATAATTTTTCTGACATTTTGTACCTCTTCGAGAATCTCCACCAATTTTTTTACTTCTGGCTCATTTCCAGTCTCCTTCTCTTGTCTTTCGTGCCTTTCTCTCATCATCATTTGTGCTAATGTTTTAGTTATTACATACATTCTGCTGATGTGGTCCAAAACCGTTTTCTTGATAATCCTACTAATATTCCCTGAATTTTCCATTTGGGTTTTGGCTTCTTCCATTAGCTCTTTTGATTCCTCCAAGAGGGCACTGGGCGTTTGAGGTAAAGGTGACTTGGACGTCATAGGCGGTTTTATGATCGATTCTATAGCGTCAATACTTTTGCGAACCTGCGCATTCGTCATAGTTTTTGTTCCCGATTTCTCAGTTTTACCAGCGTCACAGGAAAGTGGCATTTTGTCCTTGTCAGGTGTTCTTATCATTCTTTTGTAAGTAATAAAAGACTGTCTTATGGGGTGTAGAGAGCCCAAGTAGTGTAAATATCAGACGCGACAAAGCGTACAAAGTCAGCAAGCGTAAGGAAAATGTGTATAAAATAGTAAAAATATGTACTCTACCATAAATAGTATATGTAAAGATGATCAAAACCAGATAATAATCAAGCCGGATCTACGTCAAACAAGTAACTAAACGCTAATTAATATTCCTAGGATAGTGGTGACTCTACATAGAGTTATATAATACTAACAAAAGTAAATTAATGTACTCTTATATTAAACTTAAGAGCTGTCTGATACTGGCAAAGAAACCGCACTTTTCTCCGACTTATAGTTTAGGAGATATAAACAATTAAAATATTTCAAGATGGCCGCTGAAATGTCAAATTTAGTATTTAAATGCAGTTTTCTCAGCTCACACAGATCGTATACTATATATATATATATACTTTTTGAGAAATACGAGAAAAATGTATATCTCTTTAAACAAAAATTAAAGATTTTGAAAAAAAAAAATTAAAAATTTAAAAAATTTTGTTTTAAATGTAACCTATAGAAGACTTCTAGTTTCGATGATACGGGACTTTGAAGTTTGTTACCAAAAAACCAAAATGTGGTTTTTTGGCAAAAATCGCCAATATTTAGCCTAGAGGGCCCAACTTTGGGCTCAGATGAACTGAAATAACCTCATGAAAATATACTTAACGCCAAAAATATGAATAATTAAATAATTTTGAGTAAAAATACAAAAAACACATTAAATTCAATATCTCCGGAACCAGAAGTCGAAAAAATTTAAAAAATACACCAAAATTTTTCTGAATGTGTGCCTTAGCTACAACAAGTAAGAACAAAAGTATTTCTTTACAAAAATCAAAAAATAACTTGAAAATTAAATTTTTCCAATAATAATTTTTCCTAAAATTTATGTATAGAAAATTTCTGTAGACTCTTGAAACTTTTT
This sequence comes from Athrips mouffetella, assembly GCA_947532105.1. Classification (NCBI taxonomy): domain Eukaryota; kingdom Metazoa; phylum Arthropoda; class Insecta; order Lepidoptera; family Gelechiidae; genus Athrips; species Athrips mouffetella. The sequence goes on along the minus strand of OX383968.1, from coordinate 45,017 downwards.
ATATATATTAAGTAGGCTAGCGCGCAACATAAACTGAGATAAAAAGATAAGGGTCTGCCTGAAGTTTTAGAGATAAACAAAAGTGAAATTTGAAAGTTAAAATTAAATTATTTCAAAAAGTAAAAGTCCAAAAATTTTTAAAACTGTACCGTTTTTCTTGTTTTCTTAGGTTCTGCAATCCGTGAAAAAACCAGGTCCCTGTCGGTGCTCCTTCTCGTAGCACGTGGCCACGTGCTACTTGTTTTTTTGACAATTACAGCCAAACCGCAGCTCCAAAAAATTTCAAAAAATTCAGGCAAGTAAGACTCCTGATGTTAAATAAAATGGTGGTGAAAAACAATGGGGTCGTCGCGACAAATCGCGCACCGCACGCCGCCAAAGTTTCCAAAAATGTCACTTTTTCACGTATTTCACTTTTCCAGCTTCGAAAAGCACACTTAAGAAAAAATTTCCACACTCAATCAATCAATCAATCAATCAATCAGTTTATTTGTGGAACACAGGTAAGTACAAGAAGAGATGTTTAACAATATTAAGTTCAGCTGTGACCTGCCATTAAGCATACAAATTATTTTATTTTAACAATTAAAAAATTATACAATCCCAAAAAATTAAATGAAACATATAAAGTAAAATTAGATAAGTTCATCATTACATACTTAAACTCATGCAAAACATTGTCAAAATCCGTTAAAATGTAAATACAATAAAATGTCATAAAAAAAAAACAAAACAAAGAAAGTTCGTGTTCGTCAAAAAATTTAGAATCAACACATCAACAATTTTTTTTCCCTTTTTTTATTCTATGGTAAATAATAAGGAAAAAAACAAATTGCTATAAGCCCGTCAGAATGTAAACAAGCGGAAAGTAGACAACGGAAAGGACAGTCATTGATGCTGTTGATTACGTGAAAAGCTCTTTTCCAGAAAATCCTTTACGTTGTAGTATGCCTCTTCAATGAGATATGTTTGTAGTTTCTTTTTGAAGATATTAAGATTATCTATTTTTCGTATTTCCTCTGTAAGGGCATTGTATATTTTCGGAGCCATAGCAAAAATACTTTTATGAAAAAGTGTGGTTCTACACGGATTAAGGCGCAGTTGGTTATTTCTCCGAACATTTTCAACTCGTGTGAAAAGGTGTTTATTAGTATGTACAAAAAGAGCAGTTTCGTATATGTACATTGATGGTACTGTAAGAATTTTCAATATTTTGAAATATTTTTTGCAACTATCCGTTCGATGCAAGTTGCATATGGCCCTTATGCAGCGTTTTTGCGCTTTAAACACCGCGACAACTCCGCATGCATTACCCCAAAACAAAATACCGTACCTTAGTACAGATGCAACTAGTCCATGATACGCCATTATAACAGCTTTCTGATTTACGGTTTTACTAATTCTGTACAGTGCATACGAGCAACTACTTAATCTGCTACATATTTCATTAATATGCGTATTCCATGACATGTTACAGTCCAAATATAACCCTAGAAATTTTGTTACACATGTGCTATCGATACTTTGTCCCTGATGTAAAATTTTATTAATTTCATTTCCGTTATTCCTTTGTTTAAAATTTATAATTTTTGTTTTATGCAGATTTAATTCTAATTTATTGTTTATTAACCAGTCATTAATTTTAGTTATACTTTTACAAATGTCAGTTTCATTATTAGTATTAAAAAGTACAGTGCAATCATCTGCAAATAAGACCATCCGATGATTTGTTGATCTTGTAATGTCATTGATGTATATTAGGAACAAAAGAGGACCCAAAACACTACCTTGTGGGACTCCTTTATGGACAACATTAGGGTTCGATGAATATGTAATTTCAGTCATTGTGGAAGAACAGAGTTTTGTTAGACGAGTTATTTGTGTCCTGCCTGTAAGGTAAGACTTAAGTAAGTCATTTACATTTCCTCTTACACCATAACTTTCTAATTTCTGAAGTAGTATATGATGGCTAACATTGTCAAACGCCTTAGTCATGTCCATAAATAAAGCTAAAATCGGTAATCTTTTGTCCATCCTAGAGTACACATTTTGCAACATTCCGTAAACAGTCATATTAATATTCTTGTTTTTCCTAAAACCATTCTGTTCATGTACGAGTAAATTGTTATGTTCAAAGTAGTTATAAAGACAATTATATACAAATTTTTCAATAATTTTAGAGAACACAGGAATTAAGGCTATAGGTCTGTAGGACTTCATATTTTCTCTTTCATCTTTTTTAAACATTGGCTTAATTATAGTTATTTTAAGTTTTTCCGGAAAAATACCCTTCAAAATGCACAGATTAATAATGTGGGTCAATAATGGGGCAATAATTACACGGACATACTTTACCACTTTTGTAATAATGTCATCATAGCCTGTGCTATTAGTGTTTTTAAGTTCTCCAATTATTTGCAAAATGTCTTCCGGTACTATTGGGTTCATAAATAACGAACTTGATTTATTATGTAAGCAGCTTGTCCTATATCCAGCTTTATTAATATGTGACTGCATGGATTCCCCAGTAAAATAATTATTAAATGCTTGAGCAATTTCGCTTGGATCACTAATTAGGTTACCATTACAGTAGATTGGTGAAATACTTTCCTTCGGAAATTGATCTTTGGACTTGTTAATAATACGCCAAGTAGCCGCAGATTTGTTCATAGCTGTATAAATAAAATTATCGTTCTGTGATTTTTGTGTTAGTTTAATAATTTTATTCAACCGTTTGGAATAGGCTTTGAACGCCTTTTTATTGACTTTGTTACGTGTGAGTCTATATTTCCAAAGAAGTTGACGCTTACGTTTAGAACATGATCTTATACCCTTCGAGAGCCATTTTGGTCGAACTGTGACATTATGTTTTACTTTTATATAGGGGAAGCAAAGATCATAAAAAAGTTTAAATTGGTCATAAAATATATTAAATGATTCATTAGGACAATCCGTTTCAAACATATCACTGAAAGTAAGACTCTCAAGACATTTAGCAAATTTGATCATGTTTTCTTCGCAGTAGTCTCGTCTTAAACTATACCAGGCAGAGACGGAACAAAATTTTTTGACTGGGCAATGTAATAATTGAGCTGTGTGATCAGAAATACCAAACTCAAGTAGTTCGCTTTTACATCCACGGATATTATGAATGATGTTGTCAATACATGTACCACTATCAAGTCGAGTTGGGCTATTTATTGATAATTTTAAATTAAATCCTAAAAGAATATTTTGAAATTCAGTTGAGTATTTATATTTTTGTAATATATTAATATTAAAGTCACCACATAAAATAATTTTATTATCATAAGCAAACAAAGTTAATATATCATTCAGATTATTAAAAAATACTTCAAAGTTATTAGAAACATTCTTATTTTTTGGAACTCTATACATACATATGACAACAATATTGTGGTCTATTAAATGGACACCACAACATTCAATAACATTCGGAACCGCAAACTTTGATATTTCGTCTATAACTTTGAATTTCATACTACTCCTAACCATTATGCATGCTCCACCGTTTCGGTTATTACGAGAGAAGCAGGCGGCCAGAACAAAGTTCGGTAAACAGAGAACATCTTTGTCCTCAGGTTTCATATTGTGTTCAGTTATGCATATTACACCAACATGTTTACCATTACCCTCAAGTTCATCTAGGCTTTCCAACAGTAAGTCTTGCTTATTTACTAAACCGTTTATATTCTGGTGTAGTATGTTTATGTGTTTAAGTACGAAAAAAATCATGGCTCGCTGCCCTGCTTGACTCGATACCTTGTGAAGGGAACCGTTCTGATCCAGGATGCACCTGATCGACTTTAGGACTTTCCGTTTGCGTACCCTTATTGACCGACTGCCGTTCCGTAGTTTTGTCTTGTAATTTACTATTCTTATAGCAATTATATTTTTCCTTATAACAGATCCGGAGTATTTCCCTAAGTAAGCAACGGCTGACATATGTTGAGATGAGTTTGCGTACCGGTAAATGTCTGCTGTAATTCATATCCAAATACATACTATGCTTAAATTTTAAACATAACGATTTTAACTCATAATTTAGCTTCTTCTCATTCAGGTATCGATTATTTGAGATCTCACAGACAATGACGTTAATTTTTGCGGACTTGTGTAACCATTGTAGCATACTAGTCGTACATTCGAACGGGTTCTTATCGTTGGAGCCGCTTATAACTATTGCAAAATTATTTTCACTAAGCGTTTTCAGATCTTCCTTGCACGATTTTAAAACATCCACCATTCGAGCGTTTGGTTTACAAAAACAGAAAACTTGGTATTCTGTTCCCAGCAGTTCTTGAAGTTTTCCCTGTACGTCTTTTCCTTGCTGGTCAGCTAAGATGAGTATTTTTGTCTTTTTGTTATTGGCGCTAAATCCTTGATATTTCTTAGTTGGTTCTTGATGTGTATGTATAGTATTATTGTCTGACATCATTGCTTTGATTTTACTATTTTTATATTCCAAATCAGTTTCTTTTACTAATAGCTGTTTTTCTTTTTCCTCTGTTTGATTACTATATATTTTGGTTACTTCTTCTATTACTTTTCCTAATTCAGACTTATATGCATCATCCAGAATTGTGTCATCAACAGAATGCTGGTGATCTTCTTCTTGGTCAAATGTCTTTGAATTGTTATCAATTTGTGTTTGGGGTACGGAAGTTACGAATTGCCCCCTGAGGATATTTATAGATTCCTTTAAATCCTCATTTTCACTCTTAAGCGTTAATAACCGATTTACCAATTTAGTTATTCTCTGACGTAACTTTTTAATTCTTTTCGCATATGGTTTTGCTTTAGATACTTTAAACTTTACAAATTTGTCTACGCTAGCCAAAGATGTTTTTGTTTGAACGGTTGCAGCAGTTCTTGATTTTGGAGTACTTGACATATTTTCTCTTGCTTGACAGGTTGGAGTATCTATTTTGAAAGAAAATTCTTTGTTAAGATTGCGTTTAATTCTGTCCATAGCACTTGCATTCAATTTGCTATCAGTGTTAATTTTCTTATAACTGGTGTATGTTTTCCTAGCTGCGGGTGATGAGCATAATTGAGTTAGTATATTTATTTTAATCTCATATTGTGTTATTTGCATTTTAAGTTGTTCATTTTCTAATAAATTTTTTTCTAGCTCTTTGTCACTTATTTCAAATTTTTCCTGTAATTCTAGTAGCTTTCGTGATTTTATTTTCAACTCTTCCTGTAAGTTGAGATTGCTATCGTGTTCAGGACAGCTTCTATTTAATTGCGCTGTTGTAGTTGGAGATGAAATAAATGAGTCGTCATCGTCGTCAGTTGGCAGCGAGTGAAAAGAATTATGAGTGTGAACATTAATTCTTGTTTCCGTTTTCATATTGAGGCATTGTGAATTGGGAGAGTGAGGCTGATTTGTTATGATCGTCTCTAATGATTTCTTTTGTTTATTTGTAGCTTCAGGATTATTCCCCGCCGTAGGCTGTGACAACTTAGTAGCTTTTGTATTTTGGGAAGTACAATACCTACATTTAATTTTTTTCCTATTTTGAACTCACGCCTAGGTCTTGTCAAGACACAACTTTTGATACTATTGGAACGTCTCTACGACAAAATTTGTCGGAGTTATGAATTTTCAAAGCGGAGCGACTTCAAAAATGATGCTTATTCGGCGACAGACTGAGCGCAACTGACTGGTTAGGTTAGGTTAGGTTTTTTTTTTTTCCTAATCTACCTCCACAACATGATTGGAGTCTATGTTTTCTGTTACTTTTGCATACCAGTTCCCGCTTGAATGCCTCTCGCACTTCCATACTGCATACTTGTTCTTTCTGTCATGCTTCACTTTTCTTTCTTTTTATGGGTGGGACTCCCATCTAACTAACAAATTATTTTCTAACTATTTTATCTTTATTTTATTACATTTGGTCATGGCCTTTTCTGGCGGGGGAAATAATGTTGTACATCTTTGTTTTATTTTACAAACGACATTTTACATAATAGCAATGTTTCTATATCTAGATTATTACATATTCAGTATTTCTTACTTGCTACTTCTAATCTATTTATATTTTTACAATTTTATTTATGCTTAACTCTAATATATCATTATATTATGAAAGCATAATTTTCTTAAACATTTTTATTTCTTTTTATAACTTTACCTGCGATTTTTTCACAGTAGCTAATAAAGGTATCTCTAGATTGACTTGTCATAATCTCTTTTACATTTTCGACAACTATCTTCATATTTATTTCCTGTTCCAGGTTAAACCTTTCCACGGCGTATATGGGGCATTCCAACAATATGTGCGGCACAGTTTCTTCTACTCCTGGGTCGCAGGCGCACGATGCACGTGCTGCAGTGGTTTCTTGCCGTTTCTTTTACGCTGCCACAGCACGATCCGAAACGGCGTAGACTCGCTCTATTTGAATTGTATTCTGCATGACATTCAATAAGTATTCTGTAAAGAATCTACATTGAATAAAATAATCTGAATCTGAATCTGATGGGCTTCCCTTACACTTGAACCTGTTTAGGTATTGTGAAAACCCACCGTGCCCCGTCATGACTTGAGTCTTAATACTGGTGGTTTCAAATTTTCTTACAACTTTGTAAGCTGCTGTCGCGCTGGGGAAGAAGATCTTTGTCACTGACGCAGTTTCGCTATTACTATATCTCTGCTCCCACTTCTCAAGCGAAGCTGCACGGATATTGCGTTTTACGTAAGATATTGGGCACAGATCGTAATCCGGCTTTCGCTTCAAATTTGTAGCAGCGTCTTTCGCCAGCTGGTCGGCCCTCTCATTACCTTCCAAACCTGCGTGGGCCTTTATCCAGAACAAAGTTACATCTTTGTTCTGGAGAGATATTGTTCTTAGATTATCTCGTGTTTCCACGGCTAATGGGTGAAGGTGGCTGGGGTTTGTAACGGTTTGGAGAGCCGCCATTGAGTCACTATATATTCCAAACGTGGACGCATTGTGTTTGAGAATCTCCCGTGAAGCTTTACAAATCGCCAATAACTCTGCCTGATAGACCGTACAATAGTCTGGTAGAGCAAGTTTGATTGCTTTCGTTTCGGCTTCGCTATTCCAACAAGATAGCGCTGCCCCAACTTTACCCCCAATCTTGCTACCGTCAGTGAGCATCCGTGCATCGAAGTTACTGTGCGCACTTACTTGGTCTTGGCTTGTTAGGCATTCGAGCTTAAGGTTGATTTGTTCAGCAGGGTGTGGGCACTCAATCGCTGGTGCCATCCGCTCGACCTCCCTGCCCGCTAGTGCAGGTTGGGGCACTCCCTTCTTGGCTTCATATAATGAGGCCGCCTCACGGATTCGGAGGTCTAGGGGGAGTATTCCAGCCAGCACCAGCGCCGAGTTCAAGGACACCGTGCGGTAGGCTCTACACAGCTTTTGTGCGATACCACGTTGGACCGCTGCCAGTTGTTTCATAACTCCAAGCTTTTCGACGGCCGGGGCCCAGACACTGGCAGCGTACAAGATTATGGGTTCCACGACTGCCACATATATTGTCCAAATGATCTCAGGGTGAAGTCCCCAACTAACTTTCGCAGTCCTAGTCAACTGCTTATGTATACCTATGGCCTTTCTGCAGACGTTCGAGATGTGGGTGTTAAAGGTCAGTTTTTCGTCGAAAGTGACACCAAGTATCTTGACTTCTTTTGATGCGGCAATTGCGACACCTCCCATATTCAGGCGTGGCGTGTCAAATTTCAATTTCCTAGTGATGGTCATGGCGTTTGTTTTGTGCGGTGCAAATTTAAGTTTATTTTTGATACCCCACGCCTGAACATACTCGAGGGCCGCGTTTGCACTTCTTTCTACCTCTTTTGCCATCTTTCCGTCAAAAATTAAAATGACATATGAATATATGACAGTAAAAGATTCCAAAGAATCGGTCCTCCTATGGAGCCTTGAACGCAGCCTTTATCTGTGCTCCTACAGTATTCCTCTCCGGCGTACCTGACTCTCACCTTACGGTGGCTAAGGTAGCTGTCCATCACTCGCCTCAGGTTGATTGGACACTTTTCCTCAGCCAGCCGGACTCTTATAGCTGGCCACCAGGCACTATCAAAAGCTCCCTCTATATCTAAAGACACTAAAGTAATTATCTTCTTCTCGTCTAACTTTTTGTTGATATGCTGCATTAGAGTATAGAGAGAGTCTTCTGTACTCCTCTGTGGTATGAATCCGTACTGGCAAGTACTCATCTTCGGCAACAGGTGGAATTTGAGGCGAGTGACTAACATTTTTTCAAATATTTTGCCTAAGACTGGCAATAGTCCGATTGGCCTATATGCCTTTGGAACACTGTAATTATCTTTGCCCGGTTTTCTGAGAATAACGATCGTTGCTTCCTTCCAGGCCCTGGGAAAATGGTGGAGTGCTAGGCATTTGTTGAACAACTCAAGGATAAATTCAGGGTCGTTGTTTATTACCTGACAACATATGTCTGCAGTGAAGCCAGGTTGAAGGATGTCGCTGCCATTTTCAATTCCGTCATAGTAAACGGCGGATCGCAAGACTCATTTTGTTCACCACCGTTCACTTTGTCAGCCTTTTCCCTAATGAGACGATGCTCAGTGTTGTCTTCGCCTGTAAGGTCCTCCGGGTAGAACGTGTCAGCTAAGAGTTTCACAGACCCTTTGGCGTCCAATACATTGCCATCCTTCATCAAAGGTACGTCTTCTTCGCGGCGGGACGTTCTTCCGATAACCCTGTATATTCCCTCCCAAAGGCCTTCGTTGTCCTGCTTCCCACAAAACTCCTTCCAACTCTCTACCTGGGCCTTAGCAGCTTCTAGCTCGTAGAGCTCCTTGTGCTTGACGTACTCGTCGATAACCTTCTGTTTTCGGACAGGTGCAGCACATCTTATCCTACATTTCTTAGTAGCGACCTCTTTTTTCATTTTGGCCAACCTCTCGGACCACCACGGCAATGTGAGTACTTCATTCATTTTCTTCTTCGGTAGGGTGTTCATACAAGTGACTGTTATTGATTCTGAAAGAACGTCAATTACTGAATCTAGTTCATCTGCGGTTTTAATTTTGCGTAGTTCTTCTCTTGAAAGGTTTCTTTCTAGAAAGATTTCTGCTAGTTTTTGACGAAATTCAGACCAATTGGCTTTTTTAGTATTAAATAGTCGCGTGGTTCTAATAATTTTAACACCCTTTGACTTTCGTAAGAAAATGTTGAAGGTAATGGCGTTGTGGTCCGAGCTGATTAGGCATTGGTCTACTTTCCAGTCCTCTATGATCTCGAGTAAGTTTGTGGAACAGGCTGTTATGTCAACGTAACTGCTGTATCGATTTCCTCCCCTAATCGTGTCGAAGGTCGGAATATTTCCCCTATTTAAAATATTTAAATTTAATTCTTCGAGAGTTCCAGACATTGCTTCTCCTCTATGGTCAATTTCCGGGCTCCCCTACCACGAGCTCTTGGCGTTAGAGTCGCCCCCCACAATCCATTTTCTGGGTCCTAATTCTCTTTCGATTTTTCCAAGATGCTCCAGGTAAGGTTCTATGGGCTGGTCGGGTTCAAAGTAAAAAGAAACCAACGTGATCTCCCAGGCACTGGTCCGGATCCCTACCACAACGATGTTATTTGTGGTAAGCTTTGGGTACTGTATGACGTTAAGGTCTTGGTTGAAGACGGCTATTGCCGCTTTTACAGTCCCATCTCCCAATTCAGTGCTCTGGAAGACCCGTACCCCTCTGTGGCTCCTCATTACCCCGACCCCACCCACGAATGGCTCTTGTAGGAGTACGACGGCTACTTTCCGTTTCTCAGCCTCGATCAGGAGCTCGTTGGTGGCTAGCTTCTTCCGTTGGAGGTTTGCCTGGATGAATTTGTACTGAATGTTTTCGCTTTGGGTGTCCTTAGCAGTAGGCTATAGTTGATCGGGCCAGTTCATCCCACTTCCGCCGGATTTGACATTCAGAGCTGAAAGCATTGTGCTCTACATGGGCCATCTTGGCTTTGTTGCAGTTTCTGCAATTTGGTGGAGCTCCCGCTAACCGATCGTCACACTCTGCGCTCAAATGAGGGCCACCGCAGTGGCTACACAAGTCTGCCGGCTCCCTGCAAAAACGCCTGCTGTGTCCGAACTCCAGACAGCGCGTGCATTGGACCAGTGGGGACTGGTCTTCAACTCTAATGCGCTGCAGGTCTATGTGCAAGGTTCCGGCATCTGTAGCTCGACTCCAAACTTTTGGGGACACACTCACAACAATATGGCATGTATGTGGGTTTCTTGCTCTTTTCTTATATTTTATTTCAACCCTGTCTTCCTCTTCGCCCAGGCCATCGAAAATATTCCGGTTTTGATTCCTTACCGCTTTTAGGATGTCTTCATCGGTATTAACCTGGAGGACATCTTTAAGGATCAATAGCGGATCTTTGTTTCTGATCTCCTCGACGTTGAGGTGGTCATTTTCCTTTTCCAATCTCTTCTTAAGTTTGTTCCGCTCTTCTGTTAATCTGAACCCCATAATAATTTTCCTGTCCTTAGCTTTCCTGACTCTTTCCACCTGAATCCATCCCTCCTTAGCGTCGACAGCTTTCCTAACTTTGTCTAGTACCTCTTCTCCTGTTTCCGTTTCATCTTTCGACGTGATGACTATGGAGTGCAGTGTACTACGCTTCGGTACAGTATTCTCATTTTGTTTAGCGGTGACACTTGCGTAGGTCGCTGTTCTTTCTAGGGAGTCCTTTTGTTGATCCAGACTCTCCTTTAGTTCCTCTATTTTTCTGCTGTTTTCGAGCAACAGTTTTTTGTGCTCTTGGAGTTCTGTAAGGAGGTTTGGCTCTGGTTCGACTGAGAACGTTTTGTCAATGACGGGCAAGGTTTCGACTGGCTGCTGCTTTTTCACTGTAGTCCTAGCTACTTCTGCCTCCTTAACTAGCTCGTATAAACGATCCAGTATTTGGATGACAGTGGCCTTTATGATTTTATTCATATTCTGTGAGTTTCCCAAGCTTTCTTTCGCTTTAGTTAGGCAATCTTTGGCTTCTTTCGTGCGCTTAGTGATTTTCCGAGCCGAGATGGGAGAACCACTATTCGCTGACTCAGAGGCTTTATGTGAAGCTGGCCGTGTCGATTTTTTAAAATCAAACGTCAAAACAACCGGTTTCTTTTTTGCAGGATCGGCCTGCGACGTCTGCGAAGTTGAAGGGTCAGAGCCAGTAGAGCCAGTAGACTCCCACTTGTCTATACTACGTCGAACACTGGAATCTGACTCCTCGGCTTTTGACGGTGATTTGTCAGTGTTTGTTTTCTTGGCTGGGGTCCTCATACCAAACATGGTGAAGGTAGTGCGTCAAATGTAAAAGATTTTAAAATTTTAAAGATTTGTAGAAGTTATAAAAAGAAACAAATAAACAATACTGTTCTGTCTGTAAAGGCAGAACAGGGTCCTAAAACTATTAACTAGGGTAATCTTAATCAAACTATGTACCCAATAAGGTAAACTCAATATACGGCATACATTAAAATACTAAAAACAATATTTATGACTGTTCAACTTCTTCGTAGGGATCCACACAAATTAAACTCACTTGTACACAAACACTATTTATTTGACTTACTTACACTGAAAGGATACTTGAATGAACTCGCAAAATTAATTGTGGTTGGCCGGGTCGTTGATAGCGGAAAACACATCGTTACCATTTTTTACAAAACTAACAACTCCATCTATCGAAACAAGGAAATGGACATTCCGCCCACCAAGGACGTGTCCTTTAAACGAAATAAAACAAGAACAGCTACTAACAATCTTAAGATACTACTAAAAGATTTGTTCAACACTGTTTAAAATAATACAGTATAAATTCTGGGCCGCCCACCATGCAAATTACAGAAAATATGAAAAACTTAACTTCTAATACATAACAACAGTTAAACAATACATACCACCTACCGAGACAATGCAAATCATTTTTCAAGAATACTAATCTTACTTAAAGGCCTCTTCATAAATCCATTCTTGCATTTGATCGTTACAACACGAGTTACATTGTCCGGCCCTACATGTTTGTTTACAATCCGTCCTAAAATCCATTTAGAAGGTGGAAGATTATCATCTCTAATAATACAAATGTCATCAACACATGGTTCAGGTAATTTTGTATTCCATTTATGTCTTTGACTTAACGTAACTAAATACTCTTTTGACCATCTTTTCCAAAAATCGAGCACCATTTTTTGAACTAGTCTCCATCTTTCTAAAACTGAAATATTTTTGTCACAATAACTTTCATCAAAAATATTAATAATAGGTTCGCCTACTAAAAAATGACCAGGTGTTAATGGGAGAGGGTCAGTTGCGTCAGAACTAATGACTGAGATCGGTCGTGAATTTAAACACGCTTCCACTTGTGACAATACTGTTGAAAGCTCTTCGTAAGTAAGAGTGCTATCACCGATGACTTTCTTCAAATGAATTTTAGCACAACGTACTCCCGCTTCCCATAAACCACCAAAATTCGGCGATTGCGGCGGAATAAAATGCCACGTTGTTGCCTCTAGAGTAAGGGCTTCCGCTATTTCGTTGGGAAGTTTTGATTTGGCACTGTTAAACATTTCACGTAGTTGCTTATCGGCTCCAACGAAATTTGTGCCATTGTCGCTAAAAAGGTCTTGACGATGGCCACGCCGTGAAGTAAAGCGTCTGAACGCTGCAATAAATCCCTTTGCTGTTAAATCCGTTACCGCCTCAATATGTATCGCGCGTGTGACCATACACACGAATAAGCAAATGTATCCTTTATAAGACTTTGCACCTCGACCTGGCGAAAATTTTATGTTAATGGGTCCAGCATAATCAACTCCCGTAGCTTTAAATGGCTTGCATGGCTTCAATCTCGCATGTGGAAGTTGTCCCATCAATTGAACTCTGGCAGCCTTAGAATGTCGCAAACAAGTGATGCATTTCCGGTAATGTTTCTTGACTTGTTCTCTGGCTCTTACTATCCAATATTTTGACCGAAGAAAATTCAACATAACTTGCGGTCCTCCATGAAGAGTTTTGACGTGAGCGTCCGATACTAGAAGCTGCGTAAGATGACTTTTACTTGGCATAATTATCGGATGTTTCGTGTCAAAACTCACATGAGCTTGATCAATACGGCCACCAACTCTAAGTAACCCGTTTTGATCCAAAATGGGGCATAGAGTGTGAAGAACACTCCTTTTCGGTATCTCCCTTCCGCTCTGTATCATCGACCATGAGTCGACTGCACCTCTTTTTCTCCGGTTCTTTCAACCCGTTAACCAAAATTGAGGCCATTGTGCGTACCTTTCTTTTTGCGTCAGCTCCAATGCGTTGAGCCAGTCTCTCCCGTAGATCTTTAGCCGCCTCAGTTGTGGTGGTTATAACAACGTCATGCTCTTGGTCAAAGCGGCTTACGACCCAAGTTGTCTTCCCACATCCGGGTACTCCGTTCACCCACTCTATTTTCGGCATTTCCCAAGAATTGTAGGGATCACTGCCTGCAGTTATGGTTTCTGCCATACTGATGATCTTGTCGTCAAGCATCACTTTGGTGCTTTTGGCAGTGATCACTATGGGGTCACCAGGAGGGGTCCTGAACGTTATCTTTCCCGTTTGCTCAGAAGCGTCTTCGTCCAGGCCAACAAAACCAGCGGTCGCGTTGTATGCCGCCATATGCTGACTCATCTCGGTTCCTTTAAGGACTTCGGAGATGGCGTTGTTGTATATGGTGGCATCTGCTTCCTCGAGTTGGTCGTTTAACAGTCTTTCATTTCCAAGCCCGTAGGATTGCAGGATGTTTTTGCAAGTCATTTCGCAGACTTTCCTACCGGCTTTCGTGACTGCTAAAAACTCGAAGAATGCGTTGACCATGTGGTCTCGTGGTCCTGTCGCTTGTCTGAGCTGTGGAGGGTCGACTTGTCCCATATCGGCTCTTGTCCGGGTAGCTTGTGGGTTAAGTTGTTGTTGAACGAGGGGCTTCCTGCTGGAGCTTCTGAGGGCTGTTATTTTCCTCTCCTCGTTTTTGAGCATACCCAGCTTCTTCTTAGCTATCCCGGATATGCATTGTGCCGCCGCGTTGAGAGCATTGATTGTAACCGTGATCGGGCTAGACTTTTCCTTTCCCTTGGCCTCTTCTTTCCTCTTTTGGGCTTCTGCATAGCTTTGGTTGGCCGTTTTCTCTTGTAGATGCTCGGAGCCACTAAGTGCTTTCGGATTTGCTATGGGGTGTCCCCAGCTGTCGATCGGGATGGTCTCCATGGTTGGATTATGCATGTGTTGTTTGAGGAAACTGAGATTTTCACCTCTATCCTCATACACCACAACCTCATGGATTTGCGAGGCTTTGATGCATCCAATGTAGTCGGAGACTTCTCCCTTCTCGAAGCCAACCACCATTGCGTCCACACTTATTCTCCGAGCGGTGTTTACGTCGGATTCCCCAACCCCTGCCAAGCTGACCAGCAGCGAGAATGCCTGAGCAAACTGAGATTTTTCCGGGCTACCCGCAAGAAGTGCGATCGTCTTGCAACGGGTTCGCACCAAGCGGCAGGGTGTTCCAGCCAACTCAATCTCAGTCATTGCTTCATAGGTCTTACGTCTCATGCTCGTCTTGAAGGTGCTGCCGTTCATCAGGGCAGCAAGGCCGGGTGAGATGGTTACCCATTTGTGTGTTCCAGCTCTGCAGAAGCTTATGCCTATTCTTTCCTCACTGCTGTCCATGAACAGCGCCACACCTCTTATCCTTATTCCCTTTGACCCTTTCTCCCCGCTTCCCAAGAATTGCTTGGCAGTGATGCGGTGGAGAGTGGCTGGTAACTCTGCCTGTGTGACCTTTGTTGAAGACTGGGTCACATTGGTGGTGGTGGGATTGGAGGATATCGGTGCTGTGGCGCTGTTTCTTTGTGCTGCAGTGCGGAAGACTGTTTCGGCATATTTGAGGAAACGCTGTCGTTTCTCGGTATCAGCTAGTATGTTCTGCAACTGACTTTTTGTAAGATTGACCTCTAGTTCGGTTTCCAGATCCGTTCGAGCTGCCAGAAAACGGGGGCATTCTAGGATCACGTGCCAAACGGACTCACTGACTTCAGGGTCGCATTCACATCCGGGACTGTCTTTCAACTTAAACCGGTGTAAATATTCCGCTATCCCTCCGTGTCCTGTGAAGACTTGTACCTGGACGGGTGTCGGTCTTGTCGTTCTAAGTATGCGGTATGCTTTGTCGACATACGGAAAGAACGTGTGAGTGACCGAACCTGTGGCGGAGGTGTCGTATCTGTCCTGCCATTGGCTTACAGATTCCTCTCGGATCTTCCTCTTCACATAGGACAGGGGGATTTTGTCGTAGTCTGGGGCCGCTTCCAGTTTTAAGGCCGCTTTCTTGGCTAGTTCGTCGGCTCGTTCGTTTCCGGCAGTTCCTACGTGGGCTCTCAGCCAAAACAATCGGACCTCACGTCCCTCCGCTCTGATTCCTTTCAGGCTCTCATGGATGGCTTTCGTCAGTGGGTGAGTTGCTTTTGGGTTTTTCAGCAGGTCAAGTGAGGATCTGGAGTCACTCATTATGTTGACCACTGGTTCTCCGCTGGACTTCACCAACTGAACTGCCCTGAAGAGAGCGTACATTTCCGATTGGAACACAGTGCAGGCGGGATGGAGGCCAAAAAGGGCGTGTTTGGTTTCCTTGCCATTTTCCCACCAAGTCAGTGCGGCTCCCACTTTTCCCTCAATTTTACTTCCGTCTGTGTAAACTTGAGGACCTGTGATTTGCAGGGCTGACATGGTTTCTGGGTCGGTACTTTCCAGGAGCTCGTAGTCTGATGTTATGACTTTTGAGGGGTGGGGAAGTTCCCAGTGATTCACCCTGTGCTCTATTTCTTTTCCCGGTGGCAAGTAGTCCCGAGAGAGTCCTTTTTTTGTTTTGTAGAGGTTAGCAGCCTCTAGGATTCTCACGTCGAGCGGGAGGAGACCCGCTAGGACAAGTGCTGATGTGAGTGAGACCGTGCGGTATGCCTTACAGATCTTCTGCGCAAATCCCCTTTGCAGCCTGTTGAGTTGATCTTTGATCATCTGCAACTCTGCGGAGGGGTACCATGCGCTTGCGGCATACATCACGATGGGCTCAACAACTGCTACATATATGGTCCTTGTGATCTCTCCGTTTAGACCCCAAGTCACTTTTGCTGCGCACGCTAGCTGTTTATAGATATCCGCAGCTTTTTTGCATGTGGCGGCAACGTGCGATTTGAAGTTGAGCTTGTGGTCAATTGTGAGGCCTAGAAGCTTTATTTCTTCTACGAGGTCAATTTTCTTACCTACCATGTAGATTTCCGGGGGTTCATACTTAAGCTTCTTTGTCACTACCATTGCATTGGTTTTGTGCGGAGCAAAGGTTAGCTTGTTCTGAGTTCCCCATTCTATCACGGTATTTAGTGTCATGTTGGCTGAACGCTCGAGGTCATTGATCATGTGACCAGAAAACACCAAGACGACGTCATCTGCGAATGCTTGGCAGTATACTCCCTCATTAGTCAACCTGTGCAACAGTGAGTCTAGGATGGCGTTCCAAAAGGTCGGTCCTCCGATGGAACCTTGGACATAACCTTTTGTCGTCTCCTTCTCGTATGTTGCTCTTGCATAGTTGACTTGTATCTTCCGATTCGTGAGGTATGAGTTTACCAATGCATACAAGTTACGAGGACACTTTTTGGCAGCGAGTTGGCGTCTGAGGGCTGGCCACCACGCGTTGTCAAAGGCACCCTCTATATCCAATGAAACTATGAGGACGATCTTTTTCGCCTTCACTTCCTCTCTTACGTGTTTCATTAGGTCATAGAGGGCGTCTTCGGTCCCGCGCTGAGGCATGAAGCCGTACTGTCTTGGACTAAGAGAGGGAAAGATGTGCCATTGAATTCGGCCTACCATCAGCTTCTCGACGATTTTGCCAAGGACTGATAAAAGGCCGATTGGTCGGTAGGATTTTGGATGTGTGTAGTCACTTTTTCCTGGTTTTCGGATTATGACTACATGAGCTATTTTCCATTCCTTGGGGAAGTGTGCCAGCGACAGGCATTTATTGGCAATCGCCATGAACACCTCCTTGTTGGTTTGGATAGCCTGTGTGCAAATGTCGGCGGTTAATCCATCAGGTCCGGGAGCTTTCTTTGGGTTCAGTGCTTTAAGCACTAGTTCAAGCTCCGCCGGTGTGAAGGGTGGATCGTCCTCCGACAGTTCTTCAAAATCCTCCGGCAGCTTCTCTTCTGTCAGCTCTCGAAGCTGCGTGTGAACCTGGAGGTCCGTTTCCACAGAGTCGTCAGGATAGAATGTTCTGGCTAGAAGTGCAGCCGACTGTTCTGGGCTCAAAGTGTCGCCATCGGCGCTCCTAAGAAGCGTGTCTTCTTGCCTTCTGCCTGTTTTCCTAATGACTCTGTAGATACCGTCCCACATACTTTCCCTCTCCTGCGTCGTGCAGAAGTTTTTCCAGCTTTCCGTCTGTGCCGACTCTGCTTTGGACGCATACTCTTCGACTGCCTGAGTGTACTCTTCTATGACGTATTGCCTCCTGTTGGGGGCGGCGTTTCTGATCCTTCTTTTTTTTCTGAGCACTTCTTCTTTTAGTTTATTAAGAGTCTCGGACCACCATGGAGGCACCGCATCTCCCTTCCATTGTCCTACTTTCGGAATCGTTTTTTCTGACGTCTCCTGGATGGAATTTAAGTAGGCTGCAACGAGGTTCTCCAGATCTTCTGGGGTTTTGGCTTCTTCGATTTTTCGAAGGTGATGTTTCTTTCTGCTAGGAGAGATATGAGAACTGTTTTAAATTCAGACCATTTCGCCTTTTTGGTGTTGTACCTGCGCGTCGTTGAAGGCCGGATAGGTACTAGGGCCTTTTCGAGGCGCAGGGAAAAGGTGATAGCATTGTGGTCCGAATGTATTAGACTTCTGTCCACTTTCCAGTTCTCAATCTTTCCCAGCAGTCCTTGGCTGCAGGCAGTTACGTCTACTCTGCTAGAGTAGTACTTGCCTTGCCGGTATGTTTCGAAGGTTGGCGTGTCTCCCTCATTAAGGATCTGAAGTTCCATTTCGTTTAGAAAGGTGTTGTATGCAGTCCCTCTATCGTTCTCCGAGACACTTCCCCACCACGGGCTCCAGGCATTTGCATCTCCAGCTACAATGATGTTTCCAGTGTCGAGCTTTTGTATGACACTTTTGACTCTCGATAGGTAGGGGTCGATGTCCTGATCCCCTTCGAGGTATACTGAAACGACTCCCAGCTTTAGCTTACCCGCTACCAGGAGAACGGCTGCTTCTGTCTCGGTTACCAACTGGGGGTCATGAATGACCTCTATCTTGTCCCCGAATATGACTATTGCAGCCTTGACTGGTTTTTGGCGGTTCAGTGTGCATTGGATGACTCGAGTGCCTGGGTGTTGTTTAAGGACGCCAGTTCTTCCCACGTATGGTTCTTGAACTATGGCGATCATCACTCCCGTTTCCTTTGCCACACTGAGTAGCTCGATTGTAGCTGTTTTGGAGCGTTGCAGGTTAGCTTGGATGATGTGCAGCGAGTTGCCCGAGGCGGAAGAAGTTGAGTTTTCGTTCTCTAGGTCGCCTTTAGCAGTACGTTACCCGTGAGCGCGCAATGGTGTCCCACTTTTGTCTTTCGCGACAATCCCCACTGAACGCGATGTGAGCCAGATCCGTCCCCTCATGTTGCGCTTGCAGGCAATTTTTGCAAGTTGGAGGTTTCCCCTGCAGCCTGCTCTCGCACTTCTCCCATGAGTGTGCTTTACCGCAGTAGCTGCAGAGGTCGTCCTTCTCTTTGCAGGTGGCCTTAGTGTGACCGAAGCCCAGACATTTGGTGCACTGCACCAGAGGTGTGTGGTCTGCCACAGGTCTCCTTTGAAGGCCGATATAAATTTTTCCTGCTTCAAGGAAGCGTTTATGGATGATTGGGGACAGCTCCAGCACGACATGGCATTCGTGCTGATTTCTAGCCTTCTTCCTGAAGCGCACCTTAACGATGCTCTCTTTTGGGTCGATATCATGGAGCAGATGCTTGTTTTGGACAAGCAAATGCTCCACAATCTCGCCGTCTTTGTAGAAAGAGAGCACGTCTCTTACGATGGCTAAAGGGTTTTTGTTCTTGGCGACTTCGGCTTGGAGATTGCTATTGCGCTTCACTCTGTCCTGAATTAGGTTCAGGTCTTCTTTAGTCCCACAGCTGAGGATTATTTTTTGGTTCTTGGCCTTCCGAAGTCGATCCACTTTTGCCCCTGTCGTTTTCACATCCAATGCTTCCCTTATTTCGCCAATAACTTGTTCCCCCGTGTGTTTGGGGTTCTTGGACGAAATAATAAGGGTGTGATTGGGTCTTGGTGGGGGGGGTGGTCTTTTCAGGACTTCAGAGTAGGCTGGTTTTTTGGCGGTGGTATTAGCCTTCTCAGCTGTTTTGAGTTCATCCTCGAGGCTCACTACTTTTGGTTTGGTTTGTTGCTGCTGGAGCTCCCGCAGTGTTAGCATTTCCGACGACAGGTCTTCCAATTTGCCGGTGAGGGGCTGCAGTTGTTTTTGCAGATCTTCCCTCACATTTTTGGAGTCCACCGCTATTTGGTCGAGGAGCGGGCGCAGATCTGTCTTTTCAATGCTGTCGTCTTTGCGTGAGGGGGGCAGTGAGGTTTGTATTCCCTCTACAACCGCCTGCTTTATTATGTCCGAGACTTCAATAGAGGCAATACACCGTTCAAATATCTCCATCTCGGACGCCCTCTCCTTGCGAGCCACCTCTTGGTGTATGCTCCTGAGCTCCTTCAGCAACTCATCATCCCTTTGTCGGATTACCTCCCCGGTTGACTCTTTTGGGACTCGTTTTTCTAATTCTTTCAGTAGTTCGGACATTTCCTTGTGGGACTTAGTAAGTTCTCTTGTTTGCTGATGAATTACTTCAGTCTCCCTTTTCACGGTGTGCAACGGTTTGCAAAGATCCTTAACGATTTCCCTCGAGATGTGCAGCTCCTCGGTCAGCTTTTTGCTCACGTCCTCCATCTGTCCTTTGATGGACATGAAGTCGGCCGTGAGCTTTTCGACTTCGCGCATGTGCTGCTTTGCCTGATTTTGGGCTCTGGTTCTAAGCTCTACCTTTGTTCTAAGGGACTCTTGTATGTGCAGAGCCCGAGAATCCGAAAGCTTGAGCACCATTTCGTACAGGGTGTGCAGGGATTCCACAACACTGGAGCGGATTACCCTACTTAGGTTTCCCGAGTTCTCCAGTTGCTGCTTGGCATCTTGGAGAACTCTGTTTGCGTGTCGGGGGAAATCGTTAAGTATCATCCGGCTGCCCGCAACCGTTTGCGTTGAGCTGTTTAGGGATGTATCGGAGTCGCCTGCCTCACTTCTTGCGTCGTCCGTTGCCTCACCTTCATGCTCCTGCGACGCTGCTACTGTTGCTAGCTCCGCCTCTTTTGCTTTGGCGTTTCTGATTTGTGCCGTGATTCTTAAAGAGGCGGGAGAGGGGACAGTTATGGGTGGCAGGGCCCGCAGTCGAGCTATCGCCGCCTGGTATCTAGCTGACGGCGTTTGTACTGTGTCTGCTGTCGTCGCTGCTTCCGGGGCCGTCGCTGTCGATTTGACAGAGACACTGTCGTTAATGATGGGCTCGACAACTTCCTGTGTCTCTGTTACGTCTTGGGTGGGTTTTAGACGTTTCAAGATCTCTTCCCCGGAATTCGATTGCGACGCTTCCACAGTTGGTGAGGCTGATGGTGTGGACTTAGATGGCTTTCTCCTGCTCTCAGGGGCTGACGCTGAGGATTTGACAGAGCTCTCGTCGCTTGGACCTTTCCCCTTTGGCAAGGCTGCCGTCCCTCGAGTGGTCCGCGAACGCGGAAAGAGAGTTATCTTTTTGTCTTGCGTGGCCTCCGTTGCTGGTTTTTGATTCATTTTCCTGGCGTTGCTGTTGGTAGACATTTTGTAAATATGAAGCTAAACTAAACTATACTATAAACTAATGTATTATTCTATGTTATAACTAGTTGCTGCTAATTGTGGTGATGCGGAGTACTCTGCGCGTCAAAGTCCGATGGTCTGGGCTTTGGGTGTTTAATGATGCGAGTGATCCGGTGTGGACCACAGATGTTTTCTTGACGTATGGGGACTTCCTGAGGTTTTTAGGGATTTTCGGGAATATGCTCCAGAGTTTCGGGATTCTGTCGGGGCCAATTGATAGCTCTTGCTCTCCCGATTCCAACAAGCCCAATCTCGGGGGGTCTATCTCTTCCCGTTTCTGAGATATAGCTCGCGGGGGTGAGGTGCCCTAAAGCGGGGGGAGGGGGGGGGAGGGGGGGAGGTTTCGTGAGGCGCTTGGGGGGGGTTGGGGGGGGGGGGCAGAAAATTTTGGGAGGGGGAGGGGGGTTTCTCAGGCTACGTGGTGGCCGGTGGATAAGTCTTCAGGTCCTGCAGGGGCGTAGCCTCGGCGTCTGCTCCGGAGTCTCCGATGGGTGCTACGGCGTAGCCTTGCTACGACGCTACGAAGCTACGGAGCTACGGCGGGACCTGGTGGCCGGTGGCGAAGGCTTCAGCTCTGGTGTGTCTGCAGGGGCAGAGTCTCCGAGCTGCTCCGGGTGTCTTCAGGCCGGGCTGTTGGTATGCGCACGTCACTGCCTTTGTCACGTAAATCGAGGTCGACACGTGTAACTACGTGATTTCCTTTGTTCTTTTCGGAGGTCCTAACTCCCTGTAATGCTGATGGATTTGCAAGTTCAGGGTATCAGTTTATAGGTCTCGTTAAAACCTCTCTAACAAAAGTAAAATCAAGCAGATCGTGCGAACCGTTTAGGAGTTATGACGTGCCAAAGTCCAGGGCCTGTAGCTCGGGAACCTGATGGTGTTTTTCGCCACAAACGATAATCCTCGTGAGTCACACACTTATTAATCACTCACTACACAACACTATACGTGGGACACTCAGAAATATTTGCGACACTAAAAAAAATTGTTCTACAGGTACATATATTTTTATTAAATCTTTTCAAAGTACTCTCCACCAGCCTCTATACAAAGATTCATGCGTCTGAACCAGTTTTCAAAACACTTTTTCCAGTCCGCCGTAGACACCTCGTTTACAGCCTGCTCGAACGCAGCCAGCGCATCTTCCGGCGACGAAAATTGTATCCCCTTGAGCTGATTTTTTATTTTTGGAAATAAAAAGAAGTCACACGGTGCTAGATCAGGGCTGTAAGGAGGGTGACCCAGGAGTTTGACTGGTGTGCTGTCCAGGAAGTCCCTCGTTTTGAGCGCGGTGTGTGCAGGCGCATTGTCGTGGTGGAGCAGTAGTCCGCGGAGCCCTGTGTTTGGTCGCTTGTTGCTCACAACAGAAAAAACTTCTGGTAAACATTTGGTAGTATACCATTCGGCGTTGATGCTTCTTTGATCTCGTAAGGGAATTGAGGCCAAGTGGCCAGTCAAATTAAAAAAGCTGGCGATCAAAATCTTCCCCCCGCTTCGAGATCGCTTCACTTTGGTAGGCGTTGGTTCATTTTGAAACACCCAAACTGTCGACTGGCGCTTGGTTTCTGGATCGTATTGATAAATCCAGGACTCATCACCTGTTACGATGTCGTAAACACGCCGAGACGAGCCTGCTTCAAATTTGTTCAGCATATCACGGCACCATTCCACCCGGGCCTGCTTCTGAGCGTCGGTGAGGTAGTGCGGCACCCAGCGCGATACTATCCTCCTCACGCGAAGATGCCCGTGTAGAATCTCGTGAACGCTTCCCGATCCAATCTTTAATATGTGCTGAATCTCCTGATATGTAATTCGCCTATTATCTTGGATTAAATTTTTCACTGCTAGCACGTTTTCTTCCGTAATAGCCGTCAAAGGGCGACCGCTTCTTTCTTCATCCCCCAAGGTTGGTCGACCGCGCCTAAATTCGTTATACCAACGATACACGGTTGCCTTGGAGGGGCCTTCATCCATAAATGCCATTTGAAGTCTATCGAACGATTCATCCGGTTTCAGGCGACACTTGAAATCGTAAAAAATCATAGCTCTAAAATGTTCCCGGCGCAGATCCATTTTTCAGTAAGACACGATACTTTGAATTGGCTCGCAAAAAATGTGGAGGGAAATTTTGAAAATGGAACACACATATTTTTACTTACAAGTAATCATATTTTCGAAAAAGATTCTGACCGGCCAGTCTCCCATATATAAAAACTATTTTTCGCAATACTTTCTGAGTGGCCTGGTATTACGCGTAGCTCGAAAATTGCGATTTATAGCAATTTTTTGCGTGGAGCTTATGTTGTTATGGTCGCTTCTGAATGAGTACTGGGTTAGGTTAGGTTAGGTTAGGTTAGGTTAGGTTAGGTTAGGTTAGGTTAGGTTAGGTTTTTTTTTTTTTTTTTTTTTTTTTTTAATAAATTCTACTACTCCGCAGACAAATCGTCCGCGCCTTTTTTAGATTTGTTTCTCTTTATTGTTGGATTGCTCTTTTACAATGTATAATACTCTACATCACCACTTAAAATTAAAGGTTAGCATGCAATTTTTTTTTTTTTTTTTTTTTTTTTTTTTTTTTCTCACTTATTGTTTTCATGTTAAAACATTCTTTTCGTCATTGTTATTGAAACATTCTTTTGTGATTGTTCTTTTTTTTTTTTTTTTTTTTTTTTTTTTTTTTCCATATTTTTTATATTTAACATGCTTTAATATAACAGAATTTAATAATACTATAATCTAGTCAATACAGTTAACCATACTGCTTATATTTAACATGCTTTACACAAGAAGAAAAATTTAATAATACTATAGTTGTAAAATTCAGTCTTTGTCAGGAAAATAAACTCTTTTATCAGAGTGCCACTACTCAGTTTTCGTCAAGTCTCATCGCGTTCGCTGACCCTCGATAGGGCGTCTATGACTGCTGAGTCACGGCAGCGGATTGCCATTTTAAGGTTATAGTCCAGGATTTTCCCTTCGCCTGCCCCCACCGCTTTCTTTATGAAGTTGCAAATCGCGTCCTCGCTGTCGTCCGTGTAATACACACAACTGATCGTGTGTCGTGACACGGCTACTACTGCGTGTGGGACGCTATCGTGGATTTGCAACTTCTTTGCAGATGTTCGCACAATCACCACCGTTCCGTAGGTTAGGCCCTGTGACTCGTGAATGGTAAGGGTGCGCGACCCAGTGCCCTTTCCGTATCCCTGGCTGATGAGGGATTCCTTCTCTACCTGAGTATGAACCAGGTAAAGGGTGTCCGGAAGGGTTTTGGGTATTTGCGCGCCTGTGTACCTTTCGCGTCTCAGGGATTGGACTCGAGGTCTCGACGAGTATATGCCACTGTAGACTTCGTTAAGGGCATAGGCTACGTCCATGGGGTTCCTGTGCGTGCATAGCAGTTCTTGTGTGATGGTAGCTACAAGAACTGGGCGGTTGTGTTGCAGGTCAAAAAGATTATCTCTGTCTATGTAGGGAAGTTGGTTAATGTCGCCGATCAACAAGAGCTCTTTCGCACCGGTGATACGAGTTGCCATCACAATGGCCCCAAAGTGGTTCATTAGTGCTTCATCGACCATGAGTCGACTGCACCTCTTTTTCTCCGGTTCTTTCAACCCGTTAACCAGAATTGAGGCCATTGTGCGTACCTTTCTTTTTGCGTCAGCTCCAATGCGTTGAGCCAGTCTCTCCCGTAGATCTTTAGCCGCCTCAGTTGTGGTGGTAATAACAACGTCATGCTCTTGGTCAAAGCGGCTTACGACCCAAGTTGTCTTTCCACATCCGGGTACTCCGTTCACCCACTCTATTTTCGGCATTTCCCAAGAATTGTAGGGATCACTGCCTGCAGTTATGGTTTCTGCCATACTGATGATCTTGTCGTCAAGCATCACTTTGGTGCTTTTGGCAGTGATCACTATGGGGTCACCAGGAGGGGTCTTGAACGTTATCTTTCCCGTTTGCTCAGAAGCGTCTTCGTCCAGGCCAACAAAACCCGCGGTCGCGTTGTATGCCGCCATATGCTGACTCATCTCGATTCCTTTAAGGACTTCAGAGATGGCGTTGTTGTATATGGTGGCATCTGCTTCCTCGAGTTGGTCGTTTAACAGTCTTTCATTTCCAAGCCAGTAGGATTGCAGGATGTTTTTGCAAGTCATTTCGCAGACTTTCCTACCGGCTTTCGTGACTGCTAAAAACTCGAAGAATGCGTTGACCATGTGGTCTCGTGGTCCTGTCGCTTGTCTGAGCTGTGGAGGGTCGACTTGTCCCATATCGGCTCTTGTCCGGGTAGCTTGTGGGTTAAGTTGTTGTTGAACGAGGGGCTTCCTGCTGGAGCTTTGGAGGGCTGTTATTTTCCTCTCCTCGTTTTTGAGCATACCCAGCTTCTTCTTAGCTATCCCGGATATGCATTGTGCCGCCGCATTGAGAGCATTTATTGTAACCGTGATCGGGCTAGACTTTTCTTTTCCCTTGGCCTCTTCTTTCCTCTTTTGGGCTTCTGCATAGCTTTGGTTGGCCGTTTTCTCTTGTAGACGCTCGGAGCCACTAAGTGCTTTCGGATTTGCTATGGGGTGTCCCCAGCTGTCGATCGGGATGGTCTCCATGGTTGGATTATGCATGTGTTGTTTGAGGAAACTGAGATTTTCACCTCTATCCTCATACACCACAACCTCATGGATTTGCGAGGCTTTGATGCATCCAATGTAGTCAGAGACTTCTCCCTTCTCGAAGCCAACCACCATTGCGTCCACACTTATTCTCCGAGCGGTGTTTACGTCGGATTCCCCAACCCCTGCCAAGCTGACCAGCAGCGAGAATGCCTGAGCAAACTGAGATTTTTCCGGGCTACCCGCAAGAAGTGCGATCGTCTTGCAACGGGTTCGCACCAAGCGGCAGGGTGTTCCAGCCAACTCAATCTCAGTCATTGCTTCATAGGTCTTACGTCTCATGCTCGTCTTGAAGGTGCTGCCGTTCATCAGGGCAGCAAGGCCGGGTGAGATGGTTACCCATTTGTGTGTTCCAGCTCTGCAGAAGCTTATGCCTATTCTTTCCTCACTGCTGTCCATGAACAGCGCCACACCTCTTATCCTTATTCCCTTTGACCCTTTCTCCCCGCTTCCCAAGAATTGCTTGGCAGTGATGCGGTGGAGAGTGGCTGGTAACTCTGCCTGTGTGACCTTTGTTGAAGACTGGGTCACATTGGTGGTGGTGGGATTGGAGGATATCGGTGCTGTGGCGCTGTTTCTTTGTGCTGCAGTGCGGAAGACTGTTTCGGCATATTTGAGGAAACGCTGTCGTTTCTCGGTATCAGCTAGTATGTTCTGCAACTGACTTTTTGTAAGATTGACCTCTAGTTCGGTTTCCAGATCCGTTCGAGCTGCCAGAAAACGGGGGCATTCTAGGATCACGTGCCAAACGGACTCACTGACTTCAGGGTCGCATTCACATCCGGGACTGTCTTTCAACTTAAACCGGTGTAAATATTCCGCTATCCCTCCGTGTCCTGTGAAGACTTGTACCTGGACGGGTGTCGGTCTTGTCGTTCTAAGTATGCGGTATGCTTTGTCGACATACGGAAAGAACGTGTGAGTGACCGAACCTGTGGCAGAGGTGTCGTATCTGTCCTGCCATTGGCTTACAGATTCCTCTCGGATCTTCCTCTTCACATAGGACAGGGGGATTTTGTCGTAGTCCGGGGCCGCTTCCAGTTTTAAGGCCGCTTTCTTGGCTAGTTCGTCGGCTCGTTCGTTTCCGGCAGTTCCTACGTGGGCTCTCAGCCAAAACAATCGGACCTCACGTCCCTCCGCTCTGATTCCTTTCAGGCTCTCATGGATGGCTTTCGTCAGTGGGTGAGTTGCTTTTGGGTTTTTCAGCAGGTCAAGTGAGGATCTGGAGTCACTCATTATGTTGACCACTGGTTCTCCGCTGGACTTCACCAACTGAACTGCCCTGAAGAGAGCGTACATTTCCGATTGGAACACAGTGCAGGCGGGATGGAGGCCAAAAAGGGCGTGTTTGGTTTCCTTGCCATTTTCCCACCAAGTCAGTGCGGCTCCCACTTTTCCCTCAATTTTACTTCCGTCTGTGTAAACTTGAGGACCTGTGATTTGCAGGGCTGACATGGTTTCTGGGTCGGTACTTTCCAGGAGCTCGTAGTCTGATGTTATGACTTTTGAGGGGTGGGGAAGTTCCCAGTGATTCACCCTGTGCTCCATTTCTTTTCCCGGTGGCAAGTAGTCCCGAGAGAGTCCTTTTTTTGTTTTGTAGAGGTTAGCAGCCTCTAGGATTCTCACGTCGAGCGGGAGGAGACCCGCTAGGACAAGTGCTGATGTGAGTGAGACCGTGCGGTATGCCTTACAGATCTTCTGCGCAAATCCCCTTTGCAGCCTGTTGAGTTGATCTTTGATCATCTGCAACTCTGCGGAGGGGTACCATGCGCTTGCGGCATACATCACGATGGGCTCAACAACTGCTACATATATGGTCCTTGTGATCTCTCCGTTTAGACCCCAAGTCACTTTTGCTGCGCACGCTAGCTGTTTATAGATATCCGCAGCTTTTTTGCATGTGGCGGCAACGTGCGATTTGAAGTTGAGCTTGTGGTCAATTGTGAGGCCTAGAAGCTTTATTTCTTCTACGAGGTCAATTTTCTTACCTACCATGTAGATTTCCGGGGGTTCATACTTAAGCTTCTTTGTCACTACCATTGCATTGGTTTTGTGCGGAGCAAAGGTTAGCTTGTTCTGAGTTCCCCATTCTATCACGGTATTTAGTGTCATGTTGGCTGAACGCTCGAGGTCATTGATCATGTGACCAGAAAACACCAAGACGACGTCATCTGCGAATGCTTGGCAGTATACTCCCTCATTAGTCAACCTGTGCAACAGTGAGTCTAGGATGGCGTTCCAAAAGGTCGGTCCTCCGATGGAACCTTGGACACAACCTTTTGTCGTCTCCTTCTCGTATGTTGCTCTTGCATAGTTGACTTGTATCTTCCGATTCGTGAGGTATGAGTTTACCAATGCATACAGGTTACGAGGACACTTTTTGGCAGCGAGTTGGCGTCTGAGGGCTGGCCACCACGCGTTGTCAAAGGCACCCTCTATGTCCAATGAAACTATGAGGACGATCTTTTTCGCCTTCACTTCCTCTCTTACGTGTTTCATTAGGTCATAGAGGGCGTCTTCGGTCCCGCGCTGAGGCATGAAGCCGTACTGTCTTGGACTAAGAGAGGGAAAGATGTGCCATTGAATTCGGCCTACCATCAGCTTCTCGACGATTTTGCCAAGGACTGATAAAAGGCCGATTGGTCGGTAGGATTTTGGATGTGTGTAGTCACTTTTTCCTGGTTTTCGGATTATGACTACATGAGCTATTTTCCATTCCTTGGGGAAGTGTGCCAGCGACAGGCATTTATTGGCAATCGCCATGAACACCTCCTTGTTGGTTTGGATAGCCTGTGTGCAAATGTCGGCGGTTAATCCATCAGGTCCGGGAGCTTTCTTTGGGTTCAGTGCTTTGAGCACTAGTTCAAGCTCCGCCGGTGTGAAGGGTGGATCGTCCTCCGACAGTTCTTCAAAATCCTCCGGCAGCTTCTCTTCTGTCAGCTCTCGAAGCTGCGTGTGGACCTGGAGGTCCGTTTCCACAGAGTCGTCAGGATAGAATGTTCTGGCTAGAAGTGCAGCCGACTGTTCTGGGCTCAAAGTGTCGCCATCGGCGCTCCTAAGAAGCGTGTCTTCTTGCCTTCTGCCTGTTTTCCTAATGACTCTGTAGATACCGTCCCACATACTTTCCCTCTCCTGCTTCGTGCAGAAGTTTTTCCAGCTTTCCGTCTGTGCCGACTCTGCTTTGGACGCATACTCTTCGACTGCCTGAGTGTACTCTTCTATGACGTATTGCCTCCTGTTGGGGGCGGCGTTTCTGATCCTTCTTTTTTTTCTGAGCACTTCTTCTTTTAGTTTATTAAGAGTCTCGGACCACCATGGAGGCACCGCATCTCCCTTCCATTGTCCTACTTTCGGAATCGTTTTTTCTGACGTCTCCTGGATGGAATTTAAGTAGGCTGCAACGAGGTTCTCCAGATCTTCTGGGGTTTTGGCTTCTTCGATTTTTGCCAAGGTGATGTTTCTTTCTGCTAGGAGAGATATGAGAACTGTTTTAAATTCAGACCATTTCGCCTTTTTGGTGTTGTACCTGCGCGTCGTTGAAGGCCGGATAGGTACTAGGGCCTTTTCGAGGCGCAGGGAAAAGGTGATAGCATTGTGGTCCGAATGTATTAGACTTCTGTCCACTTTCCAGTTCTCAATCTTTCCCAGCAGTCCTTGGCTGCAGGCAGTTACGTCTACTCTGCTAGAGTAGTACTTGCCTTGCCGGTATGTTTCGAAGGTTGGCGTGTCTCCCTCATTAAGGATCTGAAGTTCCATTTCGTTTAGAAAGGTGTTGTATGCAGTCCCTCTATCGTTCTCCGAGACACTTCCCCACCACGGGCTCCAGGCATTTGCATCTCCAGCTACAATGATGTTTCCAGTGTCGAGCTTTTGTATGACACTTTTGACTCTCGATAGGTAGGGGTCGATGTCCTGATCCCCTTCGAGGTATACAGAAACGACTCCCAGCTTTAGCTTACCCGCTACCAGGAGAACGGCTGCTTCTGTCTCGGTTACCAACTGGGGGTCATGAATGACCTCTATCTTGTCCCCGAATATGACTATTGCAGCCTTGACTGGTTTTTGGCGGTTCAGTGTGCATTGGATGACTCGAGTGCCTGGGTGTTGTTTAAGGACGCCAGTTCTTCCCACGTATGGTTCTTGAACTATGGCGATCGTCACTCCCGTTTCCTTTGCCACACTGAGTAGCTCGATTGTAGCTGTTTTGGAGCGTTGCAGGTTAGCTTGGATGATGTGCAGCGAGTTGCCCGAGGCGGAAGAAGTTGAGTTTTCGTTCTCTAGGTCGCCTTTAGCAGTACGTTACCCGTGAGCGCGCAATGGTGTCCCACTTTTGTCTTTCGCGACAATCCCCACTGAACGCGATGTGAGCCAGATCCGTCCCCTCATGTTGCGCTTGCAGGCAATTTTTGCAAGTTGGAGGTTTCCCCTGCAGCCTGCTCTCGCACTTCTCCCATGAGTGTGCTTTACCGCAGTAGCTGCAGAGGTCGTCCTTCTCCTTGCAGATGGCCTTAGTGTGACCGAAGCCCAGACATTTGGTGCACTGCACCAGAGGTGTGTGGTCTGCCACAGGTCTCCTTTGAAGGCCGATATAAATTTTTCCTGCTTCAAGGAAGCGTTTATGGATGATTGGGGACAGCTCCAGCACGACATGGCATTCGTGCTGATTTCTAGCCTTCTTCCTGAAGCGCACCTTAACGATGCTCTCTTTTGGGTCGATATCATGGAGCAGATGCTTGTTTTGGACAAGCAAATGCTCCACAATCTCGCCGTCTTTGTAGAAAGAGAGCACGTCTCTTACGATGGCTAAAGGGTTTTTGTTCTTGGCGACTTCGGCTTGGAGATTGCCATTGCGCTTCACTCTGTCCTGAATTAGGTTCAGGTCTTCTTTAGTCCCACAGCTGAGGATTATTTTTTGGTTCTTGGCCTTCCGAAGTCGATCCACTTTTGCCCCTGTCGTTTTCACATCCAATGCTTCCCTTATTTCGTCAATAACTTGTTCCCCCGTGTGTTTGGGGTTCTTGGACGAAATAATAAGGGTGTGATTGGGTCTTGGTGGGGGGGGGTGGTCTTTTAAGGACTTCAGAGTAGGCTGGTTTTTTGGCGGTGGTATTAGCCTTCTCCGCTGTTTTGAGTTCATCCTCGAGGCTCACTACTTTTGGTTTGGTTTGTTGCTGCTGGAGCTCCCGCAGTGTTAGCATTTCCGACGACAGGTCTTCCAATTTGCCGGTGAGGGGCTGCAGTTGTTTTTGCAGATCTTCCCTCACATTTTTGGAGTCCACCGCTATTTGGTCGAGGAGCGGGCGCAGATCTGTCTTTTCAATGCTGTCTTTGCGTGAGGGGGGCAGTGAGGTTTGTATTCCCTCTACAACCGCCTGCCTTATTATGTCCGAGACTTCAATAGAGGCAATACACCGTTCAAATATCTCCATCTCGGACGCCCTTTCCTTGCGAGCCACCTCTTGGTGTATGCTCCTGAGCTCCTTCAGCAACTCATCATCCCTTTGTCGGATTACCTCCCCGGTTGACTCTTTTGGGACTCGTTTTTCTAATTCTTTCAGTAGTTCGGACATTTCCTTGTGGGACTTAGTAAGTTCTCTTGTTTGCTGGTGAATTACTTCAGTCTCCCTTTTCACGGTGTGCAACGGTTTGCAAAGATCCTTAACGATTTCCCTCGAGATGTGCAGCTCCTCGGTCAGCTTTTTGCTCACGTCCTCCATCTGTCCTTTGATGGACATGAAGTCGGCCGTGAGCTTTTCGACTTCGCGCATGTGCTGCTTTGCCTGATTTTGGGCTCTGGTTCTAAGCTCTACCTTTGTTCTAAGGGACTCTTGTATGTGCAGAGCCCGAGAATCTGAAAGCTTGAGCACCATTTCGTACAGGGTGTGCAGGGATTCCACAACACTGGAGCGGATTACCCTACTTAGGTTTCCCGAGTTCTCCAGTTGCTGCTTGGCATCTTGGAGAACTCTGTTTGCGTGTCGGGGGAAATCGTTAAGTATCATCCGGCTGCCCGCAACCGTTTGCGTTGAGCTGTTTAGGGAGGTATCGGAGTCGCCTGTCTCACTTCTTGCGTCGTCCGTTGCCTCACCTTCATGCTCCTGCGACGCTGCTACTGTTGCTAGCTCCGCCTCTTTTGCTTTGGCGTTTCTGATTTGTGCCGTGATTCTTAAAGAGGCGGGAGAGGGGACAGTTATGGGTGGCAGGGCCCGCAGTCGAGCTATCGCCGCCTGGTATCTAGCTGACGGCGTTTGTACTGTGTCTGCTGTCGTCACTGCTTCCGGGGCCGTCGCTGTCGATTTGACAGAGACACTGTCGTTAATGATGGGCTCGACAACTTCCTGTGTCTCTGTTACGTCTTGGGTGGGTTTTAGACGTTTCAAGATCTCTTCCCCGGAATTCGATTGCGACGCTTCCACAGTTGGTGAGGCTGATGGTGTGGACTTAGATGGCTTTCTCCTGCTCTCAGGGGCTGACGCTGAGGATTTGACAGAGCTCTCGTCGCTTGGACCTTTCCCCTTTGGCAAGGCTGCCGTCCCTCGAGTGGTCCGCGAACGCGGAAAGAGAGTTATCTTTTTGTCTTGCGTGGCCTCCGTTGCTGGTTTTTGAT
Source organism: Athrips mouffetella (assembly GCA_947532105.1). NCBI lineage: Eukaryota > Metazoa > Arthropoda > Insecta > Lepidoptera > Gelechiidae > Athrips > Athrips mouffetella. The sequence continues at coordinate 12,732 of OX383968.1, read as the reverse complement.
TCATTTTCCTGGCGTTGCTGTTGGTAGACATTTTGTAAATATGAAGCTAAACTAAACTATACTATAAACTAATGTATTACTCTATGTTATAACTAGTTGCTGCTAATTGTGGTGATGCGGAGTACTCTGCGCGTCAAAGTCCGATGGTCTGGGCTTTGGGTGTTTAATGATGCGAGTGATCCGGTGTGGACCACAGATGTTTTCTTGACGTATGGGGACTTCCTGAGGTTTT